>OW799214.2:18768904-19403097 GCA_941918905.2 Xestia sexstrigata
AGTAATTTGTTTCATTCATGTTTAGAAAACAAATTCGTTTAAAACGTTAATTAGCATGTGCTTTTTAAAATGTTTATCATGCAGACACTTCTTATTAATATTAGTGTAGACTGCTTTGAATTATATTAAATTAAATCATAAACATAGAGAGGAGAGGAGGCCTGTGTCCCAGCAGTGGGAACATTATAGGCTTAGCTTATGCTATGCTAAATCATAAACACTATCGGGCATCGGCACACCCTATTGGAAAGTATACTTCGGGTAACGTAACCGTTTTTTTATATTTTTGACTTGTCAAAGGCATGACTTTGTCGTCAAGTAGATCTTACATTTTTTGATAAATTTAGATGTAGTGTAGACTTAAGGAAAAGTCTACTTACATAAAAGATAATTAAGACGTTAATTAAAACTCCAACTTAATTTTACGACTCTTGTCAGTAATTACTCTTAGTGGCAATTGTACCCCAACTCCCAAGGAACTATCCTTGGTCCAATCCTAAATTGTTTTAAATTAAGCAACCAATTTTATTAATGTATTTTATACAAATTGAGTACAGAGCATGTCAATTGTCTAAAGTTCTAAACAGTGAAACTGTATTGTCAAACACACATGCAAATTAATTCATAGACACCTCCTAGCTTGAAAATTTGCATACATTATTACAAACGATTTATTATGTATATGCAAGCGTCTTTTCTTGTTATGTAAAGTCTTGTCACGCAGGAATACTTGTCAATTGTCATATATGTATACTAAGAAGTCATGTGCATTTAACATGAACATAATATCACGCTTGAGTTAAGGGGTAGATAGATGCGGAGACCATTATTTCCCATATATTTCGTCAGTTATGATAAATCCCATACAGGTAAATGCCCATGCGTGGCTTTTGATTTAGAGATAGTTGATTTCCTATCATAGCTAAGTCCTGCGAAATCTAGGTATTAGTGACAAAATAACTAAGTAAATAAGATCAGCAAATTAAAAAGCAATTCAATAAATCCTCATGTAACACGGGAAGTTAACGAAACTCTTTACCAAACTCGATGAAGATAACAGAAAAATCTGTCAGCGTTAATTACTAATAAAACATCGTAATCAGTGTAGCGATAACCCGTAATCTGACGAGAGATAACAACTTTTTTATTATTATATTGTACTAGCAATTCACCCGCGACTTCGTCTGAAAAAATTGTGGTGGGTAGCTATTATGCATGATATAAATTTAATTTATAGTCTATATATGCGACACCCACGAATAATGTAGCTTTTTGCAGGTGAAAGAATTTTTAGAATTGGATCATTACTTCCGGAGATTACCCCCTACATACAAACAAATATACAAATATTATAATCAAAACAAAGATGCAGCACCTATATCTTATGCTGTGCTTGATAAAATGACAACACGTGTAGACTACGGGCAAGGTCGAAATTGAATAATGCCGTTTTAAATTCTTCATGTTTACTTATTATTTTAATCAATTAACTAAGCCACTTATAGAAAAACCTGGAGATTACAAGGCTGGCCTTTTCTATCAAAATGTTATGATTTGTTTTGCAATCTAACTGGGCTAATTAGCGGATCTTTCTTCACTGATGGTCTAGAAAATGCTTCTTGTTCTCGAATCTATGACTCAGATTTTGTCCGACCAGTATGCAGCAACCTGGACATCTCTGAAACTGCTTTAAAGCTTGTAGTATCATCATCATATTGATCCGTCTTCAACGCAGGATTAGATTTAGGAACTGGTTATTTTCTGCTTTTACACAAAGAGTCTCGTGGGCAAGCAACCTGACTCCTGATTGTCCTAATACCTTCTGCAGTTCTGATTCCTCTCTTTATCTTCAGTTGAAGCCGGATCTTGTGGTTGTGGTCTGTGATCTATGCTTCTAATGTATATTTTATTGCAAACATTTGCTATGACTAATGCTGCATTCATAAACTTCTTATCAGCTATTTCGTGAAGTACTTACATATTCTATAGCTTTTTATTTTGCGATTACACAGTGTAATCACTCGTCTGCCTGTTTGTTATCCGTTATCAGGCGTAGATACACTATTTCTATGGCTCTGCAGACATGGATCAAACTGCAAAACTTTAAGCGACAATTGACTAATATTTGGTTAACCTTGCATCAATGTAGAAATTATGGTATCTTTTACATTTTTAATTTCCTGGACTGTAACTACTTATATACCTAGTTACAGGTTTAGAAAGCAATGATAGTCTAGTGGTGTGGCGTCGTCGGACTGCCAAGGTCTCAAGTTCGAAATCCACGCATCTGATTTTTCTGATTCATGTGCGTATTGTATAATTTATGATTTGCTTCGGTGAAGGAAACATCGTGAGGAAACCAGAATTTACCTGAGAGATATTTCTCGACGGCATGTAAAGTTTAGTCCGTGGGCGGATTCAAAACTCTGACACCAGGTTAGGCACTAACCCCACCTTAAGGAAGAAGACTAGATACTTACCTACCCTCTATTAACCGATTCTCTTTATTAATAGATTATGTACTTTCTTGTATAAATACTATTATGAAAACGGTCTAGTTATTAATTAAAAGCTTTGCCCCAGAGGGGTCATCAAATTATATAAATAAGAGAACTTTTCAAGCTCTAACGAAGCTGAATTTTCTTTTTCTAAGGTAGGTACTCAGGAGGTAGACATTTTCATTTTTTTTCCAGAAAACATTTACCGTAGTTGCCTCCTCTTTCAAAGACTCCTTATGAACTGGGAAGTTTCATACTTAGATCGTTATTAAGTTCGTTAAATAATACCAATATGGTTGGAAAAATCGGATTTTCGGGGAAATTCTGGGAATATTCATAAGGACCGGAATATTGGAACCAAGAATGATTTTTTATATATAGCAGGATTAAAAATACAGGCTGTTTACGAAAATTGGAAACTTGAGAACTTAGGTAATGATTATGATGACATCTTCGCAACAGTTAAGGCCAGTTGCATCACCGGACTTTCCTGTGGGTGCCTTGGGTGTAAGGCCTCCAGCCACGTAAGCATTTTAAATGCCGTTGTGTGAACGTCAACCATGGCAGAGTGGTCGCCAAATAACGAAAGTTAGAAACAATTTGAACTTTAACAATGGTTGATAACAAAAATTATCATTAAGCCTTTTAATCTTATCTTGCATGGTGAATGTAGGTATGTGTTTTATTCAATTCGGCTTTCCGCGAGATTTGGCTGAACATTAGGTATTAGGGTTTCCAAGTTCTGCGACATTCAAAACCCCACTAGAAATAGATAAGTACTCATAGATAAAATTTTGGTTTGTTTGAATTGCTAAGTAGGTAGGTATTTATTTTTACAGACCGCTATTATTGATTGTAGATATACCAAATTTTTATAGGAAACCACTATCAGCTGACCTTGAAAAAAAATTGTGTCAATCCGCGTTCACACATACAATACAAACGTATTATAAGCCGCGAATGGCAGCGTGTTTTGCAGTTCCTTGCTTTTCCACACATTGCTTTCCCCTTATACCTACTAAACCTAGAAATACTCAAGATAATACTGATCCTAGGTATACCGGGTTCGTTTAGTTAGTGTAAACGCTGCCTAGACGTTTTAGGGCGAATTTTGCCACTGAAACTACGTTCAAGAGCTGTCGGTGTACTCTAACCGCTGCTTGGTTTAAATGCGCCGATCACGTTCAATGTTATTGGTGCAACAGGCATGACGACAGTATCAAAAAATTGCAAATCTATTTAGTCCGTCAGTTAGAGTATTGGAAATTAATGGACACGTATTTTTTGTTTTTGTGAATCAATGAATATTGACAAAGTTAAAACGCATCAAAACTCGGGAGCGGGGGCTCGTGACGTCAGAACTAGCTAAAAATTATACCTAGGCGTGACGTATTGAGAATTTTAAAAGCGTCATATCTTCATCAATTTTGGTTTACGTAACAAAAGAAAAAACACGGGTCAAATATTTTTTGATAATCTAACTGACGGACTAATTAGTTTTTTTTTGTCGTCTCGCCTATTCACCTTTATCTATAGGTAGGTACATATATTTAGTTACGTTGGAGAAAGCAGTTCTAAATAAAGTAATTAAGTACCTAGGTAAGTACTTTACGTACTCGAGATATCTCGTGAGCTATGTATTTACATGCGTCGTTATGTAATTTACTGTTAACAGTTCTTATGTATAAACATTTACTGTGATAACGAATCATTATGACTTGAGAGACATTTGAGATAGAAATATTCCGTAAGATATGAATTTAAGTATACATGTATATATACTTACTGGTACCTATACTTACCGTGTTTATCTTA
Source organism: Xestia sexstrigata (assembly GCA_941918905.2). NCBI lineage: Eukaryota > Metazoa > Arthropoda > Insecta > Lepidoptera > Noctuidae > Xestia > Xestia sexstrigata. The sequence continues at coordinate 18,773,218 of OW799214.2, forward strand.
CGGAAAATTTCACTTTGGAAAATCTGTATCATATTGATATAGGTAATATCTGTCATGCTGGCTCAGTGGTAAAGGTCGAAGGGCGAGTTCCAATGGGACTTGCAATAAATAAGACTGAAAACTCAAAGCATTTATTTCAAACTAGCTTTACTTCCCTTCCCCTCCTTTTCCTCCTTTCCCTTCCTTTGAATCGGATTTTGTTAACAATTTCATGGGTTTCGTTATTTTTTGCACGGAACCCGATACTCTTTATAACATCACTTCATCATCACCGTCATCAGCCTATTAATGTTCCCACTGCTGGGACAAGACCTCCTCTCTATGAGAGGGAATGGGCTATAATCCACCACGCGGGTCCAGTGCGGGTTGGTAGATGTCACATGTCTTCGATTTTTTTGGTTCTAAGACATGCCGGTTTCCTCACGATGTTTTCCTCGCTACATCACTTATCTGCCAATAAATATCCCGTCAAAATCGGTCCAGCCTTTTCGGAGATTAGCCGGAACAAACAGACAGACAGACTGACAGACGTATGTACAAAAATTAAATAAAATGTCATTTTGTTATAAAGTCGCGTATATACCTTCACACACATTTCAATTTTATTTATTTATTATATTATAGGTTCACCAACTGGCGATCGAATCGAAGGCTTTGTCGTAGTCCACAAACGCTAAACAGAGGGGCAGGTTATATACTCTTCGGTCTTCTGTATAACCTGCCGCAGTGTATGAATGTGGTCCACGGTGCTAATGCCTTTCCGGAAACCGGCTTGTTCGAGAGGCTGGAAATCGTCAAACCTGCGCGCGAGACGATTCGTGATGACTCTTGAAAACAACTTGTAGACATGGCTTAGAAGTGAGATGGGCCTATAATTCTTCAACCGGGCAATCATATATCATCTTATGAATAGTTAAATAATAATACAAACCATAGTATTATAACTATTCTTTTACTAATATTTAACTTCAAAAAATAATAGTATGAATCCATTCTAAAAAAAAACCAAAACACCTAGGGTTCTTACAGACGAGCGGCACGTTGCCAACGGCAGATAAACTGCACTTGTCGACGGCTACCGTCGACGCGCCGGGCGCAGCCGCCGAAGCTCTTTTTTTAAATTAACGCCATCTGGACATTTTAATTTCCAACCATGTTTGAATAAAACGACATCTAGTGGTGTCGAAGGTACTACTATTTACTTTGCATGTGTGTGTAAAGAGTAAATTCATGCGGCTAAATCTTTATTATGTTCTAATCTTTGTATGCTACCAGTTAACAAGCACAGTGATTATCTAAAAAAATCAAGTTAATGCCCTAGGTTTCGCATATAATAAAGTTGTCTATTAAAAATTTCCATGTTAGGTGTAAAAATTGAAAATGTTTGAAATTGTGGATGTGTCGCTATCTAGCGACAAAATGGCAGTGAGATCATCTATGCTACCTTACACCCTTTATGTATTTTCGTAGTTTATCTTGGACATCACGATAAGCCAAATTATGTAGGTCGGTAAAGAGTGATGGCTTAGGCAGTAAGCTCGCCATCTACTACATAGGATGGGACGTGAAAATAATTGGCGAAATGCGTCTGCACGTACTTAAACCTCTGTCTAAATCTTCTTAGATTACAAGCGTAATGTAATGTTAAACTTTTTTTTTTTTTTTTTCGGATGAGAAATCATCAAATGACTTCTCCCACTCTGGGCGGAGCAGGAGGGAGTGTCAGACTTTTACTGACTAAAACCCATCCATGTTCCTTCATCGCCCTTTGTGTTCCGGGGCCACGGCAAAAAGCGAATTTCGCCTATTGATCGCGATCAGTTCTATTTATTGGTGAAATCCGCTCTAAGTTCTAAGTTTCTAACCCAGCATTCAAGTATTTTAGGATACACTTTATTGATTATTATTATTTAATCATCATCATCATCAGCCTATTAACTAACGAGCGAGCGAGCGAGCCTAGCGAGGCGAGGCATCGTCCTACCTCTTTTCGTACTTCGGTTCACTTCACAACCGCGAACAACCAAAAGAGCCGAAACGAAGTTTAAAGAGCCGAAACGAAGTATAAAGAGCCGAAACGAAGTATAAAAAGAGGCATGTGCTCGCTAGCTGGCGGTGTAGCCTGCGCTTCATTCGTATGCATAGTCCGGCAACCGGCTACATCTACCACTATAATGAACCAGTAGAAAACCATAGTGATTACGTTATCATTTTAAATGGCTAGAATTATAATAAAACATTCGCTACCCGGTGCAGCGGCCACCTAGAGTCTAGTTCGATAGTAGAACGTGGTTATCTAGCTACTACGTAAACGTTTTCATTTTTTAATTTGAAAGATAGGATTGGAAAACTTCTACTTTACAAGTATAAATGGTGGACTCCCAAAGATGGCGGATTGTAGTTATTTTTTTATGCATTCCCATGATATGGGTATCAATCAAAAGGGTTTGCTGAGAAGAATACAAAAAAAAACCGGCCAAGAGCGTGTCGGGCCACGCTCAGTGTAGGGTTCCGTAGTTTCCCGTCCGTCACAATAAGTGTTCCCACTTATGAGTTTAAAGGTGGGTATCCATTATGTTCGCGCTCCAGCAGCGCTCCGCGCTCCTGCAACTGCTCCAACGGATACAGAAAGTCCAGAAATTATTTTGTACAACTTTTTGTCTTTTTTGTACAAAAACTGTTGTTTCCATCAAGTTCAAAATGATTTTCCTAGAAAGTCCTTATAAAGTTCTACTTTTCAGATTTTTTTCATATTTTCTAAACTTATGGTTCAAAAGTTAGAGGGGGGGGGGGACACAGGGTTTTTTAAGTTTGGAGCGATTATTTCCGAAATTATTGACATTATCAAAAAATGGTTTTAGGAAACCCCTATTCATTTTTAAATACCTTTCCAACAATATATCACACGTTAGGGTTGAAATTAAAAAAAAAATCACTTCCCACTTTACATATATGGGGGCTACCCTAATAAAACATTTTTTTCCAATTTTTATTATACCACTTTGTCGGCGTGATTGATACACATATTGGTACCAAATTTCAGCTTTCTAGTGCTAACGGTCACAGAGATTAAGCGAGGACGGACATACGGACGGACGGACGGACAGACATGGCGAAACTATAAGGGTTCCTAGTTGACTACGGAACCCTAAAAACATGACGTTGCTTTACTATAAGCTTGTTATTTTGTTAATTTAATTTGACGTCGTATGGTAGACCCCTTACTTTTCTTGGTTCGATTCTCAAAGTGTTATTGGGCTTTTCTGGAGTCTGGAATTGTGAGCGGTTAGTGGCATGATATTAGCTTACTTCAATAATAATATAGGTGCGAAACTTTAGTGAGGATGGATGGATGTTTGTTTCTCTTTCACGCAAAAAATACAGAACAGATTTGGATGTTTAGCACACAGATAGTTTATCACCTGGATTAACACATAGGATAATTTTATGCCGGTAGTATGATCCCGTGTGACAATTACCGGACTCCACGCGGGCGAAGCCGGGTGCGTACGCTAGTGTTAAATAATACTAAGTATTAAAATATCATTTTACAATAGCAGGCTCACGCCGACCCATATCTGTCAACTAAATTATCTAAATATTCAGGTCATATTGATATTTTGTAGAGTAGTACTGGAGTTAAAACTAGTATTATCAGTAGCTTAGATACAATAATATTATGTTGCTAAGTGCTAAGTCAGATTAAATCTGCCCGCATAATTCCTGTGCTATACTTACTGAGATTATATTTAAATGAAGTCTAGTAAATTGAGCCGATAAAAAACATTAAGTAAGCAGCTTTATCGTAATTCCAAGTAGATTAAGGACTAGTTATTCTCTAGATTATGGACTAACGTTAAAATATTTGAAACCTGAATTTTAACATTGTCAACTAGTAATACTGAATTAGCTTGCAACACTGAGTGAAGCTAATTCAGTTCTATCTTGTCTGTGGAGTTTCACACTTTCGCACGATAATTATAATCGACCATTAAAATTGGTAGTAAACTTTAAAATTGGTAGTATTTAGACAAGCGAAAATAAATTCAAATTAAAGGTGCCAAAAATACTTAATATGGGCTGTTGAAATACTAAGAGGGCGAATATAAATGTTTAAAACGGCCTTGAAAATACAGAGTAACCAGTTGGTCAATACAATCAGTGCGATCATTCAAGGACGAAAAAAACTAAAACAAGTTTACGAGTATTAACCACTAGATTGTCGGCTCTTGTCGTGGGTTCGAACCCAGACAGGCGCATTACTTTGTGTAATTTATTTTATCACCACTGCTCTTAAACAATGAAGGAAAACTTTGTGAGGAAACCGGCATGTCCTAGAAACAAAAAATTCGAAGACATGTGACATCTACCAATCGACACTGGGCCCGCGTGGTGGATTATATCCCATTCCCTCTCATAGAGAGGAGGCTTGTGTCCCAGCAGTGGGAACATTAATAGGCTGATGATGATGATAATGAAGGGGTGGCGGCAGGTCTTAGTTCGAGCGCTATGCCCGCTCACTAGATCCCGCCTTCCCCTTCGAACCTAACTTGTCCGAGTCCACAAGTCCCGAGCTCGCTTCGCTCGCTCTCGTAACTTCCATTCAGTACCAATATTAGTCGCGCCAATTCAATTTTTATCCGCCCGATTAATTTCTTCTTTAAAATTAAGAAAGAGTAGCAACAAGGTAAGAAAATCTATTTATACTCAACAACAATACAAATACAATAAACATAATTGTTTTACACAAAGTAAAGTCAAAGAAAAGCGTGTAAAATTGAAACGCAAACAATGGTGTCGATTCTGTTGTGCACAAACTAAATTTAATGTAGGCTACGGCAGTATATACTAAGTCTATGATGTAGGCTATTGCTATCTTTTTCTCTATAATAAAACGAGAAAGAGACGGACGTAATTTAGAGCTGTCAAATTTAGTTGGAACTAATATTTCCATACAAATGAAGGCTGCACGTAAAAACATGTCGCGACTAAAAACACGGTGAAGCGCAAGACATAAACTAGTTTGACATCTCTAACTTATTTCTTAGCTATAGCCGTCCTTTTCTCGCACTGCCTTTTAGTAAAAGATACCAAAAGCCAATTACGTTTAGTTCGAGCACAATTACAAGAATCGACACCAATTACCTACTTTTCTTTCTCAGCGTCTCATGCCAATTGAATAGGATTAAAAGTTATTTGCAGGCATGCCCAGTCACTGTGTTTTATAGCTAATCCACTTTCCACATACTTATGTTCACTATTGTCAGTTAATAATCTGTTAAGTAACAGAGTCGGTCATTTTTGTCTGTTGCTGTTACTTATGATAGTGTTAAATTTGAATATTTTGTACTAGCTTAGCCCGCTGCTTCGCCCGCGTGTAGTTCGATAATTGCTACATAATAGAAAACAACTCCGCCGCGTGTCTTTCTGTCTGCGATAAACTCAAAAACTACTGCACCGATTTTCATGCTGTTTTCACCAATGGATAGAGTGGTTCTCGAGGAAGGTTTAAGTATATAATTTGTCAAGCGGGCGGGCGAAGCCGCAAGCATCAGCTAGTTAGATATAATTGTCCCATGGGATCATACAACCGGGATAAAAAGTATTATAGGTATGTGTTAATCCAGGTTATAAACTATCTGTGTGGTTTTCATCCAAATTAGTTCAGTAGTTTTTGCGTGTAAGAGTTTCCAATACTCATACATCTAACTTTTGCATTTTTTTATAATATTAGTAGGGTAACGGAGTCTTTAAAAATAATATTCAATTTTTTATGAAAATGAAGGTAAGTTTCATTTAAAAGTTTTGAGTTCAAAAACGTGAAGTAGATGCAACTTCAACAAAATCAGTTTGGGTGTTTGCATTTTCCCATAAGACTAATTTTTTTACACACGATCTGAGTAGAATTTAAAACAATAAAACCTTATTTACTGCCTGCGTCAACGAACCTTAATGCCGCAATGAACGTTGTTCAATTGTCAAAATGAAAGGAATAAGATATTCCATGGATAGAAACGATAAAAACCGGAGGGCACCACAAGTCTTTGTCTATAAATAGAAGTGCATGCTATTCGAACAATGAACGATCTATTTTCTGTGAGAAAAGCGAGCAAAACCGTCTGCAACTCCAGACGCATCGCAAATTAGCAAGTGAAGAAATTTATCAATGCACTGATAGGACTGTTACTAACAGTTTTTTTATAATCGATAGGCTGTTTAGTGATGGGGTGGCTGTCTGTTGTAATTTTTAGTGATAGTTTTAATTGCACAGCATTTTTATAAGCACTAAACTTGAAAGTTTTGTGACACTACACTATAGGTACAGTAAAAGGATCGGAAAAGTATTGTATTCATTATACTGTACGTTATCACGATAGCCTAAATTAAGTTTAGTTTCTGCACAACAGAATCGACACCATTGTCTTCAAAACATTGTTAAGTTCCTAACCTAACTAAAATATATTGTACATAGATAATTTCATCTGAAATTATAATTACCGTAACGCATGGTTTGACGCAATTTATAAATACCCTACCTATTGTTTTCTATTTTGTGGAAAACTAAACTGCATTTTTATCACAAAATATGATAAAACGTCTCGGCATGTCGATCGATGGTCAATACGAACTCTCTGTGGAATAAAAGGCCAGCTTTTTCTGGATTTATTCGAATTTGTATCATATTTTGATAAGGTTTATTTGTATTTTAACGATATTTCTAATCAATTGCACGCACATTCGCTTCACTACCGCGAGCGCACTTAGCAACGCGCAATTTATATTTTTTGCGTGTACATTGTGCTCAGTTGCGCGCAATCATTTTAAATTAAAATGAAAGAAAAGTGTTTTCATGTGTCTTGGTTTCCCAGTAAGTAAGTACTTAAATGTGTTTAAATCAGAGTGATAGTTATAATGTATTTATACAGTTAATTTAGCACATTAGCTTCACGCTCTTAACTAAATTAGTGGTTAAGTGCACTGATAATGGTGCCTTGCTTCAATTATTTTATTTCCTTCCACATTTCTGTTGAAGTAAATTCTTTTATACTACACTTGCTTAGTAAGTGTACCAATACTACCCCACTAAAAGGCTTGAAAGCTGTTCATTAAACCTTCTCAAAAATCTAAGCAGTTATATTGTATGAAATTTAATTACTGCCCTGAAAATCAGGGTAGTAATCCATTACTAATGCGTTTTGTTTTTTTTTTTAAGTCTTGATGACGTTGGCAATCAAAACATATTTTCAGCGAGCTACTTGCTTGCCACCTCAGCGCCCAAAACTGTGTACAAAAATAGAGCCTACTGTAACTCAACCTTCAGCCACTCGTATGTCACCTGAACCATCCACAAGCACTGCACCAGTCGATGTAAACCGTTCCGATCTAAATATGTCTCAAACTAATATTAAACTACCCGGAAAAAACATAACATTAACATATAACAATTGTAACAATGTCAGTGTAACTTTTTGAATAAAATGCTTTTTTGATATTTTGTCTTTTACTTCTTATTGCTTAAGTGTAGTCTATAACAGTATGTAACATCACTCGAGGGTACAGGTACATATTACTAAACTCGTGTGGATCACGTCCCTCCGCTTCGCGTCGGGCCTCAAATGCACACTCGATTAGTAATCTGTGTCTTACTCCCCTTGGTAAGTTGAAAATTACAGCCTAGGCAATGTTGCTAGCCCGAGCCGTAGGCGAGGGCTACAAGAAAGCTGAGGCTGTAATAATCAAAGCTGACGTATGTCATACGACGTTTTATAACATATTTGCGAGGAAATAAATAAAACTCGGACTTTCTTAAACGAATAAATCTTTAATCACTTGTTGAAGCAGTTATAAAAATTTGAACAATTTGTAGCCCTCGGCCCCTCGCCTACGGCTCGGGCTAGCAATATCGCCTCGGCTGTAATTTTCAATTTACCGTACTCATACTTATATCATAATGTACTATTAAACGTGTTCAATAATATGACGGAATTAAAGTTAAAATAACAAGCCTCGTAAGACGGATGTTTATTGCGTCAACTATTTTAATCGTTGTTGTTATCCATTAATTATTAAAAAGTTTCGCCTTACTACTTGTTATCCAAAAATCGACTAATTACCGTTTAATCGATTATTTAAAAATTTCGCATCACTGCCGGAACTACGGTTCGAGAACTACATATGACGGAATTAAAGTTAAAATGACAAGCCTCGTAAGACGGATGTTTATTGCGTCAACTATTTTAATTGTTGTTGTTATCGATTAATTATTAAAAAAATTCGCCTTACTACTTGTTATCCAAAAATCGACTAATTACCGTTTAATCGATTATTTAAAAATTTCGCATCACTGCCGTCTGCCGTTTCTGTTCTACGGTTGCTACAGTGCAATATATGCAACAACGGTTATTGTTTTATCGCAACATTTTTTGCTCTCACGTTAGCTTCTTGTCCCCTCATTTTTCCGTTCTTCATGCTCGCTTGCAGATTAAATGCGAAAAGAAATGCATTTTAGATCGACTTCATTTGTATGATTTTATTACTATTAAAACGCTAGGTAGAAATATTTTTTACCTAGTTTGCCGTACTTTCTTTTTTATTAAACCCATAATTTATAGTAAAAATCGTGTCTCTAAGCCGTTTATTTTATCCTAATACTAGATATCTTAAAATGCCTCTTATAAAAATACTTAGTTTATTCTATTAAAGTAGTAGAATTTGTACACTTAAACGAATGTCTTTGGGTTTTGTTGAAAACACAATTATTTTTAAAGATAAAAATCGATTGAAGATTCATTCTTCGATCGATTTTTATAAGAACTACGAAATCAAGTGCCAAGTTACTCTTGTAAGGTTTAGTTAGCCTGAGATCTATTAAAATTTCTCAGCCTCTATTCCTGTCACTTTCACACAGCTGTTAAAATATAAGTACAAGGTAGAGACAGACACCCGATTTAATACATCTAATAATTTATAATAAAACTACATATTGAATTGCTACTAAGCCCTCTTCCTCTGTCTTTCTCTCTCCTAATGTTGCTGTGCCCGACAGGGTCCATAATGATCTTTTTATTTTATTTTATAACACCATCCTTGTAATACCTTATGGAACGCAATAAACAATTGAGTATTGAGTATTGAGAAGCAAGTCAAATCATGAGAGTAACGTTTATAGATCTCGGCTCTTTTAGATGAAGCAAAGCTCTGACATACACATTTCCAACCAAGTTCAATAATCAAAATATTTTATTTCACATCGGACTATCCTACATGCACTTAAAGAACGTCAAAAGATAATTGCACAGTTTGGGATGGTCGTTTCGTATGGAAAAGAACCGACAAGAAACTGCATGGTTAATCTTTTAAAAATATTTGATTGATAACCACCGTCAACCTTGTCCACAGTTGGCACCACAACCACTCATCTCACAGTCGTCAGGGTGAACAGCGATCCTACTCCTGTCAAAGACCATCAGGTTCCTGTCTTCCTATACAGCAGACACTCCTTCGTCGCTGACCAGTGGGACCTGACTACAAATCAGGTAAGATAGACTAATTTGATTCTGTTCTTCTTCTCGTGTCGGTAACTTAATTTTGGCGGACCAGCATAACTATTCACAACGCTTCGATTCGATTTTCGATTCGGAAAGTCGTATGTCTATCTCGCTCGATTTCGTAATGTCAAAAAAAGATAGACATACGACTTTCCGAATCGAAAATCGAATCGAAGCGTTGTAAATAGGGGGCCAGTTCGTAACGATGGTGTGGCCAGCTATCAGCAGGTCTGTCGTTAGCTTCATTTAAGTTCTGGAGGGTGCAAATCGTTGTTTACGAAGGGCGAGACCTAAAATGTGGTAGATCGTGTGATGGAGTTCAGGCCCCTTATTCACAACGCTTCGATTCGATTTTCGATTCGGAAAGTCGTATGTCTATCTTTTTTTGACATTACGAAATCGAGCGAGATAGACATACGACTTTCCGAATCGAAAATCGAATCGAAGCGTTGTGAATAGCTATGCTAGACTGCCAGGAAATTATAACAGGTGGCCTACCATGACGTTATAAAGCAGGATCGTTTTAATCTTGGTGTGGGTAAGAGACAAAGCTATACAGGACGTCTAGCGCCATCTCTTTCCCATACTGGAACAAGATTAAAACGATACTGCTTTAAGACGTCATGGTAGGCCACCTGGGCTCAGTTCAAGGACAATCTGATGACTGTCATCAGAGAATAATGCTGCTTGAATGATTTTCTATAACTATTGCTGACTTACTAAATTGAGACTTACGTTTAGATCCCTCAAAATGTAAGGTTCAATTTAGCAATTATTTTACTATTTTTTATAGACTTAGTTCGTCGAAGGACTTTCACACATTTTGGCTGGATTTTATTTACGGATCAACCAAGCAAATCCTAACACGCTAACGAATTTTGATCTCTTTTAGAGATCTAGGTTAGGTTTTTAGTTACCTTATCGTCTGATAAGGAAAACTTATCAAAATCAGTTTGCGGTTGGGGCCGCTGTGTCTGCTTGTCAACTTGATTATCCGCAATGGATTAAAGTTGTGTCGTAATAAAACTTTACAGGTCAGTAATATGCATGACGACAGTATCAAAAAATAGCAAATTTATTTAGTTTGTCGGTTAGAGTATTGGAAATTAATGGACACGTATTTTTTGTTTTTGTAAATCAATGAACATTAACAAAGATAAAACGCATCAAAACTCGGAAGTGGGGGCTCGTGACGTCAGAACTAGCTAAAAATTATACCTAGGCATGACGTATTGAGAATTTTAAAAGCGTCATAATATCTTCGTCAATTTTGGTTTACGTAACAAAATAAAAAACACGGGTCAAATATTTTTTGATAATCTAACTGACGGACTAATTAGTTTTTTTTTGTTGTCTCGCCTATTGTTGTAGGTTATGCCCGTGCCGCTTAAACCGCCGCTGGAGACCGACGTGGAGGTGTGTGGAGGGCTTGTTTACAACAGTCTGGCCCACGCTTTAGTGTTGCAAAAAATAGTATACAACTCGGTAGTTGTATACTTTTTTTTGCAACACTAAAGCTCGCTAAAGCACTGAATTGCTAGGCATCAACAAGTCAATTAGACGAACATGAATGGTAAAGATCTTTTAATTAAAACATTAATTAATACGTGTTCTTATGAACCATAAACAGTTTCCTAAGTGAGTTTGTTTGTTTGTCGAACCTTTACACCGTAACGGTTGAACGGATTTGAAAATATTTCCTAATAAAATATATATTATAAATTGTTTATCTTTCCCAATTTGTGATCATTTACCAAACACGGTAAATTATACGGTATAATAAATACTTCTGTGAAATAAAATCCTTACTCCGCCCAATAACAAATGATGTTGTTTTTGGGAGTTAACGGTTGTTTCCTCCAACCCGCCATACTTTTCGCGAGAATTTTGACAAACGCTCGTGCGGGATTATGAATTTGTTACACATATATATCTTTAAATTTTTTGAACTGTTAGGTATCTTGTACACTATACCTAGGCTTCTATCGAAGCAAAAAATAAAAATTTGTAGGAACAAATTCAGTATTTAAGCCTCCAAAAATTGCTGTTTTTCTCAAATTTTACCTCAACTTTGGCCATTCATAATGTACTCATAAATTGTAAATGTAAAGAAACTAGCCGGATAGAAGCCTTGCAAATATAGTGGAGAATTTAAATAACAAATATTTATTTCGCAAACTTGTAAGACTTATTCAAAAACACGTATTTCCTGAAACAAGTTTTATAAATTTTCGACCACTATTTTTCGTTCAATGTTCTCGCGTTAGTCGGTATGAGGTGCGCGGGAGACGAGTAGTGCGGGGTCGGGGCTAGGTAAGACAGGGCAGTTGAAAAAATATCGGCTCGATGGCTCTGGATGAAACAACAAGCTTTTCGACCATGCTCGTGTTGACGATAGACGCGCCGGGAAGGGCCCTCTTAATTAACAAAATTGGTGAAATTATGAATTGTGGTTTAGCCTCACGAGCTTATTAAATCAAAACATCGTTTTGATCGTTTTCTAAACATATTACTTAGTTTGTTTTGTTGTCGTTGGACTTTTCGACCCCAGGGTCCGATTACCAGGTCGGACAAAGTGTAATTGTGTTTCCATCAGAAATTTCTCAGTAGCAGCCCGAAATCTGGATTTTTGCGGCTTGCCCAGTTTGTAGCCTTGCTGCCTACTGAAGAAATATGGCTGTACTCTCTATTATAACCCTTTTGATGAAAACGTGACGTTAATGTATATTCTGTTTACTACACGGAAAGTACATGCAAACCTAAAGTCGTCCATGGTTTCTACAAACATTCATTGCTCACAATCTTGCGCAAGTTTTAGTCGATTATGGTCAAACGAGTTGTTTTGGTCATTGTCGTAGGCCTGTCCACATCTGTCAACATTTGCGTACTATTCGAATTCTTTAGCGTAGTAATATCTTCGGCACTTATTGACGCACTCATTATTGGCAAAGTTTTAATTGTTTTCTTCGTAAAAATACTTATGTGTGATAAAATGATAAATGATGTTTATTTTGCAAGTAGGTTTTTACAAACACTTTTAAACGTCATTTTTTTTTAAACTAGTTGGGGTCGGTGTTTCGTACCTGACTACTCTGAGAAGAAACAGCCAAAACAAACTCAGAGGTCATAGTCTATTTTGAAGTCCAGACATAATCTTGCTCAATTCACATGAGAAACAAACAAACAAAAAAAAGAAATATGTGACACACATGGTCGTCCCCACATTCACAATAATCAAATAAAATAATTAATAATTTACAAAATCAATGTCAATAAAAAATCATATGTCAATAATAACATTATATAAAAGTAAGATACGTAAATATTCCTGTCAAATCAGTAGGTAAATGTAACAAAAAATAAAATAAAAAGTAAAAAATTTAAAAATACTGAACTAAGTATTCAATTCATGTCAAATCATTCAATGTCAGAGTATAAAGAAGAAAGGAATTAATAATAAACAAGCGAAGTCCGAAATTTCGACATTCACAGAGCAAATTTCATTGGAGCAGCTTAATCCCAAGCCTTTTTATCTTCGAGATAGTGATTAACATGATAGTAGGCTTAGGCACAGAATTGAATTTATTTAGGCTTAGTGCTTGAATTTGGCTCGGAAGTTTATTGTAAAAACGTATACATTGGCGTAAACGTAAACGTATACTTACATCTGAACGTATCCCCTATTTTTTTGAGCCTCGTTACAGGAACAACGTGTTTATTCCACGTATTTATGTTGTGGATATCACTGTATTTTTTAAACAAATTAATATTTTTGTGTGCGTACAAACGGTTTTCATAAATAAACTGAGAAGGCACAGTAAGAATATTAATCTCTTTAAATTTTTCTCTGAGGGAGTATCTGGGACTTAATTTATAAATTGAACGAATTGCCTTTTTTTGCAAAACAAATATTGTCTGAATCACAAGAGAAAACCGTACGACATCACGCTATGGAAATAACTAAAGTAAACTAAACGGGCTGTCTCTAAATCAGTTAACTCACGAATTCTTCTAACGGCGTATGCTGCAGAGCTAAGTTTTTTCGACAATTTGTCTATATGCTGGCCCCACTGAAGCTTGGCATCCAAAGTTATGCCTAGGAACACTGTGCTATCTTCCGGTTTCAACTCTTCATCCTTAATTAGTACAGTTGTAACTAAGGACTACTAATTGTGACTAAGGATTTGTTATTTTGTATTATGCTCGGCCAGTTTCGTTTCAGATTTCGTAGTCAAATATTTTTGAATTTGACGTATGATTACAGAAACTCGCAACGAAACATGCAAAAATAGACTCAGGCTTTCCGTAAAAGGTTGATATGAGATGAAAAATATCCGGCTTATTTAGGTAATTTTAGTAGATTTTAGATGTCTCTTCTCTAAAATAGCTAGCTTAGGTACCTACGAACAAATAACCGATTATTTTGAAATTCGAATAAATTTAAAACTGAATCCCTCTATTCCATCACGCATTTAATGAGAATGTTATCAAAGTATTTCAGTTATTAATTTCAACACAATTCTGTTTAATTGTTCTGCACAAAAACAGCGTCCCATTTTTTTTTTGTTCACATTATAATTAATTATTATCATTCGCGCGCCTGGTATTCGCGCCGTATCGTTGTAAAGTTTAATTTTAGTGTCGTGGAACAATGTGTTATGTGAATAAAGTGTTCTGTTAGTCTATGGTCGGCACTTGTGCCAATAATGTTGCGCGCGGTCATTGCACTCGCTACCTATAAATTCCCTGATAATTTAATGAGGAAAATAATATTAGGTACTAACTAGGTTATACTACTAAACTAGTACCGAAATATTAGTCATGCACGGTTTTTTATTATACAGGCAGTTTATAAAAAGGACTGCCCGTAGAACATGATCGAAAATACTGTTAAACCTCGCATCCACTAGGCAACAATTGACGCGCAACACGTGACGCTCAACATGTTCGGCAACGTTGCACAACATCGCGCGACGTTGCCAGCTGGTGCGCAACATGACAAAACAATAAAAAATTTGCTAAATAAAAGTTCCGCTCTGACTTTGTAATGGATACGAGGCTTTACTATTAGCCTGCGGTATCCCACTGCCGGGTAAAGGCCTCTCCCCATGACTTCCTGCACTTCCGATCCAGAACTCCGGGCATCAGGGATCAGGGCTTTTGTTCCTTTCCCGCCATTTTGTACGAGGCCTACCAGGACGCCTTCAGCTTTGAGTTCGCCACTAGAGACGTTCGTGTAGAATAAGGTCTTCCGAAATGTCAGATGTCACACAGTGTTCGCGCGTTGCGTGCTTTTTTATCACGAATTTATACTAAAACTCACGATTATGTTCTAGACTGAGCCATTCCTGATTAATTATGACTTGAAGATTTTAAGTAGCAACATAGGATCTTATTTGTTAGTACTTGGAGGTAGAATGATTTTTAAATGTTTCATGATTGCTAATTTTAGGGAGAATATTGTAAATATGTATCTGAAGTTTACACTATGTTGTTAAACGTAATAAAATGAACTTTTTATGACGTTATTGGTAGTATAAAATAGAATTATTGACAAGACCTTACTCGACAGTGGCGCCATCTGGTGAGCTCAAAAACGATAGTCCCCATTAAGCCGGTTTGAATGTCTTTTTTGGTGCTGGCAATTATACTGTCGAATAATGTAGTAATTCTTTTATGATGACATTTTACTCGATTATCAACTCAAATAGTTTCGAATAATAAATTTTTGCGTGTTGTAGCAAATTAATAGATGGAATATTAAAATATTCATAACATACTTAAACCAATTGTCATGAAAGGCAGTGTCTCAAGAAATTAATTTAATATTCACTGTCACTTTACATTACATTGGGTTGCTTACCATAATTTTGCCTTGATTTTAATCATGTTGTATGTAAATCTTACAGTTCGACAGCTATCAGTTAGCGCACAATGTACCTACCTTAAAATATGTAAGTCGCAATTAATATGATTATGGCATACTATAGTAATACATCATAATTATAGTTACTATAGTGCTGGGCCAAAATGTAAGCCTTATTCTGCGCTTTACATTTTGTAATTTTGCACGTTTATTCTATTTTCTCTGCTTTCTAAAACAAGGGCCATAAAATACTTAATTTTATGCACGTGTGTTAAAACTCGAGTAATAATTTCTACCATTATTTCCTTCGTAAATACGTCTAGAAAACGGAACCGTGTCGCCACTATTTCACTAAAAGTGCATTATTTTGCTAAAATTGGCGCCGGTAACGAACTTACTGTCTCATAAACAGAAGCAATAAAGTCACAGATTTACACCCGCTTTCACTTACACTAGGAGACACCTAAATTAATGCCGAAACCGCACCATTAGATTTTCGAGCCTTTGCTCAGTGCTGACAGTTGAAAAAGAGAACGGGGAATACCTACCGAAAACTATCCTATGTTCTAATTCTTACCCAGGTCATCATGGTCTATCCGTATTCCGTATGCCAAACTTCATCAGTCCAGAAATTCGAGTACTTAGCTCTTAAAGCGTGAGAAACAAACAAACTCACTTCCTCGTTAATATTATTAAGCATGTAACAATAATACCTATATTATGAACTCGGTGTAAATGCGGTATGTATAAATGTAGCATGCAGATAAAGAGTGCGTCGAACCCGCTGATATTGTACACAGAATATTTCGGGACGCGTGCCGGCCGACCAGGGATGCCAAAGTTTGTGTTTACAGGAAAACGTAGTTCATGAAAATATTTTAGACTAGCACGTGTCGGCACTTACCTATGTGACGTACAGTATGTAGACTGCTAAGTAGGAGCTACGCAATAGGGAATATGCATAAATTTTCTTTTTTTATTTCGATACGGAATGTTAAAGTACTATAAAAATTATGTCAAAAAGCGAAAACAAGACATAAATCGGCCAAACAACACAAAAGTTACATAACTATTTAAACTTTTGTTTCTATCTTTTTCTAGATAAACGGAATTTAGTATGGATTTTGTATGTCGGTGCAGCGAATGACGTCATTCGCTGAATCGGATCTCTCTGTCTAATCAGCAGTTTAAAATGCTTATAACTTAGCATTTTTTATAGATATTAAAAAAATATTTTCACTTTGTTATTTCTGATGTTAATACGCTTTGTTTAGAGTGATAAAAAAAATCATGCATATACCCTAAAAGGTGCACTACTACAAACCGTAGAAGGTTTACTAGGTAGCGCGAAATACTTTATACTTTTCTGGTTTAACTGTATTTTATTTGATTAATTAAACTTCCTTTTTAGTGTTCCGTACCTCAAAAGGTAAAAAAAGGAACCCTTATAAGATCACTTTCTTGTCCGTCTGTCAGTCTGTCCGTCTGTCACCACCGATTTTCTCAGGAACGGGTGGAACTAGCAAGTTGAAACTTATACCATATACTGAGGTTTATAGTCCCTATTAGGTGTAAAAAATCAAGGTCCTGAATCAACATGATAAGATATGGGCTAATTTAGATTTTCGCGAAAACTTGTAAGTTACCAAAATTTACCTTAATTTCAACTTTTTATTTTTCGTAATTTATCTTTACTTGTAGCTGTAAGATCTTGCTTTTAACTAAAATTGACAATTCTAGGTCAACCGGAAGTATACCCTATAGGTTTTGGGTCGAAAACCTATATGGTAGTTCCCGTTAACAGAATCACGAAATTTGGTCTTACAGCACATGTAAATGGAAAAATCTGAAAACCGTAAAAAATTAGTTTAATAACAAAAAAAAATGCGATTTTACTATTACAAACTTATTATTTGCGGTTGGTGCAATAGCCGTTTCTAGGGATCGAACAGCAAAGTTAAGTTTGTCCTTTAAAAAGCGGAACCCTCGGTGCGCGAGTCCGACTCACTCTTGGCCGGTTTTTTAAGACACTGCAGCGTCAAGTTCTTTTCCCAAAATATTTCTTTCTCTCTCTTTCAATTACAAATTCCGATGCAAGAGGTCCTTTAAAAATAAAATAAAAAACACAAAACAGGCAGTAGACAAAAAGGCTAAAACGTCGGTATTACCGGCAGCCCTAAACCACGTTAAGAAAACAAAACCAACGGGTTGTCAGTCTATGCGTTTTATTTTCAGTGCGTTACGAAATCCAACCAGTTTTTAAGAAAATCCACGATACAGCCGTTGATTCATTACGTGGTTTAATGAAATGTCGATGGATAGACGATTTGTTAAAACAACACTAGGTCTAGTGGTGATTGCATCGATATTTCTGCTTGGTTTTATGGCTATTGAGTGTTGCCAGCGGCTATAAAATGAGGAAAGTGGCACGTTAATTATGCTCGCTCAGATTTCTTGTTGTTTTACAGGCTAAAAATAATGGTAGTTTAGCATTTGGCTTCATCTAGGTGACCTCTTTTAGTTATTTCCTTCAATGTAGCCTTTGAAATCCTAAATTTCTAATGTGTTGACGTGATAACGTCCTAAAAATCGATAAACACCGGCTGCACGCACGAAAAA
The DNA here is from genome assembly GCA_941918905.2 of Xestia sexstrigata. Lineage (NCBI taxonomy): Eukaryota > Metazoa > Arthropoda > Insecta > Lepidoptera > Noctuidae > Xestia > Xestia sexstrigata. Next base: position 18,791,251 of record OW799214.2, read on the forward strand.
GTGTCACACCGTTCCGATCCGGCGATCAACGCCCAGCCCCAAACACTTAGACCTAGAAAGCTGAAATCCCCTCAAAGTGAAGTTCCCTTTATAATGTAGACAAGAAATAAGGAAGGATTTTTCGAAATTCAGCCCATGGGATAACGTTAAATAGGGGATGAAAGTTTGTATGAAAGTCCGTCAGTTTTAAAGTCAGGATCTTAAAAATTTGTCTTAGGCTGACGATTGAAAATTAATTTATACGTGTCTCAGCGTTTTTGATAAGTAAAAATCTCAAAATGTGTTATCTAGGAAGCTAACGCAACGATTTTGTTAGAATTTCAATCCTTAAGGGGGTGAAAACGGGGAAGAAATTTTGTTTTTTAAGTTAAAATCACTAATATCATGAAAAATGACGTTATGACGTAAAATTATCGTCCGTAAACCGACTTTACAGACAACCAATTTATTTTTTTTACAAATTGCAGCGCTATTTACTTTTTATGTTGAATAAAATCCAATTTGCGACAGTTATGACAAAATAAATAATTAACTATAAGTAAGCATTTACTTACAGCATCATCTAACTAAACATGCTGAAATCATCACATTTTCATGAAACAGTCTTAATTCAGGTAAATAAACTCGTATCTTCAAGAGCTATATCGCTATGTGTATGTACGTATGATGTTTACATTGATGGATCCCACTTAACAACGAAGTATGCAGGCTAGACTGCCGCATTACACATCACTTTAATGCGGCGTAGTGGTAGTAAAACTGTAGTAACAGTAACAGTAGGACATTTAATTGCTAGGTTATCTCAAACTAGTTTATAATTCCTGATGACACTGTTACTGGTACTGTTAGCCTGCTTCATCCCACAATGGACAATGGTCTCTCCCCATGACTTCCAATTCTTCCGATCCAAAGCCGGCTTACATTGGCTTTGGCCGGTTAACACTGGTCGTTGGTTTTATCCAGCTCGTCCCGCCATCTTCTGGTCTGTGTAAGGGCTCCTAATCACACATAACTTCAGTTTAGTAGGTGTATGAAAGTCTCAACTATGCAAGCAGGATGACCAAATTAAATTGTAATTCCCTCAACGGAAGTGCCTCGTTATTTTTTACGATAAGAGAAGATAGAAATATCTATGAATTAACGAAGTGTAAAGAAAACAAAACACTGACTACGGCTGTTTGAATTAATTTGTTGTGTGTGCTTTGTATATTTAGTTTCGAATAATATAGAAGAGAGTGAAAACAGGTTGTTAAATATGATTCGCTTGCAAAGTAGACAAACAGGTTTAAGATAACCTAATTTGTATACAAATGCAAATAGGTTTACATTACCAAAAATCTATAAATTAAATTTATTTAACCGTTTCGTTCGCAGTAAATTACACTATCAATCAACACGATAAATGAGAAGAGAAACGGCTGCAATTCCGCAGTTGTCGCGTTGATTCTATGCGTTTCTCAACACATTTATCCAATCTTTTTAACTCTTCAATAAATTACGTTAACGAAACCAATTATATCACACCGCACACCACCTCTAGAACACCCATTGTTCATAATTCGAATACTAAATAGACTGGGCACCCGATAAACTGTTGTTACTTGTTACTCGTACCAGTGCCCCGGGCCATAGCTCGTCAAATAAATGGCCCTGTACCATAACGAGGTCAATAGGCGCCAGGCACATGGCGCATACGGCATAAGCATAATACTTGGCTGATTTTAGTTGTGTTTACTGTTTGGAGCGTTTACTTAGTCGATTTTTTTAGTTGCTGAAAGTAGGAATCGACTAAATCTAGGTTGTTGGACATCACTATTCACTATAGGTATTTGGTTTATACCAAATACAGTCAACCCGTGGTAACAATTGATAATATTGTTAGAGAATGTTACCTCAACATTAGGTGTGGATGCACTATTTAAGTGTATGACATGAGATCTCTAATTTTTACGCCGAACTACTCTGGTTCTCTCAAAATACATCATTTTTTAAAGATGTTGTGTATGTTAAGGTGGAAGTGTTCGGAGGACTTTCAAGTTTATTTTTTGATCTTTTCTAATCCCTTTGATTTCCGGAATATCTCAAACTGACTTAGGTATGTCATGTCATATCACCAATTCACGATGTTGATCCAATGTCTGAGACGAGATTGTCGATGACTGCTGAGTTTATTTTTATCACCCACGTAGAGATACTTAAGGATAAAAAAACATAACAACTTGCTCTTGAACATAATATTTTTGTATTTTTTTATGTTTTCGCGCCGTCATTCAAACCGTTTTGAATTTGATTGCCAATTTTAGACCAAGATTATTTTTCGCGTTTCATTTAGGGAATGTAGAAGCGCTTATTCTGTCTTTAAGTGTTTTGATAAAATAGCACTGTTTCATATGTTTTCGTTGATGTGTCGTAAAAACCCAAAATCTAGCTATTAGAACTCAAAATCAACGAAAAACTGAACACATGGTCACAAAACTTTATAGTACTAATAGTTATACTTATTCTAAACACAGCCGGTTTATAATATGAGATATAAAAAGATAATTTGTATGTCGAGCGTGTCCAAAGATAAATATGGTTGTTGCTATGTGTCGTAATGAGCCGTTGCTCTCGCTTAACCTAAATTTGGAAGTGTTACAGCGTAGACGAGCAACTTTTAGGCTGTAATAGAGACAGAAAAAGTTGCCACGTTTTGAGGATTAAAAATAGACATTGAATATATGTTTTTCTGGTTTTTCTGTATGAATGGCTTTCCCTTTAATAATATGATGAGATTCTTAATTAGAACAATAAATAAAACAGGTGCCTTGTGCAAAAAGATCATCATTTATGAATTTACTAAACTCACATGCAAATATGCTAAAAACAGTAGCACGACCTTCGTATTATGCAGTCTAGACTGACTAGGTATATTCTTATCTGCTATCTTATCAATATGAACTCTGTATCAATATTTTACATGTCTTTATCTAAAAACATGTTAATAATATGGAATATCATATATCTGTGTCATTCATGGCCATTTATGAATAAAAATAGTTCTTCATGGATACTCTTGTGTCTTTTGTTGATTCATAATAGCATCAGTTTTCTGTGCTGTGTCGCAGCCGCAGCTGTGGAAATTCTTTAAGACCCCGTTCACAGCCTCGGGCGATGCAACTCAAGTCGTTCCGCAAATCGCGTCGCAGAGACTTGTGGCATGATCAAAATATAAAGGTTGCATTCCGTATTACAAAATAATAGCTCACAGCGCTCACATCTATATTTTGCGTTCCGATTTAGATATCACGATAATGACAGCTAAGAGCTGTCATCAATTCAGAACGCTCGTGAACGCGTTGACACTTGACAGTGAACATGCATAACCCCACCAAACCAAAACCTTTTACAAGACCTATTTTTGAAAATGGAAGTTATGTTGGTTGTATCGTTGTTGTATCGACTCTGATAACTCAGATTTTGAGATAGAGTACGCGGCGATTCGTCCAGTGATGAAAAGGATGACAGAAGTGTTTATATTAGCGTATTTTGCTCCCGGAAAAGATTTACCCCCTAGAAAAATATCACGAATTACAAATTACATAGATTCAACGATAATTAAATATAATGTATAGTTAGATGCGACTTCTAAGTTCATAACATAACAATAGAACCTGTCAACACAACTGTCATTTTTGACAGCGTTCACGGTGATATTTAATTGGGGCATGGTCGGTGTAATCGCAAGATGGCGCATGTCATGACGTCATCTACGACGATTCAAGGGACATCGATATCGCGCTCACTGTAATTCGGAACGGGCTTTTGGACGCTCAAAACGATTACAGCGTAATTCGGAACGCAGCCAAAATAAAATATATCGCTGGACATTACACACAGCGCCATCTAGTGCCACACTAAGCAACGAGGCTTGTGTCGTGGACACCAGATAGTTGATATACTGATACTTTTTTGTTTGTAAATACATACTTATTATACATATAAACATCTATGACTCGGAAACAAATGTCCATGCTCATCACACAAACATTTTCCTCTACCAGGATTCGAACCCGGGACCCTAAGAACGTAAGGCAGCTTCACTGCCGCTGCGCTATTCGGGTCGTCAATCTATCCTCCGTAGTCGAAAGACATGTGCCACTTGAGCGTGGAACTTCATGGACAAGAGGCTACAGACGTCGAAGCGACGCTGTTAGCGTTTCGAGGTACAACTGTTGCTATACATTTTATCGCCCGTTTGTAGACGTTAAGTCTAACCATTTAGGAAGCTATATTCTCGTCTCAAGTGACATCATGATACGTGTTTATTAGTTTTCTTGCGTTGATAGTGTAATTTGAATATGTATCTAAAGCAATGGCTGGAGTCAGACTGTTCTGTAGTTGTTCTGGTTTTATCTGCCACCTACGCATACAGTCTAACGTCTTTTGTAGATGACTGTCTATTGTTTCCATACAAAGTCAATGCTGGGTTGCTCAAAATGTATTACAGGAAATCAGGCAACAATTTACTCGAATAATGATTTAGGATATTGACAGCAATGCAGGTAGGAACAACACTAGAAAAAATGACCTTGGTCCTCTACAAACCCCTTAATGCGATGGTCGGTAGCTATTTCGGACAATAGAATCGATAAAAGTAATTTACAGTTTATTCTCGATCAGCGACGATCGTGGATCGTTAAAATCGACGAAATTGGTAGGCATCTGGCGTGCAATGTTTATTGAATTGTTTCAAGCTTCAATCAATAATAGTATAAAATTTAATATACTTTTATTGATCGAAGGTTTCAAGACTTAAAATTCTACACATATCTAATCGTATTGGCTAACACGTCTAGACAAGAACCAGCTATTCAATCAAAATGAAATGACAAAGCAAAATTGACTTTCCAACCGACTTCCAAAAAGAGGAGGTTCTCAATTCGATTGTATATATTTTTTTGTGTTTATTACCTCAGAACTTTCGACTGAGTGAACCGATTTTGATGATTCTTTTTTTGATTGAAAGCTGGTACTTCCCGTGTGGTCCCATTTCGGTGAAGATCTGATGCTGATCTTCGGAGATATACAATGGAACTCCTCAAAAATAGACGGCAAATCTGCAGTGATTGCTGGAATCGCTTGGATGTTTATTGTTTATACAACATCATTACGTCCCTGCCTGCCGTCGTCACCTGCATGCTCTGAGAGGGTACGCAGATACAATAGGTAGGCAATACCCTCAGATTTCGACAAATATTCGGTTTCAGCATTGTACCTTGATCCAATCCCGTAGAATTAATTTATATTTCATGTGTTTATATTTAATGTAAAATAAATTCCTTTCAAATATTTGTTTGGGAACAACTAAAAATGGAAAAATAAAAAACTTTTTTCAAAAAATAAAACCGACTTCAAAAAATACAAAAATATAAAAAATAACTTTAGCTTCAGAAGTCGGTGACAAAAAAACTAAATAAATCAAACAAAGGTCACCGACTTCTGAAGCTAAAGTTATTTTTGTGTTTTTGTATTTCTTTGAAGTCGGTTTTATTTTTTGCAAAAAAGTTTACAGTTTTAATGCTACATTCAATAGTTCAATTTTGTCTATTTGTATTTACATAGGTAGTCCACGTGGATAGTAAATATCAAGTAATTAAAAAATCTAAGCTTCGTGTAAACGTTCGGAGCGTTACTCTCAGTTTTTTTCTTTTATTCTTTTCTTCTATTTATATGAACATGCGTTCAATCTTCACGCGTTGTGATTTTAATAGACACGATTTAATCGTTTTTTAGATCATCTTGGGAGATAAAAACAAGAATAACAATCAAATTGAAACTTATTTGCAAGTTTATAACGTGTTTACGAATTAAACACCAGTTCCTCAGCTAATAATACTTATTTAAACAATCCCAAGGCTGCCATACTTTAAAAATAGGTATTTTACATACTGATACAATAGCACTTGTAAAAGTAAATACGTTCGTAGTAAATAAACATTTCTCGCGAAACAATGTGTTTATGAGATCACCGCCCGCGGAAAAATACTTTAATTGCAGAAACTGTTTTAACGTAACGTTAAATACCGATATTAATTGTGCTGTAAAAATAACGTAAATCTGTCTGGTGATCGTGAAATAAATACAGGTAGGTACTTGTGCTTTGCTTCACTAATCGTAAAATTCGAAATGTTTTTGTTCTATTTATTCTAGAAATGTAGAGCTTTTTATTATGCCTAAACACTCATGAAAATATTTTCTATCATAATATAGAAAATATAATAAATTTAAAAAGTATGAAATATATTTTATACTTATTGTTAAACAATGGCTTAGTCACCGTAATGTCTTTAAGAGACGCCGGTTGTTAGTTTCTATTAGGGGGATCTCGAAATATCTGACGGAATCCCAAATTTTACACGTCTATAGTAGTCTATACAGCAATCAAATTGGAAGACCTTCAACTTATTATTAAAAAATAATGTGTGTCGGTATTTCCAAATCAGAAGGAAATCTATAAAAAGACTTGTAATTAATTGTAATAATCATACAATCTGTAATTACGGTTCATTGTTATTATTGTTTGATAATCGAGTAATAAACAGTAGCGAGTAATTTAATTAGTCGATTATGTAAATATGCAGTCGCATCACTAGCGCCGGCGCTATTCGAGATTCGAATATTTTGTTTGTTTGGATAAGGTGCGGATTAGTGCGGTCTACTCTATTCAAGTTTGGACACTACTAACCTGTCGTGGCATTATTCAACATAACAGGATTATTTTGAACGGGTTTCATGGACCAATGTAGCTTGACATAAAATTAATTTGAAGTAGAATGACACGCCCATTTTATGAAGATATTATATTCATTTATTATTCAAACAACATTACTGTAATAGTTTTAGTGTAGTTTAAAGTCTGTTATTTTAAAGATCTTGTATCTCGATGATATCAAAAATAATGAAGCTAGGTCGTTTGCAAAAAGGTAACTTAAATAACATGTTGTTTCATAGCAGGAAGTCTTAAATCATATTAAAGTTGGTAGCTAATTATAACAATTGCAGAACGACCTAGTTTCCCCAATTGGTTTTTATAGCTTTTTTACCAGGCCTCCTGCCTATTGCACAGTAGGCAGACTGTACATTCTAAATGGTGACAGAATATACGTACCTATATAGGTCTGCCGAAGCCATATAAAAAAAAAAAAATAAGTGGTAGAAGAATGATTGTCGTTGACGAAATGGTTCAAATGCTACTCTGGGCCTAACATACCTCAAATGGCTTAGCATGATCCTCCGTTACGCCTAAAATACTGCAGCATTAATTTTGAAATAAATATATGATAAAGTTGTGGATTAATGCTAGGTACTATGTGTGACGAAAAAACGATTCCATAAACTTGTCTCGGTAGAAAAAAATTCCTAAGTTACCTCCAAATCGAACAATAAACCGCTGGTATTCAAAAAGTACTTCAAATTAGATCATGAAACTTTGCATACTAACTGAACTAACTATAAAGCAGGTCTTACCTATGTGTTTATTTTTTTAGTCCAATCAATAGATTTTTTTGTAAATCGCAAAAAACCACTCATTTCGCAATATTAGGCCGCAGTGACTGACGTAACAACCGCTTTGTAGTGCAAGCTGATTAGAACTTTATTCTAACATTGTTTCAAACGAAGTTTGAACCACCACAAATAGAGTTGCTAATTTTAGGGTAAGAAGGGCCTTAATTAGAAGTTAGCACTCCATAAAATTGAATATAGTGCAGGATGGTTCTTGTTGCTCTTGAATTGCATTGATTGTTCGGAGGACTTACGAGGAACCTGTTGGTAAACATTTGTGAAAAGGTCTGTGGAAATTGTATTGAAAAAACGATGGCGGGGACGTCAGTACCTAGCATGACCTCGCAGCAAAAGAATCATGCAGCTATACCACCTACCCAGTTTTTTGAATAAGCCTTGTCAATAGAACCATCCTACTACATCCTACATCCTATTAATATTAGGTATAAATGCGTTAGTTTGTGAGAATGGATATTTGCAAAAACTTCTGAACAGATTTGTATGAAGTTTTGCACACAGATAGTTTATAACCTGGATTAACACAGGATATTTTTTATCCCGGTAGTAAGATACCATGAGACAATTATCAAACTTCACGCGGGCGAAGCCGCTGGCAGAAGCTACTTAGTAGGTAACATAAGAGTTGTCTTTCATACTTCATTAAATTTAAAACTAAGATACGATATAGGTATGAGTTGACTTAAATAATATCAAAGATTTTTAACGCGGAAACGTTATTTTTACACAATTTTACTACGTTTTTATGACTCCATTCAGTGGCCATTGGTTCATCGCGGCAGAAATTTTTAAAGGCTCGTTAAATTCAAAGATGGCGGATGCTCTATAGGTGCTACAATTTTATTGATAGACACACTATCCTTATAACACAAATAACTTGTTTATAATCGTAAAAAGTATCGATGTTGGATCACGGATGGATCTTATTGAATTCGCTTTAGGAGACGAATCTTCTTATTAAAAATCTTCAGTTCGTTCACCAACAGAAATTGCAAAGGCACATCCTATACTGCTGGATCCAGCGGACAGTGGTAGGTACGACATTCGTCGTAATTTGGAAACATGAAGTATACCGGAGCGCATAGTACCTACCTTTTCTGGTTTAACTATAGGTACATAATTTATATTGTACTTATTTAATTTACATGCGTCCCGTACAATAGGTATGTGCTTCCTAATAAATATTTGAAATAGGTACCGACCTTCAGTCAACTGGGCCTCAAGTCTGCTATTACAATAGTGTCAGAATGATCTGTCATTGATCTCATAATTGTTAATTTTGACAAGTTTTACGAATTTTAAAAAATAGCAGACTTGAGGCCCTGGTAGGGCCCCAGCCATCGTTGGCTCGCCAGCCCTAGCGACCTTGGAAAGGGACTGGCACTCGAATACTCGAATCATTCGAAGGGAACGCATCTGAGCGTGATAATATTTTGTTAGTACCTACCTACGTATCTGTGTGTGTTAGTCGAGTTTGATTTGATTTATTATCGCATAGAGTAAAAGCCGAAAGGCTGTTGTTCTCCCCTCATAGCGATATTATTTTTGTTCTAGACCATTCCTGGGAACCTTCTAGCTACGGAGGTAGGTATTGGCGGCCAAAATTCGATCTATTTCACAAAGTTTTCTTTTAAAATAGGTACAGGTTTTTACTTTACTTTACTTTAAACACCTCCATGGCCCCCACACTATACCTACAAATCCTACAATGCACAAATGCATAATGTTTTGAGTGTTACGTTGAGTCCTTCAGTAAAACGTGCTTTTTCAAAAAAATATTCGTTTCTCAGCAATGTTTTTTGCGTATAAGAGTTACTAAGTTTAATGTAGGTATGCTTGGTCGACGGCTTCGTAATTGGTCCGTTTACACCTTTTGATGTCAAAGTTTCAAACAAACTTTCGCCCCTACCCCCCTCTGTGGGGAACTGGGGACTGAAATTCTCCAAAAATCTTGCCGTAGTGCACACATTTGTGATTTGAAAAATTTCTGGCATTTCGGGGCCGCCTCCACGAGCGAGCGAATCGCGGTCATTCAATGTATTTCTATACGAAAATATCGACGCGATTCTCTCGCTCGTGGAGACGGCCCAAAAGAGAGTGTATAGAAAAACGTGGCAAGGACGATATTATCGCCGCGATTCTCTCGCTCGTGGAGACGGCCCCAAAGAGAGTGTATAGAAAAACGTGACAAGGCCAATATTATCGCCTCGATTCTCTCGCTCGTGGAGACGGCCCCAAAGAGAGTGTATAGAAAAACGTGGCAGAGACGATAATATCGCCGCGATTCTCTCGCTCGTGCAGACGGCCCCAAAGAGAGTGTATAGAAAAACGTGGCAAGGACGATATTATCGCCTCGATTCTCTCGCTCGTGGAGACGGCCCCAAAGAGAGTGTATAGAAAAACGTGGCAGGGACGATAATATCGCCGCGATTCATTCACTCGTGCAGACGGCCCCAAAGAGAGTGTATAGAAAAACGTGGCAAGGACGATATTATCGCCTCGATTCTCTCGCTCATGGAGACGGCCCCAAAGAGAGTGTATAGAAAAACGTGGCAGGGACGATAATATCGCCGCGATTCTCTCGCTCGTGCAGACGGCCCCAAAGAGAGTGTATAGAAAAACGTGGCAAGGACGATATTATCGCCTCGATTCTCTCGCTCATGGAGACGGCCCCAAAGAGAGTGTATAGAAAAACGTGACAGGGACGATAATATCGCCGCGATTCTCTCGCTCGTGGAGACGGCCCCAAAGAGAGTGTATAGAAAAACGTGGCAGGGACGATAATATCGCCGCGATTCTCTCGCTCGTGCAGACGGCCCCAAAGAGAGTGTATAGAAAAACGTGGCAGGGACGATAATATCGCCGCGATTCTCTCGCTCGTGGAGACGGCCTCAAAGAGAGTGTATAGAAAAACGTGGCAGGGACGATAATATCGCCGCGATTCTTTCGCTCGTGGAGACGGCCCCAAAGAGAGTGTATAGAAAAACGTGGCAGGGACGATAATATCGCCGCGATTCTCTCGCTCGTGGAGACGGCCCCAAAAAGAGTGTATAGAAAAACGTGGCAGGGACGATAATATCGCCGCGATTCTCTCGCTCGTGCAGACGGCCCCAAAGAGAGTGTATAGAAAAACGTGGCAGGGACGATAATATCGCCGCGATTCTTTCGCTCGTGGAGACGGCCCCAAAGAGAGTGTATAGAAAAACGTGGCAGGGACGATAATATCGCCGCGATTCTCTCGCTCGTGGAGACGGCCCCAAAGAGAGTGTATAGAAAAACGTGGCAGGGACGATAATATCGCCGCGATTCTCTCGCTCGTGGAGACGGCCTCAAAGAGAGTGTATAGAAAAACGTGGCAGGGACGATAATATCGCCGCGATTCTTTCGCTCGTGGAGACGGCCCCAAAGAGAGTGTATAGAAAAACGTGGCAGGGACGATAATATCGCCGCGATTCTCTCGCTCGTGGAGACGGCCCCAAAGAGAGTGTATAGAAAAACGTGGCAGGGACGATAATATCGCCGCGATTCTTTCGCTCGTGGAGACGGCCCCAAAGAGAGTGTATAGAAAAACGTGGCAGGGACGATAATATCGCCGCGATTCTCTCGCTCGTGGAGACGGCCCCAAAGAGAGTGTATAGAAAAACGTGGCAGGGACGATAATATCGCCGCGATTCTTTCGCTCGTGGAGGCGGCCCCTAAGATCCTGCGGTTTGGACATCTAATATCTAATTAATGAATTTGAAATTTTGAATAAATTGCTAATATTATTAACATAAAAGTGACATGAAGCGCGTTCGTGATTTGCAAAGACTATAATTAAATATAGCATATTGCATTATTGCTGGCCTGAGACAAGATGATGTTATTTGCGATCTCTCTTACATTAGTTTTGTTGATGTTGGCAAATAGGAATGGTAGGAAGGTAGGTAGTAAACATGTGGATCAAATTAATGTTGTACAAAATAGCAAACACGGATTATAAAAGGGGGCAATCATAATACACATCAATTCACACACATTATGTCAAATCTTCTTAGAGTAATAAGGACCCCGCTCCGCACACGCCATTTATCGTGTCGAAAATCTATCCTACCTTTCAAGCTGAAGCCACATTCACAAAATTCCATTGAAATTGGTTTTCAGTGGTTTCGGAGATTAGCCTGTACGAACAAAGTGACACGTGATTATGTACCATCCAGCCATAAAGGAAGGATGTATTTTTGAATTACCGTGAAAAATTTAGAAAGAAAGAAAGAAAGAAAGAAAGAAAGAAAAGAAAGAAAATAGTGTTTATTTGGCATTAAAAACATTACAAAATTTCACAAAATAAAAAAACAAAACTAATAATGCCAAAAGGGCCTCAGCTCAGCATAATGCCAAATGGCAACACAAGGTGTACCACCTGGCGCTGATTTTCAGCTGTAGCCCACGAGTGCCATACGCTCGACAACTTAAACAAACACTTAGTAAAGTCTACAATTTTTGCACAAATACCAACTAAAAATAAAATGTTATATTATAAATACATTAAAAAACAATAACAAAAAGTAAAAATGATGAAGTGTATAAAATAACAAACATTGTTTTTTTTTTTTGTCTTATATAACTTATAAAATTTATAAATACTGTTTCCATGAATAAAAAGAACAAAAAGACATTCATAAACAGCAAATATGACAAAATCGAGAAATGTATAAAATTGAGGACATACAGTAGGATTCAATAATAAAAGTAAACATAATAGAATGTATAAAATTAGTAACATTGGTAGAATATATATTTATAAAATACTGTGTCCATTAATAAAAACAACAAAAAGGCAATAATAATAAAAAACAAAAGATAAAATAGATAATTTTATAAAATTGATAGCTAAAATAAATTTTATGACATACGCTAAGAATCAGTAACAAAAAGTAAAAATGGAGGAATGTGTAAAAATTAATAACATGGGTAAAATTGAATAAAGTATAAAATTCTATGAAAAAGCAAGTATAAATTTCTATGTGGGGGGTCGGAATGATGTAAGTACTTACTGAATAAGTGGTATGTGTTTATGCGTCGGTGTCCCGGATTCCATCTTGTATATTACTAGCTGATGCCCGCGTCTTTGCCCGCCCGTAAATTATAAACTAAAACTTCCTCTTGAATGACTCTATTAAAAAACCCGCATCAAAATCCGTTGCGTAGTTTTAAAGATCTAAGCATACTTAAGGACAGACGCGGCGGGTGCTTTGTTTTATAATGGGATCCCTTCTTTTTGCATAATGTTATTTTTACTAATATACTTTGGCATACTTAACTGTTTTGCCTTATAATACTTCGCCCAATTTTTTTTTGGCATACAGTTTAGGTTGGCATAACCATCTTGAAGGTTAATTTGTTTTGGCATAAATTGAGTTCGCATAGTGTTTCTAGGCATAATGACTATTAGCATAATAGTATTTAGGCATACAATTAATATAAATACCGGAATCAAATTTGAGTTATTTTTACGTATTAGAAACCATGCCTGCTGATTGCATTGCATACTGCATGCTTGCTTGCATGCTGCATCCTTGAAGTGGACCATTGTGCGTGAGCCATGGTGGCCGATTACTCCAACTAGCCCACCTCCCTCTAGAAGCAGATCAGACTTCCCGGTCTCCTCAGGGCATCCACAAGGGATCATGGTGCTCCCAGGGTCTCCTCGCAAATCTTGGTAACGCCTGTGCACTCAAGGAGCACATGCACCACCGTTTCCTCCGCCTTCATGCATGCTCTGCACAGGGGACTGTCAGTGATACCTAGGGTGTGGAAGTGTTCATTCAGTAAACAGTGTCTAGTGATAGTCCCCGCCACCAGACGCAGGCTATCTCTGTCCAGGCGCAGAAGGTGCCTGGTCAGCTTTGTATCCAGGGATGACATAGCTTCCTTGGATTGCCTGCATCCTGGTGTCGAGGTCCACCATTTCTCCGCTTGTATTCGAGTGTGATCCTTTAACCAGCTTCTTAGCTGCTTGAAAGGAATTGGCACAATGGGTTCGGGTCCGTAGGGTTTTGTGCTGGATCCTCTTCTGGCAAGTTCGTCAGCCGCATCGTTTCCAAGTGATCCACTGTGACCTTTAATCCATTGTAGCGTTACCGTGTTGTGATTTAGTACCGTGATTCGTTCTAGGGCATTCTAGTGTTAGTCTCGACGTGATCTGATTACTCTTTAGGGATTGAAGAACTGAGGCACTGTCGGAGAGTATTCGAATATTGGTATTGGTATATGGGAGATATGATTATTTTTCCAATCGTCAAAATGAATTGGTATATCCAATTAGGGTATGTCTAACATTTTAGGAGTTATTTATTATGCTTCTTTGTTATGCCTATAAAAATATGTTTTAATAATTATGCGTACCTAAATAAATGTATGCATAAGAATGTTATGCTTAATCATTATTATATTTAGAGAAATTATGCTTGAAAGAATTATGCGTAAGCTGTTACGCGAAAATATAATTAGGAGTAACAAAATTGTGCCAAGTTATATTATGTCTTTAAACTTTATGCAAATGGATAAAGAACCTTTTATAATATGTAGTGAAGATTAAGATGGCACAAACGAGAAGCAAATGTATTCTAAGAGGAAGGAGCAGAACAGGCAAGCGACTAGCGACCCCCCTAGAATATGCAGGAATGCTCACAAACCGTAAAGTAATAATTACATAAGTAGCCTATTCATTAATAAACAAAAACGAAGTTGATTATATTGATAAGCTAATTTTATAAATTGTTTAAATCTAGATACGCTTTTTTACGCGCGAAACTATTTTCTCGACACTGCTCAGTTACACCGAACCATGGTACAAAAAACTAAGGATACAATTGAATCTGAGGTGTTAAAACGGTTTTGTGAAGATCATGACTACTTTTTTTGTATAATAAATTCACTGATGGATATTTTGTTTTTCATTTTTACCGTAACCTGTCCCATTATTGCTCATGCAGCATTTATTTACCTTAGATATATTCTTGGTTTGTCTACGCCTGCCCCTACCCCCTTAACAAAATCCTAGCTACGCCTTTGAGAACAGGTACGTGTGAGTAATTCATCAACTCTTCCCACATGCCTACGGCCCATTTGGGACGAGTTGATGAAAATCAAATAAATAATATTTACATTCTGCAACTCGTCCCACGTTATTATGCACGTGTACGTACACTGTTCCTCAACTGTCACTGACTGACAGAATTAGATAAAGATAGTTGAGAAATTCGTGTTAGTGTAATTCAATACACTATGTATTATGAGGTGTGTGGTTAACAAAAGGTATATAATTATCCTTCCTTTGATTAGCTCTACCTTACTACACGTTTCGAATATCCGCCAGCTCAGGGTTTTCAAACTTTATTGAGAGCAGGACCCTTAAATGTCCGTCTTCAAAGGTCACAGAACCTTGAAACTAACTGTTAATGCTATTTTATGCAGACCTCTACTCGACTCTAGGACTAGACCCCTTAATCGGACTCTCAGACCCAGGAGTTTATCATATACGTGTTTTTCGTCTGGGGTTCTTTCTATCTATGTTATTCGAAATTGAAAAGCAGATAACATAGCGATCAGTTACAACTTTTCTCTCCCATTAATAACGTCCTCTAAAAGAATATATTTCGAACGAAATCAGTTTAGCAACTATTCTATCTTACGCCTAAACCGTTACATGTCAAAGGTTCACTAACCCCTCTCAGAAATCCGGTATCTACCACAGATAATGAATATTTATTTAGCACCAAATCTTTATCTTGAGGCAGCCTTCTACATAGATTAGATACAAGGTGAGTATGTACCAAATTGCATACTATTTTGATAAGCATATCGGTTACCAAAAGTATCGCCAAACTGTCTGGATGGATTTTTCCACATGATAAATGGATTTATCATTTTTAAAACAATTTCTATGTAATGTTTTCGTGATATATTTGTTAAAGGGTGTGGGTTTCATTGTTCCCGGCACAAAGTATATTTCAGCTGTCTCTGGGATGGCATCATCAATATATCATCTTCCTGTTACTTGGGGTCGGCTCGACAAGTTCTTCTGATTCCATTCTCCCCTGTTAACTGTCACGCTGTCAATTTACTTCTTTTTCTTTAATTTTTCTTCGGTCTTCCTCTCACTTTTCATCCGTCAACATTAATAATCATTGCTCTTTTAGCCACATTCCTCCATATCACATACCAAGACAGACGGTTCCTTTTAACTTTTCTGTAACAGGTGCTACTTTAAACATTCTCGTATTTACTTATTTCTTATTTCACTTGTATTCAATTTAATACATCCATCTCAAGAGTCTCAGATGGATTAGAACGATGGATGCCAACACACTTGAAATGCCACCTAGTATTGGAGATGCCCAAAAACAGCAGAGACCTGTGTTCACTTGCCATCGGTGTCATAGACAAACATCATCTTCTGGCCCTTGTCCCATTCTACTCGGGATCGTCGCAACACGTTTTGTTCTTCCACTCTCCCCTGTCGTCACGGCATCATTTACTCCTCTCTCTCTCATATCATTCCTCACACAATCCATGCATCTTTTCTTTGGCTTTCCTCTCCCTCTCCATCCATATCAACATTAATACCCATCACTTTTTTAGTACTTAAGTAACATGCGTTTCATCCACCTCTCCTTCGGTGTCATAGACAAACAACTTGACAAATGATGTGTCCTCCATCCTACGCCCACTATTTGCCGATTTTGGTATATTATAATGGGCATGGCCCTCCGACACAGCTACAGTTGGAGGTCGCTGGTATATTCTACTAACCTTTTACGTCTATCATTATTTGTGTCCCTACATCCCGAGACCGCTTAGTTAGTACTCGTAGTATACTTGGTTAATTGTTATCTGTTTCACTGTTTGCAGCATTGTGTCTGGGCATGTGGATTGGCAAGTGGGCACTGGACAATACTGGCCGTTGACCACTTTTCATTTTATTTTTCCATGTCCCTAGTGTACAGACGTCAGCACATCAAGTTGCTACAATCTGTCAAATTTCTTTAATAGATTTTCAACTTTATCGCTGAAGCATTACGTTCAAGGTTGATTGGGAACATTTGACAGTTTCGGGTAGCTTGATGTGTTGGGGTTTTAACGTAGCTTGCAAATGGTCAATCGTGAAAAGTCACAATTGTATTGTACCTTCATTAAAATAATGCTAAGTGGCTAATTTCGTCGTCATTCTCTTGCCCTCAAACCTTATTCATTTGGAGTCGGCGCCGCATGCCTTGTTCTTCCATACTTCTCTATTACTCGTCATCGGCTAATAATGACATAAAAGTATAAAAATAATACAATCACTCAACTATAAAAAATAATTATAATAAATTTTAAAACTTTTTGTGTCTATACTCGAGACTATTTGGGTCACTTTTGTACCGTATTTACAAACACGCCTACTTGAAAATATCGGACCAAAGTCTACGATAGCCTATCATAACATACCGGTTTCCAACGGCTTCATATAACCCTGCTAAAAAGAAGAGTAGCACTAAATATAACACAGTGGTGTGATCGCCCCTTGTATTTATAGAATCGTATAAACTTTGCTTGACAACAGTCTAGATGCGAGCTGTGGCAGGGGCGCTCAACCTGGTCCCCGGTATCCTGAGTAATATTTAGTTAAAATGTGAATGTGAATATATTTTCACACTTTAACGGCTGAACAGATTTCGATGAAATTTTACTTTTTTCGATGTCATTACGACATTCCCATGGGATAATTTCCAACCTTCACGCGAGTAAAGTATATGTTCAGGACATAGGATATTTCTTCTATCCTGGCGAGTACGCGTGAGTTAATGGCCATAGGATATTTTTTTATACCAGTAATATGATCCATTTGCGACGTCCACGAGATCGAAGCCGCGGGCTAAACTAGTAAGTAGATGATAAAATCATTGTTATTTGCGTGTCAGTCACCTGTTTTATCGAGATCTTCCTGTCGTAAATTATCGTAGGTGTTCAATTGTTTTTTCTATTCGTGGGCACAATCAAATACCAGGTCACGGCAAATACCGTGGTATGAAAATGGGTGTAAGTACATAATGTTTGTTCCATTATAAATAATTGCAAAGGAAAGTTTCATTTGCTTCAGAATATAGGTAAGAAACCAGAAAAAAGCTGCCTTTAGTAATTAAATGCAGTTATATTGTTACAGTTTTCCTGAATTCCGCTTAACTTAATATACTTCTAAGGTAAATGGTACAATATTAATTAGTTTATATTAATTAGGTAGCTACCTATCAATTAACAAAAATATTATTAGTATATATTGTAAAATATCAAATAAAAACACGTGTTTTCATAGTTTTATTCCGTAGGCTATTTAATTTGATAAGTACTTCCTGCTAAATTAACAGTTTTTATAGCAAGTCATGTATAACAAGCAATATTTTTTGCGAGCGCAGAAAAAAGCTACTTATGTAGTCTGTAGCTATACTGACCTAGACAATTATTTACCTACATTGAGTAGCGTCAAAACAACATAAAGATTATGCGTATAGCGTGTGATATGATATGATATGTGCGGATATGGATATTATTGTATGTTCTACTATCATAATATGGCTCACGTGTGAAAAGTAAAAATTCAACGTCGTCTATAAATTTTCATATTAGTAATTGTCGTTAAGTTAAAACAACGCCTTTTTTAATTCGGTTTATTAAAAAAAAATGTATCATAAAAAAATAATTACTGCCGTAAATGTACAGAAATCACTTAGTTACTGTCTGAGGAAGAGAATCAAATAAAGTAAAAGGCGCATTTCTTTGCTAGAATCAACGAAAAAACGAAATATTCATCAGATCTTGAATAAGCTTTTTCCGTCCCCTTTAAATCATTCACATGATCACATCATAAATAATAAAACCTATTGTTTGAGGGTTGAGTTTGTTCTACTTTCTCTATACTTATTCTATTTGCTGTTACCAAGTAGAATGGTGTCGTTCAAACTCTTTTGAAGCGCTCACTGTTTGTTTTCCATTTGTTTTACTTTACGATAAGGTTGATAGAACTAAAGACAATAGTGTCAGGTATTTGTTAGGTCTTCATTTGTTTTAAATGGGTACTTTATCAGAATACAATTTATTTGTGAGAAAATATGTTTTAACAAAATATCCTTTTCAAAAGTAATTTTTGGTTTGAGTGATACAAATAATAAAATAATTCTAAATTTATAATGAAAACATCGGCTTGTAGTGAAAAGTATTTTCACCTTTCCAGCATTGTGCTCGTAGGTATGTACCTACCTGCGTTTTTTTAGAAATTCGAGCCTTGTCTAGGTAATGTCTTTTCTCAACTTTGGTTGCCGGGCGGTAGGTCGGCTGCAACGTTAACCGTCGCAGCTGAATACCAGGACATATCATCATGTAATTTAAAAATCTTATTAAAATAGGTAAATAACAAAACCTGCCTGATTTTTCCTAACTAATGAACGTACATCCTGTGTACTCAAAATAATGTTATTCATAAACAAGCGGACTGCACACCGTTCGTCACGATTAGGCTGTTCACGCTTGACATCGCTGGTTTATTAAAAACTAGCGACCCGCCCCGGCTTCGCTCGGGACCAATGTAGAACAAAAAAAGAAGTAGGTACGCTTACTGTAAAATTATTTTGTAATGCCTTTATTTTCCAATAATTCAATTTTTTTTGGGTGGTAAAATCAATAAATGAGTCCTCCCGCCCTGGGTGGAGCGGAAGGGACTGTCAGACTTACTGACTAAAACAAACTGACTGAGACACCATGTTCTTTCTGTACAGGGGCCCTGGAACGCAAAGGCTGCCCTGCGAAGGGCAACCTTTGCGTTCCAGGGCCCCGGTATCCTGTTTAGACAGTTCTGCGACCCCGGCAGTTGCTATAACTTCTAGTTTTTAGGGTAAATACGTTCTAAAATAGATATTGAAGATAATCTATATAGATTTACACCATACACCATAAAAAAGCTTCTAAAATAATGCATAATGACCAACTGTTGTACACTGCCACCCCATTTGTTTTGTGAGAATATTTTCAGTCGCGCGTAATTTTAATTCTGTGATATCTTCTAAATTATTCATTTAAATGATACACTGTAAAGGGCCATATTGATCTATATTAAATGCACAATGTTTTTAAGATACTGAATTATGTAAGGATTACCTAATGCTAGTATTGCTTAAATTCGCTTCGTAAATAAGCCATTATTTCTCGTAAAAAGTAAAGGAAAAAATTGTTATTGTGGGTTATCCCTAAGAGATAGACATATACCATCGCGGACTTTTAAGTAGATAGTACATTATTTTGATCTATTTCGTAAGGTTCAGCCAGCGTTTGCAATGTAAGCGCAAAAAAAATGTGTTTATTTGCGACATCACTTAGAAACCTCTAAAATTATCAGTGTTTCTCTACTATATTATGCATGTTATATACATATACACTCTATCTATTAAAAAACCGGCAACAAAATCCGTTGCGTAGTTTTAAAGATCTAAGCATACCTACATAGGGACAGACAGACAGACAGAAGTAACTTTGTTTTATTCTATGTAGTGATAAACGTACCGACTATACTAACCAGTAAATCGGGTTAAATGATAAATCCCTTTGACTGAACTCCAAACATTTCAAATATAATAAATTCCGATTAGATTTGTAAAGGGTTTTATCGTCAAAGGTAAAACTGGGTGCCTAAACATCGAATTTACCTACTGAGTACTGGGTTTAAGCTTTCGTTAGCAACATTATTAAACGTACGTAAATCGTTTGGGTAAGGCTTGAGAAAAGCAAAATAAGAAAATGTTTTTCATATTTCTTTTAGAAACTCAGTTACTACAGGTTGATAAGTACCTAACCTACTTATTTATCAGATCCAATATCCTGAACTCCTTTTAAGCTAGAATAAATTATTGTAAATAATTTTGTCACGACAGTCGAATTAGTGTAATCCCAAATTATCCCAAATTATATACATCCCAAAGTATCTAGAAATTTTCTCTTCTTTATACTGAGACGTGAGGCGAAAAAATGAATACATTGCAAATTTAGCAAAAATGTTGAGCGCACCTACGCTGCGTTATGCTGCCATGGAACTAATAAACATAAAACAATGATTAATGCATAATATAATTATATTAGCTCAAGCAGTGTGAAGGCCACCGCGCCGCACTATTTTATCGACATCGTTGGAGAATTTGATTCAATCAAATATGTTTCGCTTCCGAACAATAATTATTTTCATTTGTTTGAATTGAAAATCTTTTCAAAATAATATAGGTACTTCATAATCGTTTTATCATTTCTGCGCTGGCATAGCTTGGTCCGTGGATGGGTGATGACCTTGAACACCCATAACATGCCGAGTTTCCTCCATGCTTGATGCGCTAAGCCGTAGATCCCAGCTGTCATTTCTAGATCTTGACAGTCGTCAAAGGTAGGTAGGTAGTCACTGGCCTAAAAGTCTGACAACCAGTCTTACCAAGGTGTTTCGTATTACCCAGTACGAACCGAGTTGTGGAGGTCATATAAGCAGACGGACGCTCTAAGTAAAATACTGATATTTAGCTGCACCCGGTTAGACTGGAAGCCGACCCCAACATAGTTGGGAAAAGGCTAGGCAGATGATCACGATGAACAAAACGAAATAAATGCTCACGCCCGAAGTTCCCTCCAACGCGTTATCATTGCCCAACATTACAGGAAGTTGGTTACGCACGATATACTTAGGTACTACTCGTACCAGTAGACACTTCTACCAGATTATCACAAGGTCAATTTTACGTACAACTGACCGTCACCACGAGCTACGGCAGTTTAGTTCCGTCAAGCTCTACAAGTTTTTAAAAATAAAAAAAGCGTTGTTCGCGCCAAAAAGACTTGGTTTTGAACTGATTGGATCTTTTTTTAGGGTCTTTGAGGAAAAGGGCTCTTGAGTCCATTGGCACTTCGGAAGCTAAGCTACTAGGATCTTTTTTGTGCTCGAATTACATTGATATCGGAGTGTGATGTTGGCAAACATCTATGCAATCTTATTGTCAAATGTATTGGAAAAAAATATGTGGTGGTGTTCCGACTTTAAACGTACAGTCGCTTACGTGTCGATTCGATTTTGATTCGTGTGTTCGTGATTCGATTTTGATTCGTGTGTTCGTGATTCGATTTTGACACGCACTTAACTATCAACATTTAATGGTTTGGTTTAAATCATTTGGAGAAGTTTGACAGTTTGTGGTAACTTGATGCACTGGCGAGTGTACATCATCTACAAGGCTTTTGAGCGTGCATTTATGTGCTTATTCGATTTATTTTTAACAGATTGTCAACCTTAGTATAATTGGCCTTTGCCGGTAAAATGCGTACAAACGTTACACAGTGGGAAGTGATAAATAGGGCTCAACGCTCAACCTTAAACTGATTTTTAAATAAAACGAAAATACATCGTAGATGAAAATATATTTTCAGGGACAGTATATTATGCGTCACACTTTACACGCATGTTATAAATTTTATTAGGTAAAAATCTCAGTATTACGAGTACCTATGCCATAAATTGTATAATATAATTACGGTTCAATCATTTTCTTAAACAATTTGACGTCGTGTCGAGTCGTCAAAGGCCGCTGCTGTTAATTGACAATTTATTTAGAGAACATGAAAACACCATTAGTGACATCATTGACATGGCCTCCTGACTTCCTTGCTGTAAGTTTCTTCTCTCAGTTGAAACATATTTTATGCAAAATGGCAAATGTGTCAACTTAAATGGGAACTATGGGACTTTTGAACCAGTAAAGATAATTCATTCTGTATGAATATTAATTATGTACAGTCTGAAGTACGAGGGTATTTGCAGGGCGAAAACTGTTACTATGAGAAGTATCTCAGAACATAATGTAAAAGTTATCAAAGGATTCGTTCTATTTCAGAACAATACAACAAAACAAACTAATCAGTTTTAGTTAAGTACACCGGGAATCAAACCTTTATTTTAGTGCATAAATAATCATATGTAGAAACAATCGTAAATCTATATATAAGTAATAAATAGTACTTACCAACTAACTAATTGTAAAGAGAAAGAAAAAGTATTTGTCTCGCACAGAACACAACAAAATAATTAAAATTAACAACAAAACAAAAAAAGTAAACAGTCATATAAATTTTAAAAATAAGACAGGTATGTACGGTCGACCAAGCTATTTGGTTTACATTTTAACATGCGAATTACCTACATTGTAAAATGTAAACCAAATAGCTTGGTCGACTGCACATTAAACTAAAATTGGTGGTGGTTGGTGAGATCCCTATCTTGGCACACACAACACCAACAACACAACATAATTCAGAAAATGTTGTAAATGTAATAAAACGCCAAAATCATTTTTGACTATAAAACAAGTCACAAAAACTCAACACTCTTAGCACTGCGAATATGTAAGTAAACAAAATACTTTACAAAAACACTTTTGAGTCATCGTAGTTCAGTATATTTTGACACATGGCGAAAAACTATGTGTAAACGCATTCGTGTCTTTAAATATTTGGTGATTGAAATTTGATTGAAAACGTGTTCACGAGGCACCGGTAGTATTGATAGCGGGGAGTATAAAATTTCTTTTATTTTAAATCTGTATTTCCGGACAGTGATTTTGTTTTAAAAAAAAATATTGCTTATACTAGTAATTTGAAAGGTTTTATTTAAATTTACACTGTCACTTACACTTACGGAATATCTTCCGTGATTTTCAATTACGGATGAGACAGCGCGGTCGCAATATCGGGACCTCACAATAATAAAAAATCACTGAAGATATTCCGTAAGTGACAATGTAAGATAAGAAGTTTTATATTTCAATAAATAAGTTAATGTACCTTCAAACCGCGAAAGCTTTTGTTAAAGTTTTATATTTCAATAAATGTGTTAATGGGCCAAAGATCCAGAGGTTATGGATATTTTGAATGCTAATTGTATCCAGTTGTTTTATTCAAATCAGTCTTTAAAGTCCACCACCGTATATATAGACCTAGCACAAGCTCGCCACAGCACCCGGTTTTCTATCCTTCGGAATCCAGCCTTCTTCAATTTTCTTCTGTCAGCTCTTAGTATAATATTATGGCACGTATTTTGAATGAGGTAAATTTAAATGAGACTGCGGGAGGAGCTAGACAAAAGCAACGATCAGTGAACAACATTGGATGTAGACCGAAAGGATTGGAAGTCATAGTAACGGTTTGAAATCATTAGTCAAAATGAACGAGTTTTTCACTATCTCTTCGTTCTCTTCATCATCACCATTTCAACCCGGAATCACCCACAGTTATAGGCCTCCCTGTTTTTTCTGCCACACTTCCCGATTCTGTGCGTCCATTATCCAGGTGTTTCCCACGACTTTGATGATTGATATCGTCGATCCAAGGAGCTTTAGGACAGCACCTTGACCACCACCCCTTGGTCCATCGGCCATCTCCGCGTCTAGCTAGATGTCCTGCTCTAGGCCCATTTATTTTACTACCTATTTATCCCGTTCTCTGTAAAAAAGTGACACTGAAGTCTGAATGTAGCTTTTTCTGTCATCCAAACTACGACAAAATCCGAGACAACCCCGCTACTCGCCATCACATGGACCTAAGTTTTACCTCGTCTGATTTGGTGCCGTTAAGGAGGAAAGCTCTTCGATTCCTTCTTTACAATATAACCGGTCAGACAGGTCATTCAGCCTCAATGCTTTCTGAATGTCAGTCGTCTTTACAAATCCCCATTTCCTTAAAGTTATACCCTTCTCTTGCATGAATTACAAAGGTTTATTTCTGCTATGTTGAGAGTAACTTTTTAATCCCTGGAGTTTTTGAACTTTTTGACGTTGTTAAGTGCTTTTGGTAACCAGCTTTTAAGGTTGTTAAGGAAGTTTCTGTGATTTAAGTCTTCAGTCATAGATATATTTTTCAATGTAAGCTTTTTTTTGTGTCTCTTGTTCCCCTTTTTTAGGGTTCCTCAAAAGGTAAAAAAGGAACCCTTATAAGATCACTCTCTTGTCCGTCTGGCAAGTTGAAATCATCTATCAATTCTCGAAATGAGTCTACCTACCAGTTTGACCACCAAGGACTGCTACTAAATATTAAGGACCAGAAAGATATGAACAAAGAAAGTATGTTGCGCCGACCCCAATTGGGACAAAGTCAGGAAGATGATGATAATGACTTTATTCCCTTTTCTAGTCATAAGGAAAATATAAATCTTTCCAACCACTGATCGTTTTTAAAATTCCCAAATAAATTTATATTTGTTACGCCAAGTAATCAATTAAATCACAACAAATTAAAATATTCGGTTTCCAACGTATCTTATTTCCAATTATCACCCAAAGATTCATTTTCAACACAAAACGCCCACCAGCTGTAGCTATTCCTATAGATATTATCTACCACGTCACACGTGGCGAGTGTGGCGACCGACGGGACGGGTATCAGTCAGGGTCATGGTGTGACGACTCGTTGACGGCAGGACGTTCCTCGTGGCGGTTTTAACGAGCAGTTACGTGAGCAGGAATGGGGAAGCAATGATCAGGAGAATTGTGATTTGTGTGTTCATGAACATAACTATATAATTATAAAAATAAAGACGTTTTTTCAATAATTAGTGTTGTATCTTACTCGCATCATAATCACAACTAAGCAGTTTCAATCATGTTTCACTTATCTAAGTAAAACAATACTTAATTGAAAACCATTTGAGATCTCGAAAATCTCGAGATCGAATTTCTAATCCCTCGAGATCTCGACTTGGCGATCTCGTCTCGAGATTGCATTCCCTAGACTCCCGAAGGAAATAAAGATAACACTCATTCTTGTTACGTCTGACATCAGGTACCTAGCTACTTTATTATAAAGATCGCTGATTTTGGCAGACTTATCAACGGCAACAATTTTAAAAGAACCGAAAATGAATATCACTGTGATAACAATATCGACAGTGATGTAAAATCGAAGTTTCAATAATTGTGGTGGACATCCACTAGCTTGCAATATCAGAATCACAGAATAGATAGGCAATCATATTGAGTGGTTCATTGGCGCAGATTTTCAATAATGTTGAAGTTGAAGAGCACTTCGTTTGAAGAGCTCGCAGTATGATTGGTTTATTGAATGTAAACAAAACTTGATGATACCCGCTGTTCTGTAGATATTAAGATACTTACAGATACACCCACACTTAAAAGTCTAGTAATCTGTTTAATTAGATTACAACTTACAATGCAGTTGGTAAATCTTTCCAGACGTTTACTGAATTGAGTCGACAATTTTTTTTTCCTCATGTTGGCTTGGCACAATGTATTCTTGCGTAGTGTGCAACACGAACTTATGTTCATCATTGATATTCGTGCATGTTGTATTTCTTTAAATAATATACCCAAACAAGCTTTTTTCGATATGTCTACATAATGGTCGTAAAAAGACCCATAGCGAAGCAAAAAGGCACTTGTTTTCCCCGTCACCGCTCCGTACGAAGATATTAGAGGTCAAAGTTATTCAAGGAGGCCAATTATTTCACATTTTTTTTTTTTTTCAATAAAAGTTTTTATTGTTACCTACAACTTTACTTATAATTTCTCTATGACCTCTGTAATATTAAATGCATCCATCAGCACAATGTTTTGAGTGCGTTGTAAACTGGTTTTTCCCGGTTCTCAAAAACACGGGAATTCCCAGTTTATAACTTTGTAAAAAAAACGGTTCTGTCGTTAAAAATCCGACTTCGCAGATCAGACACGCAAGCACGCAACACGTCGTAGTTCGTTTAAAATGTAGAAATATATGAGTAAGTAAAATTGTAAATCCCCCGAGTTATTCATCTGTTTTATAATTTATACTCAAAAATACGTTACAGGGTTTCTTGGATTGTGGAATTGGTAAAATTCTCATTTGAAAGTACCCGTTGTATATTTTTTTGTCTTAAATTTATTCTGAATACATTCTTTTGAGATATAATTTTGCATTTGTATTTTTTATTAAACAAAAGTGTCTGATCACTTCGTTCCCGATGCGATCCCTCAGAGAGACTTCAAACATAGCCTGCTCCATAGCTCGCTAAGCGACCTTGAATTTATGGCCCAGCCGTACCGTGAGTGTCCACGTTTCGGCCTGTAAGTCATAACAGGCAGGACACACTGATTGAAGACCTTAATCTTTAGGCTACCCAGCCCAGCTGGATTCTTCTGGTAGCCTTCCTCTCAAAGTTGTTCTTACCAAACTGTACAGTTTGCCCGAGGTAAATATATTCTCGAACAACCTCGAGAGCACCACCATTGACAACATTAGGTCCTGGGGTGACGTTTTCGTAGAATCTAATCTGGGTTTTGTCTAAGTTCACCCTGAGACCAATGCGTATTGATGAATCTACTAGGCCATCCAGCATTTGCTACAAGTCGTACAGCGATACAGCCAGTATGATGATGTTATCTGCAAATCTCAAATGTGAGATGTAGTCGCCGTTGATGTTAATGCCACGTCCTTCCCAGTTCAGCGTCTTAAATACATCCTCCAGTGTGTTAGTAAACAATTTCGGGGGAATTACGTCCCCTTGCCTCAGCCCCTGACGTAAGGGAATATGGTATACTCGTATTTGCTGGTTCTCAGCACTTAGATGTATTGCTAGTCTATTTGGCACTGCTGCAGAGACTCCAGGAATGGCTGGAAGTCGACGAATCTTTGCACTAGACAATTTGTAACGTCTCTTGAAACTAGCTTAAACACGTGGCTAAGGAGCGAAATGGATATGCATGTAATTCTTTAAATGATCTTGTTTCCCTTTTTAAATGAAAGAACGACCACGCTTCTTCTCCACGCTTCTGGAGTTTTCCCAGAGAACAGGACTGAGTTGAAAGGCTCCCGAAGCTCTCTTAATTGAGGATTTCTCTCGCTTTCAGAAGCTCAGTCGTTATTTATCCTCGCCAGGGGTTTTTCCATTCTTGAGCTGTCTAAGAGCCGCCTCGATTTTATCTTGGCTGACTCCCGGCAGGTCTTCTGTGAAATGGCGGGTTAAAGTTGCTCTGGAATTCTCATTTTCGGGATCAGGTCCAGATGCATGCCTACAACTGGCCGCATAGCTTTTCGACTTCCAAAAGAATCTCCGGCTTCGAAACGACGATATCCCCATTCCCCACTAGATTAAGTGGGTTTTCACGTCGTTCCGTCATAAGCTCCAGAGTCTACTCCGAAAGTTTGGACTTCCTGCCCGTACGGCGCATTTTGCAAAAACGCGTCTCTATCTCCCTGAAGATTTCCACCATTTGGTCGTTATAACCTTTCTAATTGTTCATTAATAAATAGGGCAAGAGCATTTTGTATTAATGAAAAAACTCGAAAATACCCAAAAAACCCGGGTACCCGGGTACCCGGTTTTGGAAGAAAAAAACCGGTTAAATTCGGTTCTGAAAAATTACAGTTTTTGATGCCCTAGTGCGTTGCATTGAGTCCTACCGTAAACCATCCGTAAACCGTGATTTTTCACCCCAAAAACGAAATCGTTTCCCAGCAAACATTTTGGCGTAGAGTTACTAATTTTGATGTACAGAATGCTTAGTCGACGGCTTCGTGATGGGTCAGTTTACACCTTTGAGATCCACGGAAAAATCCAGATTCATTCTTATTCAGCAAGACATTCTAATTTGCATGCAAAACTAATTGGCCATAAAATGATTAAGAAAACATTTATGCCAGTAAATAAGCAATGCACTTGATGCACTGGATCTTAGTTTACACGTGTCTGCTGGCACAAGGTTGAAAATTCGAAATATAATATGAGAATTTTATTGTTTTTCACAAAGATTATCATGTTGGTTATACTGCGGTATCCATTGCCTTGCCGGTACTAGAGTGCTACAAGGAGCTTACTCGTACATGTATGCATGCAAACATAAATTCAAGACTTTTCCCATGGGGGTAGGCAGAAACTACAGAACGCCACCTGCTACAATCTCGATACTCTCAATACTCGTTTCGCCTCATACATCTGGTCATACACGCACGCCAGTGGCTAGTATATTTATTCACCTGATCTTACTAAGAACATCTGCATTAAGGATCTTCCAAAGCGTTCCCTGTCGTTACAACTCACAACAAAATCTTTACATGGGTCTTTTGACACTTTAAGGCGGTTCTCCGAGCAAAATTAGCAACTCTATTTGTGGTGGTTCAAACTTCGTTTGAAAGACTGTTAGAATAAAGTTCTAATCAGCTTGCACTACAAAATGATTGTTACGTCAGTCACTGCAGGCCGAATAGTGCGAAATGAGTGGTTTTTATTCTTTATAAAATCAAATTTACGTCTTTTGGAAAAAATAAAACGACAATTATGTTCATTATTAAATTGTCTATCCATTAGTATAAGTAGCAAATCAAAATAATGGTTACTTTACGAGGAGTAGCATTTTATAAATCATTATTTCTCATTTCTGTGGTTTCGTTGTGAGGGGATTTATTAAACATTAAGCTACTTAAAACAAAAAAAGAAACGACAATTTTGGAGTCAAGAATATGTAGTAATTTAATGTATTTTTTATTAGTTGGTATTTCTTTGGGATAAAGAGGAGTAGGCTCCAAAAAACTGCTCGTTCAAGGTCATTTGCTCGGGGAGGCCTTAATGACGTTTACAGAGTTACGCTGTTGGTAAACATTTCTGAAATGTATTGAAATAGCAAAAGATGTGGAAGTGAGTTTCTATATTTGGTCCAATTGCGTCAAAAGATCTTTAGACAGCTAAAATAAATAAATAAATATTGCTGGACATGAACACACAGCGCCATCTAGTGCCACAGTAAGCAACGAGGCTTGTGTCGTGGACACCAGATAGTTGATATACTACATAGATACTTTTTGTTTGTAAATACATACTTATTATACATATTAACATCCATGACTCGGAAACAAATGTCTGCATCATCACACAAACATGTGCTCCAACCGGGACTCGAACCCGGTACCCTAAGAACGTAAGGCAGCCTCACCACCGCTACGCCATTCGGGTCGTCATCGTCTAAAAAAGATTTGTGTTTCGTTCTTATTCGACTGTCAATGGATAGGGTAGTGTGGCCAATAGCCAATATTAGCCATGTTATGTGCAGGAGTGGAATTTGGTGTCGGTTTCGCTTCCGAGTAAGTGTGGTGTGATCAACAACTGTTCCGTTTGAGGTGGTCTGTTTTGGTTTTATAATTTAGTAAACTTTGGTCTGGGTTTCAATTTCATTTGTCTCTCTTTTCCCTCTCAACGAGTTTTAACCGACGAAAAAAGGATAAGGTTCTCGGTTCGATTTGTGGGTACTAGGTACTATTTATGTTTTTTTTTTGTTCTGAAACTAAGGATTTAATAAATTAAATCACCAAAAAATGTGAATAATACACCGAGGTTTTCATAAATTTAAAATATAATTTACCGAACTTAAAAAATATTCGTCATGCCTATTAGGCTTGTGTCCTAAAAAAATCTAATTAGTCCGTCAGTTAGATTATCAAAACATATTTGACACGTATTTTATCTTTTGTTACGTAAACCAAAATTGACGAAGATACGACGCTTTTAAAATTCTCAATTCGTCACGCCGTGCTATAATTTTTAGTGCGTTGTGACGTCACGAGACCCCACTCCCGAGTTTTGATGCGTTTTATCTTTGTCAATATTCATCGATTTACAAAAACAAAAAATACGTGTCCATTATTTTCCAATACTCTAACTGACAGACTAAATAGATTTGCAATTTATTGGTGGTGGAAACTAGCCTATTATTCTACCTCTTCACTCATCTCTTCACGCATAAAATATAAGCAGGTTATAATTTTCCCACTGTTGGGAGTGTGGGGCACAGGCTTCCTCCCCGCGAGGGGCTGTGGGCGGTTTTCCGCCACGGGGGCCATTGCGGGTCGATGGACGTCACATATTATGTCTTAGAAAGTTTGGTTCTAGGACGTGCCGATTACCTCACGAAGTTTATTCCTTCACCATTATTGAGAGCAGTCTTGATGAAATAATTAAAATAATTTATACAAATAAGTATTCAAACTGCGTGTTTCAAACTTATAAAGCATTTATTTTTATTACAATCCAATAAATAAATAAATATCGCTGGACATGAACACACAGCGCCATCTAGTGCCACAGTAAGCAACGAGGCTTGTGTCGCGGACACCAGATAGTAATTAATTAGACCGTAATAGGCACTTTTGAAGGTTAAAAACAAAAGGATGTAGCTTACATTTCCAGTCACCAAGGCATAATTACTTGTGAAAGTACTGTAGTTGTACATTCCAAAGCGTAGATCTTTATGGAGAAGAATGGGCAAGAAACTCCATAAACACTCTTTTGGTTTGGAACCTACAATCTATAACTATAGTTGGTGCCAGTTAGATGAGAATAGCGGTCATTGTCCTTTCCCAAATACCTCTTCGTACGAACCAAAACAAATAAATCATATATCGTTTTTCATTACAAAAAATGTTGAAGATCACTATAGATGACGATTCCAGACTTGAACAGGCTTATTTTTGGTTTTCAAAGTTAAGAAGTTAAATAAATGTAGGTGGGTCAATGACCGCTATTCTCATCTTAACTGGTACCAACTATAGTATTCCGCACTTTCCACTGAGCTACTACTACTCTGTACCCACGTAACGACCAACTTTCTAGCCATCCATCCACTAGTACTTAATAAATAATAAACGAAAAAAATATAGACTAGGATATAAATATTAATGAAAACAATACGATGGTAAACAAATAAAGCTGTTAATTGCATTCGGCGCACGCGCACATTTATGGCGAGCTGAGCGCTCCACGTGTATGGTGTGTGGTGCAAAGTGTGAACGCTAGCGGGTAACGGAAAAAATGTTCTAAAAGCATGAATCTTGAGACTACCAAGGTATAACTATGCAGCGCTTAGTTGAGAGATAAATGAGGATTACTAATTATTATTTTTAGGCTTACCCGACACCGGGGTTGCGGGACTGTTCGAAAGAGATACCGTGGCCCCGGAACACAAAGGGCGATGAAGGAACATAGATGGGTTTTAGTCAGTAAAAGTCTGACACTCCCTCCTGCTCCGCCCAGAGCGGGAGAAGTCATTTGATGATTTCCCATCCGAAAAAAAAAAAAAAAAGAAAAAAAGGCTTACCCGACAGGCTTTTCTCGGAAGAAAACATTTCACAATCGAGAACTGCTAAGTTACATTGAATCAAAACACATTAATTTGACAAATGATGTGTCCTCCATCCTACGCCCACTATTTGCCGATTTTGGTGTATATTATAATGGGCATGGCCCGCCGACACAGCTACAGTTGGAGGTCGCTGGTATATTCTACTAACCTTTTACGTCTATCATTATTTGTGTCCCTACATCCCGAGACCGCTTTAGTTAGTAGTATACTTGGTTAATTGTTATCTGTTTCACTATGTTTGCAGCACTGTGTCTGGGCAAGTGGGCACTGGACAATACTGGCCGTTGACCACTTTTCATTTTATTTTTCCATGTCCCTAGTGTACAGACGTCAGCACATCAAGTTGCTACAATCTGTCAAATTTCTTTAATAGATTTTCAACTTTATCGCTGAAGCATTACGTTCTAGGTTGATTGGGAACATTTGACAGTTTCGGGTAGCTTGATGTGTTGGCGTTTGTACGTAGCTTGCAAATGGTCAATCGTGAAAAGTCACAATTGTATTGTACCTTCATTAAAATAATGCTAAGTGGCTAATTTCGTCGTCATTCTCTTGCCCTCAAACCTTATTCATTTGGAGTCGGCGCCGCATGTCTTGTTCTTCCATACTTCTCTATTACTCGTCATCGGCTAATAATGACATAAAAGTATAAAAATAATACAATCACTCAACTATAAAAAATAATTATAATAAATTTTAAAACTTTTTGTGTCTATACTCGAGACTATTTGGGTCACTTTTGTACCGTATTTACAAACACGCCTACTTGAAAATATCGGACCAAAGTCTACGATAGCCTATCATAACATAACATACCGGTTTCCAACGGCTTCATATAACCCTGCTAAAAAGAAGAGTAGCACTAAATATAACACAGTGGTGTGATCGCCCCTTGTATTTATAGAATCGTATAAACTTTGCTTGACAACAGTCTAGATGCGAGCTGTGGCAGGGGCGCTCAACCTGGTCCCCGGTATCCTAAGTAATATTTAGTTAAAATGTGAATGTGAATATATTTTCACACTTTAACGGCTGAACAGATTTCGATGAAATTTTACTTTTTTCGATGTCATTACGACATTCCCATGGGATAATTTCCAACCTTCACGCGAGTAAAGTATATGTTCAGGACATAGAATATTTCTTCTATCCTGGCGAGTACGCGTGAGTTAATGGCCATAGGATATTTTTTTATACCAGTAATATGTTCCATTTGCGACGTCCACGAGATCGAAGCCGGGGGCTAAACTAGTAAGTAGATAATAAAATCATCGTTATTTGCGTGTCAGTCACCTGTTTTATCGAGATCTTCCTGTCGTAAATATTATCGTAGGTGTTCAATTGTTTTTTCTATTCGTGGGCACAATCAAATACAAGGTCACGGCAAGTACATAATGTTTGTTCCATTATAAATAATTGCAAAGGAAAGTTTCATTTGCTTCAGAATATAGGTAAGAAACCAGAAAAAAAGCTGCCTTTAGTAATTAAATGCAGTTATATTGTTACAGTTTTCCTGAATTCCTAACCTAATATACCTACTTCTAAGGTAAATAGTACAAAAGTTTCCATTAATTAGGTAGCTACCTATCAATTAACAAATATATTATTAGTATATATTGTAAAATATCAAATAAAAACACGTGTTTTCATAGTTTTATTCCGTAGGCTATTTAATTTGATAAGTACTTCCTGCTACATTAACAGTTTTTATAGCAAGTCATGTAGGGAAGCAATATTTTTTGCAAGCGCAGAAAAAAACTACATAGTCTGTAGATACTGACCTAGACAATTATAAACCTACATTGAGTAGCGTCAAAACAACATAAAGATTATGCGTATAGCGTGTGATATGATATGATATGTGCGGATATGGATATTATTGTATGTTCTACTATCATAATATGGCTCACGTGTGAAAAGTAAAAATTCTTCGTCGTCTATAAATTTTCATATTGGTAATATCGTTAAATTAAAACAACGCCTTTTTTAATTCGCTTTATTAAACAAGTCTCTTGTTTTATAATTACTGCCGTAAATGTACAGAAAACACTTAGTTACTGTCTGAGGAAGAGAATCAAATAAAGTAGAATCAACGAAAAAACTAAATATTCATCAGATCTTGAATAAGCTTTTTTCGTCCCCTTTAAATCATTCACATTATCACATCATCATCAATAATAAACCTATTGTTTGAGGGTTGAGTTTGTTCTAGTTTCTCTATACTTATTCTATTTGCTGTTACCAAGTAGAATGGTGTCGTTCAAACTCTTTTGAAGCGCTCATTGTTTGTTTTCCATTTGTTTTACTTTACGATAAGGTTGATAGAACTAAAGACAAGTGTCAGGAATTTGTTAGGTCTTCATTTGTTTTAAATGGGTACTTTATCAGAATACAATTTATTTGTGAAAATATGTTTTAACATAATATTCTTTTCAAAAGTAATATTTGGTTTGAGTGATACAAATAATAAAATCATTCTAAATAATGAAAACATCGGCCTTTTATATAGCATTGTGCTCGTAGGTATGTACCTACGTTTTTTAGAAATTCGAGCCTTGTCTAGGTAATGTCTTTTCTCAACTTTGGTTGCCGGGCGGTAGGTCGGCTGCAACTTTAACCGTCGCAGCTGAATAC
Source organism: Xestia sexstrigata (assembly GCA_941918905.2). NCBI lineage: Eukaryota > Metazoa > Arthropoda > Insecta > Lepidoptera > Noctuidae > Xestia > Xestia sexstrigata. The sequence continues at coordinate 18,825,663 of OW799214.2, forward strand.
CAGGACATATCAAGATCATGTAATTTAAAAATCTTATTAAAATAGGTAAATAACAAAACATGCCTGATTTTTCCTAAATTATGAGCGTACATCCTGTGTACTCAAAATAATGTTATTCATAAACAAGCGGACTGCACACCGTTCGTCACGATTAAGGCTGTTCACGCTTGACATCGCTGCTTTATTAAAAACTAGCGACCCGCCCCGGCTTTGCTCGGGACCAATGTAGAACAAAAAAAGAAGTGCGCTTACCTACTGTAAAATTATTTCTTGGACTTTTTTGTAGACCTTTTGGTGTACAATACTATAGTACATTATTTTGATCTATCTCGTAAGGTTCAGCCAGCGTTTGCAACGTCAGCGCAAAAAAATGTGTTTATTTACGACATCACATTAAAAACCTCTAAAATTATCAGTGTTTCTCTACTATATTATGCATGTTATATACATATAAACCTTCCTCTTGAATCAATCTATCTATTAAAAAAATCCGCTACTTAGTTTTAAAGATCTAAGCATACCTACATAGGGACAGACAGACAGACAGAAGTGACTTTGTTTTATACTATGTAGTGATAAACGTACCGACTCTACTAACCAGTAAATCGGGTTAAATGATAAATCCCTTTGACTGAACTCCAAACATTTCAAATATAATAAATTCTGATTAGATTTGTAAAGGGTTTTATCGTCAAAGGTAAAACTGGGTGCCTAAACATCGAATTTACCTACTGGGTTCAGGGTTTAAGCTTTCGTTAGCAACATTAAACGTACGTAAATCGTTAGGTTATGTACGGCTTGAGAAAAGCAAAATAAGAAAATGTTTTTTATATTTCTTTTGGAAACTCAGTTACAGGTTATTGCAAATAATTTTGTCACGACAGTCGAATTGTGTAATCCCAAATACGTATCTAGAAGTTTTCTTTACTTCGATAAACTGAGACGTGAGGCGAAAAAATGAATACATTGCAAATTTTGCAAAAATGTTGAGCGCATCTGCGCTGCGTTATGCTGCCATAAAACAATGATTAATGCATAATATAATATAATTACATTAGCTCAAGCAGTGTGAAGGCCACCCGCGCCGCACTATTTTATCGACATCGTTGGAGAATTTGATTCAATCGAATATGTTTCGCTTCCGATCAATAATTATTTTCATTTGTTTGAATTGAAAATCTTTTCAAAATAATGTACTTCATAATCGTTTTATCATTTCTGCGCTGGCATAGGTTGGTCCGTGGATGGGTGATGACCTTGAACACCCATTACATGCCGAGTTTCCTCCATGCTTGATGCGCTAAGCCGTAGATCCCGGCTGTCATTTCTAGATCTTGACAGTCGTCAAAGGTAGGTAGGTAGTCACTGGCCTAAAAGTCTGACAACCAGTCTTACCAAGGTGTTTCGTATTACCCAGTACGAACCGAGTTGTGGAGGTCATATAAGCAGACGGACGCTCTAAGTAAAATACTGATATTTAGCTGCACCCGGTTAGACTGGAAGCCTGAAGATGGAGATGATTTAAAACGAAATAAATGTTCACGCCCGAAGTTCCCTCCAAAGCGTTATCATTGCCCAACATTACAGGAAGTTGGTCACGCACGATATACTTAGGTACTACTCGTACCAGTAGACACTTCTACCAGATTATCACAAGGTCAATTTTACGTACAATTGACCGTCACCACGAGCTACGGCAGTTTAGTTCCGTCAAGCTCTACAAGTTTTTAAAAATAAAAAAAGCGTTGTTCGCGCCAAAAAGACTTGGTTTTGAACTGATTGGATCTTTTTTTAGGGTCTTTGAGGAAAAGGGCTTTTGAGTCCATTGGCACTTCGGAAGCTAAGCTACTAGGATCTTTTTTGTGCTCGAATTACATTGATATCGGAGTGTGATGTTGGCAAACATTTATGCAATCTTATTGTCAAATGTATTGGAAAAAAATATGTGGTGGTGTTCCGACTTTAAACGTACAGTCGCTTACGTGTCGATTCGATTTTGATTCGTGTGTTCGTGATTCGATTTTGATTTGTGTGTTCGTGATTCGATTTTGACACGCACTTAACTATCAACATTTAATGGTTTGGTTTAAATCATTTGGAGAAGTTTGACAGTTTGTGGTAACTTGATGCACTGGCGAGTGTACATCATCTACAAGGCTTTTGAGCGTGCATTTATGTGCTTATTCGATTTATTTTTAACAGATTGTCAACCTTAGTATAATTGGCCTTTGCCGGTAAAATGCGTACAAACGTTACACAAGTGGGAAGTGATAAATAGAAAATACATCGTAGATGAAAATATATTTTCAGGGACAGTATATTATGCGTCACACTTTACACGCATGTTATAAATTTTATTAGGTAAAAATCTCAGTATTACGAGTACCTATGCCATAAATTGTATAATATAATTACGGTTCAATCATTTTCTTAAACAATTTGACGTCGTGTCGAGTCGTCAAAGGCCGCTGCTGTTAATTGACAATTTATTTAGAGAACATGAAAACACCATTAGTGACATCATGGACATGGCCTCCTGACTTCCTTGCTGTAAGTTTCTTCTCTCAGTTGAAACATATTTTATGCAAAATGGCAAATGTGTCAACTTAAATGGGAACTATGGGACTTTTGAACCAGTAAAGATAATTCATTCTGTATGAATATTAATTATGTACAGTCTGAAGTACGAGGGTATTTGCAGGGCGAAAACTGTTACTATGAGAAGTATCTCAGAACATAATGTAAAAGTTATCAAAGGAGTCGTTCTATTTCAGAACAATACAACAAAACAAACTAATCAGTTTTAGTTAAGTACACCGGGAATCAAACCTTTATTTTAGTGCATAAATAATCATATGTAGAAACAATCGTAAATCTATATATAAGTAATAAATAGTACTTACCAACTAACTAATTGTAAAGAGAAAGAAAAAGTATTTGTCTCGCACAGAACACAACAAAATAATTAAAATTAACAACAAAACAAAAAAAGTAAACAGTCATATAAATTTTAAAAATAAGACAGGTATGTACGGTCGACCAAGCTATTTGGTTTACATTTTAACATGCGAATTACCTACATTGTAAAATGTAAACCAAATAGCTTGGTCGACTGCACATTAAACTAAAATTGGTGGTGGTTGGTGAGATCCCTATCTTGGCACACACAACACCAACAACACAACATAATTCAGAAAATGTTGTAAATGTAATAAAACGCCAAAATCATTTTTGACTATAAAACAAGTCACAAAAACTCAACACTCTTAGCACTGCGAATATGTAAGTAAACAAAATACTTTACAAAAACACTTTTGAGTCATCGTAGTTCAGTATATTTTGACACATGGCGAAAAACTATGTGTAAACGCATTCGTGTCTTTAAATATTTGGTGATTGAAATTTGATTGAAAACGTGTTCACGAGGCACCGGTAGTATTGATAGCGGGGAGTATAAAATTTCTTTTATTTTAAATCTGTATTTCCGGACAGTGATTTTGTTTTAAAAAAAAATATTGCTTATACTAGTAATTTGAAAGGTTTTATTTAAATTTACACTGTCACTTACACTTACGGAATATCTTCCGTGATTTTCAATTACGGATGAGACAGCGCGGTCGCAATATCGGGACCTCACAATAATAAAAAATCACTGAAGATATTCCGTAAGTGACAATGTAAGATAAGAAGTTTTATATTTCAATAAATAAGTTAATGTACCTTCAAACCGCGAAAGCTTTTGTTAAAGTTTTATATTTCAATAAATGTGTTAATGGGCCAAAGATCCAGAGGTTATGGATATTTTGAATGCTAATTGTATCCAGTTGTTTTATTCAAATCAGTCTTTAAAGTCCACCACCGTATATATAGACCTAGCACAAGCTCGCCACAGCACCCGGTTTTCTATCCTTCGGAATCCAGCCTTCTTCAATTTTCTTCTGTCAGCTCTTAGTATAATATTATGGCACGTATTTTGAATGAGGTAAATTTAAATGAGACTGCGGGAGGAGCTAGACAAAAGCAACGATCAGTGAACAACATTGGATGTAGACCGAAAGGATTGGAAGTCATAGTAACGGTTTGAAATCATTAGTCAAAATGAACGAGTTTTTCACTATCTCTTCGTTCTCTTCATCATCACCATTTCAACCCGGAATCACCCACAGTAGGCCTCCCTGTTTTTTCTGCCACACTTCCCGTTTCTGTGCGTCCCTTATCCAGGTGTTTCCCACGACTTTGATGATTGATATCGTCGATCCAAGGAGCTTTAGGACAGCACCTTGACCACCACCCCTTGGTCCATCGGCCATCTCCGCGTCTAGCTAGATGTCCTGCTCTAGGCCCATTTATTTCACTACCTACTTATCCCGTTCTCTGTAAAAAAGTGACACTGAAGTCTGAATGTAGCTTTTTCTGTCATCCAAACTACGACAAAATCCGAGACAACCCCGCTACTCGCCATCACATGGACCTAAGTTTTACCTCGTCTGATTTGGTGCCGTTAAGGAGGAAAGCTCTTCGATTCCTTCTTTACAATATAACCGGTCAGACAGGTCATTCAGCCTCAATGCTTTCTGAATGTCAGTCGTCTTTACAAATCCCCATTTCCTTAAAGTTATACCCTTCTCTTGCATGAATTACAAAGGTTTATTTCTGCTATGTTGAGAGTAACTTTTTAATCCCTGGAGTTTTCGAACTTTTTGACGTTGTTAAGTGCTTTTGGTAACCAGCTTTTAAGGTTGTTAAGGAAGTTTCTGAGATTTAAGTCTTCAGTCATAGATATAGTAGTAAGCTTTTTTTTGTGTCCCTTTTTTAGGGTTCCTCAAAAGGTAAAAAAGGAACCCTTATAAGATCACTCTCTTGTCCGTCTGGCAAGTTGAAATCATCTATCAATTCTCGAAATGAGTCTACCTACCAGTTTGACCACCAAGGACTGCTACTAAATATTAAGGACCAGAAAGATATGAACAAAGAAAGTATGTTGCGCCGACCCCAATTGGGACAAAGTCAGGAAGATGATGATAATGACTTTATTCCCTTTTCTAGTCATAAGGAAAATATAAATCTTTCCAACCACTGATCGTTTTTAAAATTCCCAAATAAATTTATATTTGTTACGCCAAGTAATCAATTAAATCGCAACAAATTAAAATATTCGGTTTCCAACGTATCTTATTTCCAATTATCACCCAAAGATTCATTTTCAACACAAAACGCCCACCAGCTGTAGCTATTCCTATAGATATTATCTACCACGTCACACGTGGCGAGTGTGGCGACCGACGGGACGGGTATCAGTCAGGGTCATGGTGTGACGACTCGTTGACGGCAGGACGTTCCTCGTGGCGGTTTTAACGAGCAGTTACGTGAGCAGGAATGGGGAAGCAATGATCAGGAGAATTGTGATTTGTGTGTTCATGAACATAACTATATAATTATAAAAATAAAGACGTTTTTTCAATAATTAGTGTTGTATCTTACTCGCATCATAATCACAACTAAGCAGTTTCAATCATGTTTCACTTATCTAAGTAAAACAATACTTAATTGAAAACCATTTGAGATCTCGAAAATCTCGAGATCGAATTTCTAATCCCTCGAGATCTCGACTTGGCGATCTCGTCTCGAGATTGCATTCCCTAGACTCCCGAAGGAAATAAAGATAACACTCATTCTTGTTACGTCTGACATCAGGTACCTAGCTACTTTATTATAAAGATCGCTGATTTTGGCAGACTTATCAACGGCAACAATTTTAAAAGAACCGAAAATGAATATCACTGTGATAACAATATCGACAGTGATGTAAAATCGAAGTTTCAATAATTGTGGTGGACATCCACTAGCTTGCAATATCAGAATCACAGAATAGATAGGCAATCATATTGAGTGGTTCATTGGCGCAGATTTTCAATAATGTTGAAGTTGAAGAGCACTTCGTTTGAAGAGCTCGCAGTATGATTGGTTTATTGAATGTAAACAAAACTTGATGATACCCGCTGTTCTGTAGATATTAAGATACTTACAGATACACCCACACTTAAAAGTCTAGTAATCTGTTTAATTAGATTACAACTTACAATGCAGTTGGTAAATCTTTCCAGACGTTTACTGAATTGAGTCGACAATTTTTTTTTCCTCATGTTGGCTTGGCACAATGTATTCTTGCGTAGTGTGCAACACGAACTTATGTTCATCATTGATATTCGTGCATGTTGTATTTCTTTAAATAATATACCCAAACAAGCTTTTTTCGATATGTCTACATAATGGTCGTAAAAAGACCCATAGCGAAGCAAAAAGGCACTTGTTTTCCCCGTCACCGCTCCGTACGAAGATATTAGAGGTCAAAGTTATTCAAGGAGGCCAATTATTTCACATTTTTTTTTTTTTTCAATAAAAGTTTTTATTGTTACCTACAACTTTACTTATAATTTCTCTATGACCTCTGTAATATTAAATGCATCCATCAGCACAATGTTTTGAGTGCGTTGTAAACTGGTTTTTCCCGGTTCTCAAAAACACGGGAATTCCCAGTTTATAACTTTGTAAAAAAAACGGTTCTGTCGTTAAAAATCCGACTTCGCAGATCAGACACGCAAGCACGCAACACGTCGTAGTTCGTTTAAAATGTAGAAATATATGAGTAAGTAAAATTGTAAATCCCCCGAGTTATTCATCTGTTTTATAATTTATACTCAAAAATACGTTACAGGGTTTCTTGGATTGTGGAATTGGTAAAATTCTCATTTGAAAGTACCCGTTGTATATTTTTTTGTCTTAAATTTATTCTGAATACATTCTTTTGAGATATAATTTTGCATTTGTATTTTTTATTAAACAAAAGTGTCTGATCACTTCGTTCCCGATGCGATCCCTCAGAGAGACTTCAAACATAGCCTGCTCCATAGCTCGCTAAGCGACCTTGAATTTATGGCCCAGCCGTACCGTGAGTGTCCACGTTTCGGCCTGTAAGTCATAACAGGCAGGACACACTGATTGAAGACCTTAATCTTTAGGCTACCCAGCCCAGCTGGATTCTTCTGGTAGCCTTCCTCTCAAAGTTGTTCTTACCAAACTGTACAGTTTGCCCGAGGTAAATATATTCTCGAACAACCTCGAGAGCACCACCATTGACAACATTAGGTCCTGGGGTGACGTTTTCGTAGAATCTAATCTGGGTTTTGTCTAAGTTCACCCTGAGACCAATGCGTATTGATGAATCTACTAGGCCATCCAGCATTTGCTACAAGTCGTACAGCGATACAGCCAGTATGATGATGTTATCTGCAAATCTCAAATGTGAGATGTAGTCGCCGTTGATGTTAATGCCACGTCCTTCCCAGTTCAGCGTCTTAAATACATCCTCCAGTGTGTTAGTAAACAATTTCGGGGGAATTACGTCCCCTTGCCTCAGCCCCTGACGTAAGGGAATATGGTATACTCGTATTTGCTGGTTCTCAGCACTTAGATGTATTGCTAGTCTATTTGGCACTGCTGCAGAGACTCCAGGAATGGCTGGAAGTCGACGAATCTTTGCACTAGACAATTTGTAACGTCTCTTGAAACTAGCTTAAACACGTGGCTAAGGAGCGAAATGGATATGCATGTAATTCTTTAAATGATCTTGTTTCCCTTTTTAAATGAAAGAACGACCACGCTTCTTCTCCACGCTTCTGGAGTTTTCCCAGAGAACAGGACTGAGTTGAAAGGCTCCCGAAGCTCTCTTAATTGAGGATTTCTCTCGCTTTCAGAAGCTCAGTCGTTATTTATCCTCGCCAGGGGTTTTTCCATTCTTGAGCTGTCTAAGAGCCGCCTCGATTTTATCTTGGCTGACTCCCGGCAGGTCTTCTGTGAAATGGCGGGTTAAAGTTGCTCTGGAATTCTCATTTTCGGGATCAGGTCCAGATGCATGCCTACAACTGGCCGCATAGCTTTTCGACTTCCAAAAGAATCTCCGGCTTCGAAACGACGATATCCCCATTCCCCACTAGATTAAGTGGGTTTTCACGTCGTTCCGTCATAAGCTCCAGAGTCTACTCCGAAAGTTTGGACTTCCTGCCCGTACGGCGCATTTTGCAAAAACGCGTCTCTATCTCCCTGAAGATTTCCACCATTTGGTCGTTATAACCTTTCTAATTGTTCATTAATAAATAGGGCAAGAGCATTTTGTATTAATGAAAAAACTCGAAAATACCCAAAAAACCCGGGTACCCGGGTACCCGGTTTTGGAAGAAAAAAACCGGTTAAATTCGGTTCTGAAAAATTACAGTTTTTGATGCCCTAGTGCGTTGCATTGAGTCCTACCGTAAACCATCCGTAAACCGTGATTTTTCACCCCAAAAACGAAATCGTTTCCCAGCAAACATTTTGGCGTAGAGTTACTAATTTTGATGTACAGAATGCTTAGTCGACGGCTTCGTGATGGGTCAGTTTACACCTTTGAGATCCACGGAAAAATCCAGATTCATTCTTATTCAGCAAGACATTCTAATTTGCATGCAAAACTAATTGGCCATAAAATGATTAAGAAAACATTTATGCCAGTAAATAAGCAATGCACTTGATGCACTGGATCTTAGTTTACACGTGTCTGCTGGCACAAGGTTGAAAATTCGAAATATAATATGAGAATTTTATTGTTTTTCACAAAGATTATCATGTTGGTTATACTGCGGTATCCATTGCCTTGCCGGTACTAGAGTGCTACAAGGAGCTTACTCGTACATGTATGCATGCAAACATAAATTCAAGACTTTTCCCATGGGGGTAGGCAGAAACTACAGAACGCCACCTGCTACAATCCTTGTATACTCGTTTCGCCTCATACATCTGGTCATACACGCACGCCAGTGGCTAGTATATTTATTCACCTGATCTTACTAAGAACATCTGCATTAAGGATCTTCCAAAGCGTTCCCTGTCGTTACAACTCACAACAAAATCTTTACATGGGTCTTTTGACACTTTAAGGCGGTTCTCCGAGCAAAATTAGCAACTCTATTTGTGGTGGTTCAAACTTCGTTTGAAAGACTGTTAGAATAAAGTTCTAATCAGCTTGCACTACAAAGTGATTGTTACGTCAGTCACTGCAGGCCGAATAGTGCGAAATTAGTGGTTTTTATTCTTTATAAAATCAAATTTAACTCTTTTGGAAAAAATAAAAAGACAATTATGTTCATTATTAAATTGTCTATCCATTAGTATAAGTAGCAAATCAAAATAATGGTTACTTTACGAGGAGTAGCATTTTATAAATCATTATTTCTCATTTCTGTGGTTTCGTTGTGAGGGGATTTATTAAACATTAAGCTACTTAAAACAAAAAAAGAAACGACAATTTTGGAGTCAAGAATATGTAGTAATTTAATGTATTTTTTATTAGTTGGTATTTCTTTGGGATAAAGAGGAGTAGGCTCCAAAAAACTGCTCGTTCAAGGTCATTTGCTCGGGGAGGCCTTAATGACGTTTACAGAGTTACGCTGTTGGTAAACATTTCTGAAATGTATTGAAATAGCAAAAGATGTGGAAGTGAGTTTCTATATTTTGTCCAATTGCGTCAAAAGATCTTTAGACAGCTAAAATAAATAAATAAATATTGCTGGACATGAACACACAGCGCCATCTAGTGCCACAGTAAGCAACGAGGCTTGTGTCGTGGACACCAGATAGTTGATATACTACATAGATACTTTTTGTTTGTAAATACATACTTATTATACATATTAACATCCATGACTCGGAAACAAATGTCTGCATCATCACACAAACATGTGCTCCAACCGGGACTCGAACCCGGGACCCTAAGAACGTAAGGCAGCCTCACCACCGCTACGCCATTCGGGTCGTCATCGTCTAAAAAAGATTTGTGTTTCGTTCTTATTCGACTGTCAATGGATAGGGTAGTGTGGCCAATATTAGCCATGTTATGTGCAGGAGTGGAATTTGGTGTCGGTTTCGCTTCCGAGTAAGTGTGGTGTGGTCAACAACTGTTCTGTTTGAGGTGGTCTGTTTTGATTTTATAATTCAGTAAACTTTGGTCTGGGTTTCAATTTCATTTGTCTCTCTTTTCCCTCTCAACGAGTTTTAACCGACGAAAAAAGGATAAGGTTCTCGGTTCGATTTGTATTTACTAGGTACTATTTATGTTTTTTTTTTTGTTCTGAAACTAAGGATTTAATAAATTGAATCACCAAAAAATGTGAATAATACACCGAGGTTTTCATAAATTTAAAATATAATTTACCGAACTTAAAAAATATTCGTCATGCCTATTAGGCTTGTGTCCTAAAAAAATCTAATTAGTCCGTCAGTTAGATTATCAAAACATATTTGACACGTATTTTATCTTTTGTTACGTAAACCAAAATTGACGAAGATACGACGCTTTTAAAATTCTCAATTCGTCACGCCGTGCTATAATTTTTAGTGCGTTGTGACGTCACGAGACCCCACTCCCGAGTTTTTATGCGTTTTATCTTTGTCAATATTCATTGATTTACAAAAACAAAAAATACGTGTCCATTATTTTCCAATACAACTACCTCACGATTACCTCACGAAGTTTATTCCTTCACCATTATTGAGAGCAGTCTTGATGAAATAATTAAAATAATTTACACAAATAAGTATTCAAACTGCGTGTTTCAAACTTATAAAGCATTTATTTTTATTACAATTCAATAAATAAATAAATATCGCTGGACATGAACACACAGCGCCATCTAGTGCCACAGTAAGCAACGAGGCTTGTGTCGTGGACACCAGATAGTAATTAATTAGACCGTAATAGGCACTTTTGAAGGTTAAAAACAAAAGGATGTAGCTTACATTTCCAGTCACCAAGGCATAATTACTTGTGAAAGTACTGTAGTTGTACATTCCAAAGCGTAGATCTTTATGTAGAAGAATGGGCAAGAAACTCCATAAACACTCTTTTGGTTTGGAACCTACAATCTATAACTATAGTTGGTGCCAGTTAGATGAGAATAGCGGTCATTGCCCTTTCCCAAATATCTCTTCGTACGAACCAAAACAAATAAATCATATATCGTTTTTCATTACAAAAAATGTTGAAGATCACTATAGATGACGATTCCAGACTTGAACAGGCTTATTTTTGGTTTTCAAAGTTAAAAAGTTAAATAAATGTAGGTGGGTCAATGACCGCTATTCTCATCTTAACTGGTACCAACTATAGTATTCCGCACTTTCCACTGAGCTACTACTACTCTGTACCCACGTAACGACCAACTTTCTAGCCATCCATCCACTAGTACTTAATAAATAATAAACGAAAAAAATATAGATTAGGATATAAATATTAATGAAAACAATACGATAGTAAACAAATAAAGCTGTTAATTGCATTCGGCGCACGCGCACATTTATGGCGAGCTGAGCGCTCCACGTGTATGGTGTGTGGTGCAAAGTGTGAACGCTAGCGGGTAACGGAAAGAGAAAAAAATGTTCTAAAAGCATGAATCTTGAGACTACCAAGGTATAACTATGCAGCGCTTAGTTGAGAGATAAATGAGGATTACTAATTATTATTTTTAGGCTTACCCGACACCGGGGTTGCGGGACTGTTCGAAAGAGATACCGTGGCCCCGGAACACAAAGGGCGATGAAGGAACATAGATGGGTTTTAGTCAGTAAAAGTCTGACACTCCCTCCTGCTCCGCCCAGAGCGGGAGAAGTCATTTGATGATTTCCCATCCGAAAAAAAAAAAAAAAAGAAAAAAAGGCTTACCCGACAGGCTTTTCTCGGAAGAAAACATTTCACAATCGAGAACTGCTAAGTTACATTGAATCAAAACACATTACCCAATATAAATAACTGTCACTGTTAGCTGGCATCATTTCAGTTGTTTAAAAAGCTCTCCCCATGACTTCCAATTCTTTAGATCCAGGGCCAATGTGACGACAACGGTTATCTTAACTATACAACACATGAATACCGCAAAGCGCATGATTTACGGCCATTTTCAATAACTTACTGTTCGGTCTCGGTAGGTTATTATCTCTATCTGTTTGACATTTTGCTTACAGGCGGTTAGAAACAAAACGTCACAGAAAATCTTTCTTTGATTTTTCTATAAATCAAGTGACAGGTAGATGACGCGGATAGGATATTTCAAGCTAACTTTCTTTATAGAAAACCGATAGCTTCGAGATATGGCATTTTAACTGACAGTTAAACTTAAGTAAGTTATAGTAAACGGGCCTTAGACAACACATTCAGACAGAAAATTGTTTCAGCTTCCATAGGCGATAGCGACTTTCGATTAGACCACACGTAATCAGTATGGCATGGGAACTAAATTATCTGTCTCATATTTGGATGAGATCATCCTGATACTGCTTGGGAGCTGTTTATCGCCAAGCAAACAAACAACTTCGGACTTCAGTTTAATTTAATCAATAGTTCTCGGAAATTATCGAGCAGTTCACTATAACTTGAAATTTCAAGCCGAAATTTAAGATAAGATTATATTACGTTCACCGGTATTAGGTAATCCCTATACCTATTTAAAGATACTGGTGTAAATGTAACTGACAGATTCTGAACATATAATTTAAATAAATGCTTTGAGTTGGAGTCTTCTTGTGTAAAGAACAGATAGAAACACTAGAGAAGTGAGGTTTTTTTTGTGTTCTAGTGTTCGACATCGGGGGATTCGGGCATTTTGATTGGATACATGCCCCCAAGTCTAATACCTAATGAATTTGAACTTTAAATTCAAAAGTTGTACTAACACGAAGCTTAGAGGAAATAATTCGAACTTGGTAAACTTACTAATAACTCATCTCATCCTCTGCCTTTTCCCAAGTATGTTGGGGTCGGCTTCCAGTTTTACCGGATGCAGCTGAATACCAGTATTTTACATGGAGCGACTGCCAATCTGACCTCCACAACGCAGTTAATACCGAGTAATACGATACCCCTTGGTACAGTACAGGGGCGTGCCGTCCATAGAGGTCATTAAGCCTAGCCTACACCCTACCAACAACTTGGTAAGACTGGTTGTCAGATTTTTTTTGGGCCTGTTACTACCTAACGACTGTCAAAGATCTACAAATGACGGCCAGGACCAAGGGCTTAACGTGCTTTCCGAGGCACGGAGGAACTCTGTATGTAATAAGTGGTCACCCATCCACAGACCAACGGCGGCAAGCACGGCTTAACCTATAAAAGATCGACCCGAGCGGCTGTTAAAATTTTGCCACGAGCTCCTCTCCGAGGCAACGAGGATACTGGATATAATAATGATGGTTACCCATCCACGGACCGTCCTCGGCAAGCACTGTTTAAAGCTTTAGAGATCAACCCGTGCGGGTGTTTTTATGTAGCTACTTTACATATAACTAGATGTTTGTCACTGAGCCCTAACAATGAACTGATTGACGAAATGAATGCCCTCACTTCACATCAGAAATGTCGGGGCAGGTCATCCTATTGTATGATAACTCGTCGTCTATTATTGGAATTGGAACCATAGATCAGTGGAGTCAAGGCCTTTACTTACAGAATCTAGGTAAACATCGTTATTTTATGTTTTGTTTCGGCAAATAAAGAAAATGTATGTAGGTATATGTGCTATCAAACATATTTTAATGACAAACAGATAAATAATAAAGGAGTATTCCGGAATGTTAAAACACAGTAGAAAAATACGTCTTAACTTATCTGCCAGTTTCAGTAGGCCTATTACGTATCTTTCCGATATCCAGTGACTATCAAGCTTCGGTTGTACACCGAACTTTGATTACAACCGAGAATGTCATAATATTGGTATTACGTATCGCACTGAGTGGATATCACTTTACGGTGACTATCAGCCCGGGTACGGTGTAACGTCTTTCACGAAAGCCACTTCAAACTCAGTTGTCATCAATTTGTTGTCCACTATGCTTACATAATCGAAATAATATAAGTATCGATACGAAAGCGTCTGTCAAAATGAGTTACGGTGACTATCAGCCACGATGACAACCAATGACGTCATATTTGATCGCGACTGGTCATACATAGTACGAAACTAGCCTTTTGACAGTTAATTGATGGACACTGAGCCCAGTTACTATCATTTCGAGCTGTCAACAGAGATACGTAATAGCCCTACTGGACTCCAATCTTACTCGTATTGCTTAAACACACTCACTATCACACACGATCTTAAGGATTTTGAAAGAAAAGCCTAGTCTATTGCTTCATAATTATGTAAGAACCATTCGCCTTTCCGTCACAATAAAAAAGCCCGACGTTATTAGTTTTTCGTTTAGGAATTTCTCAGTAGCAATCAGAGTGATCGGTTGTTGGCAATAGGCTTGTAAACAGAACTGACGAAATGTGGGTGCACTATTGTGTACCTACACTTCTGCCGAAGTCTTCGAGGATTAAACGTGTAATGTTATGTTATGTAAAAAGGCACGACAATGTGTATTCAATAGCTGCAGACACTTGAATTCTGACTGTACACACATTAATTGTATACCTCACAACAAAGTACTCTCTCTCTTCTCCAGAGTCCTCCTACCAAGATGCAGGCTTCAGCTTACGCGGAAGTCAGGGGTAAATCCTAGCCAGCAGAATCAAATGAGTTAGGTATAGGTTACATCCCTCGAGACAACCCCAAAGGTTATGCCAGTGCGAATCGACTTTTCATGTTTTTCTGGTAACACACGCGCCGAGAATATAACCCAATATTTAAGTAAGACAAGACAAATAAGGGAAATAAATGCTTTTCTTTTTCGTCAAGAATATATTGTATGTTTGCAGAATGTATTATTTATTGGGCACTAGTCACTGCTTCGTATAGATATAAGTTTTGGCCATCTTCCCGAAACGACATTGTTGCCATTTATTTCAATTTTGCTATTTAATTCCTTTGTAGTCTTGCTACATGCTTGCAAACACGTAGCTATATTTTTTCCACATTATTCTTGTTACGGTTTCAATTTGATTCTGATGAATACTTAAACTTTACCTTCAACTATAGGTAGTAATATTTATAATCTTTGCGCATTGATCGACAATTTTGCACATATTCTGAGATAAAATCTAATTACAAATTGACAAAGAAAATATAGTAGATTATTAACCAAGGCGATAAAGCAGTGTCTTCTGTCGCGTTTGACGAAGTCCTGAGTGTAGCGAGGGATTTAAGTTCACCCAAGACTAAGACAGCTTTATCACCGAGGAAAATACTCTACTTTTCGTACCATTTGCGAAAAAATTAACACAATAATAATATGAGATAAGCATTTATTAAAAATAATGACAATTAAAAGTAATCATAAGTTTTTAAATAATTTTCCTTGGATTTTGTTGGAAGCAAATTATTTATAATTGCGGCAGCATTTGCTCTGATGGAATCCGACAATTCACTGTCACTGTCGCTTTGATTTAACATCGTAACGTATTTTTAGAACATTAACTTTTAACGTTTATGTATTTGAAGAAAACAAAAACGCGGCAAATTCCTAGACTAATATTTTTTTGTCGGAAAAGCAAAGACAGTCATACGGCCTCGTCGGTTTTCGTAATTTTATTTAATAATCATAACTGCATAATAAATGCGTATTGCTTTTTCAAAAAGATGTATAATGCTTTATATACAAACTCAATGGTGTAAACACAGATGTAGTTCAGTATAAATTTCGGTAAGTATTCCAAATTTAAATCACATTCTCCCCCTAGAGGATGAACGAAATTCAGTACAATTTTCTTTCCCTGTTTTTAACAGATAAAAAAATTACTATTGTTATGTTCGCTTTTTGTGGCATAGAATGTCACTTTTTTGAGCAAGTGGTACGAAAAACATATTTTTTCCTTTGTCAATTTATAATTAGATTTTATCCGCAATCTGTATATTATTGGATTGAGATTTTACCTACGCTTTCCGAAAAAGCTGGGCATTGAATCGACTCAAACAAACCTTTCCTTTAGTAAATTAATACTTACCTACTTACTGAAACTTGAGTAAACGAAAGTAACCTTTACAAATCCTGGGGCCTCAACTATACAGGCTGTAACTTATAAGGGACATAGACGCACAAACGGTTAGCACACAAATACAATTTTTCATCGGTAATAAAATAACGAGAGACATCGCTGCGCAAACCATTACTGTATGGGTAAAGTAGGTAATATGTCTAGGTAAACACAGACCTCATAGACTAAAAGCACAGACAATATTGTTTATGCTAAGGAGTGTACCTCATATGATTGAGGGACGGGAGTCGGGATCTGACACTGATTCGATGGCTCAAGTGATTGATACCAATCACTTAGTTTCACTTGACATTTGCCCTTCGAGGACATATGTGTGTCCAGGGACTTTGGGAATAGTAAAGTGATAAAAGTATACCTAATTATACAAGATAAAAGTGTATAAGTTGGAAAAATGTAGTCGTTCTTGAGAAATTTTGCATGAATAAATCATTACATAAGGTGTGAGGTTCTCGGGCCTGTGGACGGTGGGCTATGGGCTAGCTCGCCGTCCGTCCGTCTCATGACGACAGGCCGTGTCGACGGCGCGTTCGTGTTCCACGCGCGCCTCAAAGAGAGTCAGCAATAGGAAGGGGTCCGCAAGGACCGATGCCTGCCGGGGTTGCGGGACTGTTCGAAAGAGATACCGTGACCCCGGAACACAAAGGGCGATGAAGGAACATGGATGGGTTTTAGTCAGTAAAAGTCTGACACTCCCTTCTGCCCTCCTCCCAGGGCGGGAGAAGTCATTTGATGACTCCCCAACAGAAAAAAAAAAAAAAAAAAAAAGGTGTGAGGTTTTATCGAAGCTTTTCTTGTAATGCTTGTTTTCTGGCTCTTCGCCTTATGTACCCACACTTCGCATAGTTTTAATTTGACAAAACATCGAAGTTTCTGATATTTTAGGAAGCGTAAACCTCATCAAAATCTGTTAGAACAACGCAATCACAAAGATAAACACGCAAAAAACGTCTTGTGAGCGCGTGATTACGAATATCGTTAATTAATTATACATAACCGTAACAAACCGGCCAAGTGCGAGTCGGGACTCGCGCACGAAGGGTTCCGTACCGTTAGGTATCCATACAACATTAGACAAAAAAATCACATTGTTGTATGGGAGCCCCCTTTTATATATTTATTTTATCCTGTTTTTAGTTGTTATAGCGGCAACAGAAATACATCATCTGTGAAAATTTCAACTGTCTAGCTATCACGGTTCATGAGATACAATACAGCGGTGACAGATAGACGGTCGGACAGTGGAGTCTTAGTACTTAATAGGGTCCCGTATTTACCCTGTGGGTACGGAACCCTAAAAAGCAAACATATTTTTTTCTCTATTCCGAAAATGTACTGTTCTAGCCTATAAGTAAACCATGTTCACGAAATCAGTCGTTACTTCTTTCAATTTCAAGTATTTCTTCTTACATCTACCTATCCTATGTACCTACCTGTTTACCCGCTAAACGTGAGCGTTAACAAGTATGAAACCCTAAACTGAAATGCAACTACGTAATATTTGAACGTAACGTAGGTACTTATGTATCGTTAGCAACTGCACGCGTTCCGTGAACGGTGAAACCGACGCGGTGCACATGCTGGGTGCATGTTTCATAATTATTATGATTAACTGGCCATCAATTAGATTGAAATACCAGTGGAAACTGCTTGATGTGAATAATATAAGTCTGTATGTTTTGCTGCTGTTGTTATTCGGACTCGGGAGATTTTTGTCGGAATGGTCTGTTTTCTAGTGAGTCCACATCCATCTCACTACAGTACCTAATGAATACCACATTTTTTGAACAATAAGTAATAAAATCTAAGTAAAAATAAAAACAGATTAGGATCCATGATCCGTGATTTGGATCAAACTGATCCAAATCGGACTCTGTGCGGTGCGGATTAATTCAGATGGAATAATGATAGTTGGATCATGTGGATTGTATAACCAATCTATTAAATGATTGAAACCAACCAACTTATCTATCATGCAGACAAACCGTATCAATTTCACAAAGTAAACAGTCGTATAACTCACGTTGCGCTGCGCTTTGTGCGCGTGCGCTGTTGCCATGCACCATCTAGGACACGCTAATCAGGCGCTTTGTGAGTCCGCCATATTTTTGCTCTTGGATCGTTATCAATTTAAGAGACATCAAAACACATCCAATATGAGAAGTAGGTGTAAACATTGGTATTAAGGCCAACTGGCCAAGATAGGCCGATAGCGTACCTACAGCGGAAAATTTGCGATGCATCTTAGAGTTTTTCGTGTCGCAATATTAATTTTTGAAACTTGGTTCTTGTAAGTTTACGTAACTGACGAATTCCAAAAAATGCTAGTGTTTACTTGAGCGGTCAGCGTTTTTACGTGACGGTGACGGTGAGGTATATTGTATAGGTCACACCTAAAATTGTTGACTGGCTGCAGACATCGGACAGACCCTGACAGACTTTACTCTTGATAAAAGTGTCAGTGTCCGCTCATCCGCTGTCCGCAGCCAGTCCACAATTTTTCGGTAGGTACAGGTCTCGCCACGAAAAAACGCATTTCGCAGAACGATGGTGACGAAAAATGCTTGCACGAAGGAGTAGCATCGCCCGAAGTCATCCGTGAACGAGGCCTAAATGCGCGTTCGCCGGTCGAGTGCACAGATGCGCTCTGTTGCTACGCTCGAAGTGGACCAGTTGCTAATCAGGTGCACTATTAGTCTCATCACTATGCGGGTTATTAAGCAGTTGCTAAGTGCATGCCTGAACAGACGTAATTTACAGACAGGAGTATGTTGCGTACGTGACCATTTGTGTCTATGCGGTGGTTGTTTTCAAGTATGAATTTGTGTGTGAGCTATTGGCATGAATGGTTTATTGATGTCTTTTATATGACTGACTAGTGCTTTCAGGGAACCAGGTACCTAGTTCCTACGAAACTTCTATTAACACAGACGGAATAATTAACAACGCGAATAAGAAAACTTCCTTATTTTAAAGTAAGCCTACCTATGCTTCTTGCCAACCTGAACCATTGGATTTGGGTAAGCGTTGGTTTTTGGTCAAATAAAGTAGAATAAAAGTCGGTATTTTCTGGAATAATTCCTCTCTCAACTTGCATATCGTCAAAGATGGCAAGCCTGCATTGCCAACCACATTGCAGGATACCTGCAGGAGTCCCGTCTTTGTTCTACCTTCCTCAGGCCCAAATTATTGTTAAAATATTCATTTCTCATTGCGCAACGTTAACTATGCTGTTTTGTCTCCTGCTTGTTGAGCCTTGATACGGAGGGAAGTGGAAAATATGTTTTTCTTACTTCTCTGCTGTACTGTGATTAATTTCGTTGCAGCTTACAGGATCCACACAGTTCAAATTTCTCCGGAACTCACCGAGCTACATTGCCTCGGAACTTTTCTGGTGGTCTGTTCATTCTGGCTTTTTGGAGTTGCAGTGTTTCGGAATAGTGTGGCGTGCTTGTTCCAAAAACAAACGATAGTAGTACACATTTCATCACAACATGCCCCAATTTCCGACCACTCATTGTACCAAAAAGTGATCTTATTTTTACATCGCGCGTTCTAAAGCGGGTTATACAAACAACTATTTGTTATAAAAGCTCCTTGGCTGGACCCTCGCCAACTGTAAGGAATACCGCTTATTAAGATTAGTTATTTTATGATCAATAGAGACATGATACAGAAGAACCAGTCTTACCATGGGGTATCGTATCGATACACTCACTCATACCCTTACTCAGTAAGGACTGGGATATAACCCAGTCCTTACTGAGTTGTGGAGGTCAGATAGGCGGTCACTCCATACATGTACAATACTGGTATTCAGCTGCATCAGGTTAGACTGGAAGCCGACCCCAGTATAGTTCGAAAAAGGCAGGTAGACGATGATGATACAAAATAACCGTTTGCAGTTGTTTCTGTAGCCCAACCGACTCTTGTAGGTAGATAGTCCATCTTGCTGGAAGCTACTGGCCCCACTGGACCTCACGCTGCTCTTGGCAATTTGCGATCTCCACCTTTCAACATTGCTCAGTATGCTGAGTTTTCCAATATCAGTAAAGCTGAAAGATTGCCACGTTTCCTAGACCTTCTGGCGCTTGTTGGGTTTTTACCATGCAATACTCAGCTCTAGACTTATAGTTAACATATTGTCTGAACCTTTTGGATTTTTTGGTGATGGTGCGATTCATTTATCATTTGATTGTACAAATACCTACATGTTTGTGTCGTTTAATCAGAAATTCAGAATAGATTCTGAAGGCCAAGTTCAAAGTTTCAGTTGATTGTATACAAAAATAATGGCGGAATATTCCATTATTTATTTGATTACTAAATAAATTGGGACGCGCGTCGCGCGTCGTGTATCTCCCTGGTTATTCATTAAGTTTTGCCGAAGTAACGGCTACCCGAATATTATACATATTGAACATAGGGGCCTTCTAATATACTGTCCTACAGCTAAAGGTGTTTGTCTCTGCATCAGCCAAAGGTTGACTGGTAGAAAATGCCTATGGCATTAAGTGTGCCTCTGTACCATAAGCTTGAAGTGACAAATAAATAAATAAAGGTGGTTCTCGCGAGCTGAATTATTAAATTACGTAATTCTGTGGTGACGACTTTCTATGGGTGGGTCCCATAGAAAGTCGGACATAAACGGAAGCCATTGACCCCGAAACATCTAGCCTGGTTAGCACCAGAGTTCAGAATAGATCTAAAAATAAGTTTCCTATTAGGAAAGCTCTATTCGTAACTACCGACAGACTAAATACTTATTCAAGTACCATGTGCCTGAAAAAGAAAGGCCTGGCCTATTTTTTATATTCCATTAGCAAAATTGATTTATAGATGCCTGGCCTATAGTACTTTCATGAGTTGTTTGGTAAAATCATCTCAGCCAATCATACGGGTTCTTTGAAGTGCCATTATAAATCTTTGTGTACAGACTGGTGTACTTCGCAAAGCTCTATTTTTATACCCTGTGGCTTGTTCATTAGGTATTAGCTTTTTGCCGCGGCTTCACTCGTGTGGAAATCCGATACAATCTCCCAGAATCGTAGGGACAACCGGTCTCTGATAATCCCTTATCCTAACCCAAGTCTACCTCATTTGAATTGTCTGTAGATCCTTCAGTTCTCGACGTAGTGAAGAGATAGGTACTGACTTAAGCTGAGCTGTCAACTTTTTGTTGTTTCATTCCTAGTCCCTGCGGCAAATAAATATTTCTTCTTTCTTTACTTACAAGATATATTCTAATTGTTTCAGATCCTGCCCTACATCGACGGGTTCAACCACGTGTCGAAGATCGCGGCGCTAACAGACGTGGAGATCAGTTTGGTTCGCGCGTGTGTTCAGAATCTAGTCTACTACGGCGTGGTCACGCTGGTGCCCATTTTCCAATACTGTGCTGTGAGTATCAAATTGTCTATCTACCTACGATAGAAGTTTCGAGAATCCCCAACCAATTACAGTGATCCTGATTTCTGCCTAGACGTGGCCTTTTATTGCATACAGCCATGGAAACAACGCTGTCATTCTTCAATGTCTGTGCATTACCCTAACAAAATATAACTCCTCAAGTCAAATTATCTAGATCTATGTACTTATTCTTTTTTTTGCATGGGGAATCCTCATGGATACGAAAAACGGAAGGTTAAAAGATGTAAATTAAAGGGAACCGCAGGGTTATATCGGACTATTACCAAATCATACCCATTGTTTCTATTAATACCATGCATTCGCAGGACCTCGAACTCGATTTGGTCATTAAAAATCTGTTCAAGCATTCCCTCAAAAGCAAAGATAGTATGATACACTTACACTTACGATAGATGGGCTTTAATTAAGCTTCCACTACGTCATGTTATTCTTCTGTACCTGTTATTTCCAGGTATACAGTGCTACCCCTAAGTTAAGGCAGCTGACACGATGTGTGGGGCTGCAGCGGCAGTGCGTGGACTTCTGCGCTAGATCACGTAAGTAACGCATTCGCATACATTACAATGTTACAAAAGGTTTATTTTTCTGCAACTGCATCATAAATATTCTTGCGGTATTTCCATCCAAGCATCTGTCATCTTTGTTTTATTGCCAAGGTTTTTCCAGGCGTGTTTATATTATACTATTTTACCCGTAAATAACAAAAAAAAACTATGTAACCTTTGCAATGCTTTGATTTCTTGACTAAATGTCAATAGGGCTTTACAAAAAAATATTTTTGAAATTGTTTAGAAAACCTAGTCAGCGGGGGAATTTACAAGGAAATCTTCACAAGATAGATAGCAGGACGCTTACATGACCACCCATTACCTTCAACCGACCTTCTAGATTAAACCTATCAGTGACAGATCTATAACTTGAGCATCATCACAACCAACCGTCCAAATTCTCGACGTTCATCAAAATATTTCTTTCTTCTTCTTCAGCCCGTCAACTGCCCAAAGTCAGCGACATATTCCGCATGTACGCGGGCATGTCGTACGGGAGCACAATCAGGGATCTGTGCCGGAGGATGAAGCCTCAGGAGCTGGCCATCAACGAGAGGAAGCTGGTGCTGTTTGGAGTACTAGAGGGGCTGATTAGAAGGGTGTATAAAGTGAGCAGGATTTTATTATGATAAACTCGTAGGTAGTAATTTTAGAACTTAACTGTCGAAGAGCTTAGTGCAAATACCGTGATATTTGACAGCTGTGCTGGAATGCAGACCTGCTCTCTATGACAGGGAGTGTACTATAACAGGTACACCACGTGAGTCCAGTTGTGGTTGTTGGTTGTTACTTTTCTTCGGCGTCAGTGCAGGACCGTATCGTATAGTGCAGGATTGTATCAACATTTTGGGTGAAATACAGTTTTTCATCAAAATGGATCAATTAAATAGCCTGCCTTATAGTGGGTAAACATTGAGATAGCTAGTCAGCACGCACGGTAAAACAGACGAATCTAGAACCTTCGACATAACTTTGTTGTTTAATATTTAAAACAGTGTTTAGCTTCTCCTGTAAAAAGTATGTTGACATGTTGTGCATTTACGTTACGAGGTCCTGTACTGACGCCGACGATATCTTCGAGTTTTTGCTTTTGAGAGAAGCAGCCTTAACTGTTTCATAACACAAGAAACCTTTATTTTCCAGTTCCCAATAACGCTACACAACGACGACACAGCCTCAATCATAAGCGACCACAGTCAACCACTCGTGCGCACGTACAATGGTCTGGTATGTCTCGATGAGCTCTGCTGTCAGAGTGGTCTGTCAGCCTTACAGATCGAAGAGCAGCTGGAAAGAGACAGCAACGTCGTGTTCATCGTCAAATGAGCGAGATGGAGCATCTGGTTCGCAAGTTATTTTTTGTATACTTGTACAAGGGTCTTTTGGCGCGTGGCGAAAATCGGAACCAACGGCGCCATCTTGTTAATATACTTTTTTACAAATGTTGACCAGCCAACTAGGGCAAGGAAACTGTCCAGAAACATTAGAATTATGAAGAGTAGTAAGGTATAAGCTTAGCTTTTGGGCTTGTATTCAGGTGATCATGATCAGCGCCCTCCTGTCAATGTCATCGGAGCGCCAAAAGATTCTTGCAGCACAATCTCAGTGCTATGAAACAATTAAATGGAGATGGTTATATAGGGTCTTGATTTCTTGAAGTAAAAGATGGGTTTTGCATAGGAAGAAAGAAGCTATACTTATGCCAAGAATATTTTTATGGATAGAAGACACAGATGAACGGGTTTATGGTTGCTTGGTAAAAAATGTTGACTGCTCTAAATCTTTGGGAGGTCTTTTTTTTAATATTAGGTATATTACCAATGTCGTAACGTAATGGATGTTTATGAAAGAACTAAGTTCTTCTCAAAATTAAGTTAAGGAAATTTTGATATACTGGTTGTCACTTAAATTATAACTAGCAATACAGACTTAGTGGAACTTATCCAAGAGCATTGCACAAATAGTACGAATGGGAGACAGTTTTGACCGAAATCTATAAACGTTACTTAACGGATATTTTGACAAGTTCCCGTCCCTGCCTTGCACTTGTGGTGGAATAATGTTTAACCAAATTTCACTCTAAGTATCGTTTAGAAATAATATAACAATAGCATAAGACTGTTACGAGTGCCAAACAAATGATTAAAAATGTCGCAATAGCTTCTATACATGGTCAAGATTACTCATAATATTCTTTGGAGACAACTGTCTCCATTGTGTCGGTAGGTCTAACTAGACCTACCCGTCACGTACGCACGACCACCAATTAAGCTATGCAAAACCAGTAAACACAGATCTGTCATTGTACGGGAAATCTATACATAAAAGCGAGTCCATGTTATACTGGAAATGTATAGCTTGATTTATGTAGCCAGGTGTAGGTACAATATTCGTCCAAAAATGGTTACCTGTTATTGGCAGGAAAACAGGAGTGAAAATGAAGGGGTAAAAGTAAAAAATATACAGATGTAAGAATTGTCCAGTTAAACTGGTACGGCCATAAGGAGGACACCGGGCTTTGCAATCTGTCCGTACAGGTTTCAATATATACTGTAAATAGACTACCAAGATGGAGATCTAAGAAAGTTATTTAGCTCGTGCTTTAACATAAACATGTCCCCGTCTCTATATTGCATGATAAACGTACAGTTTGACGGTTGTGTGACAGTGACAACATTTAGCCAAAGGAGGTCTAAGTAACGTTTATAGATCTCAGCGTAAGAGAACAACGAAGTTGTGTTTATAAGGGTATCTCTTTATATGTATTACATAGTTATGTCCATGAGGGAAATTTGAAACGTCAGGGAAAATTCACGTGTTGATGGATTTTCAACTCTCAGCTCTTAGGTGAAAGTTGAAAATCCATTGACACGCTCAATCCTTTGCGACATTTCACATTTTCACTATGTTAAGGATGAATTAATAAAGTACCTACTTATTGTATATTTTATATTCATATGAAGTAAATCTATGTCAATTTTATAATCTTGTACACACTTTATTAAAATTACAAGTAATTTACTATGTTACTTGTAAGGATTACCTAGGTAATGATTTGTTGTATTTTTGTAAATGTACAATTGTATAAACCATGTAAAAAGATTGATTCTCTGCTTACTAGAACCGAGGTCTGAATTCACAGAATCAATCCTACGTAGGTAAAAAAAAGATATATTTCTATAAAATATGCAATTTTAATCTTTATAATTACGGGATTAGAGACTTTTATTCTTTGAATAGCCAAACATACTCTTTTATATAAAATGCTACCTTTATACCTACTATTTAGAGAGCTAGATTTTCTATTTTTAGACTACAATTAAATTAACTGGTGAAACTATACAAACATGAAGGAAATCACCTCCTAAAAACAATAAAACAAACAATTCAATAATGTAGCTCGCGAGGTTGTCGCCATGTGGGACGTGAGTACAGCAGTCATTGTGCCGATAGTCGTGTCGGCCAATGGCTTAATACCCAAGAGCCTCGACCAACATCATAGGAGGCTTCGCTTCTCGCTTCTCGGATCAAGGGCTTGATTCATGCAGTGCGCAGTACTTCTGGACATGGCACGTATTGTTGGAGGTTCCTCTCTCAAGAGCCCTGACCACCGGCAGCTCGGACCCTGTTCCCAGCGCTAGTGGGCTACTGTTTTTTATTTTTTTAAATGTTTTTATTTATATTGTTTTTATATGTATAGAAATATTTAAAAATGTAAAGAGTATGATAAATGAATAAACGAAATAAAACAAACAATACGTAACATCCCGCCTGTAAATCCTTAAGGGTTAGGCAGACGTGTACCTTTAAGGCTAAAAAGGCGAAAATCTTTAGGGCTGATAGTTTCACCAGCCCATATTAAATAATACCATTTTACTATACCTTACCTTAGTTTTACAAGTTCAAAAACTGCTCAATCTTCTTTAGTTTTACATATTTTTATAAAGTTTTAAAAAATGTAAATATTGACCGGTCAATCCGTAAAGGTGCTAAATATTTTTATCCATAATGTGTAACATGTATGCAAGTGTAATTCTGTTGTAAAAAAAGAGAAAAACCAAAGAAAAAAATACAGATTCATTTTTTTAAAGTACAATTTTGCTTAGCTGTACGTAAATTTTAAATGGGATTGTTACAGTAGATACCTACTTACTTTGTTTTAATAATTCATCAATGCAAAACTATTTCTAAATTTGTTAAAAAGACGAAAATCAAGGTATTAAAAAGTTGCTGTACTTGCATTGAAACTGTCCCGAAACACAATTTGATTAAACACACAGTATAATTTAAAATTAAAACCCACCGACTGTTTGATTTAATTACTGAAATCACACTATGACATCAAACTATAGAGAAATCAGTTTAAAGAAAATTCAGAACATTTTATAAGTTTTTGTGGTGTCTAGTCGAGTTAAAATAATCTGTATAATTGTATATTTGTTGAATGTATGTTGTACTTTTAATGCTTAGACGTGAGCCGGCTTTAGTCAGCATTTCCGGTTATTTTTATTACTACCCAAATATTTTCTCGTCAGCTTGTTTTTTTTGTTAATTATTAAGGCGTGTTCAGATTTTCAATTCACAAGATATTATAATATGATGGTAGCACTGAATCTTGATTATACGAAATTATTTGATTTCGAATTAATGATTTCGAATATGTACATTATTTGAAACTGTACAAGGTTCATAATCGAATGTAATACTAAATTTAGTAAACAAAGTAAAGAAAGCATCGCATAATATGATTGTGAACATTATTTGTGTAGCATTAATGATCATATTCGAAACACAAGCTTGCTCATATTTGTACATACAAATAAGGACATTTTTGCACAAGCACAAGATTCATAATTATTCCAATGTGTACTTCCTGAACACGTCAAAACTAGTCAGGATTCTTTTGTGCCTTATTTCTTGTATATTTGATCTTGTACGTTGTAATCAATGCATAATATTGGTAGTAGTTATTTTTGGATATTAATCGTTATTTTTTAAGAGAATGTCACGACGACGCGCTGTTGTCGTCATATAACTGTAGTGGAAATATGAAATAGCGTAAGTGGCTTTAGCTTGCTAAAGGATTTTCAACTTTAAGTACTGACCCAAACGTTGCAAAACACAGCAGCGGGCTCCTGTCTCTTACGACAATTCAAATTTACACCGTCGCTCGATCATATTTCATTTTTGTCAAAAAAAAATACTTGTAATTGTATAGTACATTGTCAAACATTTTATAAAAACATTTTAAATTTTTGTTTGTTTAATAAACCTAAATTAAGTTGATTTATTACAAATTTTATAATTAGCGTTTTGGATACATGTGTAAGTACATAAATGTTAACTTGTATGTTATAATTATGTTATCTACATGTAATACGACTCATTAAAATTGATTATTTTTATAGACTCGATTTTTATTAATTTCCCAACACTACTAAGCGACACTTGTATAAATGCCCTCTACATAAATAATACACTCTTGATGAAAATCCAACGAGAGCGCTTTTAGGCTGGGCATAATATACGATTGAGGGTTGCAAGAAAAGCTTTAAAACAAAAACACAATCGTCAAATACAGTAGTGATTTATTCTTATATAACACATAAGTTACAAAATACATAAACAGTTATATAAGGTAACAAAAAACGTGACTAGCGTAACAGACACGAGCATACGAGTCGATGTGAAGACATTCCGAGACACTGTGGCGTTTCAACTAAACAACACTAAAGCCAAAATATATGGAGAGGCTAGAACAGACGAACCTTTAGGGCCTGCGCAGAAGAGGGACTTTTATCCGCCGGATAGAAATGACCGCACGTCTGCAGATGAGTGCGAGTGAGAGAGACGGATAGATCGGAATATACGGACGAAGCGTTAGGGAGTAGGGTCTCTGTTCATTGGTTGTTGTGCTGTTTTTTCAAAAATGTAATTATATTAGATGACGTCCATTGGTCGTTGACTCGTTGCAAATAGTTCGCGAGCAAATTCTTTATCGTCTGCGCAGGCCCTTGGCTTGACCTGACCGGACACAATCGATACCGTTTATTTTTAGTAATTTTCTTTGCCATATGGCCTTGAGGCCGGAAATTGCACACGCAGTATAGATTTTAAAAGGTTCGAGCTGATGGATTTCTTAAAAATCCTACAGCGCAAAAAAAAACATACAGAAGTACACAGACGAGGCAACATTTAAGCCCGTGTGAAAGAGGCCCAATAGCCTGAATATAAACATTTAGTGCAAGTGAATGAAGCCTACTAATAAGCCCTACATATATGAACTACAAATCGTTCATGATTCAAAGGTTATCCCTAGATGATCCCGTTTATACGGCTCTGTTGATCACAATACGGACTTTTTTTTACGATTTCCGAAAAGGAACTTACTGTGCCTGGTATTATAGCACATTTTTGTATAATCGGATTACTAGTTTTACGTTTTACTATCGTTTTAAGGCGGGATTCCCACCTTATAACCATTTAAAAAAGTTAACTTTCTGCTGGGTGCTATGCACGGTGGGAAGCACCCTTGAAAGGAAGTTAATGCGAGGATTTCAGTTAAATATTGAAATTTTTCTTAACGCCACAGTTTAAAATAGTATTTGAACACTAGATGCCCCATTTTTACTGATAATCCGGTAAACTAAAATTATAAACAGTAAAAACCCTCCATGGGATATATTTTTCAACTACTTATTTGATTTTGAGACCTAAAGATAAAAATAAACTGTAAATAAATGAAAAACTCAGGTTTGATTGAAAATAAACTAGGTAAAAATGGGTAAAGTTGACAATGTGCCAACATTGCCTGGACATTAACAATCTGACCTTACATTATCGGCAAACAATTAAATATGAAATAAAGGCGATTGAGCACTACCAAGTTTGCTCTTCTTCATCCCCATAATAACGTCAATATACAAGCAAGGCACAAAAAGTAAGCCAATGTGTCCCTCGCAGTTATAATACCCAAAACACCTACCACCAGCATGCCTGAGAGATATTTCTGGACAGCATGCAAAGCCAAGTCAGAGGCCCATGGGCGGCATAAAAGCGCTCAGACACCAGGTTAGGTACTTTGCCCGGTCTAAAAAGGACATTGCCAACTTTACCCAAAGAATATATTTTGGCACTGGACATAGTGTAGAAAAATTAGAACGCTCCTTTATATTACAATATAATACTTGATTAATGTTCTTTTTTGTAGAAAATAAACACTTATGTTAAGTTTCGATTGTTTTTACGTATTGGACTGTGTGAAAGTCTTTTATCCCCGATGTCATTGTTAGTAACAGAGGACAGTTCAACGATTGCTTGAACAAAAGCAAGATGCTGGATTTTAGACTTTCAGTGCTGACCCGAGGGCTGAATATGCAACTGCGTCCTTTTATTTAGGAGAGACTTAGTATAAATAAAAGCGGTCATGAGTTTGTCATCCAATCACCGAGGCTAACTGTGTATTTAAAAATTGTGCACATGTACCCACAGTCAGAGAAAATTTCTACTTAGCTAATTGGAACTCTGCGTACATTTGCAGTGTAAACGTGTAATAACCACAACATACGTTGGTAGTCAATCTGTTTTACATACAAGATGGACTCGAAACTAATCAGATAACCGGCGTCGTCCTTGTTGATTTATCATCAGCATACGACACGGTCAACGTTAAAAGATTGCTAGCTAAACTAACAACATTTACTGATGATCAAGCATTTACACGCATCCTGGGTGAAATGCTACGCAACAGACGGTTCATAGTCTACTTATATTCAGAGAAAAGCAAATGGCGCACTATAAAAAACGGCTTACCTCAAGGCAGTGTTATAGCTCCTATTTTATTTAATATATTAACATGATTATCAGCCCAAAACAACCAATACCGAAAGATTCCTCTATGCAGACGACCTAACCCCAGCAACAAGAACCACAAACTTTGAGGATGCAGAAACAAACCTTGAGACGGCTCTGGCTACTCTTAGTACTTACTACGAGAACAATGCTTTGAGGCCCAATCCGTCGAAAACGCAGTCTTGCGCATTCCACCTCAGAAACCGTCAAGCTAACAGAACGCTTAAAATAAAATGGCGAGGCGCGGATATTGAGCACAACAACAACCCCGTCTATCTGCTCTATAGATAGAGCGGCCGCAATAACCTATTACGTCGGCTAACATCCACCGCCTGGTGCACCTCCGCACATGTTCTCCGTACTTTTGGCGGCTCTCTGCTTCTCGGCTGGCGAATTTGCATGCCCAGTGTGGCATCGATCTGCTCATGCCCGAGAGGTAGATGTAGCACTTAATAAAACATGTAGAATCATCACTGGCCCCGCTCGCAGTAGTGGCTCCCCCTGAAGTTCGAAGAGAGGTTGCCTGCTCCTCCGAAAAATATAAACAAGAGACAGACAAACGCTATTCTCTTTGCAATGCGGAGATGTAGTGAGGCAGGCTAAAGAGTCGGAACAGCTTCCTTAGTTCGAATACTCCACCAATCGCCCATACTAGGTTTGGTGAAGCCCGCAAAAAGCTGTGGCTCCTTAAACATCCCCCCCTCCCCGGCTCACTATGTTGAGCCTGCAGAAAAGCTCCCAGCGGGTCATCAACTGCCATGGCCCACCAGGAAGACTCTAAACCGACTTAGAAGCCAGGTGGGACGCTGCAGGTTCAACTTCTTGGTACGGTGGGGGTATTCCGATAAAGCTGAGTGCGACTTCGGAGCTTCATATCAAACCATGACCCACTTCCTGACCTGCTCTTTGTGCAACTCCACCTGCACTTTAAGGGACCTGTCTGAAACCACCACCAACGCTGTCGACGTGGCTGAGTTCTGGTCGAAATAAATTTAAATAAATAACAATGGGAATCATCGACAGCGCCGAGACAATGAAGCTTGACCGAAGTCCCAGTGAAACAATTTAACTGTCTTGGATCCCGCAACGAAATTAATCAGAAAAGAGTAGCGGAGGAATATGAATATCAATTTCCACTTCCCTCCATATCAGCAGGGAAAGTTGGCTCAAATTTGTTAGTCGCTCGTCTTCTCGAATAACAAGAAAAAAACCAGATATTTCACACAGTCAAATACCATGCTTATTATAAAATAAATTGATTTCTATTTCAGATTTAAATAAGTCCAAAAGAACCATTTTCACATAATTACATTAATCTTACGATCTAATATGCTAACTTATAGTATTTTGCTTTATGTTTTATATAATACACACTTCAGGAACGCTGTGTTCTGAATTATACCATTGATTGTATGAAAAACTGAAAATTAGAAAAAAAAGATAAGCATGTATTGCAGTAATAAAAATTTAAATTCACAACTCTGATTGGTCAATTGTTCGTAGAAAGCGGAAACGCCCGAGGATAAGCGAATTGGATTTATGTACAAGGAGATGAATTAATTCTATACAATAATCACTAAAGCCCGTTTTCATCTCATCATCTGCCTAGCCTTTCCCAACTATGTTGGTGTCGGCTTTCAGTCTAACAGGATGCAGCTGAATACCAGTATTTTACATAGAGCGAATGCCTGTCTGACCTCCCATCCCAGTTAGTACTGGGTAATACTATACCCCTTGGTAAGACTGGTTGTCACTTTAGGGCTACTGGACTACCTACTGTCAAAGATCTACAAATGACAGCCGGGACCAACGGCTTAACGTTCTTTTCGAGGCACGGAGGAAACTCGGTATGTAATGAGTGGTCACCTATTCACGGGCTGACCTAGACAAGCGCGGCTTAACCTGAAGATCGACTCGAGCTGTTGTTATTATTTAGCATCGAGCACATACCCCAATAGACCAGAAATGTTACTTATTTTGTTTGAAAACAATTCCGCTAACTCACAGCTACTCATAACTGCGTTCACTACGCTCTGATTGGCTGACCCAAGGTCAAATAACACTCTCTCTCTCTCACTGTTTTAGTGAGAGCGAGCAGAACACATGTTTATAAGTGACAAATCACTTATTAGTTGCGGAGACGGCTGGCCCGACATTACCGCTATATTGGGGTATATGCTCGATGTTATTTAGTCACGAGCTCTTCAGTTTTAAATAACTCTAGATGACACTTAATTATCCATCTCAATATTATTGCATTGTTGTAAATTCAACTCTTAGCGCCGAGCCGAACTCGGAAAATCCAATAGTATAGTGGCATTCATGATATTGCGAACGGGAATTATAATCTTACACATAGATATTGCTTACAAAAGTCTATTAATTCTTATAAGTCGTAGGCTGATTTGAAAACTACGCAACAATCTTACAGTTAAACTTTTGCCATAATTCAGAACGCACACGTTATCCGTAATTACTCACTCATAAATAATGAATATATCTAACACTGTGTTTCTATACATAATGTTTTAAGGAATGGCCTAATATTTAGGGTTGTGGGTGTACATGATTGGCTGAAACTTTTTTTACAAAAAGAATTTTGTTTAGACATTGTATTTTACTTATTGCGAGTAAATATACTGCAAGATATACTGTACTGATTAGTAGACATAACATAGCATCACGCCTGTACTTTCTGAAGGGCTAGGCAGAGGTGGACCTATAATACCTTTTATGGTACACCCAAATTCCGCCAGTTATATTACGTTATTAGTTACCGTTAGACACCCCTCTAAGCGAACTGTTTCGCATTGTAATAAAACTTAATTTCTTATAATATTAAAAAATATTTTGAGACACTTACAAAAAGCCATAACATAGGCAATTAAATCTAGGTGCTTTTGATAACAACTGTGAAATGCGAAACAGTTCGCGTAATTGTGTCTAGTCTAGTAGTTTACTCGACAAATAAAGATTGCATGATTTTTTCACTTGTGTAAATACATATGTACACTCCATAATAACCATTCTTGAAAATGTCTTGACAGCACTAAAATCATAGCATTGTCCTATTTTTATATCACCCTATACAAGAATAATAAATAAATTATAATTGCAGCTTGGTGGCTAACAAAAGAAACATTTTTTTTTAAGTTTTCTATAGATTTGAAAAATCAGTCAATTTTATTATGCGTTTCTTGCACAAAAGTGTTGGTCAAAAAGATTGAATACGAAATTAAGTCAAACATTCATTGTTTACCTTAGGAACAAAAAAAATACACAAATGTGCACCTTATGCTCTAAATAATAGTGGTCATTTTAGCACTTATATTTAGACACAGAAATAGCGGTATGACATTTGTGACGTCATTTGAAAGAGGCTTTAAAAATAAAAGAAAAAATTATTCACCAATAATTATTCGACAATGAATCGACAAATCTTTTGTTCATCTGTCATTTTGTCGATTCAATGACAGATGAACAAAAGATTTGTCGATTCTGTTTCGTTTCTACGGCGTTTATGCTAAGCGGGTTGAATTTGCAAAACGGTTAGGCAGATAGAGCTGTACCTATTATAAAGGGTGTAAAAATACTCTTAACGAAGCCGAAAGGCACTTGTTCTCCCCATTGTGATCATATTTTCGTTGTACACCATACCTGAGAACCTTCTTGTTACGGAGATATTGGGGGTCAAAGTTCCAACTTTTTCACAAGTTTTTTTTAAATACTTTTTTTTAAATGTAAGAACTTTACTTTAAACACCTCCACGACCCCTGCACTGTTCTATCCACCCACCAGCACAATGTTTTGAGTGCGCTACATTGAGTTTTACCGTAAAACGTGATTTTCCACCCCAAAAAAAAAAGTCGTTTCCCAGCAATAATTTTTGCGTAGGGTTACTTAGTTCGATGTACAGAATGCTTGGTTGACGACTTCGTGAAGATTCTGATCACACCCTGTATAGTACATCCATAATTTGCCAGTTATGAACAAGCCGCATGAAATACGGGACCAAAATTATTAAAAAAAAAAACTGGTAACACAAAAAAAATAAAATGGCGGTCGTGTCAAATGAGGTCATCAATGTCAGCCATTGGTATTTC
This sequence comes from Xestia sexstrigata, assembly GCA_941918905.2. Classification (NCBI taxonomy): domain Eukaryota; kingdom Metazoa; phylum Arthropoda; class Insecta; order Lepidoptera; family Noctuidae; genus Xestia; species Xestia sexstrigata. The sequence continues at coordinate 18,859,610 of OW799214.2, forward strand.
TTTCCCAATACAGCCATTCAGTACTCCCAAAAAGAAGGAATAATTTAATAGATAGTTGTTGAAATCATAAATATTTGTATATCCTAAACTATATCTAGTTATCAAACGAATATTAGGCTTATGACACAGCTAATACGACCTTTCTACTAGGAATATCTTTTTAGGACACTATAATATTTTGTTGAGTAATGTTTGGTTTAGTATTGGTAGCTGCCCGTCCTTATTACATACGGTAAATAGAAGACGTTTGTAAAAAAAAATATCGAGGCAATTAACTTGGACAGGATAAACCGTAAAAAAGTTTTATAATATGTAGGGTAGACTCGTACTCGTCGTTTCATTAGTCTCTGATTGCATTGAGGAAAAGGATGGAATACCGGATATAGAGGTAATAAATAACTGGAAAACGTTTAATGAAATTTTATAAGGATAAACCTAATAATATTGCACAACCTGGAGTCGAACCCAGGACCTCATGTGCAGCAGGCGCGCTAAGTATTAAATGTAATAAAATACTTAACTTATTATGAAACTGTGGTGTATATAACCTACATGTTAAATACTCTTTCGTATGATAGTGTCATTCAGAAAAATAAATGACTGACAGTTGCTTCGCAGACTTGGTTTTATTCCGTTTCCTAAAATAATATATTTCCTTATTACGTGTATACACAACTGAAACGTTTTAATCTTCCAATTATAGAATCTTATCCTTCTAAATCCTTAATCAATTAAATTCCTTTTAACCCTAAATAGGCTTGCGTTTGGCCACAACTCGCCTGATGTTAAGCGATGACACGGCCTATGGTGGAGCACGCTTGCTTAAAAGAAACCGATTCACTCGAACTTTGAAGATCTCAAGATAAACTAAATTAAACATTACTCAACAAGTTCATTACAATATTAAAAGTCGAGGAATATTAGTTTATTTTTACATGAGATGCCTGCCCGCTTAGCATGACCACCGTAGACACGAAAGAGAATCGACAAATCTCTTGTTCATCTGTCATTTTGTCGATTCAATGACAGATGAAAATAAAGATTTGTCGACGGTACGGTGGTCATGCTACGCGGGCTGGTCGTCTAACACGACTTGTGGAACATCAATAAATGAAGTTAAACCTTGGGAACTTTACAATTTCGGTGCGATCGTCTTGCTGCCTTTACATTTTAATATTTTACAAGTTATTGTTAGTTTTGTAATAAGAATTGTGACGGTATAAATAAAATGTTAACAGCTACGTTAGGTGCGAGTGACAGTCTGCGCATTATACAGTCAAGACGATGCGTCCCTCTGCTGCTCACTGATACCCTAAACTTGTGTTCTGCGCAGCTTTACATCAGATGTTCCGAGCCGACATAAAGTGTGAACCGTTATTACTGCGCAGACCGTCACTTGCAGCTAACTTCTGAGCCGCCATAAAGTTTGAACAGAATTACACATATCCCTCATGGAATGACGGATAAGTTTTACAGTTTAAGTGACTGAGAAAATAGTATTCAAATATCAATCAACGAAAAGAAACGTGAGCAATTAAATGTTTGGTTAAATGGGTGTGGTGGTGTGTAATAAGGACTAAAAAAAATATACAAAAGAAAAAAAATGACATCAAAAAAAACTTTTATAAAACGACCGCACCATAACCTTCCACGGAATAAACAAGAGATTCACAATATATATGCACTATTCGATTTAAGGCAAATGTCTATTTAAGTGTTGAGACTCGCAAGCGCCGCGTTACACTGTATAATACAACTATATACTAATGTATATAATATTTATATACGGTACATAGACGGCGTACGTTATACTGTATATAATTACATACTATACTTATCGCAGTTAACCCGAACACATCTCTGAGTGCTCGTCCCATGCGGCTACCTGAAATTGAGGAAACAGAATTTAGAAAATATTCTTCTTAGTTATAATATGCAAATATTGTGATTTTTTTGGGTAATTTCCTTTATTTTTAACTGTTAAGAACTGGAAATATAAAAATTCTCTGAAATAAAAACCTTTTTTTTTTTACTTGCCTACATCATGCCCCACAGCTGGACAAAGGCCTTCCCTTTCTGTTCCCATACGTCACTATCCTACACGACATCTGGCCATGTTAGCCCCGGAAAAAAATGTCCGTAAAAACGCATAAATAGCTAAATATTAAGAGCTTTAGGGTCAAGTACCGATTCTTTGAGGCTAACATTGGTCCAGTTGGTATCTTGGTCTCTTCTCACATAACCCTCACCTGACAATCGCGGCTGCAGTACCACTGGTTAGCACAGCCCGCGCACACGAACTGCGCGTCTCTCCGGCGGCAGCCCTGGCACAGCGGCGCGTCGTCGTTGTTGTCGGCTTGCTCCGTGCTGCCCTCTGCCGGGGCTTCGCTGCCGCCCTCGTCGATCACGAGCCGGCCCGACCCGGAGCCCGAGGGAGAGCCCGATGCTTCGCCCTCGGAGGCAGGACTTTCTTCGTCATCCTGGAAAAGGTACAGGTAGGTTAGAGTAGGTTTTAATATCATATTGTCTTTTGGGGAAAAGAATATGGTTTGTATGTGAAGAAAGGTTTTTCAGTGAATTTGGCCGCTTTGATTTCTGAATAGGGTATATGCATGATTTTATTTATCACTCTAAACAAAGCGTATTAACATCAGAAATAGCAAAGTGAAAATATTTTTTTTTTCTATAAAAAATACTAAGTTAGAAGCATTTGAAACTGCTGATTAGACAGAGAGATCCCATACAGCGAATGACGTCATTCGCTGCATCGACGTACAAAATCTATACTAAATTCCGTTTATCTAGAAAGAGACAGAAACAAAAGTTTAAATGGTTATAACTTTTGTGTTGTTGGGCCGATTTGTCTTGTTTTCGATTTTTGTCATTATTTTTATAGTACTTAACATTCCGTATCGAAAAAAAAAAAATATATTTCCACAATATGGGTATTACCCATACAAACTGTCATACACCAAAATCACTCATATTAGGCATCATCTGCCTAGCCTTTCCCCAACTATGTTGGGATCGGATTCGTTGCCAAATGGCAAAAAACGTGTGGGTTAACGGAAATCGATCGACTTGGAGGAAATTTACCTGTTGTAAGAAATGTTATAGTGGCCATGATACGGTTCGCTTTGATGGAAAAATGCTGATTCTGATCGACGATCCAACTTTATACTCTAGTTAGGAAGGCGCCTTATTAGGGATCCATTGCCAAATGGAAAAAAAAACGGAACCTTTATACATTCGTCCTGTCCGTCTGTCTGCCCGTCCGTATGCACACACACAGCCATTTTATTCCGCCACTGTTGGCACCACACTCTTGAAATTTAGGGAGTTTGTGTGTTTTATAAACCGCTACACAAAAGAGACGTAAAATTATAAGAAAAAATTGGTGGCACTCTATACAAGCAAGCGATGGTTGATTTTTAGGGTTCCGTAGTCCTGACCAGGAACTTTTCGTCATGTCCGTCTGTCTGTCCGTCTGTCCGAGGTTTTGCTAAGAGACCGTTAGTACCACAAAGCTGTAATTTTGTAGATCGTAGTGTGTATATCAATAACGCCGACAAAGTGGTAAAATATTTTTTTTGAAAAAAATATTTTTTTTAGGGTAGCTACTTGTGAAGTGGGGATGATTTTTTTTTCGTCGTCTTCCCCGTCGTGTAGGGTATCGTTGAATAGGTCTTTAAAAATGACTTAGGGGTTGCTAATAACACTTTTCTATTTAATGCTCCATTTACGAAAGATTAAACTTTAAAGTGCAAATTTTTGTTCCCCCCCTCCTCTAGAAGCTAAACTGCAGGCTTGAAAAATCTGGGAAAATTCATGATGATAGTGCATTTTATGAACTTTCAAGGAAAACTATAGCGGTTAAGATAACTTTATTAGTTTAGCAGTAATAGTCGTTGAACTTGGGTTTTGAATAATTCTGTACCAAATACAAAATCCTTAGAATAAATCCTATAAAGTGACTAAGATGAAGTAGTTGCTTGTTTATAACGGGTAAATACTTCCATTTAAAAACAAAATCTAAAATTAAAAAAAAAAACAATAAATTATCATAAGTTTCACAAAGCTGCCAGAAATAAAACGCTATTCATGTGATTACATTGGTTTACTAAAACTACTACAATAATACAATTACTCACTGCTTAACAGTAGTTTTAACTGTGAATATAAACTCTATCCAAACCATAGGTTGCAAGGTACACACAACTGTTCAAAATGTACATACACAAGTATTATGCAAAGTAACTTTGCTAAATTTATAACTGATGCAACAAGACCGTTTTAAAATTTAAGGCAAGTTACCCAGATCCCACAATATCGAGGTTAACATTTTAAAACACACAACCTTTAGGCACACAAGGATAATACAAAACAGGCACACTGGAAGGGAAACCTTATCCAATTATTCTTGAGGTCAATGCAACAGGTTTTCTTCTTTTTGGTGAGGGGAGCAACAAAACGCGACGATTTCAAAAAATCGCAGTTGGTTCAAAACACCTGGGATTTTTTAAACTCGCCCCGCTTCAAGCTATCCCATAGATCGTTGCCGCCATGATTACGCTGAACCGTGATGTAAAGTGCTTTAACGCCATATGAGCTGCTATTGGCAACTGATGAGCGCCCTTGGCTAGCGATGTTTCTTAGCAAAAAAATCGGCCTAGTGTGAGTCTGACTCGCACAGAAAGGGTTCCGTAGCACCAAACAATATTCTTAACGCACATTCATTTTGTCAATTTACACTCAAGAGCAAAACTAAATTTAAGTTTCACAAAAAAGTCATATCTCCGAAACAAAAAATTTCAAGTCTTATTTGAACCAATTTTCGTTGAAAGTTCTTTTCTCTAAGTTTTTGTCTTATCACTGCCGACCTTGACGTAAGCCTTTGACCTTAAAGCTATTTCTATGCTGCCAGATGGATGTGATGTGTTGGGCTTGGGTTGTATTGTATTGTTGAATACTTCAAATCCAGTGTGCGGTGTGGCAGCCGCGCAGCTCGTGTGCGTTATGTGCAGTGCCGCGCACCTCTGCCAGAGCGAGATTTTTGAGTGAAACTTATTAAAGCGCAGGCCACACATCGTATTGGCATCGTTTCACCTCTTTTCATACTTCATCAAAGCCCCCCGATATCTCGGACAACTATAGAGAAACCATACATCCCATCTTGACACTACTACACAATCACACAAACGCCCTAGCATAGCCCAACAATTAAATAACAATAGCAAGTCGAGTCGCACTGGAAATCAGCAAGCTGGCTATGTGTTATTTAAACATATAACCTTCTTTCAACTTATCACATCACATGCCGAATATCTAAGTAATGAAATGAGTGCACGGGGCGCGGTCCAGTGCAACTAGTATCAGAACACAAGCGGGCGAAGTGGAGACCGACACTGCCGCGCTCGTCCGTCCAGCGCCGTAAGCCCCTACATCGCACGTTGTCCTAACACACGTGAGCTACAGAAGGACCACTTCAACATAACAGTCAAAGGTTACCCACGAATTATGCACTTCGCCAATTCATTGACAAAACAAATTAGCATGATTTCTTAGTACATATAAGAGCGTTTTCTCGACGTAAAATGACAAAACACTGATCTCTTAGGAAAGTTTTTTAATTGCCAACCTTGACACCACTTCTGTCCGTGAGCGTACACCACGCTCACGGACAGAAGCTGTTTGTAAAATAAATCAAGAATGGTCCTTCTGCAGCTGCAGTTTGGATGTTTTGCGCACGCGCGCTATGGCTCGCAAGAGCGCATAGCCGCTGCCGCAGTGCGCTTGGGCGACACACCCCGGCACTGCGCACTGCACAGTGCACTATATCATGGCTTATGAAAGTGTATTCTTCGGCAGAATTAACGCAATATTGTGTTGGATAGCTTACGAGCTACACCCAGAGGTATACGGACCTTGTAGAAACTAGAACTTTCCGTGCGTTCAAGCGTTTTTGCAATACCTATTATTCATAATTTAGGACTCATTAATTAACAATTTAATCCGTACTGCTAAGGCGTATCTCAGTTGTAAACGTCCCTTTGTGCCTATTGGCCTTGTTTTGTTCTGTCTCCTGCTTTTTATGATGAAGGGAATTTGAAGATACTTTTTTTTTTACTCCTTTGCTAATACTTTTGTTGATATTTTCGTTGCGGGATCCACCTCCTGCTTGCGTCGTATTCCTCAATTTTGAAGGTCGTGACCTGGGACTCTGCATCACCTTCTCTCGAACGATCTTTCTCCATCTGTCTCTTTCTCGGGCTGTGTGAAGGGTAAGACAGTTAAATAGTTTCTGTAAGACGTCGGGTTTCATTGACGCGGCGCTTTTCTGGCGGTCGCCTCTGTTGATTTTGGCTTTCAGGAGATGTAGTAGTTGGAAATAGTGTGGTGGGCTTGTCTCATCCAGTTGACTTTGGTTTGTTTAATTCAGTTTTTGTGCCACCAACTACCGGAGTTGAAGTTATTTTTCACTCTTTGGAGTTTTTTTGAAGTCAGTTTTATATTTTTACGTTCTACAAAACCAATTTTCCTTTTCTTACTTAAAATATGACACAATTTTTACAGCTTCAGAAGCTAATATCTGACAGAAGAGCTCGTGGCTAAATAATAACAGGCGCTTGGGTCGATCTTTAGGTTAAGCCGCGCTTACCTAGGTTGATCTCAGTGGCGTGCAGTAGTATTCCACGAAGGGTAGGCCACGAAATAATGATAGCAAAAAAAAATTTTCATCGGCGCCATCTTGGATTTTCATTTTGACCTCATTTTCATTATCACCAACCCCAATAACCTCGAAAACGACACCCATGAAGAAAAAACTGTAAATTTTCATCGGCGCCATCTTGGATTTTCATTTTGACTTCATTTTCATTATCACCAACCCCAATAACCTCGAAAACGACACCCATGAAGAAAAAACTGTAAATTTTCATCGGCGCCATCTTGGATTTTCATTTTGACCTCATTTTCATTATCACCAACCCCAATAACCTCGAAAACGACACCCATGAAGAAAAAACTGAAAATTTTCATCGGCGCCATCTTGGATTTTCATTTTGACCTCATTTTCATTATCACCAACCCCAATAACCTCGAAAACGACACCCATGAAGAAAAAACCGAAAATTTTCATCGGCGCCATCTTGGATTTTCATTTTGACCTCATTTTCATTATCACCAACCCCAATAACCACAAAAACGACACCCATGAAGTAAAATATAACAACAATAATATTATTGATTATTATAATATTAATACGCGCCAATAACCCCCAGGAATCATTATTTTAATCAACATTGAACATTACACCCTAGCACTGGCCTGCAAATTGCAAAAAACGTAAGGAAATTTGAATTTCGCGGGCTAAAGAACATCCACCTTGAATCCTGGCCTTGTGTTGTAGCAGCCAATCACAGCCCAGCAGCCCAGCTACACTCGCAGGAGTTACCGCCCTAAAATTACTGCAATCTATACATGTGTGCAGTTTATACACACGAAAATATGCACCAATGTGCCAATGTGTGCGTAAAATTATCAATGGGTTTAAGGCAAGTCCAGTGCTTGCCTGTCCGGCGGAGCTCCAACCTTTGTAGTAACTTCTTGAGCGACTTGCTATAAGTATTCTAACAGGAGTTTGAACTTTTTTTTTTATATTTTGTACATAATGTGATATTTTATTACATAGTTAGTTCGTTATAATGAATGCCCAGTTGGTAGGGTAGGCTTCGCCTAATTGCCTCTTAGGGGCGCACGCCCATGGTTGATCTATGAATGGGTGATCACCCATTACATAGGTACCGAGTATAGTCCGTGCCCGGAAAGCACGGCAAGTTTTTGTTTGTTTAGATCTTTGACAGTGTCGTTAGTTAACAGTTAGTCAGTGGACCGAAAGTCTGACAACCAGTCTTACCAAGGTGTATCGTATTACCCAGTACTAACTCGGTTGTGGAGGTCAGGTAGGCAGTCGTTCATGTAATTACTGACACTGTTTTGAGCTTTCACGGTTTAAAACTAAACTTGATAAATGATGTTTATTTTGCAAGTAGGTTTTTACAAACACTTCTACACGTCATTTTTTTAAAACTAGTTAGGGCCGGTGTTTCGTACCTGACTACTCTGTGAAGAAACAGCCGAACCAAACTCAGAGGTCATAGTCTCTTTTGAAGTCCAGACATAATTTTGCTCAATTCACATGAGTACTATGCAGATTAGTGTCTGAGATGGTCTTTTGAAGAAAGAACCACACAGATTTGAGTGGACCTGTCCAGTCAGTGCAAGCATTTGTCAGTTATCGTGTAGCTCGACTTATAACGAGCTCAACGAAACGACGAACAATACCAAAGAAAGGAAATTTGGGTAGGTCGCTTATAGTACTCAAACTGCCAGACAGTTGTGGGAAAAAAAAAAACAAACAAAAAAATATAAATGAAACCCACATGGGTATATGGCTTATATTGTCACTTACGGGATATCTTACGTGATTATTATTTGTTTTGAGCTCCCGATATTTCGACGCTGTTGCAAGCGCCATGATTGCTGGTTGACTAGAGAACGCGGGTGGTTCTCCAGTCACGGAAGATATCCCGTAAGTGACAATATATGTTTATGTAATTACTGCTATTCAGCTGAACCCGGTAAAACTGGAAGTCGGCCAAAACATAGTTGGGCAAAGGCGAGGCTGATGAAAAGCGAATATCTGGTTGACTAGTAGAAAATGCCTATGGCATTAAGTCCGCCTCTGTACTTTGTGCTTGAAGTGTTAAATAACATAAATAAATAATAATAAATATCTAAGTTAAGAAAAAAAAAGGCTTTCAGGAACCTCGATATAATTTTTCGAGAGCTAACGATAGACACCCCATATAATTAAATATGTAGAAAAAACTTCTCAGCACTACTTTTTTCATAATTTCACGTCTCTTTTGTGTAGCGGTTCATAGAAGACACCGCCTCTCCTAATTTCAACCGTATGGTGCCAACAGACTCAGATTAAAATGGCTGTGACATACGGACGGACAGACAGATGGACAGGACGATTGTCTATGGGTTCCGTTTTTTGCCATTTGGCAACGAATCCCTAAAAAAGTGTCTTCCTAACTAGACTTGGAGTTCGTCTGTATGTGTTGTAAGCAAATAAAGCCTTAGGTTAGGAGAGAAAAGATAATGTAGAGAGTGAATAAAATTCCAATTTTAAATGTTTGCTTCAAAAAATAGTATGTCCATTTAAACAATCTCAACAGATGATCAAATCAACATTTTTTATCAAAGTGAACCGTATCATAACATGACTTACTACAGGTAAATTTCCTTCAAGTACACACTATAATTTACTATCAGACATCCTCAAGGCTAAATACAATGTACCCTTATTTAAATAATAGTCAAGGTTCAAGGTTCCTCACCAGCTGCACCACCTCCTCCGGTTTCTCAGGCTGCGGTTCTGTTGGCGGGGTGGGCTGTACCGGCGTGATCGTGATCTCGCCGCAGTTCTACAAGAATAGCCAAGACGTAGCTTTAGTTCTTTGTAAGGGTAATAGGAGTAACATAGAAATAAAATATGTATATGAATAATATAGTTTTATGTTTAAAATTTTACGGTTTTCCAATTTTTAAGCGCTGTATGTAGAAGCTTAGGAGCACATCAGTTTTCTTGATTGTAGATTTGGAAATGTCATCATATTTTTGTATTACGCCAGTTAATCATTGTGTAATTTCTGCCTACCCCCATGGGAAAGAGGGCGTTACTTTATACATGTAGTAGGAAGATATAAGTAAGTTTTGCAACGACCCATATATACTAAGAGTGCCATGCAATTTGTAAACGACAACATGCTTTGCGATAAGATTACTGGACAATACAGAAAACTAGACATTAACCCAATAATTACATACACATAAAATATATGTAATATATAATTCTATACTTTATATACCGTTAGTAGGCGCTTTCCAAACTATGTTGGGGTCGGTTTCCAGTCTAAGCTGATACAGCTGAATACCAGTATTTTACATGGAGTGACTGCCTGTCTGACCTCCACAACCCAATTATTGGATAACCCGATACCCCTTATCCGGCCATACTGTATGTATACCCTGTTAGTACAATAAATCTCAATAATAACAAGATTTATAATGACTAATGTGCGCCCTAAGCCAATGCATATCATATTGTTTTGACAGTTCACATACATATATCGAACTGATGGTTTTGGGCGCAGCCAGTCGTGTAAACCAATCAGATGGCCGCTGCCCGACTGCCTTAGGAACTAAACACATTAAAGTAGAATGGCGGGAAAATATTTTCCTTCTTTAAAAACGTTCAAATTAGTCTAAGACTCCGCTCTTTTTGAACGTCAAAATGACGAAATGACATTCCCGCTTCATCACTTCCTTCTTAGTGTTTTAATTAGATGTGGCGGAACAAACTCCCCAGCAACAACCCTTCGTTTGCATAGGTTATACTGTTTTGTTGAACTCATTAATTTAATATTCCCCATGTCCATATCATTCTGCACTAGTGAGATTAGTCTCTTAGACAGTCTTAATAAACATTTTGATTATCAAACGAAGCACAATTAACCAGAGTAATATATTGAGAATTGTTTTTTTTTTAAGAACAGCAGAATATATGTAATTTTTTTTTTTTTTTGTTATAATCAGAGCCAAAAAGCCTTTATGTATATAAATTACATATTTAAGTATATAATTTTCTGTTACGATGGTATTTATGATTATATTTTTGTCTATGTATGTAAATAAATATATGGGTCCAACGTATATATTTGCCTACAGGAGTAAAATTACATCTATAGGTTTTTTTTTTGTATAAATACTTATTGCTCATTATATTAACGTTTTATTTGATATTATGGTTTATGATTATGAGGTGGCATTTATATTTCAATGAGCATTGCCAGACTCAAAAATCAAATCAAATAATTTAATAAATTAAAGAATTGGAGCTTCTTTTGTAAAGTGTTAAGAGCAATTTATTTAGTACTAAAAAGAAATGAGTAAGTACTATCATTATTTCAGTCACGCCAAATGACTCGGTTCTTCGTAAAAAATTAATAAAACGATGTAACTTGCTCTTAATAATTTAAGAGGCAGTCAAGATTTTGGCTCATTATGACTACATAGGAACACCTTAATGAACAAGGCAAGATAAGATCGTTACATCTATGGACACATTATCTTTTGAAGTACCTCCAAGAATTTGGAAAAGTTACCATAGACAAAGCGTCAAATGTGGCCAAGGACAAATGTGCCAGAATCCCAAAAACCACAGCTTCAATTCTTTAAAAACCATAACATAACTTAAAAACTAAATTTTGAATTTGGAATGATCAAGGCCAATCAGCACACCAATTGTTATAATGTCGTACATTAGTGGTACCTTGGCCTGACCGAAAGTTGGTAACGTTGGCGCACTCTGTTTCCGTTCCGGCGACATGAGGAGTTTAGCCAACGTCGGGGAGTAACTCTGAGACGCAGGTAACGCCTGCTGGAAGGTTGGCAACACTCATTTCAAGCTAGTTTGCAAGCATTATTGCCATATACAAAAAAAAAAGAAAATATTAATGGAAGCTGGGATATGAGTAATTCTACAAGCCATAAAAATGATGTATTTGGAAGAAATAGATACCTTTGTGAGGATGCCATGGAGTAAGGAGTTTTGTTGTGTTGATTCCTGGCTTGTGGTGACGGGTAGTAAGGATATTTCGGGGTAAGGCGGTGGTGGTGGCAATCTAGGACTTGGGGAAGCCAATCTTTCTGCTTGCTTGACTGATATATGAGCTTCCTCATGGTTCCTCTCCGGTCTTCCTCGCCTCTCGGGTCTGATATGGTGTTCAGGTCTATTGGTGATGGTCTCTGGTGGTCTATTTGGTAGGAGGCCTGAGTTAGCCTGCTGCATATTGGCGAATTGGACGAGCACGTCTTTGAAAGACAGCCCGTTCGGTAGACCACCAGCTTGGATTTGTTGGAGACGTTCTAGCATCGCTTTTTGATTCTGCAAATAAAGATGAAAAGTATTATGGCAATTTTATAATGGAGTATTTCATATTTAGGTAACCATCAGTGACGCTATTTGCACCTCAATTGTGTGCCATTTTTTTTTAACAAAATCGTAGACTGAGATCCAGTTTTTACCCGACTGCGACTAAGCCCAAAAAAAGAGTAATGTTTTTATATAAACTGTGTGTTCATCTCGTAACTTTATTTTGAGCTGGATGCGTGAGCAAGCGCTCAAGAATGCGCTAATTCATGAAAAACTCAAAATTTATCATCATTTAATGAACGGTCACATTGAGAACAATAGCTTCGCACCGCATAGGTCCAAATCTTATCGTACTACAGTAAAAAAAAGCAAAATTAGCTATTAGGCCAGAACGGCTGAACGGATCTGGATGAAATTTGGCACAGAGATGGATTAGTCTTTTTTTTTCTCACACATTCACATCAAAGTTTCCACGAAAACAAAGTCGCAGGCAACAGGTAGTGTTGTAATAAATTTAAAAACATAGGACTGCAGAAAACGGTGAAGGAAAACATTTGGAGGAAACCGGTATGTCCTATAACCAAAAAATTAAGGTCATGCGACATCCACGGCCCACTCCCTCATTCAGAGAGGATGCCCTGTGTCCCAGCAGTGGGAACATTATAGGTTGATTATGCATGTTATACAAGACTGTACTGATGTATTTTACAATCTAAATTCTAAAGCAACATCAACTAATAATCAATACGTCTCAATGTTTAAGGTTAACGTCGTGATGAGAACCACCTCTTGATAATCACATAGTATGTACTATGAGCTCGGACGAAATCTGACCACCAATACGACTCTTTTTGCTTGCAGCATTCGGCCGCTACTGAAGCGCTTATTTAGGCTCATCAACCAATAGCAACGCAGCATCTGATTCCTTGTTTTTGTTAATGAAAAAAACTAGTTTTTCTTCTTCTTCGTGGTAAACAGATACCGTAGCCCCGGAACAAAAAGAGCGATGAAGGTGAAGGAACATGGATGGGTTTTAGTCAGTAAAAGTCTGACACTCCCTCCTGCTCCGCCCAGAGCGGGAGGAGTCATTTGATGATATCACATCCAAAAAAAAAAGGTTGGTAAACAGATGTGGAGATCGTGTGCACGGGATTTTGTTTTAAAAATGATCAGATTTTGTCCGAGCTCATGGTACATGGAATACGAAACAATTCAGTTGCAAGACTTACAAGTCTTACTGTCCTACTAATATTTGGCACACAGATAAGAGGTTACTTTTTATCCCGGTAGTAAGATCCCATGGGAAAATTATCAAACTGCACGCGCGCGAAGCCGTGGGTACAAGCTAGAAACATGATATGACCAATTCCTATGTCTTAAGAATTCAACGTTTCTAAGAAACAGTGCTCTGTTAGACTAGTGACTTCACCCACCAAGAAGCGGTAATAGCCCAATGGCTGACGATCGAGAGGTCTTGAGTTAGAACTTGTTTAACTGTATAGGCAAAAATTTGTCGACGACTGTCTATAGTATATTACTAGAAACTATGTGCTAAGAGAGTATGACCTGTTTAATTTTGTTTTGAGTTGAAAATTAAGACTCCTTTGTCATCCCATTGATACCGAGGCCCTAGCACAGGCGCACGGTTTAAACGTAACGTAAATACGTCGTGGTCACCCATCCACAGAACAACCTAGGCAAGCGCGGCTTAACCTGAAGATTGATGCGAGCGTCTGTTATTATTTTTCCACGAGCTCCACACTTTCTACATGACTACTACCATTAAAAATATGTCCAATAATTAATATTAATAGCCCAGCGACTAGTTGATAGATCGAAGGCCGTTAGAATCCTAGCGCAACAGAAATTGGGTCAAGGCTCTGTCACTCACCTATAGACATTCGTGTCGTAAAGGTTAATAGATATCTTAGCTTTTTTATGTGCTAGGAAAAGTACTTGGTTATGGAGTTTTTAAAGTGTGTTTTTCCTTACGTGTCGTGTGTTTGATGCATGAGTTTTCTAGCCACGAGTTTACATCAAAGTATGAAAATTGTATGTACAGACGCCAGCACATGAAGCTGCCCGAAACTGTCAAACTTTCCCAATTAACTTTGAACCTAAAGCTTTACAGACAAAGTTGAAAATCTATTAAAGAAAATTTGACAGATTCTAGTAGCTTTCATGTGCTGGCGTCCGTACATGTCGTGTCAACTAGTTTGATTTATCATTTATGCCTAAGACAAGTGTAGCCCCACGACGAAACTGCAGCGGGGTGTGGAGCTGTGTCAAAATCTATTAGTCACTTCCTATTCTACCGTCTGACCCCATGCCTTAGCCAATGACGCCATAGAGTTTTGGGGTAGAAAAATATTTAAAAAAAAAATATATACATATATAAAATACTGTCGTGCCAGCGATACGAACAACAAGAATCTAAGGCTAACTAGAGAAAAAAAAAAAAAAAATGTAATTAACTGTCTTTACAACACTGTAAAGACAGTTATGTTATGTTTATGTTTAGTTATATTATATTATTATTATTACATGTTTTATATTACAACTTGTATATTATGCGCAGGGTAAGCGGCTTATAACGACCGTAAAATCACAGTGGGTGTCGTCTCAACTGCTGGGCAAAGGCCTCCACTTTCAGCTCACAAACCTCTTATATAAAGGTTTTAAAGCCTTAAATAATTATATCCCACAATAATTATGATCAGATGAAAATAAAAAAAAATCTCAAATATTTGTCGATTAGACACATACATTTATACAAGTACCAGACCAACAATAATTTCTGTCCAAGAAATGTTAGATCGAAGGAAAATTGCAATGTCCACATTTCCATGTTAAATTGCACGCTCGGAAAGCCATAGGTAGTCAACTGTTTATTTATGAATAAAGCCTCAAGACTTCGTGCAGGCAATGACCGAGCCAGCCCTACAGTCTATGGTACGATGCGCCACCATTCGCGGAAAACAGTTTGAATTTTTAATGTCTATGGGAAATGTACACCTTTCATTGACGATTGACTATCAGCGTATGGTATTAGGACTATTAGGTAGTGTGACTCACTGTAATACGGCAAATATTGTGAAAGAGTAACCATGGCGTTTCTTGCCAGTTCTTCGCCATAGGAATCGACAAATTCGAGCCGTGCACTTTGTCAATGGGGGCTATCGTGCATGAATTCGCCGCTAGAGGCGTTCGTGTGAAGTAAGGTCTTCCGAAATGTCAGATATCATAGTGTTCGCGCTTTATTTTCACGACTTTTTACTAATTTTCACGATTGTGGTCAAGATTTTAAGTAGCAAGTTAGAAACTTATTTGTTTGTACTTGTAGGAAAAATAATTTTGAAATATTTCATACTTGCTAACTTTACAATACGGACAATATTCTATGTATCTGAAGTGTACACTTTGTTGTTATACGTAATAAAATAAACTCTTTATGAAGTTATAGGCACATAAAAGTATAAAATAGAATTAATAACAGTACCTTACTCGCCAGTGGCGCCACCTGGTGAGCTCAAAAACGATAGCCCCCATTGTTATGGAGCCTACCTACATGGGGCGCTTAAAAACCTAAATGGATACAATTGAAGAGGCCTATG
This sequence comes from Xestia sexstrigata, assembly GCA_941918905.2. NCBI lineage: Eukaryota > Metazoa > Arthropoda > Insecta > Lepidoptera > Noctuidae > Xestia > Xestia sexstrigata. The sequence continues at coordinate 18,875,229 of OW799214.2, forward strand.
GCTACTAGTGGACTGCTATTTAGGGTGATGATGATCAGTGTTTGCCCAAATGATTTCGCAAAGATGAAGCAAAATCGATCAGCCCAGTTTATCACAGTCAACTGATGAACGTAAACTTTTACGAAGCTGCGCCAAAGTAAATCGCAAAAAAAAATGCAGTTCGAACTCGAGTTCGAACTCAGGACCTCTCGTTCAGTCCGATACTTTAGCCTTTAGACTATTGGCGCTTTAGAAAGGAATTTTTTTGTTGTTTTGTGTTTGTTTTTTTTCTTTGTATCATGCAAATCATGGTAGATTGACACGAAACGTAATATCAAATTATCAGCGGATAAAGATGTCATTCATACTAATTATCTCCATTGGCTTTAATGCATTATCATTATTTACTTATCATCAGCCTAGCCTTTTCTCAACTAAGTATGTTCTAGTCGACTCCCAGTCTAACAGGATGCAGTTGAGTATAAGTATTTTGCGCGAGCGACTGCCTATCTGACCTCTCCACGGCCGCTCTTTTTATTTTAGTTAGCTTACTCCACAAAATCCGTGAACATACCAATTCATCATCACCTCTCATCAACCCACAATGTACGTCTATGCGCCATAACATGTGGGCAAGTACTGTTCCATGCTACAGACAGTCATTGACAATTGGGGTCAAGGCACACAATTACAAATTAGATTATTGACTCGCCTGCAAGTTCTAACGATAGTCTATGCTAGGTTCGAGTTATGATGTAGCTAGCTAGCTATGTTTTATCAGAACTGTGACATTTTTTTTTAATTTTCAACACCACACTGAGATAGGAGTCTTTTGGCATCGTATAGAGTCAATTTAATAATAAGTGTGTTATTTTAATTTCTTATGTTTACTTTTTACATAATTTTGTTTTATTTTTTATTTATCATTTTAGACAAAATAATAAATACTATTTTTGGCTAATGTCCCGCGTATCGGCCACTTCTCCAAGAGAGAAGAAATGAGCTTGACATCGCTTGCTTACTGTGGGCTGGTAATGTCAGACCGAAGTCCAGGGTTTCCTCACGATATTTCCCTTCACCGACAGTCAGTAGTGTCAAAGGATGATTAACTGAGAAAGGAGGTTTCACTTAGAAAAAGTCAATTTAGTACTTGCTGGAACTCTGAACTCGCAACTTGGACAATCACGAAAAAAAATAGGTTTTTTTTTTTAAAGAAAAACGAATAAATTAACAATGCATTCATTTGGAACCTGAGCGTTGGTTATGATATTTTTCTTTCTCAAAATTCTCAAAACTTTTTGGACGGAATGAATTTATGTAAGTATGATTTCTTTTTCCGTTTTATGTTTTCGGGAAAAGTCAAAGTTTAAAGGTTCTGAAATTGTTTAAATGCTTTTGAATGGTTTCTCTTTATGATAAAATAAAAGGTGGCGGCCGGGATTTTTTTTCCGAAATTAAGAATCTTCTCTGGGGGGTTTCGTATTGTTAGATTCTTTGAACCAGAAAATTTGGAAAAAATTGAACGAAGAGTGCAAAATGATATGGCTTCTGGGGACATCGTAAAAATATGTAGTTCATGGTTGTTGATAAATTGATATCCTATCTCAATTTACGAATGACTCACTTCCCAAATAGATAAAAACTGAGATCACTCTAAAACACTGCACTAAAATGAAATAACAATAATAAACACTTACCATATCAAGATTATTAAACAGCATATTAAGGTTGTTCAGGTTGTTCATACCATCCACTTTCGGTGCAATCGGTCGGGGGGCATTCATCATATTAGGATTTAGAATAGATTTCATTCTGCGACCTCGTCGGGGCGTGACTTCTGGGTTCCTTTGCCTATAATCTGCTATGATGGACTTTACGTCCTTCGTAGGACCTTGTCGCCCCATAGGAAGGTAGCTAGCAGGGAGCTGCCCGTTCATATCTCTAGGAAACCCAGTCAAGTGACCAGGCATCATCATTTGCTGAGGGAATACTGGTTTAGGCATCGACATGTGCGCTTTGTCGTAAGGGGGTGGTAGCCCCGCCATAGGGTTAAAATGTGAAGTGACTGGCATCATAGGCGTCTGCATCATTGGATTGAGGGATGAGCCAGGTTGTTTGAGCGCTAGCCCTGAGATCTCGTCACTTTTATCTATGGCCAAGTTCTTCGCTTGGTTAAGATAGTCGAATGGATCTCTATCTCGGTCACCACCATTAATTTCCGCCGATTTTTCAAAGGACAACACCTGTTTTCGTCTCAAAAGTCGGAGTAGAATCTCCTCTTTGACTTTTTTCAGGTGTAGTATATTGTTCCATTCGTGTTCTTTCTTTTGAGCGAGTTCTCTTAGCGTTTGTATCTCTGACAGTAGCTGTTCTGTATGCCTCTGTATTTCGTCTACGTTGTTTTTCGTTGCTGTTTGTATATAGTCGTTGATCATCGTGTCGTGTTGGGGAAAAGTCTTCTCTACTTCGATACAGAGTTTCTTTAATGGAGATTCTGTGTCGACCTCTTCGCTTGCCCGTCTTTTTGTACCTTGCTCCTCCTAGAAAGAGAAGACATGTTAGCGATTCTGTTTAAGATGGATATTATAGTTTTGCTTTAGCCAGAAGATTTTTCGATACTGAACCTCATCAACATCATCCGCCTAGCTGGCGCTGACTTCCGTGGCTGCTACTGAGAAATTCCTGATCAAAGGGCCCAAAAACACGGTGCCCGACCTGGGAATTGAACCCAGGACCCTATCCACAGCGGTTGTAGCGAGCCTCACCTTGGCATGAGGTCCTGAACTCCGATTCCCGGGTCGGGAAAATGTTATTGAGTATTTCCATCATGAATTTCTCAATAGCAGCCACGGAATCTGGATTTATGCCCGATTGATGGCAAAAGGCTCGCTCTCTATTACATGGAGCTTAAATATAACTGGCGAACTGTGGGTGTACTATCAGCTACACCTCTGCCTAACCCGGATGATATTATAATGACAATGTCCAAGTTGCGGGCAACATTCAGTACATTGACATACACAGTTGTAAATGACGTTGCGGAGTACTTTCATTTTAAATGGCTTTTACATCGTGCAGATGCGACATTTTGTTCATTGCTGTACTTGCCGGCCAAATGCGACCCGGACTCGCTCATGAAGGGTTCCGTACCATCATAGTAGCCAGTCCCAGATTCAGTGACAATTTTAACTGTCTACCTATTACGGATCATAAGATACAGCCCGCTAAAAGGCAGACGGACGGACAAACAGCGGAGGCGGGTCCCGTTGGTTACTATTTGGGTCCGGAACCCTAGTAAATGAGCAACTATAGAATTTCAACTCTAGGTGTTGTTTCAAGCGGTGGAATCCAAAGAGTGGAATAATATTGAAGCATTAATTTAAGCATCGCTTAGAATCTGTGACAATTATGGTGATAAGAGTCCTTAAGGTGAAAGCGTCAGGGTAGCCCACGAAATGACTTTGACCTTGAAAAAGTAATTCCTAGACCTTTATGAACTTGGAGGGTTGTATTGATGATTTTGATGATTATAATTCTGTAACTACATACGTCTTACAGTCGCGAACAATATTTTAATCAACATACAACCTCATAGCACTGGCCTGCAAATTAAAAACACGTAAGAAAAATTGAATTTCGCGGGCTACCCTGGAGCACCCACTTTAAAGTAGGAACTGCTAGGGCTTTTGAAACTACTAAAGTTCCATTATAAATCCTACTTTCAGATTTCTTATGCCAAATAGCTATAGTGCCATGGCCTTAATTTCTGACCTTACTTTGACCCTGTCCATTTCAACTCATGAGATCATTGAACACACTACTTCTACTCGCAAAAATAAATAAGTTTATGTGGACGTACACAGATATAATTATGTAACGAATGCCTGGGCGGCGCTTCGGCGCAAGAGCATTCACGAGCGCACCACGCCCCTTTTCGATTCGGGATGCCTCGGGTCCTAGACATAATATAAATATGGTAAAATACCTCTTGATGTGCCTAAACACGATTGAAAAAATGCTTCGAACACGAAAACCTCTTTACGGGTTCGGTCAACCAAGAACATACAAATTGCGAACGCGGCTCCGGACAAACCACACATTACTGAAGCATCAGTCAGTGTCCGATGTCCGCAAATCGTCCGTACGACTGATTCATAAATATTACTTAATATTATACTCGTAAATGCGAAAGTTTGAGGAAGTATGGATGTTTGCTACTCTTTGAAGAAAACTACTAATCAGATTTGAATGAATTTTGGCACATAGATAGTTTATACCCCGGATTAACACATAGGATACTTTTAATCCCGGTAGTTTGATCCCATGGGCAGTTACCGAAGCCGCTTGCATAAGCTAGTAGGAATCTATTTAACCCTGCTACACTTTCACGCGTCATCATTATCTTCAAAATACTCCAAATCGTAATAAATAAATAATCTCGCTGGACATTACACACAGCGCCATCTAGTGCCACACTAAGCAACGAGGCTTGTGACATGGACACCAGATAGTTGATATACTACGCAGATACTTTTTGTTTGTAAATACATACCAACTTATTATACATTTATAAACATCCATGACTCGGAAACAAATGTCCATGCTCATCACACAAATATTTGCTCCTACCGGGATTCGAACCCGGGACCCTAAGAACGTAAGGCAGCCTCACTACCGCTGAGCCATTCGTAATCAACGTTGATCTACAGACAGCACCGAATACATTATAACATTGTATTATTACGGAGCTGCCACAGACGGGGCACAATAACGCCATATTGTTCAATTTTGCCAACAGCTTGGCCAACATGACCTTGGTTGAGATCAAGTGTCGGGGAAGGTCGTTTGCAACAAGTTTTTATGCATAAGCCGTTTGGGTCAAATGCTGAGTTGAGTTTTAATAAATATTTCTCAAGCATGTATCGCAAAGGTGTTTTTTTCCTACCTCGTTGGTTTAGATTTCCTGGATTCAATTCCTGGGTCTGGCAAAGAGATATTGGGTTGTTCTATCAGGAATTTCTCAGTAGCAGTCACGGAGTCAGAGCAGAGCAGGCGCCTGGTTGATAGCAATAGGCTCGCCCCCTATTAAATGGGACTTAAATATAACTGGAGAAATGTGGGTGTACCATTAGGTACACCTCGGCCTAACCCTTGGGGGAGGCTTAATGTTATGTATGTATCACAAAGGTGTAGGTCTTCATTTAAGGATGTGGTGTGGTACAGACCATAACAAACAACTTTCTCCATGGGAGAGGGAGACATCGTAATCGCGTAAAACTTTCTGGTATATGCTGTATAAGGTATCGTTTCTGTTATTTTTTTATTAAAACTTTCTGGTATATGCTGTATAAGGTATCGTTTCTGTTATTTTTTTAATAAAACTTTCTAGTATATGCTGTATAAGGTATCGTTTCTGTTATTTTTTTATTAAAACTTTCTGTTATATGCTGTATAAGGTATCGTTTCTGTTATTTTTTATTACATCACGCCTTTATTATCCAAAGAGTTAAGCAGGAGTACTTGTACCTATTCATCTTGCCATCAACAGGACTAGACCAGACTGAGCTACTACTGAGAAATTCTTGATGGAAATATCCAGTATTACCCTGCCCAAGCTAGGAATTAAACCCAGAAACTCATGATCAACAATAGTGCTTGCCACTGCTAGACTAACGAAGAATATTAATAATTAAATAATATAAAATACAATTGGATTTTTTAATTGATTGTTGATAGTATTTTTTTTTTTGTGATTCTTTTATTTTTATTTGATTGATTGATTTATTTTTAATATTAATAATTATATTAATGCTATTCTATTTGACCCAAAGGTTGACTGGTAGAGATTGCCTTGTGGCATTAAGTCCGCCTATGTACCACCCTTGTACATGAAGTTTAAATAAATTTTTTTTTTTTTTTCTTACTTGAAAAATTAATCACAACCACAACATCACAGTGCAGAAATTATCATAGGTTTCGTAGCTAGATAAAGTTATGTTTAGTCGTCTGTAAACATTTTAAGGTCATCAATTTACATAAAAAAAAACTTGTAATATCTCGTTTCACTAAACAACGCGTGAGACAAACTGCGATAACATCGTTTGTGACAGGTACAGGCAAAAGGACGCTGAGGCCCTAGCACAAGCGCGCGTTGTGAACGTAACTAGAAACGTCCAATTAACAAAAAAAATAAGTTGTGTGGAGGAACACAGTAAAGAAACAGAAATACACATGGAGTGATTGTACACTACTTTCGTGATAAAATTATCAATGTCAACTTTTGGAAAGCAAGGACAGTCTGCAGAAGTATTTTCAGTTGAATGATGGCGTGTTTGGAGCCTTATAAGTAGTTTTTTTACGAGTTTTACAGCGATAATATTAGCATTTATACAAATGATAGTGTTTGGAGCCTAATAATTAGTTTTTTTACGAGTTTTACAGCGATAATAGCAGCATTTATACAAATGATAGTGTTTGGAGCCTTAAAGTAGTTTTTTTTACGAGTTTTACAGCGATAATAGCAGCATTTATACAAATGATAGTTATCGTTAGTTATAAAAAAGAGCATACAATATGTTACAAAAGGCCAATAATAATTATATTAATGTCTCATGTCTGTAGGTTAACACTCCATTTCTCTACTACCCTTTTAGACAAAAAACCTATTAACAATATTACTCATATTATCAAATTCTTCAAATACATCATCTGCCTAGCCTTTTGTTGGGGTCTGCTTCCAGTCTAACCGGATGCAGCTGAATACCAGTATTTTACATGGAGCGACTGCCTATCTGACCTCCACTACCCAGTTAGTACTGGGTAATACAATACTCCATGGTAAGACTGGTTGTCAGATTTTTTGGGCCACTGTAACAATTGTCAAATCTACAAATGACAGCCGGTACCAATGGCTTAACGTGCTTTCCGAGGCACGGAGGAAACTCGGTCTGTTATGGGTGGTCACATAACCACAGACCAACCTAGGCAAGCACGGCTTAACCTCGATCGACCCGAGCGGCTGTTATTATTTAGCTTATTCAAATACATTGAATAAAATTAATTGATATTGAATAAAATTAATAAAATTCTTCAATTACGTACATTTAATAAAATGAATACCACATCACTCACCTTAGGAACATCCCCGTTCATTGGCTTTGGTTTAGGCTTATCAGCTTTTAGTTCAACCTTCTCATCAACTGTCACCACTTCGGTCATATCCGCATCAGCTTCCGGTTCCAACTTCTTTGGTTCCTCAACAACCATAAGCTCCTCTTTTACAGGACTCGGTTCCTTTTTTGGGACCACAGGTTCTACAACCACATTTTCTGAAGCAACCGGTTTCTCAATAATTACTTCTGGTACCGGGACTGCTTCAGTAATGGTTGCAGGTTCATTGTCTGTTTGGGTTGTGGGTTCAGGGGAAAGGGGTTCCGCATCCACTGCGGGGCTATTCTCTTCTTTGATCAATACCTCTGAAAGATTTGGACAGTTTTAGTGATACAATATCAGTAACTCTATTGTATTTGCCCATGTCCCACTCATTGTCTCAACATAAGTATATCATAAAAATTTTAGAATGCTCATCTTTGATTTGGGCCTTATCAGAATACCAATGCTGTAACTTTTTTTTTAATGTTGAACCAGACTGAAATAGGGCCAGTAGGGCTTCATACAGGGCCAGTTTAGTATCAGTTTGTCTTATTTATAGGGTTTTGTACCTCAAAAGGTAAAAAAAGGAACCCTTATAAGATCACTTTCTTATCCGTCTGTCACCACCGATTTCCTGAAGAATGGATGGACCTATTTTTAGTTTTAATTTTGTATTATAATTTTGTCCTGTGCAAGTCAAATAAATACTTTTACTGTCTTACTTTGATTTTATACTTTACTCTAAATGCCCATTTTTAATATTATAAGTGTGGATGAATACTATTTTGTTCTGAAATTGAATTCATGATATTTCTGCAATTTATATGATTTTTCAGATTATTAACACTAATGAATGAATGAATGAATTATAAATTCAAGTGTTACTTTTGCAACCTTTGCTTTGCTTTTACGATCATCTGCCTAGTCTTTTCCCAACTATGTTGGGGTCGGCTTCCAGTTTTACCGGATGCACGAATACCAGTATTTTACATGGAGCAACTGCCTATCTGACCTCCACAACCCAGTTAGTATCGGGTTATACGATACCCCTTGGTAAGACTGGTTGTCACACTTTTTGGGCATGCTGACTCTCTTCATTATAGATTATAGGCACTTTGTGAGCCACAATAACACATATAATTGGAAAACATTTTAATAGTATTGTATCAGTTAAGAAGCAGTACATTAATTACAAGAAATTTCGGACATATTTCTAACATCATTTACAAACTATGTTATGGGTCAGCTTCCAGTCTAACCAGATGCAGCAGAATACCAGTTTATTACACAGACCCAACACAGCTGAATATCAATATTTTATACATGAACCAATTGCATCTCTGACCTCTACAACTCTGTTAGGGTATATGGCAAACTCTTCAAAAGACTTTGTATGATGTTTGGAGTTCAGGATAACCATGGTTTACTATAGGAAACAGAGCAAATGCAGTGGGCACATCATTGTATCACAAATACACAATGCAAGAAAAAAAAACAGTAGACATCCTTCTAAATTTAAAATAAATGCATTTAATTGAGTCTACTTGAGCTCTGCCCTCAAGTCTAGAATTGTATGACCTTTTTTATGATTGTCAAGTGCAGTGTCTGGTATTGCAATAACAGTAGTTATTAGAAAAGTGAAACAGCTCAAATGGAACAAATTATAACAATAGATGTAATGGACATGCAATCAATTGCATTCTTGGAATGCTTTTTTAAGTGGATTTATGTAAGATGCTTAGGTTTCAAATTAAAGCCATCCAATCGTCTATAAAATATATGAAAAAGAAGAGCCTAATAGCAAGCAATATTTGGAAAAATTTAGACAAAAAACTGTATTACCTTTCGCATTCTCCGATTGGACATTTACGAAACTAACACTACTTCCATTCTGGCTCTCACTTATCACTTTTTCTTTGGCATTATCATCACAGCTTCCCGGCTTTTCTTCGTCAACTTTCTCAAGCACCGCGTCCAGCGATACCGGCTCCTTGGCTCGGTCAACTTCGGCCTCGTCTAAAGCCAGCGGATCAACTTCATTCTCGGCACTTGCATCCCCCGACGGAGACACATCAACACCACCGTGGCTCTTCGGAGATTCCACTATTTTCAAGCTTATATCGTTCATGTTTATTTACATATTTCCGATTCACAAGTCACTGCACAGTGTCACCACGCCGCGCATAGGTTCAATGACTTTAAAATGACCATTTGTAACCATAATATAATATGCTGATTGACTTCCAACTATCAAAGGTTCACAGACGTTGTACAAAAACAAAATAAATTAAATAAACAATATTAACTTCTAAATTGTTTATAATTTCTTTCCCATATTGGGTAATATCACAATGTACTAGCATTAGCAGCCGTGAACTCAGGGGTCATTGTGACTAATTTCGTGACAATACTATCATATTTGCTATCTTAATATATCACTACACATTATTTTGATCATAAATTAGTTTCGTATTTAGATATTACTTTTTTATTCTATAAAATTAACAGCAAAATAAATGCTATAGCGCTAGGACGCAAATCGCACGCGAACTGTACAGAGTTGCCATACGAAAGTGTTGAGAAATGAATAGACTTCCAAAGAAAATAATGAGCTTGTATCTAAATATGCCCAAATATAAAAAAATCTGTAGTCTATTATCAAAACAGTTATATGAAATTATACACAATGAACTAAAAGCAATGATACATCACGTTTGATTGCAACTAAGTAATTCCAATAACAATTATTTCTACCATGACGGGATGTTTTTTTAAATGGTAACGTATGTACATCTTCTTATCGTTTAACGCAGCACTAACTTCGTGAAAAAAATGGTCAGTCTACGAAAATGAATATTTTTTTGCATTTCAGATATTTTTTAAAGTTTTTAAAATTGATTCTGTTTTCAATATTAAAACTAAAACACATTTCTACATTATAAAATATCTACAATGTTTGCAAAATTACATTTCAGAAGACGAATCTATGCGAAACGGAAAGAAAAATATCCGGCGGATGCACATGAGTTAAATTAATTTTCTAATTTGATATTAACTTGTTTTTCACTATATTTTACATTTTAAAATTGTGTAAATTTAACTTATATAATTTACGTTTTTTAATGTTTTTCTAAAAACTAGTTCAACCAAGTAATACATAATAAAATATGGCATTATTGGTTTATTTTGAATTTTCCGCCAACACAAACCAAAATTAATAGTGTTGTGAAAGATTTCATCAAGTTGTCAGCAAAATCGATTTCGAGAATAAAACCATCACTGATAAGAATATTGTTGGTATATTTTTAATCTAGTGCTAGTTTTGAATTATTATGGAATAGCAGTAATTATGACATAAAACCACTTCAAAAAAGTTAAAACATTACATTAACTTTTGAAAGGACAATAATTCAATGTTTGAAAAGCACAAAATCACATTGTATCAAAAAAAATATTTTGCGATCTCAGATCAGTCGTTTTAGTTTATTCATTTTTATTTTCATTTCATTTTGCCATGCACACTTGTTTTTCCAATTCACTCGACATTGGTAGGTTATTCGACATCGGCTGTAACTTGCCGTTATATAAAAATAGAATAGAATTGTTATAAGGGCCACCGACCGGAGTAGTTTGTCAAGATTTTGTGGTGAAACCCTTGGTAAAATTTAGTGTACAATATTGCTATAAATTACATGTAATAATGATCGCTATAATTATGAAAATTCTTTCATAGTGCATTCAGCAGGATTGATCAATGTTACTCAAAACTTTTTTTTTAACGTAAGGATTCAATTTTGTACAGAATTATAGCAATACGTGATAAATATTATTGAAACACAATAGAATCGATTAAAAATAATATGTACACTGAATAAAATTGTCATTTCGATCGAGTTGCTACCAACATAACCGCATTGTTTAAATGAGGACAACACTAAACGATGATGAAAGAAAATGAATGAAAAAAAGCAAATGGCTGACTAAAATCGACGTTCTTGGTCCTAATATAAATCCGATGTAATTACATGAATAATGCGCTCTTCATGATCATGATTAGCGAAATAAGATTATATAAAGAGTAAAGAACTAAGATTACTATATATTACGGGCAGAAAGCCTGCTGAAACTGTAAAAAATATACAAGAAACTAATACCTTAGCTTACACAATTCGTATTCTATTGCAAAAGTATTCGTTGTGCCTGTGACGGACGCACGTCCGTTTATTACTCAGGTAAGTCCTTTCTTCTACAGTCTTGTTGCATGTGCTTGTGCAGTGCCGTGATTTGTTTATGATTTTTTGGAATTATCAAAAATCGCGAGTGCTTACGACTGTTTTATTTTTAGATTTTGCCACTTTGAAATTAAATTTCGCTGTAACCAGTTGTTGTGTAGTGATTAAAGTGATGCCTATTTTGATTTAGGAACTCCTGATTTTTTTGTTTGTGTACCTCCATAATTTTTGTCTACGTGCTTAGATTTGCGGGTACAGTCAACCATTTAGTACTGCTTGACAATCACCGATCATGTACTTTTATTTACATCAACTTTGTGAAGTTTTGTAGGTATGTACTAACCATAATTTTATTTTATTTTGTGTGATATTTGTGCGATATGATGAACTTTGTACAGCTTATTGCTTATCATTTTTTAATTAATATGCTTTTACTCTGATCAATCATTTAATAAGATGTTTGTCATAAAATTATTTTTATGTTTCAGTGAAGTGATGTGAAGTGTCGAAACAGGGCGGGAGCGCCGCCCCAGGCGGCCATGGATCGAGGCTACGATAAGAGGCATACCAAGCACCACAAGGAGAAGCATAAGAAACGAGCTCACAAGAAACATAAATCACATTCAGGTAGTTCCCATGAACAATCTTATGCTACAGTCAATTCTCTCAAACCTCTTGTGGAGTATTCTGATGTTAGTTCAGAGGCATTATCAGCTCCAGAGGCTGGTGAGATTGATAGTGAAACAAGCTCAATCAGCAGACATATAGCTGATGACCTTGATAGGACGAGGAAGTCCCATTCCATCCGTACATTTGTAGATAACAAGACAATATCAGTGACAACAACGAGTCGTCGGGCTGCTGAGGAGTATTCATTGAGGGATTCATCTGTGCCAAGGAAGAGACGCACGGAGTATGATGAGCGGGATCCAGAGTTTGACAACCATGGCAGTTTTAAGAAAAAGAAAGACAAGCGGAAAAAAGATAAGAAAAAGAAAAAGAAGAAATCAAAGAATAGGTCAAGATCAGCGAGTTTGGAGAGTGTGTCTCCAGACGATAATGTGCCTGAGGAGCTTCCGACGAGGAATGCGAGTCCTCAGAGGTACCAGCAGGTGCCTGTGAGTGAATGGGAGAAGGGGTCATCTCCACTCAGGAATGGGGGCTCGTGCTCGCCGGTGTCACCGTCGATGACGCCGCTGATGCGTCACGAGTCGCCGCGCCACCGCCCGTTCATCCGGGAGCCGTCGCTGCACCACGCCATGCCCATGTCTTACTCACCACATCGGGACAGATCTCCGCCTATCAGGTGAGAAATTACATTTTTTTTTTACTATCATCTGTAATCCATTATTCTGCTGTGACTGCTCAGAAATCTACTTTTTATTACAATTTATATCTTTAGAATTATGTCAATGCAGCCGCCACAACCTATCAGTCTGGTGTGTACAGTCAAGGGAAAAGAAATGTGTACAGTGTGTTAGCAAAATTTGAAAGTCAGTTTCTTGTATGTTATCAGTTCAAATGTTGACATGCTGAATTTTTTTTAATGAATTACACGAAACATATTTTTACCCTTGACTGTCATTTTTGTAAAACCACAGAGTAGTAAGCGAATGGAGTGATTACTGTGGACTCGGCTATCGCAAATCTAGTAGTATCGTCTGTAGTAGAACAATACTTATGGCAATTTTTTTTTGTTTTCACTGACTTATAATTCCATAATGGCAATGAGTTCAGCTTTTAGATCTTTTTCTAACTCACTTATGTAATCATCAATGTCTGTGATTTTTTATTCATTTGAGTTTAGTTTTGCCGCACCAAAACCTACAACAAAAATTTCTTCCATTTTCTGAAGTAATTGTAAAGATCTTGTTTAGTGAACCCTGATTAATTTTAATTCTGTCATAAGCATATAATTTAGATGTGTATGAGGCTGATTTGACTGAAAAGTCATATACCACTTTTAGAATGCAGTTTGATGAACATATCCAACTGAATTAAGAGATTACTGGTTGGCTCATTATGGCAGAACTATGTCCATTTCATGTGACATATTTTTCATTTAACAAAAGGTGAATTGTATTCTATGCTAGCCTCCCATTTTCTAACTAACCCATGTTTGCTAAAATGTGGGACTACTAAAAGTTAGTATTGACAATACCTACATAAAGGGTGTAAAAAATCTCTTAATGAAGCCGAAAGGCACTTTTTCTCCCCGTCATAGCGATCATTTTTTTGTTCTACACCATACCTGGGAACCTTCTAGTTACGGAGACATTGGGGGTAAAAGTTCCAACTTTTTCACAAGTTCTTTCACAAATTTTTAATTTAAGATTTTTACATTAAACACCTCCACGACCCCCGTACTATTCAATCCATCCATCAGTACAATGTTTTGAGTGCGTTACATTGAGTTCTACCACAAAATATGATTTTTCACCCCAAAAAAAAAGTCGTTTCTCAGCAATAATTTTTGCGTAAAGTTACTTAGTTTGATGTACAGAATGCTTGGTTGACGGCTTCGTGATGAGGTTGTTTACACCCTGTATTATTTGTTGTCAAGTGTTTACATATTTTATTACTAACCAAGGGATATTGGTTGCTATGGTTTCTAGCCCCACCTGGATGCCTGTACATGTCCATCAAATAGTAGGATCATATCCTACGCAGAATCATAGTGATTTGTGAGTGACATTTTTATTGAGCATGTACTTATGTGTTGTGGTAGATAAAATGTTTGTGTGTAGGTAGAGATAATATTATATTATAGCTTTTGATTATGAATGAAATTGTGTTACTTTATTTTGCATAATATATCAAAATTTCAAATGTTGAAGTTGCATATTGTGCAAAATAACTTGTGTGAACGGGAAATTTTTACGACCGACTTTTTAATTGCAATAAACTACACTTCATTTATTTTCCTCAATGGCATTCATTGTCACTGAATTGCTAAGTTCTTCTCTAGGCTGTTACTAGGCGACACCTAAATAAAAAAGCGCATAGTTCGGTTTTGAACTAACGCACAAGTTATAAATGAATATTTTTCAAAATGTCTTAAGTTCTTAAAGTTTAAACTTTTAATTATATTTTACTTTCTAATTAATTCTACAAGTTAACAAAATCCAATCATTATAATCATTATTATTTAACCAAGAGGTTCATTATCATTATCAGCCTATTATGGTAGTCCACTGTTGGACATAATATATCCAAGCATACATATAAAATAAATGGTTTTTTATCGAAATCATTTATTTAAACAATTCTGCTGTTTTTCAATTATGTTGTGGACTGTGGTACTTAGATAGTTTAAAAGTTAGCTATCTTACGGAATCAAGGTCGTTTTTAGGGTTCCGTAACTCAAAAGGCAAAAAAAGGAACCCTAATAAGATCACTTTCTTGTCCGTCTGTCCGACTGTCCTTCCGTCCGTCCGTCCGACTGTCCTTCCGTCCGTCCGTCTGTCACCACCTATTTTCTCAGGAACGGGTGGACCTAGCAAGTTGAAATTTAAACCAGATATTGAGGTCTATTAATAGTCCCTATTAGTGTATAAAAATCAACGTCCTGAGTCAACACTATAAAAAGATATGGGCAAATTTAGAATTTCGCGCAAACTTGTAATTACCGAAATGTACCTTAATTTTCACCTTTTTTTTTTGCTTTTAACCAAAATTGACAGTTCTAGGTCAACTGGAAGTGCCCTACAGGTTTTCGGTCGAAAACCTTTATGGTAGTTCCCGTTGACCTAGAATCACGAAATTTGGCGAGAAGCAATGTCTTACTGCACATGTAAAGGGAAAAATCTGAAAACCGTAAATATGTAGTTTAATAACAAAAGAAGGCGATCTTATTATTACATACTTATTATTTGCGGTTGGTGCAATAGCCGTTTCATGGGATCGAAGAGCAAAGTTAAGTTTGTCCTTTAAAAAGTTTGTACGGAACCTCGGTGCGCGAGTCCGACACGCTCTTGGCCGGTTTTTTTTTTGGATATGGGAAAAATGCGTTAGTTATCATTAATTTGCACTTATTATTGATTGCCCTGCCACTGCATGCCAGATTCTATTAGGTATCAGTCTGGAATTTTACGTAATCTGTTATTATGTTATCGAGGAGCTCGTGGCTAAATAATAACAGCCGCTCAGGTCGATCTTTAGGTTAAGCCGTGCTTGCCTAGGTTGGTCTGTGGATGGGTGACCACCCATTACATACCGAGTTTCCTCCGTGCCTCGGAAAGCACGTTAAGCAGTTGGTCCCGGCTGTCATTTCTGATCTTTGACAGTCGTTACAGGTAGTCAGTGGCCCAAAAAGTCTGACAACCAGTCTTGCCAAGGGGTATCGTATTACCCAGTACTAACTGGGTTGTGGAGGTCAGATAAGTAGTCGCTCCATGTAAAATACTGGTATTCAGCTGCATCCGGTTAGACTGGAAGCGGACCCCAATAAAACTTGGGAAAAAGCTAGGCAGATAATGTTATTAATTTAATTTATGTGCATGGTAATTTTTGGTACTTAACCCCTAATTTTCAACTTTCTGTGTTTTACTTTTTACCGTTGCATTTTTATTAAAATATTATATTTTTGTGTGATATCATAATTAGGCAATCATTATTGATTTCTTATTATATTGCGAATTCAAACAACCAGTTTCTTACAATTGCTTTTTTCTTGGACATTTCGTTGCATTTTTAGGGTTCCGTACGTCTGAGTAAAAGAAACGGGCCACCCTTATTGGATCATTTGTGTGTATGTCAGTCTGTCCCGGTCAATTTGCTTCAAATCTGTGTGACCAATCAAATTAAAACTTGGCACACATCACAAATGTATTTCCGTGAACCAAATACAGACGTGTAACGTAACAAAAATGATTTTTTATTGTCTTTCGGGAATTTCAGTATACGCTCATTAAACTCTAAAGGCGTACACGTAAAAAAATACAAAACAGCAAATAATACAAAACAACTGTCATAATAAACATAATTATAGTTTCTCATCTAAACGAAAGTAAACAGTACTTAGTTATCAATCTCCTATCACACTGCAAGTTCTATGAATCATCCGGATATTAGTAATTGAGGCCCATAGACTACTAATATGTTTCTACAAGTGAGTTATGCTGTTATTGTGACATGCCGATGCAATATTACGACGCATAAATGGCAATGTTTATTCAAAATGCGTTACACGCGATAGGTTAGCAAGATAACTAGATTAAAGCCAGCACGAGGTGTTTATTTGCCAAATGTTGTTAATGAGTTACTTGCTTTTTCCCACGGCTTTGCTCGCGTTCATGTAGGGAAACATCCTAAGTATACGTACTACTAGGATAAAAAATATCCTAAGTCCAAATAACCCAAGTGATGGTGTACATATCACAGACACTTACTTAAACGACGTCACGTCAAGTTCGTCCGTTCATCCGTTCGTTCGTTTGTTCGTTCGTTCGTTCGTTTGTTCGTTTGTTCGTTCGTTCGTTCGTTTGTTCGTTCGTTCGTTCGTTCGTTCGTCCGTCGTTCGTTCGTTCGTCTTCACGTTTATTAGCTAGCTTATGTACTATTTTATGTTTACGGTCTTTGTGTCGTAAAAAAATATTTTTATTTATTTATTAAACAGCTTTTAAAGTAATGCGGTTAAATACAGTAAAACTTCGTTGGTTTTAGGGGCCCGTAGTGAAGCGTCCAACAAAAGTGGGACTCGTCCACCTAACCTTGATTTAATTTATATCTTGACTTTAATATCTTCTATCTAGCCTCTGACATCATTGTTTACTGTCATTTTCATAGTAATTCAACCTACATGATTAATTAAACATAAAGCAATCACATTAGCTTCTAAATGTACTTAGAAAATGGTATTTTATTATGATTTAAAAATAATATACTTCTTGCCTTCCCAGTACATACGTCGAACTTACATTGTATGTACTATTTCAAAATTATTTTCGTACTAACTTGATATCATTCGTTTACAAACGTGTCGACTTTCTGCTCTATTTTATAAAACAGATGTAAGTTTACAAGACAAGTCTTCTGTATTATTACTAATTTTAATCTATACTAGGTAATATAATAAAGAAGAAAGATTTGTATTTTTGTACGTTTGTAATGAATAAACTCAAAAACTACTAGACCGATTCTAAAAATTCTTTCACCATTAGAATGCTACATTATCCCTCGGTAAGATAGACACCCGTGCGAAGCCGGGACGGGTCGCTAGTTCATTATAATAAACTAGCGGACGTGACGTACTATTGTACGTCACTTCTGCCAACAGGTTGTCTATTGTTTGCCCGAAGATTATATGCCATAATCATCATTTTCCCGAATTTCATTTGCCCGAATGTTTCATTTGCCCTAAAAGACATATGACATACTTTTAATTGCCCGAATTTTAGATACCATAAGATACGAATGCCATAAGTATTGTTTGCCTTATTTTTATGTGTCTTAATAATTATTAGACATAATATTTAAATGGCATAATATTTAAATGGCATAACAAGTATTAGACAAATATTTAAGCCCCGTAATAATCATTACACATGATGACATTATATTTAAGCGCCACAATAAATTGTTTTCGAATCTTTTTCCAAGCGACGCATTTACTCATGATGTTTCTACAGGCGCTTTAAAATGTACTTTAGTTATAAATACATTGGTGGGTACACGGAACATTTTGTAAGCGATATTTTATTGACAATACCGTAACTGCGTCTAAAGTAGTTCGCTGTTGTATGGTGGGTTAGGTCGACGGAGCCCCGCTTCGCGGGGCTCCTACTTCTGTGTGGTTTATAAAAAAATAACCACGAAGGGGATAGCGGGGTCTATTCGCTCGCTTCGCTCGCTCACACGACCCCGCCATCCCCTTCTAACCTAACCTGTCCGAGTCGGGGTGCCCTAAAGTCCCAATTGCATCCAATTTCTCTTGATATAAACAACCGTTACACACCCGATGTCGATGGCAAATTATGTTATGGCATTTCATAATTATGGCATGTGATAATTAGGGCATGAGATAATTAGGGCTTACAATGATTATGACAAATGATGTTATGGTAAGTGACTTTATGGGAAACAATGATTCTGGCACGTGACTAATATGGCAAATGAGAGTAGGGCAAATGAGTATTATGTCGTATGATATTATGGCTGTTGACTATTATGGCAAATGATATTAGGGCAAATAAAATTCGGGTAAACGGCGGTATACCCTGCCAACACACACAAACCAACAATTTCCTATTTTTAATCACTTTGAGGGATGTTTTTTTTAAAAATCCGTCCTCATTACCTTCGTTATAAAATAAATTGTGCAAAATTCCATGGTTCTTAAATCTAAGAGTTTTCTGGTACGTAATCTGTCAGTGAATTAATGACTTTAATTAGTAGACAACTGCATTCTATTTTGAAATGGTGCATTTTTCTGACGATTCGAATAATCTTGATCGGTAAAATTGATTGACAAATACTTGAGTTATCTTATCACGGTAATTTGGTTTGTTTGAAAACAATGTATAATACGGAGACACGTCGCATTTCTACCCATTCGGTTTTCGAACCGTGCTATAAGCTTACTCCTAAATACCCCTTTAGAGTGGCCACAGTTACGGACGCGGTATCAGGTTGAGCTGGTCAGAAAGAGGGTTCCATGTCTTTGTCTATGCAATAAAAGCGTAAAATACATCATACGCCCCGTCACGATACGGACGACGCGATAAGTCACCGCGTTGGACTCATCATTATTCTGCCTAGCCTTTTTCCAACTATTTTGTCAACTTCTAGTCCTAACTGGATGCAGTTGAGTACTATTTTTCTTGGAGAAACTGCCTAGTGACCTGACCTCCACAACCATTCAAACCGATTTTGCATCGTGCAGCCATTCTTTTATCCAATAACTAACTTTTTTAACTTTTTTTTGAAGCATCCAAATGTTTAATGTAAGTGTTCTCTACCACTAGTTTAAAATTGTAAACTGAAAGTAAAATTATCTGTGTTTTTGGGTAATAAAGATATTTTATTTTATTATTATTATTAACCGGTGTGAAGCGTCTAGTGCAGTCGTGCACAATATAGTCAGGAAACTCGAAGATTAATCGCGTTTAAGGCTTCTGTAACATTCTAAAATTCTAAATATCAGAAACAATACCCCGTGCAAACTTATCCCTAGATCAATGCTTTTAATTCAAGGCCAAGCCGTTTTACATACAGTCGTGAGCTTCTCGTTTTAAGTAGGCGCGACAGGTATATTCTTGCATTAGCTGTTTATCTTTTTACGCACGTTCTTTAGCTGTGAGAAGTGGGTTGCAATGAACTTGGAAATGGCCATATTAGTGTCATTTGGTTGCTATGAGTAGGTTAAGTCAATAAACAATCTGTGCCCCGCGACTTTTGTCCACGTAAAGTTGTCATAAAAGTATTACTTCCTTATTTGAATAGGATTTTGTTAACAATATCAAGGGTTTTAATTCTTTTGCACGGAACCCTAATCCTTTGTTTTCTAAAATAAGTATAAGTAGCATATAACATCAGATATCTGTCAGTAAAAGTCCCGTCAAAATCGGTCCATCCGTTTTGGAGATAACCCGGAACTAACAGACAGACAGGCAGACAAAACTTAATTATAGTTATTGTTGAGTGGAATTCGGCCATCCACCTGCCCGTCTAAGGGTTCTTCAGACGAGCGGCACGGGGCCAACTGCACATAAACTGTAGCCGGCTCCACCTGTCAACGGCTGCCGTCGCCACCTGTCAACGGCTGCCGTCGACGCGCGTTTACGCGGCATGCCACAACTGCAAGCGTCGACGGCAGTCGTCGGCGCTTCGGTGGCTGCCGCCCGGCGCGTCGACGGCAGCCGTCGACAGGTGGCGACGGCTGCAGTTTATGTGCCGTTGGCAACGTGCCGCTCGTCTGTAAGAACCCTAAAGCTTCAGGTCCCACGCCCCTAAAATATGGTTTCGTTTACCAGCAAAAGATAGCTTTAGCCTCAGTTAGGGGAGAGCAGCAGAATCAGAACCATTACTAGAGGACTACCGCTTAACGGAGACGGTGCCTGAGTTAACTACGAGATGCAGGAGAGGTGTTGACGCCTGTCAACAGGCGAATGACTGAATTCTCACGAAAAGTCACCACTGCCCTTTACACTAGGCACCGTCTCCGGCCTCACCAGCCTTTATGAACATTCACAAAACACGGCTTAGGTACTTATTTCTTGTCGTAGCATCACTCACAGTTTGCGTCTTGCTAATTAGCATAAGGAATATTTTACCACGCCTCACATAGCTTTCACCTGCGCTTGTATGCGACACCGTCACAAACTCAATCACCTGTAGTTCTGCTTATCACCAGTATGTTAGAATCTTTCAGAAATTTAGAGACGGGTGAACAGGTGTAGTGGTCGTGCCTGAGGCAGTTGCGGTTCAATTCCTAAGTTGGGCAAATTTTATGGGGTTTTTCGATCAAGACAGGTGTAGTGGTCGTGCCTGAGGCAGTTACGGTTCAATTCCTAAGTTGGGCAAAGTTTTATGGGGTTTTTCGATCAAGAATTTCTCAGTAGCAGCCACCGAGTGTAGATTTGTCTCCGGTTGACGGCAATAAGCTCGCCCCGTATTACATGGGACTTGAATATAACTATTATTGACAACTCTGCCTTACCGTTTGGGATTACAGGCGTGATGTTATGAGTTATGGATTTAGTAGATGCCTTTGAGGGGTTAGTCACCAACTGGACACGAAAGACTGGACACATGTGTGTCCAGTTTGTGAAACTCACAATTAGTATCACTTATTATTTCGTCATCTGGACACGCCAAGATTTTTACGCGTGTCCACTGTCCACATAGTGAAACTTAAATTAAATCACTTACGTTTTCTAATAAGGTTTTGCAAGCAAACACGTGAGGCAGCTTTTTCATTTTTGTGTGTTTATGATTTATTAACCTGACTGTACACTTTAACCGAACTGTAACCGATTTTTTGAAAAAAAAAACTGGGTGTGTCCAGTTGGTGAAAACATAAAAGTGATTTAATTTAAGTTTCACTATGTGGACATGCGTAAAAATCTTGGCGTGTTCAGATGACGAAATAATAAGAGACACTAATTGTGAGTTCAACCAACTAGACACACGTGTGTCCAGTCGGTCGTGTCCAGTTGGTGACTAGCAGCCCCGTTTGAGAACCTATGTTCTTAAAGGGTGACACATGATAATGTAGGTACTACTATTGATTAATAATGAATACTAAGGTGACATACTACTTCATTATTTTGATTATTAATGACTTACTTATAATGTAGTAATATTGTGTATTAGTTTTCTATGTCCAAATGTAATTAATTCTTAGTAAAGTGTATTAGTTCAATCAATAATTTGAATACTTACTTACTTAATATACTTTGTAAGAATACATTAAAAACTGTTTCTATCAGAAATTTTGAAGGTACCTATTTCGAAGTCTGAAAAAAGTTGGTCTGTTGGAGACGAAGTTTTCGAAAGAAGATTTGCTTGCAGTGTTAAATCACGTGTTGGCTCGGAAACACTTTGTTTTAATGTGTGTAGTTTTATTTCTGTATTAAATTTAATTGAGTGTAATACAATTGTCACAGTTTTGTTATTTCCAAAATGATAGTAGAGAGTTATAAGTATAAAAAACCTTGTCTTCGTAATGCACTGACAATCGTAGTCTAAACGCCATAACTATCATGGCCGATAATTGGCTCAAGATTCGCGTGAGATAAGAAGTTACGTCTGGTGGTAAGCTGCCTAGCGAATGTAATAAGGATATCATTCTCGTTTTGGAGTAGGTAGAGAAGGAGCTTAATAAATGACTCTTGAAGGACGAAACAGTAAACAAAGACAAAAATACCGGGTGACTTTTTATCACTTTCCAAAAAAAATGGGTATACTTATGTGAACAGAGTAGAAGCTTATGGCATAATTATCTAGTTATTTTTTTTTTTGTTCCACAGCTTAGAAAAAAAATCATCCATCATCAAAAAACGCTAAAAATTTCAAGTAAACTTTTCATATTAGAACAAAGAAAGAGAAATTTTGAAAAAAAAAAAATTAAAACTATCAAATTTCAAATCACTTTTTTATTAAAAAAAAAAAAATCTAAGTATGCCATTTGCTTCTACTCCGTTCACCTATTATACCCATTTTTTTTTTTTTGGAAAGTGATAAAAAAGTTGTCATGTATAAATAAAAATAAAATACTATCCCCCGAATACTGAAACGTCACTCAAAATTTAAGGGCTGCTTAACATTTGAGCAGCTCCTAAACTTTAAATTTCGTATGGCCAAACGTCACTTTTGAGTATCTGTTAAATATAAGTGCTACTTTAATTTTAAGTGACGTTTCAGTATTCGGGGGTAAGTCACTTAATGGTTGCTCTGGTGATTTGTAAACTAAAGTCATTTAGGATCAGAAAATACAAGTTGTTGAATATTTGTTCTAATTTTAATATGGTGTCGGGTTGTGTAAACAATGACCAATATTTTGTAAGCTTTGCGAGAATTTTAGATAATAAATATATAAGTTAACATTACATAAAACTTACCGATATCTGAAAGTCCCCCAATCACACTTATCAGAATAGGGTTCAAAACTGATTTATAATTAATCTGACACACTACAAAACTGAGTAAAAAGTTGAAAAACAAAACTCGATAAATAGTTCGTCGTTAGTCGTTATTTACTTGAACGACGTAAAGAAATATCTCATTACATTTTAACGAAGCATGGTAGTTTAGCTGATTGATGTGTTACGCTTCGTGTTTTCTGCTATCTAATTTGTCTGAAGAATTTGGTTTTTGTTATTGAATGAGCAAATCTGAATTGCCTTCGTATTATACGAGGTGAAATTAAATCTGAGTAGCGAAACTCCGCAGACGTAACGTTTATCTAAAACGGGAGAATAAAGGAAGATATTTTGTTTGGAGTTTAGTTATTCGAAGTAAATCTGTTCTTTTTAGGGTTCCGTACCCGAACGGTAACCAACGGGACCCTATTACTAAGCCTCCGCTGTCTGTCAGTGTAGCGGCCTGTATCTCATGATCCGTAGTACGTAGACAGTTGAAATTTTTCCATAATGTGTATTTCTGCTGCCGCTATATAACAAATAAAAAAAAAAGGGACCTCCCCTACTACATGGCACTGCACCCTTCATGCGCGAGTCCGACTCGCACTTAGCCGGTTTTTTTCCTTCCCTATCACCAATCACGTTTCTAGAGTTTCGCTACCCAATTTGATTTAACCTAGTATAAAAATGAAAGTCCCCTAATATTTTTTTGTAATTCCACAGGAGAAGACAGAAATCCACAACGCCGCACACGCCATCAGCGCCGCCGTACCACGATACGGTGACGATAGACTCGGACACGGAGCAGGAGTATGACCGCGGTCGGCGCGACTACTGGCACGAGCAGCATCGCGTGCAGTCACCCATCATGGTGTCCGGTAATACGCGCTCCACACTGCTCTATACACAACACTAACACTCACCATGAGCGAATTTCAATGCTCGGCACGCAGAGAGTTGAAAATCCTACAGTGCGCTTTACACGCATAGTGTCCGGTAATACGCGCTCTATACACAACAGATACACTGACTCTAAGGGCGTACACACGTAGGACGCTGGCTACCGGCGCCGATCTGCCAGAACTTATCGGAACCGTTCCGCGCAGTTAGTCGGCGCAGGCAGTCTCTATACTTTGTGCCGAACCAGCGCCGATAAGCAGGTCGGAACTTGTACGCTGGTAGCCAGCGATCTATGTACGTGTATACGCCATGAGGTCATGTATACGCACTCGATTTTCAACGCTAGGGACAAAGTATTATATTATCTGTGGCTAGGGTTTGCACAAAGATTTGAAAATCCAACAGTGCAATTTCTTTGTAATATGCTCCAGCGCTATACGCTGTGACTTACTACAGTCTACACGATACAATATACACTGATACAAGATAAAGCATAGACACCTGTTTAACAGTAAGTAACTAATTCAAGTTGTCACTTCGCAAACAGAGGTATAGCACTTTTGTAATATTCCTGAAATACTGTCTGTCACACTCCATGCTCTATTATAGGGCTCTGATTGAATTCCGTACCTTATTCTTTTCCGTCCAATATGTATGTAGAAGCTATCATAAATTGAAAATGATCTCGTTGTCAACAAGTAAGTGTTGACCCATTTACTTGGTAGATGGCGTCGAATATTTGACGATTGTTATTAATTGAAATACAATGGAAGGTCATCTAACGTGACTTTGTTAAAAGACAGATCGGGAACCTTGAACACGTTTGAATTTTAAGGCCCTCTGTCTGTTATTTGGAAGATTTACTAAAAAAAATTCAGGCCAATATAAGAATTAATCTGGGATCTATAAACGTTATTCTAGTCACTTTCGCACAACTCTCAAAGTAAACTTGCTAAAAAGTGACGAGAACATACATAGAGTAAGCTAAAGCACGAGTTAAATAACGTAGTTCAGTGTATTCTCACATGCTGTAGATTAAAATTGACAAAAAAAATAAAAAAAACCCCACAATATCGAAACACTAACACTCACCATGAGCCCACAGGAATTTCAATGCTCGGCTTTGCGCAGAGAGTTGAAAATCCAACAGTGTACTTTCTTAAGAGGGAACAGGGCCTGAAAATAATTTGAAAAATAAGTATTTATAACCTATTTCAACGACAAACACTAACCCACACCTCCCCGGCAGACTCGCCAGTGCACGAGGTGTCGTCCCGGTCGCGCGAGTACAGCCCGCGCCGCGCGCCCCGCCGCCGCAGTCCGCACCGGCGCCGCCGGGAGCGCGAGCGGGAGCGCCACCGGGACAGGGACACGAAGCCTTCGCACCGGTAACGCCGCACTCATCTACCAACTTGCCCAGTACTGGATATACGCCTCTCCTAAACCACACCACCTTTTCTGCCTTCCGCATGACTGGGATGAAATACTTGAAAAAAATTATGATCAGTGAAAATGGTCAGGAATTTCCTCTCGGACTTCTAAACCATGCTTTGCAACGTGCTATGCTGAAAAAAAGATACTACACAAGATATACTCTCAGCTGTATTTACATCTACTTCTAATCTGTTATAAAAGAGAGGTTAGATAGACTACAGGTCGAAATCCGATTCTGTTAAGAACAGTAAAACCCAACCAATACTGGTAAAAACTAAACTTCCATCTCAAAAGCTGACTACTTCAACAAATTCTATTTCTTGGCGTAATCCATCCATACCCCATAATAAACAATGCTTTATCTACCAGGTCGCATAGCCGTAGCTCCCTCAAGCGGCGTCGCTCGGGCTCGCGCAACAGACGGCGCGGCTCCACGCAGTCCCCGCCGCGACACCGCGCTAAGCACCGGGAGGCTTCGCCAAGAGATAGGCATAGGTATGCTTTTGATTTATGTTGATTACATTAACAAGCTTTTGGCAGGATATAGGTGGATGGAGGAACTTCACGCCTGTAAACCCTGAAGGTGTAACTAATAGAACACCCACAATTCTTCAGTTATGTTTAAATCCTATGTAATAGGGGCAAGCCTATCGCCATCAACCTGACACAGATCCAGACTCAGACAGATTTATTTTTGATTTGCAGACTTTTAGCAGGATTTAAATAAAAGGTAACGGAGGATATGAGGAAACTATGCCATGTCCAAGATCCAAAATTCGGTGTCATTTGACCTTTACCCAACACGCACTGGAGCAGCGTGGTGGATTACAGCCCACTCGCTCTCATAGAGAGGATGCCTGTGTCCCAGCAGTGGGAACTTTATACGCTGATGGGATGTGAGTAAAGGAAGAGGATAATGAATTAGTGATCGTTCTTTTTTAATTGGATACAAATGGAGCACGTGCCGAACTACAAGGCAAGAGAATTTTGGGTGTTCCCTCTTTGTCAGCTGTTTCTGGTGTCCCATTGGTGGCCTAAGTGTTCGACAGCACGGGAAAAGAGGCTAATTTATTGTTTGTGACCAAGGTTCTTTGTTGTTCTTCAATGATCGGGTAAACCATCTGCAAACTGCAGAACACGTCGTCTTTGACTGCATAGCCTTGTCCCTAAATATGTTGGGATCGGCTTCCTGTCTAACGACATGGAGCTAAAAACAAGTTATTATGCTTTTACGTTCGTTTGTATCACAACTTACTGAGGAACATAGATCTTGGCAACAATTGTCACACTTTCGGGTTTTCGACCGTTTATTTTGCATTCTCATTTTTTTCATACTTTTCAATACAATAGTTTTTTTTGCCCAACACATTCCTTGCAAGGACATGGTATGATACGGTGTAACGGGGAGACTTCTCAATGTTATACGAATTGCAGCAGCGAACTCTTCGTATCACGAAAAAATTTAATCACTTGTTTCATCATCATTTTATGATCACACAAGCAATTAGTGTCCGTACCCACTGTTTGAAATCTTTTGAAATAAGTAAAAGATTATTGTTTTATTTCAATCAGACGTGGATCTTGCCGCCGTCATTGTCGGTAAATACCTTCATTTTCATTATCATTTTAAGGGCCTGCACAGACGACAGACTTTTTGTGCGGATGAGTCTGTGGCGCACAAAATGTCTGCATGGCATACTAAAATTCCGTCGCGGATTTTACGCAGACTCAACGCACACGACGCACACAGATTGCAAACTAAAAGTGTGCGCCGTCTGCGTTAGCGCGCGTTGAAGCAAACGTTCTTTTTTTTTCGCGAACTTTTGTGCGGCGCGGCGCGGCGTGATCTGTCAGAATGACACGGATTTTTTGACCGCCGGACTTTTTGCGCGTCGTATGCGTTACTGCATAAATAGGTTCTATTTTCACAGACTAAAGAGTGCGTCACGGATATTCTGTCGTCTGCGCAGGACCTTATCATTA
Organism: Xestia sexstrigata; assembly: GCA_941918905.2. Classification (NCBI taxonomy): domain Eukaryota; kingdom Metazoa; phylum Arthropoda; class Insecta; order Lepidoptera; family Noctuidae; genus Xestia; species Xestia sexstrigata. Next base: position 18,902,491 of record OW799214.2, read on the forward strand.
CTCATGTACATAAAATTATTTCTAAAGAAGATGGAATATGGCTCCTAAGGACTTGGAAATAATTCCCAAAATATTATCATCAGGAAACAAAAATTGCTGATCATCACTTTAAAACGAGCACATACTTCTAATATTACACAGATTAAATATTTAAAGCACAATATATTTTACATCTGTAAACAATAAATACTTTTTTTCTATTTTAATCAGACTAACGGATCGGTATTGGTAAATACTTAGTTGTATAAGAAGTATGATGCATTCATAGAACTGTTCATTTATTCTGATACTCATTGTGAACTGGTCAATCCATCTTCAAGCCAAGTAAATAGGGATTTCCATTTGAAGCCGGTAAAGCATCATCATACTCAATCCTTGTCAGACAACATCATTATCAGTCACAAAGAATGTCATCATCTTTTCAGAGAAGTCATAGCCACAGGTTTGGTGTGATTTGCTGATCTATCAGGATAAAAGCCAAAAGAGTTTACAATTTGGTAGTTGCGTGTTCGAGAGAATTCTATAATACGAAAGCTGTCTGGTCAAAGCCCATGGCTCTTCTATATCACGTGTTACTCACACCCTAGCAATCTCAAGTGGTCACAGTCGTTGCTGAAACGAAAGAACCCTGAATCAACCACGTCTATCAAGAAAATATAGACATTGTTCGACAGATATCGCAGCCTTGTCCACTGTTGGACATGCCCCTCCCACCCAATATACTTCGCATAAATACTAATCATAAATTGTCTAAACAGGAAGCATGAGTCACCCAGTCCTCCAACGATGCTGCAACGCAAGATAGACTTCAAGGAGAAGATCAGTGACACCAGCCTATTTGCTGAACTAGTCAAGGACAAGCATAAGAGGGCGAAGGTAAGCAAAAACACCTTTCGTTTATTACTTCCTCATAGTATAAACTAGCTGATGCCCGCGGTTTCGCCCGCTTAACAAATTATACAGGCTGGAATTTTGTAATGCCACCTGGAGGGAAAGTACTCTTAATACTGTAGATAGAAAATTTTACTCAAAGGAAACATTCCTTTATTTTTGAATAGAAAGCAAACTGCATTCAAAGATTTTCGAAAATTTTCTTCCCCACACCCGGGATTCGAACCGGCTAAAATCTGAAAAAATTATACCCTGTACTTTTATTGCATCGATCGTCAGGGTCAATTATAAGGATGAAATCTCTCTAACAAACATGATAAATTAAATGAAAGGAAAACCAGGAAATTTGAAGTTACAAATTCAATGAGTCAAGTTAAAGCTCTTTAACTAACATCCATCTTTTGTAATGCAGACTCCTTTGCGACATACTCGTAGCTGCGTGTATGAGGTAATTTAAATATGGAATGTTAAATTATAATTTGAAAATTAGATTGTCACAGTTGTTATTCACATTTGATTGTTTTTACAACTCATTTCACATTTTGTCTCACGGTGAAAATGGCTTATCAAGAACAGTTTATTTTTTAAATAACAAAAACGTGAATCTAGCTCTGCGGTGGTATGGAGAGAGATATCAAGACCGACAGGCACCAACTCGGTTCGTATTGAAAATAATGGTAGAAAATTTAAAGAATACGGGTGGTTTCAAGAAGAGACTTCAAACTATTCAGAAAAACTATTTCGATTTTGAACTAGATGTTTTAACATACTTTGAATCATTTCCGAAGGCTTCAAGTAGAGATGCTGCCGATGAATTAGGAACAACCCACACTCGCGTACTTAAAGTGCTGAAAAAGTTTAAGTATAAATTCTATCGTGAAGGTCGGTTGGTGCAAAAATTGCATATTGGGGATCGTGAGAGACGAGACGATTACAATTTTGTGAAAACATGCTTAGAGAAATTGACCGAAACCCTAATTTTTTGAGTAACATTGTATGGTCTGACGAAACCAACTTCAGCAATAATGGCATGTACAATCGCCGCAATAACCATTATTGGTCTCGAGTGAATCCTGTTCGTGTTCATGGAACTAACAATCAAGTAAGATTTTCTTTCAACGTTTGGTGCGGAATTATGAGAAATAATGTAGTGTTAGTCCACGTGTACGAAGGTCATTTAAACACTGTCAAATATATTGAAATACTGGATCTCTTAAGAAACGAGTTAAATGGTTTCCCCGAGGAAGAGCGAAACCAAATAATTCTACAGCAAGATGGTGCTTCAGCACATAACAGCAGATGTAGGCAGTAGTGATACTGCCTACATTAATAACAATTTTAATACCTGGGTTGGTACAAACGACACAATCAGATGGCCTGCGAGATTGCCAGATCTCACCCCATTAGAATTTTTTTGTGGGGATATGTAAAAAAACAAATTTACATGAAATCTTATGCGAATGACAACGAGTTGAGAGTTGAAGTTCAGAATACGATTTATAATATTCACCATAACACTTTATTAAAGGTTACTAGTAGGGTAGAAATGAATTCGTTAAAAGAATAAATTTGTGTATCCAAGAGAATGGAGCCCATTTCAAGCAACTAATTAGTTAGTTTACCATTTTTTGTAAATAATTAAATTAATTTATGATTTCCTGGTTTTCCTTTCATTTAATTTATCATGTTTGTTAGAGAGATTTCATCCTTATAATTGACCCTAACGATCGATGCAATAAAAGTACAGGGTATAATTTTTCAGATTTTAGCCGGTTCGATTCCCGGGTGTGGGAGAAGAGAATTTTCGAAAATCTTTGAATGCAGTTTGCTTTCTATTCAAAAATAAAGGAATGTTTCCTTTGAGTAAAATTTTCTATCTGCAGTATTAAGAGTACTTTCCCTCCAGGTGGCATTACAAAATTCCACCCTGTATACTAAAACCTTTCCCTTGAATCACTCTAATCTATTAAAAAAAACCGTATCAAAATCCGTTGCATAGTTTTAAAGATCTAAGCAAGACAGACGCGGCGGGGGACTTTGTCTTATAATATGTAGTGAAGGTTGCATATTAGAAAATCAAAACTTTTCTGAGCAAACTTCAAAAGAACAACGTACAAATCAACAAAGTTTAAAATAACGATGGTCATTTGATCAAAATTTCAGCTGACCAAAGTCTGGAATATCAATGTTTATATTATTTATTACACTATTGACCAAATCGTTTAAAGGTCAAAATGGATTACCGGATAAATTAATACAAATAATATAGGCGTTATACTAATGCGGGTAGAACTTAGATAATAAAATTATATAGGCGTCATACTAATGCGGGTAGAACTTAGATTATAATTTTTTTAATTGAATGCATGTTACAAACTGTTTGAAGCGTTTTCGTTTTCACTCGTGTTCGATTAATTAACCTACTAAAACAATCTCTTTTTTATATTAATGCAAGTCGTTTCTGGCGGTCACAGCTTTAACCTAACCTAACCTACACATTTTGTTTAAAGAAGAAATTAACCTAACTTTTAATCAGTCGTTCATTTGATGTCACATACATTGGGATTCTAAAATTTTTCTAATTAAAACATTTGGTTTTTTAAATTTTGTTATTTCGTTTATTGTTCTCTTGAAATTTGCTCGAGAAAGTTTTGATTTTTTAATATGCAACCGTAGTGAAGATAGGAATATTGCCACATTTAGGAAGTCTTTGTTGTGATTGCAGTGTAATGTTAAAATGTTGCGACTTCGACACTAAAGGCGACTTGAAAAGCCCGTCTTCATATTTGACTAGCTTCTACCCGCGAAGTCTGACTGGACATGTGTCACTGTATGCAGACGACACTAGTCTTTTTTATTTTGGCGATTCCATCGCTGGCATTATCTCAGAAGCACAGAGAGATCTTAATGTTTTAAATATGTGGCTTAGCCAAAACCTTCTGACTTTGAATGTTAGTAAAACTGCTTACATAGTTTTCGCAGCAAAAAATAAAAAAATACCATCATTTCCAAATCTAACAATAAATAACCAATCGCTACGAAAATTAACGCACGAAAAGTATTTGGGCCTAATTGTGGACAGTAAGTTGACATTCAGAGCGCATATTGACTACGTAAGATCTCGAATAATCCCACTATACGTAATATTGCAAAATGCGTACCCTACAAGCTAAGACATACTATTTACAATACGCTAGTCAAGCCACGTCTTGAATATCTGATCCAAGTATGGGGACAAGCTGCAAAAACCAATCAACAACACCTACAACGAACATAAAACAAAATCATCAAAGTCCTATTTAATTACAACTACTACACTCCTTCAGATTTACTCTACAAAAAAACAAAATTATTTAACCTACAACAACTATATACATACCATACATGCATGACTATCCGAAAGATCCTTAAAACCAACACACAAATATTTCATTCACACAAAGGACTCGTAGATATAATACCCGTAATCAAGACGCCCTAGAAGTACCAAGAGTGAGAACCTTGTATGGCAGGAAAACTATACAGTATGAGGGGGTTCGGCTGTACAATAAATTACCTAAAAAAGTCAGGGAGTGTACAAGCATACCAACATTTAAAAAAGGCCTGAGGAATTACATATTAGACGCATTAGTTTAGCTTTTTGTATTAGACACATAAGTTTAGTGTGAACTGTTTTGTATCTTTATTTAGTTTAAGTACATACTTTCCATTTTTTTTTTAAACTAGTGTTCAATTTCTTGGATAGTTTGAACGTCGTAATGTAAACTACAACCAATTGTTAATTTAGTTAAGTTTCTCTTTAAGTGAACTGTAATTTGTTCTTTGAGAAATAAATGTCTTTAAACCGAAGTCGTCTGCGTCCAGGCCATCTGTTTGTCCCCGTCGTACAACTGTATCAGCGATTTTCTCGACAAATATGACGTCTTTCAGCCTTTTCACGTGTATTTTCTTACTAAAAATTAAATTTCGTGAAATTAACCTTTACAGAAACTTCAAGAGATCTTGAACCAGAAAGAGGAAGAGTCTCAGGGCGCACTGTCGAACACGACGTCCATCAACAACCCCGAGATACTCACCATTGATGAGCTGTCCAACATGACCTCCGATAGTCTCACGCAGGTCAGATCAATAGAAAATATTTACAATGGGAACATTAATCTACTTAATAAAATTTTAAATTCACTGAAAGAACAGTTTAAACCATCGGGGTCTAGAGTCATATAATTTTGCATAAAAGGTCCATAAACGTATTTAACGAAAGTGAGTGAAGTAGTGAGTGAAGTTGGTCTTTTTACTGATCACAAGCAGTAGCTGTAACTTTTTTTAGCATTATATCAGGCTTTAATTAGCTTTATCTACACCCATGCTATAAATCTTCTATAAAAGTATCTGAAACTGTTAGCTTATGGCCAACATTAAAACAGCCATTGTCGTAATAATCATTAAACACGCCAAAATTGCCTTACTTGGACACCACTATTGTCGCAGATATGATTGCGACTACTTTAAACGTTTTTAAAAACACAGAATTTGACCTTCAGCGTTTTGCAGCTCAACAATAACTACGTTTTTAGATTTTTTTTGCATCCCTTCCAGCAGTCCAAAGAGAACGGCTCGATGACGCGAGAAGGCGCCGACGTGGTCGACATCCCGATGCCGGGCAGCGACGACTCGTCCGCCGCGCCCATGCTGCCGCCACCCGAGTTCGGCGCCTTCAGCGCGACCACTCGCACCTCCCCGCCCGCCCCTCCCGCTCCCCCCGAGGCGCCCGAGCGCAGCGAGCCCGCCGAGCCGCCCGTGCCCGCCGAGCCGCCCGAGCGCGCCGACGGTCCCGAGCGCGCCGAGCGTCCCGAGCCCGACGGCGACGCCGTACCGCCTCCGCCGCCCCCCGAACCTCCCGCTGCCGCTGCTGCTGCTGCTGCTGCTGCTGCTGCTAACGAGGTCTGTATAATCATTGTTGATACACATAGTTCTTCTGACCTATCAGACAGATGAGTTGGGCAGTTTGTTCCGCCACTTCTTCCCAGCTAAAACACTAGGACCAAACCTAGGACTAACTAGTGTACCTCAATTTGATCTGAATAAAATGTAGACGAAAACAATGCTTACATAATTCCATATTGAGGCTAGCTTGAGCTAGGCTTCTTATGTTCTAAGAAGCCTAGCTAAATGCTTGTAATATCTGGAATGACTTCCTCTCTGTCCTCCACAACCAATTACCTGGGTAACACGTCTATTTGTAGGAATGGTTATCAGACTACATTTATTATTGGCTATAAAGAGATTAGTTACTAAAATGGCAACAATCCATATTATTTTCCCTTGATAGAAATGACAACGGATATAGACATTTTGATATAAGCGGGGAAACTTTGTTATTGCATTCGAGGCGGAATTCACAACCGAGCAGTAGGCGAGGTTGCTATGGTGCCGAGAACTACAGTAACAAATGCCCACGCGTATCAAATGACGTTTTTCAAAACACTTACGAAAAAATAATATAACGTAAAAGTATTTTTGTTCTGAGTTATTTGGAAACAATTTTTATTTTTATTTTTTTTTCGCGCTGCTTTCACCAGGCTGAAGGAGAAGTAAAGGTATGAAGCCGCTAAACAGAAAATAGAAGACAAATAAATGTTAATTTGTTCTTTTATGTAAATATTTAGTTTAAATAATCATGTTTGATACAACTATGATGTTCTATTTATAATAACAATTTAAATATTTAAAAAAAAAATTACGCCGTTAAAACTCATAATTATCCCTTTGCCGAGATTATAAAAAAAAACAATCACTGCCGACTATAGGCTGATAGAAGAAAAAAAATTACGCGTGTGAAATACATTGCATGTTGAACCTAATCGTAGTGCTATAAGAGCCTGTTTTCGAGGAACATCTGCATCTTGAACAACAATTTTATTTGTTTCGTTCCTAGAAACAGTTAACTCCACCTCTGTTGGGCCCAGCCCTGGGCACCCCCCCGGCCCCCATGGCCCGGCCCAGCGTGGTGGAGAGTGTGTACTACCAGAACAGTCAGCCCGCGCCGCCCAAGCCCAAGAGCCTCACCAAGCTGCCCATGCCGCCGAACACTCAGGTAAACTCCTAATCCTTCAAATTCCCTCCACCGTACTGGTTTTATGTTCTCTTCTTATGCTATCTCCACTATAAAGCTCTGGACGAAACATATTTAATGGTTTACTATGCAGCTCATACAATATAATATTTCTTTGTCTTCAGGTTGAAGATCTGAAGACATTAGCAAACGAGAGCCCTCTAAGTACACCGTCACCCTCACCGGTCAAGAAGCCAGAGAAACCCAAGAGAACTGGCATCATGAACTTACCTATGCCACCTGGTAAGTACCATCATAGAATTGGCTAAATTGTAACATTTAGTGGTGGGTGTGGAAAAGTATCAAAAAGTTTGTTCCTTTATCAGAATGATGAGACAAAAATATAAATAGAGTTGTACTTATTACCAATTCTCAATACATTTTTTTCACCTGTTAATGTGTTACCTGAAGATTTATCTGTTGTTGAGTTGTAGTGGTACCCACGGCCTGTGGGGTCCACATTAGCCATGTATCGAAAGATTTCAAGTTATGAGGAACTAGGGTCAGGTGGCCTACCATGACGTCTTAAAGCAGGATCGTTTTAATCTTGTTCCAGTGTGGGTAAGAGACGGAGCTATAGAGGACGTCTAGCGCCATCTCTTTCCCACACTGGTACAAGATTAAAACGATCCTGCTTTAAGACGTCATGGTAGGTCACCAGGTCTTTGCCCAAAAGTGGGGTGATGCAGGCTATCATTAACATAGCTGAAATGGAAAATTTAGTTGATAACTGTATTAACTGTATTATGCTTCAGACTGCATATATAGCGCATATAGAATTTTTCTGTAGAAATAATGGTCTGTTAACTGAGATAAAGTGACCACTAAGTACAACTCTAATTGTACTAGTTTACCTAATATATGCTGCCAGTCCCAAAAGCTTAGCAGCTATACTTATAATCCTGTGTGACAACAATAAATTAATGTTACAACGTTCACTAACCGGCATCACAGTGATCCCGGGCTCCGAGGAGCTGTCGGGCGACGAACTGGACGGCGGGACCCCGCCGCCCACGTCGCGGCGGGACCACTACTCGCACGTCTTCAGCAACAGGAAGCATGCCCGGGATAACGTATGTAGCGTTGTTATTCTACTCTAAGACATGCAAAAACCATATCTCAGTACAGCAAATCAAGAAGAATGACATCACTGGATTGATAAAGCACTGACTTCAATGTGTGTAGTAAGTGCCAACTATCAAAGTCACGCTCCAACATCATCATCAAAACCGAAGCGGAAATCGGAAATATTGCTTACTAAAGGCATTCTTCGAGGGTGATTGTCCCCACAGACTACAGCAGGAAATAAAAATGCTGTATGCAATTTGGAGTCTTGCATCTTGCGAGTACCTTGTGCTGTGCTGTTGCAATGTTTGTCACAGTTTAGAAGCTTTTTACTTCGCAGCAGTTTTAGTAGTCCATGGATACTTATGCAAATAGTTTTCATCGGCTGAAAACGCCATAGTATGCCCGCAGTAGACCAAACATTACTACCAAACTGGGCGCCGCTGCTGCTGCCGGCTTCCTACACCACGTTTACTACAAGTGGATTCTTCTCAGTTATGCTGCAATAGGGTAGATGACACCATAAAACAATAATTCCAAGACACCAATCTCAAAAAAAAAAAGTTATTTTGGGTCTGAAAACCCGATTTATTTTCAAATAATTGCCAAATTAGATTTTTAATTGCTCTGAAATCAATGAATAGTTGAGTCATTGAGTTAACAAAATAGTGACGCCACAGCGTGCTATTGCCATACAAAATCTATGAGAGAACCGCGTTTTGACAGCTCTTAAAAAGTATCTCAATTGATTGTTGTGTCATCTGCCCTATTGTACCTAATTTACCGCCCTTGCGGGTTAGGTACTCCTGAATGAAGCTGCAGGTCTGCGTGTAGTGCGTGTCAGTGTATGTGTGTGTTGCAGTCGGGCTGCATGCTGAAGCGGCCGCGCATCCTGAAGCGGCGCGGGTCCAAGGTGGTGCCCGTGGCCACGCCCACACACCACGCCAAGGACTGGGGCGAGAAGTGCGTCGATGGCTTCCAGGTCACCTACATTATTTACTTTTAAAACTATTTTTATGTGAAACATCTATAGGCGCGGGTAAAACAAAAAAATGGCGTGATGACACATGCCGTGGCGACGCGTCGCCAACTGTCATGTTGTGAACCCGGCCCGAACAATCCCGAACATCGACCTGTTGAAGCAGCATAAGATCTACATACTCGCCACGGTTTACAACAAGCCAGCTGGTCTCGGGGCACAGTGCTGGGTTACAATCTCGTGACTTCGAGTTCGATCCCAGCCTAAGGATTTTCTTTTTGTGAATCGAGTCCGAGGTTCCAGTTTAACTGTAACCAGACTACTGGAGATCATGCCCAGTAACTAACAACTGACTCATTAATTTTGCAATGTTGTGTAAACCTTTACAATATTTGAGGCTTGGTAAAGTTAATAATTCAAGTCTCAATAATTCAGGTTATCACCCAAATCGGCGAGGGTACATACGGACAAGTATACAAGGCTCGAGACAAGAACACAGGCCAACTGGTCGCGCTCAAGAAGGTCCGCCTTGAAAACGAAAAGGAAGGCTTCCCCATAACTGCCGTGCGCGAGATCAAGATATTACGGCAGCTCAACCATAAGAATATTGTTAATCTACGGGAAATCGTCACGGATAAGCAGGATGCTATGGACTTTAGAAAGGTACGATAACTTCTTTGTAAAAGTTGATTTGTGGTGGTCTTGTCACATTTTTCATAAAATAATATAAGTGTGTTGCGTTTTTACTCCTGTTCCTAAACTGAGATTGTTGTGCGTGTCTGAAGAACCAAACTCCTTTATGTGAATGTTCTCTACCATTTTCTACCTTGAGGAGTAACCCTCATCCCAGGCGACAAAACAGTATTTCTGTTCTCTCACGCATTACTTACACTGTTTTGGTGCCAGTTCACTGGTTACTAACCTAAAAAACCCATGTTTTCAAAGGAGTACATTTGAGAACTATTAAAAATAAAGTTGGCTAATCCCAAACAACTTTTCATCTTAACAATTCTCCAGGACAAAGGATCCTTCTACCTCGTGTTCGAGTACATGGACCACGACCTGATGGGTCTGCTGGAGTCCAAGATGGTGGACTTCACGGAGTCGCACAACGCGTCCATCATGCGCCAGCTGCTGGACGGGCTGGCCTACTGCCACCGGAAGAACTTCCTGCATCGGGACATCAAGTGCAGCAATATACTCATGAATAATAAGTGAGTTTGTATTTGTTTTGGTGTTTACCTTTTTTTTTCTAGTTACATTGACAACAAAGATAGATTTACTGTCACCTTTTGTAGGGCAACCTTTGCAAGTTAGTGGGCAACATCGAATAACTAAATACAACAGCCATAGAAGTTATTCCAAGAGCTAACTAAACTAAGTCATTAGTCCATAAAAAGTTACTTAGATGAGCATGCACCTTTAGGAATGTAGAAATGTGTTTTCTTAGAGAAAAATAAACTAGATAATTATGAAGAATGCTGACTCATAAATTTCTCGTCTAAACTTCCAGATTTTTAAATAATCGTGACTGTAAGTCAAAATGACACTGTAAGTGAAAATATATGCTACAACTAACTAATACTACATACTAGCTGATGTCCGCGGCTTCGCCCGCGTGGATGTCGGTTATCGCGACCAAAAGTAAAGCTCCCAGACGGCTTATTTTTTCCGACACCTCCAACAAATATCATTATATTTTGGCCAATGTGTACAAAAACTTGACAAATTATACACCAAAACCTTCCTCGAGAACCAGTCTATCCATTGGTAAACAACAGCTTGAAAATCGGTGCAGGAGTTTTTGAGTTTATCGCGAACAGACAGACAGGCAGACGCGGCGGGGGACTTTGTTTTATAATATGTAGTGATACGATAATGTCGTTCATTCCCTGTCTTCTATTATTGTTTCTTATCCTAAACTGCCATCCCCAACTCCAACAGGGGCGAGGTAAAGCTCGGCGACTTCGGGCTGGCGCGGCTGTGGTCGGCCGAGGACCGGCAGCGGCCCTACACCAACAAGGTCATCACGCTGTGGTACCGGCCGCCCGAGCTGCTGCTGGGCGAGGAGCGCTACGGCCCGGCCGTCGACGTCTGGTCCATGGGCTGCATCCTGGGCGAGTTGTTCCTGAAGCATCCGCTGTTCCAGGTAAAGGGAGAACTGCTTTATGGTGTCTTGACGACTATTTTGTACAGCTTATTTTATGGTAACTACAATTTATAAATATAAAAGGGTAGATGACAAAAAATAATCTAATTAGTCCGTCAGATAAAAAAATGAAGACGATAGAGTGCTTCGAAAACCGTGTGACGTCACATTTATGTACATTTTTTGCTCAAATGTGACGTCACAAGCCCCCACTCATGATCTTTGACACGTTTAATCTTCGTCAATTTTTATTAATTTGATAAAACAAAAAACACGTATCCAATATTTTTCGATAATATAGCTGACGGACTAAACAATCATATTTTTTTAGTCAGTCATCATCCCCAACCTTACAGGTTAGGGATGATGACTGACTAAAAAAATATGATTCTGCTGCTGGGACAAAGACCTCTCTATGGGTCGGAGTAGGCCGAGATTCAACATGTGGCCCTTAGTGCAATTTCAGGTGTAGTCAAAAGATAACAAGACAACCACAACAACAATGCCTAAGGTTATGATCATGATCAACGTTTTGACGATGCTGTTATGTCTCATGTGCTTACTCTCCAATACTACTCGTACTTGCGCCCTTACTCTTCTGAAACATAGCAACGCTGCGGGGCGGCAATAATAAACTGATAGTTCCTATTAAAGAATTGATTAACGTATCATTCGTGGCTGATTTGTCGTCAATTAAATCAATTTATTTGGTATACCTGACGTCTCATGTTCCCTGTTCGGTGTAGTGCTAGTCAACTGTAGTGTGCCACAAAGTGTAGGCTTGTCAACTGAAAAATATAATTAGTCCGTCAGTTAGATTATCAAAAAATATTTGACCCGTATTTTTTCTTTTGTTACGTAAACCAAAATTGACGAAGATACGACGCTTTTAAAATTCTCAATACGTCACGCTGTGGTATAATTTTTAGTGCGTTGTTAGGCCACGAGCCCCCACTCTCGAGTTATGATGCGTTTTATCTTTGTCAATATTAATTGATTTACAAAAACAAAAAATACGTGTCTTTTATTTTCCAATACTCTAACTGACGGACTAAATAGATTTGCAATTTATTGATGGTGGAAAGTAGCCTATTAATAATGAACTGTTCGTCAGGCCAACGTGGAGATGATGCAGCTGGAGATGATCTCTCGCGTGTGCGGCACGCCGGTGCCGGGCGTGTGGCCCAACGTGGTGAGTCTGCCGCTGTGGCACACGCTGCGCCCCAAGAAGTTCCACAAGCGCTGCGTGCGCGAGCAGTTCGCCTTCATGCCGCCGCAGGCCCTCACGCTGCTGGACCGGATGCTGGAGCTGGACCCTGACAGGAGGATCACCGCCGAGGATGCTCTGAAAAGCCCCTGGTTGAAGAATGTGGTGCCAGAGCAGTGAGTTGTGTTTGAATTTGGTTTTTTTGGCTTGCCACTGTAGGAGTGTGGGTATGATGCATTCTACTGCGAGCCTGGTGCCAAGTGACGGTAACCCGATTGTTACATTACATGTTTTATATGTTGCGGGTTCGAAACCTGCATGTAAAAGGCCTCGTTCGTCTCGTGGTCGCAAGCGTGACTGCTAAGCGTTGGGTCCTGGGTTCAATTCCTAGGTCAGGAATTGTTATTGGAATATTCCATAACGAATTTCTACGTTGGGATTGACCACTGTGACCGAAAACAATCAGTGGAACTACAATACAGTTATTGGATGCACAGCTGGTCGCCTAAGGACAATGCTATTATTCATAGAACTGGGAATATCGAATTGAATGGATTTGGAATAGTCCTTTTGTTCCATATGGATACTCATTCAAATAAGTTTAGATAGGTCATAGTATCAGAAAGAGGAAATGAATGGATCTTTCAAGCCTTCAGCGAGGGATGAAGTCTACATGCGACACAATGTACATATTTTTATAGGGTTGGTATCCTGAGTAAAGTATTGATTAATTTATTGCTGGTTTAAGTATGCTATCCGATGAGCGACAGCATAAAGATTTAGCGAGCGCCAACGTATTTGTCGAAGAATTATTTTTCACCTTTCTCATTGCATGTCTACATTACAATAGTATAATATTATGTCATAATGCATGCAGCTTCTCTTAAAGTAAGTCAAACTTTTTCATCATTTTCCTAGGAATTTGATCGTAAAAGGCGACTCAAAAAATATCATCCATAAATTTTCATCCATCCATGTTTCACCGAGTAACCCGAAAAGTGATATTATCACAGCAGATGGTTAAGCAAGCAACACTTATTTGAACTGATACTAAAATTCCGAAGATCGATTGCATGATTGAAATAATACAAATAATAAGGGATGATGTATGAATATAATAGTGTAATCACATGACTGAATGGTTGAATTTAGAATTTAAATTATATTAAAGGTTTGCTCAAAGGGACTGCATTTATAATACATTGTTACACTGCCCGAAATGGCGGCCAAGCCTGTTTAAAAACGCAGTAGTTCCTTTGAACAAATCTAGTAGTAATACCTGGTAATAGGCTGGGAATATGTTAGGGTTACAAACCTAATAAAAAACTTATCCCTTTAGTTATACCAAATGGGATTATCAAACCCCGTGAGTATTGATTATGTATATTGTTCAATCATCCAAGTTTTAGAATTATGTAAAATGGTAGAAGCTACCATCGACGGTCTCGCGAAATGACATAAAACTGATTCAACAAGTATGGAGTGAATGTGTGATATCATAACAAATTGGTGTTGTTTTCATCCAACGAAATCATTTCAGGGCAATAAACATACGCTTGGACGTACATAGTACATACGAGGACCATATAGTCCACACAAACATAATGTTGTCAAAGGTTTTATGTGTTTAAACTAGACACAGGCCAATAATACCTGTCACCCACTGCAAATTGGTTGCATGCCTTTGGTTCTGGTTAATCTGTGCGCAAATTCAGGAAACACTTGGTAATGGCCAGAAAAGACTATGCCAGGATGCACAGTCTGCCGGAAACCTCTACGAAAGCAAGCTTTGCGCCACTGCAGTTCACTATTTAGGTACAGCATTAACCTTTCCATCTATTTCCAGAATGCCTGCGCCGGAGCTGCCCACGTGGCAGGACTGCCACGAGCTGTGGTCCAAGCAGCGCCGCCGGCAGCTGCGGGAACAGGATCACATGCAGGGCAAGAAGCCCTACGGGGGGTACCCTGACGACAAAGACAAAAACGATAGCCAAGACTTTAAAAGTGACCCTTACAAATCTGAAAGTGGTTTCAAACCCAACGACCCGCCGCAAGAGGCCTTGGGACAAGTGAAATAGTACAGAATTCATAGCAAAAGATACTTTCGTAAAAGAAAGAAACGGTGCTTATTTTAGACCAATTTTGACGATGTGATCTAGTTTAAATTGTACCCTGTGGTGTGTGACGAAGTGGGGGTTCCGTACGAGTTTATGTGCCTAGTCTAATATTAGCTTCAATCTCATGTATGGTTAGCTCCTAAGATGAAGGCTGTGTTCTTCAAGAAACTTTAGCACTGTGCTATGCTTCTTGCACTATTTACGAATATTCAGTACAAAATTATAACAACAAATCTCATGTATCAACGGATGTTGGAGTAAATAGTCTGAATAGACTTACAATTTCTGTTTTTAATAAAAATCTAATCTTATTATGAAAATTGAATTTAGTAAAGTTTGAAAAGGTGCGGAACCCTGTGAAGCAATTTAACTTATTGCGTTGAACGTAACGCGTACCAAAATGTATGATAAAATAGTAGTAACCAAAGTATCGCATAGCGCTAGTTACCGCGGACGGTTGTCAGGCGTCCTGTGCATATGTTTGTAAATAATGTGAACTAGAATATTTTTTAAATAAGAACAGTTTTGTTTAATTTCTATTTAGCGAAACGACTTGTTTTATTTGTGTTAAGAGTCCTTGTGGTTGTAGCAATAATGTTTGACGGTTGGCAGCACCAGTTTCTCTTATGAAAGCTGGCAACACTCGTTGTTCCCATGTCATGTCCGGCAGAGTACAAAGTGCCTAAGGCTATGATCTCTTTATACTTATCTTGCCTCTGCTTATATTTCTCTGTCCAAGGAAGTTTTTCTCATACCACTTTTAGCCTCGATCGAATTAAATATTCCTTGATAAGCTAAGACTGAAGGTGGTAAGTTGCCAGCAGTAAAAATTAGCTATCTTTGTGTTGCCAACATTAAATGCAAAATAGAGCAATCCTATTCCACTATGAAGTAAGACCTCACGCGCCTTATAGACAAAACCTACTCTAAAAAATGTAATCTAAAAATAACTACCATTTTGTACGAATATCAGAAAAGAAGAATACGTTTTTTTACACTACCCAAATAATCGAATGTTGAATTTATTAGAACATGTTTGATACAGTTGACAGAATATTTTAAAGGTATGTATTTGAATCGTAAAAGTCCGTGAAATTTAGCGATTTTACTGTTATAGCAATAAATTTTAAACGCCAGAGCATAAACGCACGCGCGTGCCCTCCACGCCAAGCCACCTCAAAAACCTACAAAAAGAATAGAGATTCCCAAACTTTATTTGAATTGTTTGTTTTGTGTTATAGTGCACCGCATTTTTTGTCACATATTTGTGTTGTGCCGTACGGGCACGTGCCTGCTTGTCACGTATATGTGACAATGACGTTCAAAAGGTTTAAGAGATCATTTTCGATTATGTACGATAAGTGTGCGTTCACCTTTAATGTAAGCCTATGAGTTCTGTGATTATATATAATCGGAATTGAGTTGTTTGGAGTATCAGTTGTTTCGTTTCGCATACTTTTTTTTATATATATTTAATGTTAGGTTCTTGTTGGGTCCCGGATATTTAGCTGATTTAGGGCGATATGTTTAGTTGTGTTTATTTATTTAAAGATGGTTATGGCATAAATATAATTTTGCAAGAATGCCATTGACTGGAAATAATCTTAATGTTTTGATACCAAATTGGGCTGGATATGCATATGTCATCAACATTTTTTTATTTAATTCTACATATCCATGCATATCGCTTTTAAGTTCGAATAATAGGTCCTAACTAGCAATATCGGGCCAGACCTAGTTGGCATTTATTATGTAAGCGTGTATGTATATTCATGAGTTTCAAGTCACCGGCAGGTGAGCAACTAGTAAAAAAAATAATAATATTATATCATGTTGTCTGTTCACAAAATATTGGATGTAAAGATTAACTTAAGCGGCTGCGTTAGTTTTTTTTAAACAATTGTCTGTAAATATGTGCGAAGTTTTAGTTGCGTTTTCTATGAACGTATCTTCCATGAATTAGTTGAAATGTAAATAGAATAGAATATTGTACTTCCCTGCATTTTTATGAGCGATATTGTTTTGATCGAGAAAGCAAACATTTACACTCGAAATAAGACTTGGGTATTCATTTCTGATTTTAAATAAAAATGTGTAGAATTGAATGCATACCAACAGTAAAATAGAAAGGTATTTAATACTTCAGCCTACTCTATAAGGGTCAAGGCGTGAGGATGCATAAAATGTACATAAAAATGAAATTATTGTGGCATAACCCACATAAGTAGTTTCTTTTCCTTTAACAAAACATTAATTCTTTGTGAATTTTCGCTTTCGACGAGAAGTATCGCAATATCGATCATCTTGGTAAGTCGCCGGCTGAAAGACTATGTTCCCTTGTATTATATTAGCTCTAAGGCGCGAGTCCATCGTGTAAATAATCCGGAGTTTCGGAGAGAATCGTCGTTTTTATACTTTGTATGGCGAGCTTTTTCGAGGGTACTGAATTTATGTTGTAAATTGTGTGGGTAGTTTTGTGATTCACAAATGTTTTATATGGTGTTTGACGGGATATTGTAACATCAGTGAATGCTTGGATCGCCGTCCAAACAAAGGTAGATTAATATTTGGGGGATTATTATTTGTATTGCTAGAAAACGCTAAATGTTGATCAAATAAACGGTATGACAGGATAATGTACGCAGTTAATATATATGTTCACAGTTGTTACTCAAGGGAGGTTTCGTTTTATAGAAAGACTGAAGTAGGCGAGAGACGATTGTCTGTCACTGTAACTCTGGATTGTTGTTATCACATTTATGATAATAATAATTGTAAAAATGTACCTAATGTTTTTTTAAATAATATACTACGATGAAATATGATTTTGAATTTTATTTGAAGCAGCGCAAAAACCTTTCCTTATACACACAAATATTAATGCTTTGTTGCTCTAAGTCGAAATTTGTCCCCAAAAATAATCATCTGGAGTCTCCCCAGCTTGGCCACATTTATATCTGTGGTCAAGCTGGGGAGACTCCAGCCCGCGTGGCATGACCACCGTAGACGAAAGAGAATCGCCAAATCTTTTGTTCATCTGTCATTCAATCGACAAAATTACAGATGAACAAAAGATTTGTTGATTCTCTTTCGTTTCTACGGTGGTCATGCTACGTGAACATCAGAATGACGGGCCAAAATCACCGATCAGCTTTAAGATATTACTAAAGTCTAATTAATAACTGAGAAAATGAATTTAAAAATTGGAACCCACATTTAGAATCTCCACGTAAGGGCTCCAAAATTTTAATTCCCTTTTACAAAAATTTTGGTACCTATTTGATACCTAAAAATATATTTTGTCTAGATTTTTAGAGCAAAGAATAAATATTTTATTAGAGATTTTTTATACTAGGTTAAATAATACAGAAAGTGAAGTGTTTTTTTTTTTTAATTCTTTGCAATTAAGTTCAATTTACACGATTATTAATAATATTATACCACTAATTAATGACAATTTCCGACTGCAAGATACTGATAAAAGCTAACATGTGGGTAGAACTATTTTTTTTTAAATATCATCAACAGAACGTTGCTCTATAAAAAATCTTCGCACGGGACCGGTCAAAATGGCGACACTTGGGGGAGGCCTATTTCCAGCAGTAGAAGTGTTTTGGCTGAAATGATGATGATGAAAAAATCTTTATTCTTTGCCCTAAAAATCTAGAAAAAATATATGTTTAGGTATCAAATAGGTACTAATTTTTTGTAAACTGGGGCACCTAGCGAAGATCTGTTTACTCCCATATTTAATCGCTAATTAGCGATTAAATATGGGGGAAAACAGTTCTTCGCTAGGTGCCCCAGTTTTTGAGATATAAATGTGGCCCTGCTGGGGTAGGCTCTCTCCAGATTGGCCACCTATAAACCCTTATATCTTTTGAACCAGTGACCAACCAAATCTGATATTTGGCGACTAATTAATGACAATTTTTTTGTGTTATCAAAATTAAAATCCCTGATGGTGGCTCTGCCAGTGTCAGTCACACAGGCTGGTCAAAGCTGATTGTAGATGGCGCGTCCATAGCCTAATTAAACCCAATCTGAACAATGAGGTCAAACTATTTTGAAATATAAAATGACTGACAGATTTTCAACCAATGACGATGTTTGGTACAAGCGATGCTAGCGCCATTAGTTCCACGGTTGCCATCCCCATTGCTGCATTTTTTTTTCGTGGCCGGACACCAGTCACACATAACCTGTCAATAGCCGAGATCAACACACAAACAAGTATTGTATGGGGCAAAATTTTCTAAACCGTTATGTTTCTGATATAATAATATAAGCTATCGAAGTGACACAGTTCAAAATTCAGGCTTATTTAATTTTTCTAGAAAAAAAATCGTTACAATCATTAGGGCGGGACTCCACCGAAGCGGAGACGAGAGGACAGTACATTTGTTGTAAAACACCAG
The DNA here is from genome assembly GCA_941918905.2 of Xestia sexstrigata. Taxonomy (NCBI): domain Eukaryota; kingdom Metazoa; phylum Arthropoda; class Insecta; order Lepidoptera; family Noctuidae; genus Xestia; species Xestia sexstrigata. Next base: position 18,921,429 of record OW799214.2, read on the forward strand.
TAGAATTTTGTTCTTGTCTCCGCTTAGCTTTAGTGGAAACATACGAATAAATAACTTTTTAAAAAGTCGTTTAAAAATAAAAACAATGTTTTATTAAAATATGTTTATTTAAAATGACTGCAAAGGAACTGGCTTATATAAACAAGGCACTTTTAATAGCCTGTACCTTAAAAATATGGCCATTAGACTCACGATGGCCTATTGCGTGCCTATCAAGAATTACGTGCAGAACAGGTGGAATTGCCTCAAATACTGTCGGCAATCATTTCATTTAGAATGAAGCACACAATAGGCCTTCACAAATTCCGTAAGGAAAGCAATGGCCGACGCGAACTTTATTTTAGACCATCCACAATGATCTTATTTTATAAAATACATTTATTGTAACACTAATTCAAATTGTTTCCTATAGTAGGCACCTTTGATTCAGCTTATCCATTTTAACAAACAAAACGAAATGTGTCAATTATAAAATAAACATGTTAATTTTATGAGAAGCCTAGAAGTGATAGTTATAATTCTATATTTTAACTAGCCATTTCTCATTCTATAATTTTGAAAATACCTTTGGTACAAAGGACTAAGCTTACTACTCTTTAAATTCAGCTAGTAAATATTTTAGATTTTATTTACAAAAATACCCTTTCGCGGGATTCTTTTAATTCTAATAAATTTATATGTAATAATTGACACATTTCCGACAATACCTAAGTTTTATGGCATAGGTACAAAAAATACTAAGTACTTTGTACGTAAATCTCATGAAGATTATATCACATCAAATACATAAAAACTTCATTACAACTGTATACATTTATAAGGTAAACCAATAATTCATCAATAATTTATAAAAAATAATAAGGTATAAAATTGTAATTTGATTGCTTGTTAAAGTTATGTACTCTAGGTAGCAAACAACAAAAATTTATATTATTTTTATACTTTACATAGAGCACGTAACTTTATAGAACTTTGAATAAAAATAAGTACATAAACACAAAATAATTATATTTTTAAACTTAACTGCCACTGTTGTTCGCCAAACTTATTGCCAAGTTAAAATTACCAAACATTGTTATGTTTAGGTACAATGTGCCATACCTAGAGAATATCGTAGCTAGCTAGTTTAAAAAATTCTGATCTTAAAAGACTTTAATTAAAGTTGAAGAAAGTCGGTAGGGTAGTATAGCATTTTTTTTGTAACAATTATACGGTAGGTATTCCTGTATGGAACTTTATAGCTATTTATAATGCGGCAGGCACATTACAATAATTGGCGCTAACAATAAATACTATGCAATACGAAATGGAATAGTTGAAGTTAATTCTACGTATAGTAACATCGTTGTTTCGTGTATTAACTAGTTTGTTGCAATACTAGGCCGCTCAGGGGGTTGCAATCTGAAAAAGGAAAAATACAAAATTAGTTGCTACAAGTGTGATCAATTTTGTTTTTTTTTTTAAATATATTTCATATCGATGTTTTCTATCTGACAACTCTGAGAAGGCATAACGACAGTATCAAAAAATTGCAAATCTATTTAGTCCGTCAGTTAGAGGATTGGAAATTAATGGACACGTATTTTTTGTTTTCTGTAAATCAATGAATATTGACAAAGATAAAACGCATCAAAACTCAGGAGCAGGGGCTCGTGACGTCAGAACTAGCTAAAAATTATACCAAGGCGTAACGTATTGAGAATTTTAAAAGTGTCATATCTTCGTAAATTTTGGTTTACGTAACAAAAGAAAACACACGGGTCAAATATTTTTTGTTAATCTAACTGACGGACTAATAAGATATTTTTTGTCGTCTCGTCTATTAACGAAACAAACATATAATAAATAGGCCTTTTTTCAAGTTCACACATTAAACAGATGACGCTTACGGACCTTGCAAATTAGTGTAAGAATCACACAGATTTGATTGGATCTGTTATGTATCAGTGTGGGGGCTCTCCTACTCGGATCTAGTAAGGTGTTCAAAGTGCTAAAGCTATACGTACGACGAGCAGGTTGCCGCTCTTGGCGCGGTGTATGTTGGGCTGCGGACCGTTCTGCACCTCGATGGTGCCGCCCTGCTTGCCGTTCACCAGGTTATGCGCGATGCTGGAAATTAACGAAAAGTTTATAGATTATGGTACCTATGGCTGGTCCTGTTCCATATGAGTCTAGAACTATTATAAAATGCCAGAAGAAAGTTTGGACCAAAGATTTTAGTCTTGGTTGGGTTGGTCTTGCTTAGATCGACAGTCTTATCAGTAAGGTTACTTACGTCCTGGTGTCGACGATCTCGATGAGTTCGGGCTTCTTGGTGTAGTCCGTCATGATGGTCAGCGACTCGATCAGGTGCGACACAGAGATGATCAGGTCACCCTGCAATACAAATATTATAACTTGGAATGGTAGTCATTTGAGGTCTCGCAAACTTCACGTACTTTGACTTTGGCAGAGCAATCTGCAGGTTTCTTTTGAAAAGGGAGCTATAATGACTGTTCTTAGTTGTTCAGGAAAAATAGGGTTGGGCTAAGATGATCAAAACTTCGGAGTAAAGGAATTTTGAGAAAAAAGGCACGTGGCCGTATCCCAGCAGTAGGAAAAATTATAGGCTGATGACGGTGACGGTGACGGAGAAAAAGGGTAAATCTGACTCCAGATTTGAAAGATGTGGAAAATACAATTAGTGGCACAGAAAACATTACAGCGTTGTATCAGAGGTATCAATATGAAATTACGATATCCCTAGTGTTGCAGACGTGGCAGGTGACAGGTACCATAATACCACGTACCACCAGATTAGTCGTTTACTTAATTACGACCCAACAACAAAAATAAAGTCAGATTAGCTACAAACCTTATCCTTCTTCAAGTCCTGCGGGATCTTGATCAGCACCAGCGTATCCGTCTCATTGGTGACGACGACCGTGAGCTTGTCGAGCGGCAGGCGATGCTTCAGCTTGTAGGTCTTCCTGTTGCTGGCGTCCAGCACGTACAGCGCCTTGTCTGACGCCAGCAGGGCGCGCTCGCGGGGCTTGTAGCCGCGACGGTCGTACTTTACGGCCTCGCACGAGTACTGGGAGAGGGGACATGGTGTTTCTTTATTGGGTGGAGAAGTTGTTGATAGCAGTGTGAACAAGGTTACGTGGAGCTCACACGATTCTTATAGAAGGGTGACTAGAGCGGCTGCGTATGATTTTGGACAATAACATTATTCCTTCTATGTTCGAGAGTTCTATCTTCTGACTCCGTATAGTTAGTTTGATAACTGTTAGCTAGTGAAAATCAGCAGAGACGGATATTTTTTAAATTATTGTGATCGTCTACTAATTCAAGATCATTAAACGGCGCCATTCATGTTTTATAAAGAGGGCGATGGTGGCAAAGATGGATCCATATTGAAATCCAAGATGGCAGTCATACTGACTAGGTAATTAAACCGTGGGTGGTAAAATTAAATTATTTAATTTAATTTAATTATTTGTTGAACATTAAGTTGTATTTTATTTCCATTTGCTATAAGACATACGTCAGATAATAAACTGATGACATTTAGTTTTTAGACAACAAATATAAATCTATGATAACAAAGGAGTTTGTAACATTCCAGGGGCCTTAGTCCATTTGCTCTATGAGGCGATGTGGTGGGCGTATTGTTCTCTTACTACGCCTCAACACATCTGCTCGAGTGTTCGCGGTGAGGAGGTTTCAATTGGAGGTTGACTGAATGGAGTTGAACTGGCACGAGGTAGTTCTTCATGTGGTGTGGAAGTGCGTGACGATGGTTTCATCGAAATGTCTGGCTCGTTGGTTGGTGACTGAGCTACACTCGCATTGGGACGTATGTGGTCGGAGTGTCTGCGCTTCAAGACGTCTTCTGGAGTTCTAACCACATAAGAATACCTGTGTTTTCTTTCCTCAATGATAGCTGGTTTCCACTTATTTTCCATTTTGGTACGGATGTACACTGCTTCCCCATTCTGGAAATTCGGCGTCTTTTGTTCAGATTGAATATTCGCTTTTACGTTTTTATATCGCAATGCCCTTCTCATATTTGGCTTCACATTATCCAGTAAGCAGTTTAGCTGTCTGCCAAACATCATTTGGGCTGGGGGACATTCCTGTAGTAGTATGCGGTGTGTTGCGATAAGTAAAGAGAAAGTTTTGAAGCCTCTGTTTTAGGTTGACTCTGTCTGCTTCACTTGACGCCATTCTGGATTTAAAAGTTCGCACGAGTCGTTCGGCCAATCCATTGGTTTTTGGATGGTAGGGTGAAGATGTCATGTGCACTATGCCCTTTGACTTGTAATACTCTCGAAAGTCTTTGGAAGTAAATTGAGGTCCATTGTCGGAGACAATAATTTGAGGCAATCCAAATGTAGTAAAAATGCCATCTAGTTTCTCGCATAACGTTTTGGTGGTTGTCTTTGCCATAGGTTTAACTTCTATCCATTTTGATAATGCATCTGCCAGCAATACTTGCCCTCAAAAGGTCCGGCAAAATCAACGTGAACTCTTTCCCATACCTTTTCTGGGATCGACCAAGAGTAGTGGAAGTACTGAGTTGTTAGGTCTATTTTCCTGGCATTTTTCTACAAAATTGTCAATGTCTTCTTCGAGTGTTGGCCACCAAACATAGAAGCGCGCAAGAGCTCTCATTGCATAAGTTCCAGGATGGCCAATATGCAAATAACGCAGTACTGTACTTCTTAATGTACTAGGTATAACAAATCTACCTTGCCACATAATGATCTTGTTCTCTATAGACAGTTCACTGCGTTTTCTGATAAACGGTTTCAGATCAGTCTGTGAACAGTCAAACCAGTCGGTTTTGATTAATTGCAGGACTTGCTTTAGTGTGGCATCGTGTTTCGTTTCTCTTCTAATATGCTCTTCACTTAAGGTCAAGTCGTTAATTTTATTATGCTGTATCAAATCAGTGATTTTGCATATCGAAACCTCTGGACAATTCGGCTGTTCAGTGCTATTTGGCATTCTGGATAGGTTCCCCTTTTCTATAAATTATGTCATAATCATAATTTCCAATCACGAGTGCCCACCTCACAAGTCTATTATTGGCAATTTTTGGGAGATTACGTTGTGGGCCCAATATGTGAATAAGTGGTTTGTGGTCAGTTACAAGTGTGAACTTTGTACCTCTGAGATATTGGTCGAATTTTTGAATGCCATAGAATATTGCTTTGCTTTCAGCCGGTTTAAGTTTTCTTGACCCAAATGCAATAGGTTGTTCGATTTCTTTATCCTTGTGGTATAAGACTGCGCCTACTCCTTTCTCTAAGGCGTCGCAGGAGAGGTAAAGGGGTCGACATTCGTCAAACGCGACAAGCGATTTAGATCTTGTTATTAATCTCTTAGTTTTAATTAATATTTCGTTCTCATGATTCGTCCATTGCCATTTTCGGCGGTCACCGGTTAGTTCATGTAAATCGGCGCATTCGCTGTGTAGGTGTGGGATAAATCGTTCATAAAAGTTTATGAGTCCTAAGAACGCCCTAAGTTCTTTGGTATTTGTTGGCGGTGGTGCCTTCGAAATTGCTTCTATTTTAGATTTTGTTGGTCGTACTCCATCTTTGTCAATAATAAGTCCTAAATACTCGATTTCTGGTTGTAAGAAAGTGCATTTTTTTTAGATTTACTTTCAGTCCGGCTTGTTTCAATTTGTTAAAAACCATTGAAAGAGTCTGTATGTGATCTTCGTCGTTTTTCCCAGTAATGGCAATATCATCAAAAAATACAGCGACGTTTGTTATATCATCGAGTAGCTTGTCAAGGAAATGTTGGAAAATTGAAGGCGCTGTTGCAATACCAAAAGGCATTCAGTTGTAGACAAAGTATCCTTTGTGGGTTGATATTGTTAGGTATTTTTTTGATTCAGGAGATATTTCCAACTGCAGGTAAGCATCCTTAAGGTCGATTTTCGAGTATTTATCCCCATGTGCCAGACGTTGTCTTAAATGATCAAAAAGAGGCACGGGATAAGTATGTTTGATAAGTACCGGGTTTATAGTTGTTCGGTAGTCGCCACATATCCGTACTTGGCCATTTGGTTTCAAAACATTGACTGTGGGTGTGGCCCATTCTAACTCTAAGGGTGTCCTGTTGGGGTCCACTTCTGTTATTATTCTTTCGCGTAGAAGCCGTTCTAGTTCTATTTCTATGTTTTTGCGTATGCTGAACTTGATGGGACGTGCCGGCAGATGTTTTGCTTCACTGCCAGGTTTGATGTGGATGTTCACTTGATAATTCTTTACCTTCCCTAATTTATTGTCAAATAGGTCGTTGTAGGTAGCTAGCACGATATCCAGTGATGTGTCTGTGGTACGTTTGATAGAATAAACAGGTTTCGGAAACGTCATTTCGTACATTTCGCTCCATTGTAACCCGAAAAGTATAGGATCTGCTTTGTCCATGACGACAACAGGTAATATTTTTTGTATGTTGTCTAGTTCAACTGTTACGTCTGTTATACCTTTCGGTTTCAGTTTAAAATTGCAATAGGCTTGGAGTTTCGGTGCCTTCAACAATGCTGGGGCTCGAATCTTTTTCCACATTTTTGTAGAAATTATTGAGTATATTGATCCAGGATACTAGTCCATCGTGCATTTTACACCATTGATGATAACGTCAATTTTCTTACATCGAGATGTTTTCTTGTTAATGATGTAGACAGGGTTGGTCTCGCTATCACTTTCTTCCGCGGAGGAGTCCGCGTGTGACGATGTCGTCGATGAGGCCTCTGATGTCTCCGTTCGATTGTTAAGCTTCTGTATCTTGTTGTTTTTGTCTGTCTTGTTTTTGCGTTGAGAGTGTCTGGGTTGTGATAACAAATATGCTCTACCAGATTAAATACATACGCTTTCGAAATGTCCTGTCATCTCATATGCTTGACATTGGTGGTTTTTTGCTGTACAGTGCTCGTAGTCATGTATGTCACGCTTTCCGAAGCGTCTGCATTGGTCTGGTCGTAACTTCCTGGGTGTCGCGTTGTTAACCGTAGTAACAGTGCGTTTGCCTTGTCTCTTCTGTTAGATTCTGTTAATATAGTCATTGTGATTATTACTTTCGGTGCTATTGTCGTTCTCTGCGACTTCTCGTGACTGGGCAACTATCAATATTTCTGCGAATGTTATCTCTCTCGTTTTGCCATCACCTGTGACTTTGCGTAGTTCTGGCCATCTTTGTTTTAAATCTATCTCCAGTTGTGTGTGGTTCAAACCGGTTGCGAACCAATCACGGAGTTGTCTCCCCAGCAAGGACCCTTCATAGCCGCAGTTTTTTGAAAGTTCTTTTAGTCTATTAGAATGTATGTTACATTGTTTCGTAGATTTCTCTCGTAGAGTTCCAAAAATCAATTAAGGCTTTGTATCGCGTTGTCTTTGTTCTATACAAATCCAAAAATTTCATTTTTATATCGTCGTATGTCGCTGTGTCAAAGTCAGGAGTTAACGCTACTTTCAGCTCGTGGTATATTTCCGGTGTAATGCAGTTTATAAGTAGGTATTTTTGAATCCTAACAGACTCTTCACCCCATATCCGGCATTTCGCTTCAAAAAGGTCCACAAAGTTTTCTGCAGTGGTTGTGGAGGGGTTAAACTTGTCACACTTGAAGTGTTTTACAAGGTTTTGTTTTGATGTAGAAGGTGCTGCGTTATCATTGTTGTTTGTCACGCTGCTGTTTGATAAGGGGGAATCCTAGGTGTTGTTGCTGTTGTACAAGTTGTTGTAGAAGGACTGTTAGTACCTTTTGTTGTTCCTGTTGTGCGGTTAGGATGGCCGCGAAGTGTTCAGTATTCATGTTGTTTGATTACTGACAACACAATTTGCCTCGCCAATAAAATAAAGTTATTTGTTGAACATTAAGTTGTTTTTTATTTTCATTTTCTATAAGACACGTTAGATAATAAACTGATGACATTTAGTTTTTAGACAACAAATATAAATCTATGATAACAAAGGAGTTTGTAACAGGTGGGTAATATAAACAACAACAGCCCATAACATCCACTGCTTGTCGCGAAAAGGAGGTTCGCGAATAATAAATAAACCCCACAATGTTTCGTAAGAACTTGCAATCTCCATGGAAATAAAATACATAGTATTTGTGGTAAGCTTGCAGTTGTCTGTCATATTCATTTGTTTTGTGAAAATAATTACTGATAATGTTGATGATTCCTCAAAACCTGGTCTGCACTGCAATAAATGAAAGCTAAGTACCTAAATTAAGTCAAACGTATCTATTTTACTTGAATTCAGAGTTAGATGCGTGAAGTTTGGCAAAGCCCTGTGGTTGTATGGGCCTTGCGCTTCTGTCACAGTGCATTAGCACAAATTACCCTTGATTGGCAATAATCACAGGGATTACATGTTATTTAGTGTGGTACTATTAAATCTTTGGAGGGACTTGCTTGAAGTCGCCTATTAATTAATCATGCGTATAGCAATGTTAGTACTAATCGATGATAAATCTTTGGGCGTGGTTATGATCATAGCGGTCCACTGTATTAAGCAAATCTGGTGGATTTGGCTCAAGTGAACGATTGCTTGGGGGTATGAATGCAGGTCTTGGAGACTCTGTCAAACTGTTAAAGCTTAAAGTAGTCGCAGGTCGGCGCAGACCTTTGAAGCGATACTGGCCTCTGAGATGCTGTCCGAACTGGTAACCAAATGGCAGTAGGATATGAATCAATGCGCTAACGTTAAAAGCTATTTAATCATGGGATTCATACATACTAGAATTAAACGCATAATAACTTGCCATAATCTCCACGCTTGGCAGGCGGATTGGAGATCGCAGTGATGAAAGACTAACAGAAAACGCTGCTGCCCATTCTCTGGTCTACGGAGGCGCAAGGTGTTCTTCCTCAGACATTAGTCGCCTTATACGACACCCGTGAGTGTAAGGGGTTGGTTCTATTCTACAGGTGGGTACTGATACAAAAAATACTAGGTCTATCAACAATCACTAAGTTTATGCTACACTCACAATAAGCTGTTCGCCAGTGGGCCAGGAGGGCGACGCCATGAAGGTGTTCCGTAGCGTCTGGTGCTCTGCCGTCAGTCTGTCCTCCTTGAAGCGCTCGCTCACGCTGCCCGGGTAGCTGTTCTTCTTGCCTGGAGACAATACGAGAAAACTTAGTAAGGGAGAAACGATAACATTTTAATAACATTTGACATTTGGACGAACTGTCGAATTCACACAACTGTCCAATCAGCGAAAGTGACGAATCAAGACAGTGTCGAATTAAATAAAATGACTGGTGAGGGAAACTGACCAGTGTTACGCGGACTCGATATGATATAAAGTAAGATCAAGCTGACAAGTATTCCAAGAATATTGGGTACGGGAGACAATTTATCCGCTGCGATCCATTGAATCTTTGAGGGATGAAATACTTGCTTTTATGCGAAAATCTAAGATTCGTTTCCTTGACATTATTCCGAGAAAATAACTTCGATTTACTACCCGCCTTTTCAACATTTTTCGTTCAATGCTCGGTTTATTTTTCACAAATATATTACCGTCAAACGTTTGGGTAGGTCCTACGTTCGTCATCAGACTAAGCTGCTTTAAGTAAAGAAGGTCACCCACAATGAGAAGGTTTGCTGTAAGAAAACCCAATTTTAAGTTAAGCTCTCCTTTGTACAGTCAGCTTCACGATGTGGTACCCCCTTGAAAACACCTACGTTCGAACCCAATGGGTGCTATCGTTTTTGAGCTCACCAGATGGCGCCACTATCGAGTAAGGTCCTGTCAATAATTCTATTTTATATTTTAAAGTACCAATAACTTCATATAAAAAAGTTTGTTTTATTACGTATTTGACAACATAGTTTATACTTCAGATACATATTTACAATTATTCTCCCTAAAATTAGCAAGCATGAAACATTTAAAAATTATTCTACCTCCAAGTACTAACAAATAAGATCCTATAATAAGTTGCTGCTTAAAATCTTCAAGTCTTAATTAATCAGGAATGACTCAGTCTAGAACACAATCGTGAGTATTAGTATAAATACGCGACAAAAAAGCACGCAACGCGCGAACAATGCATGATATCTGACATTTCGGAAGAGCTTACTCTACACGAACGCCTCTAGCGGCGAATTCATGCGCGATAGCCCCCATAGATGCAGCCCACCGTACATAAGCTAAAGAAGACTGGCACTCACCCTTGAACATGGTCTCAGCCAGCACCTTCAGGTCGAACTGCCTCTTGTCCTGCGGCGCCAGCGCCAGGCGGTAGCGGCGCGCCAGGTGCGCGCGGTGCAGGCGGTGCAGCTGGCGGGACGCCAGCGCGCACGTGGCGGGGCAGGCGGGCCAGCGCGGGTCCAGCACCAGGGACGGCAGCTGCGTGGAGAGGCGCTTCAGCCAGTGCACCTTGGCGATGCCGATGAAGCGACGGTTCTCGGGGGTTTCTGGACCGTTGCGGGTGATGAAACCTGGTAATGACAGTTTGGTTAGTGCTATATATGAGGGGGTGTGTAATGTTCCTGTTGAGTAATGATCTGTAATCGGGAAAAACCGGTTTTTTCGAACAAAACAAATCTGTCATTTTGTCGATTCTTTCTTCGAAGAAACCCGTTTCTACGCTGGTCATGCTACGCCAGTAGGACGCAGGTCCAGTAGCTTAGCTAAAACACACACAAGTTGTTTTCAAATGTCTAACAAACTAAGATTACAGGCCCGAAGGCACCTAAATAGCCGATTCCTGCCGGCTTCCTTTCTGGAACAAAGGATTCTACGTAGTCTCTTATTAAAGTTACATTTAACATTCAAATTAAGAAACGATTAACGTCTACACTAATCAAATATTTTTTGACGTTTAAAGGCTCGGTCACACCGGATGCGTAGCGTGACGTGACGTGCGACGTGACGTTCGCACGCGCGTGCGAGCCCTGTCACACCGGCCAAGGCCGGTGCAGAACACGTCGTGCGCGCACGCATCACGTCACGCAGCCACGCAGGTTACGGCAACACGCGCGTACGAGCCACATTGTCAGCAGCCATATTGAGTTGAGAGCATTTGGCGAAAAGATGTTATACAACAGCAGTTCTTCTGTATGCCAAGAATTGTCAAATGCCAAGCTGTACGTCCACCCTTAACAAACGTCACGTAAGGCCGCAATACTGTCAAGGGTGTGACGGTACATGAAAATATATGATAAGTTAAAGGAACCTACGAAGACCTACAAGCCTAACAGTCCCTACGACCCTAAGCCCTATAAGCCCTACAGCCCTAACCTACCATATTCCTAGTGTGTGATAAATAAATATATAAATAAGTTCAGGATGCCTGCACCATGCGACCTAAGGTTACAGATGGATAGTAGACAGGAATACCAGGTTCGGGAAGGGTACACTCACTGCCAGAGATGGCTAAAGGTCTTGGCCACAGTGAGGGGTAATGAGACAAGAATATAAAATTCAAATCTGATTTATTTACAAAATGTTCTGCTTATATACTACTTATTTCTTAACACACACTATTATACAAAGTCTATGTGTCCTATGCGTGTAAGATGCAACCAAATCATTATTTTAACTGGGCCGCGCGTCAGCCAGGCCGAGTGCTGAGTCAATGTCCAAAGGTAACATTGAACACAAGCGTTGTCCCGATTCTATCCCATAATAATAGTTTATAACTTTTATTTTTGTAGTGTTGCTATTTCTATTAGTTTTTCCTATAAAATTGTCTCCATTGCGAAAAAAAACACTCGTAACTATATTCTGTTTGTAAATAAATACAACCTTCCGTGCGTGCGTACGTGCAGTAATGACCGATGCGTGTGCGCGCGTGCCCGGTCTGGCATCTAACAGGGGGCGCCGTAATATAATACAACGTCATCACTGCAGGCTCGTGTGCGACTTTGCCGTTCCTCTACACACGCGCGCGGACTCGGTTTGTCAGTAGATGCGGCTCTGCGTGCATGAGTGACGCACGTGCACACGTCACGCATCTGGTCTGGCATCTTTCTTACAGTTTCATACATTGCAACTGATGCGTGCACGCGTCACGTCACGCTACACATACGGTGTGACCGGGTCTTTAAAGTATCTTAATTTTGACTAGCTTTTAAGAATAAACTACCAGTTTCGACAAATACCATGGTGACATGATCATAGTGACGAGTCGGGACTTCTAGTATGGAATAGTAGATTGTATCATAAGGGAGCAAATAGTACATTGTTCACCGAGAGGAGAAAGTGACCGATTACCGTCGAGGGTGTCGTTTGAAGGCAAGGAAGGTTTGGCTTTAAAACACCCGAGATCGAGAATCGCACTTTCTCTCGAGTGATACATAGTGCTTTATACTACACCTACGAGGAAAATAAAAAACGAAATCTTTACTACTTAATTGAAATTTATAATGAAATTGTTGCAGTTAGTGAAGCTTAATGTAACACTTTTTCCATTAATGTTTGTTTGAGATGTTTGCGACAATGTAGGAGGAATTTCACATGTTCTTTTTTCAAATTGTTTATCCTGCCGCCGCAGGGTCGCACTGCCAGCCCGACACCATCCAACACACAGCTAGTGGCCAGTGTCATTTTGCGAACTTGGAGATAAAAACTCACTGTAAAAACTTTTTGGCTTTTGATATTTAGGTTACCGGCGCATAGTCTTATACAAAATTAAAAAAGAAAAAGCACGTAAGAAATGGATTTTCATACACTTTTCTCTTCCGCTCAGATGCGTTTTCTCCCCGCATATTTGTTCGATATGCAATGACGTACTTTCTACCGTAAATTTGATAAAGTATCAATGTATATTCCAAGCAGGTGTAGTTTATAAATAATATTTTTACAGCGAGGTCGCATTCTAGCAATCCGTGAAAATTGACGAAAACGCGGACTGTAGTTGGCGCGTTTTTAATTTGATTTCTTTTTTTGCGGCGGCGCGACTTTGGGCCGTCGTACCAGCCAGTCTTTATTCAAACAATATTTGCGTTCGATTTCTTTGGCGCTGAACACTAAGATGTTCCAAATTCAAAAAGTGCGCGGCAAAGATAATTGCGGCGCACTTATAAAGAGGATTAAAAACTCATTACTGCCCGCTAAAAGTTTCTTATGGATAACACCACCTTTGGGTGCACTTGAAGGCGAACCAAGTCGTCCTTTTCGAATAGATGGGATGAAAAAAGTTTTTGGAGACCAATCGCAACAGAGACGCAACAGTGAAGAGTCGGGCATAAGTCCTATCATGTGGTAAAAACACTCGCATCATAACTTTTCGACCGTTCAAAGAATCTCACATCTCAAGCTTACCTCACCTTAATCTTAATCTAAGTAGTTTTAGTATAATAATACGCTGTGCTTTTTGTATAACGCGACTTGCTATGGAAGAGCGGACTCTCCTAACACAGACATCTGCCTAAAAGGAGGATCCAATCACAAAATTTTATTAAAACCTGAACTTGTTTTACCAATAAACAATTTTTTTATTTACCTTTGATAAAAGCCCTGATAACCATGGCAGCTTTTCTCCTCCGCTCCTTGAGCCTCTGCGCGAGGAACCTCCGGACCCACTTCTGTATGATGATGGCCGCTTGCTTCATCTTGAGGTACTGCTTCCTCTGCCAGTAGCCGCGCCATCTGCTCTGGATGATGGTCGCGATGTCGTTCTTCTTCAGCTGGTACGCATCTTCAGTTTCGAAGAGCGTCTTCGGGAAGCGGATGAAAATCTTTGTGCTGCAAGTTTTGGGTGTATGTTAAGTGCTGTGTGTTAAACTGACTTTGGAACTACTTGTGAATACTATTTGTGAAAACTTGTAATAGGCGAGACGACAAAAGAAAACTAATTAGTCCGTCAGTTAGATTATCAAAAAATATTGGCCCGTGTTTTTTCTTTTGTTACGTAAACCAAAATAGACGAAGATATGACGCTTTTAAAATTCTCAATACGTCACGCGTAGGTATAATTTTTACCTAGTTCTGACGTCACGAGCCCCCACTCCCGAGTTTTGATGCGTTTTTTCTTTGTCAATATTCATTGATTAACAAAAACAAAAAATACGTGTCCATTAATTTCCAATATTCTAACTGACAGACTAAATAGATTTGCTATTTTTTGATACTGTCGTCATGCCTATTGGCCATATTGTTGTTATTAACTAAACTATTGTGTCTGCCTAGCTGTAGGTTTTCCGAAAATAATAAAATAAAAAATTAAATAAAGGTGAAATCTCGTTCTCTTTATCTCAACTGCTAAGCTAAGGTTCTGTGTTTGATTTCCAGCTTGGGCAAAGTGTTATTGGGTTTTTCCATCAGGAATTTCTCAGTACCAGCCACGGAGCCTGGATTTGTGACCGGTTGATGGCAATAGGCTCGCCCCTATTACATAGGACTTAAACATAACTGGTGAAATGTGGCTGTATCATTAGGTACACCTCTGCCTAAGACTTACTTACGTGTACGTAAGTTTACAAGAAACTTTTGAGAAGTGGTAGCACTCCTCGTCAGTCACCAACCAGGATTGCAACCGACTTGGTTTGTTGTTTAGTTATTCTCTTATACCTGTGCAGCATGATACTCACTTGCCCATCCTGTAGTCCTCCTTCTCGTAGTTAAGCACGTCGACCAGTTTCTGCACGCCATCCCGCGCGGGACCGCGGTGATGCGGCCACGTCTCGCGGGACAGGCACTTGTATCTGACGACAATACAATATTGCGCGTTATTACGTATTATAACTACATTTACGAGTCATGAGACATTTATTTGTTTTGGTTCATAATACATGGATCACAACAGCCATGGCGCCTTTTAACATCAAACTCAAAGCATTTATTTCAATAAGACTATTACTACTGGAATATCTATTGAATATATTATATTATTATTATCTCTCCTTTATTCATCTTAACATCTTATTATTTACATTTTTAAATATTCCTAAAAAAAACAAAAATCAAAAACATAAGGAAGAAGCTACAGTCCCAGTCACAAGGCATATTGTTAAAGTACCGTACTGTAGTTGCTTATTACAAAGCGTAGATCTCTATGGACACTCTTTTCAATCAAAATATTTTTTCTTTTCTGATTGTTGATAAAACTTTTAAAAAATATTCAGCAGGCTTCATCACGGATTGGTGTTCGAGTTTAACTACTGTGCTGGTGACTTTTCTGTTCATATTTCTTACATAAAAGAAGATTGAGTTGAGTTTGTGTTTGTTTGTTTAGTGTTGCATTGCCACTAAAACCATGTGGATATCCAGTTCTTGATGCACTGGTTTTTTCCTCATTATGGCCCAATCCCAGCTTCTTTTGGCCTCTTTGGTTTGTGTTTCAGTACTAAAGGGGTAATAATAATATAACTATAGTTGGTGCCAGTTAAGATGAGAATAGCGGGCATTGACCCACCTACATTTATTAAACTTCTTAACTTTGAAAACCAAAAATAAGCCTGTTCAAGTCTGGAATCGTAATCTATCGTGATATTCAACATTTTTTCTAATGAAAAACGATACATGGTTTATATTTGTTTTAGTTGGTACTTGATACGAAGAGATATTAGGGAAAGGGCAATGACCGCTATTCTCATCTTAACTGGCCCCAACTATAACGTTAGGTATATTAAAGTTGGTGATGGTAAAAACAGTACCTCTCGAGGAAGGCCTCGTAGGTCCTCCTGTACGCGAAGCCGGCACGTCGCACGCGCAAGTTCTCCATCAGGCCGAGGTACTTCACTTGGTGAGACACTAGCTTGTCATCGAATTGCACTGAAACAAACACACATAGTTACATCGATGTATCGTCATCATCTGTCTAACCTTTTACCAGCTACTTTTTACTACGTCTTTAAAAGGCCTGAATTATTGTCGCGCTGACGGTCGGTCGCGTACGGTCGGTCGTGCGTGACGTCAGCGAGATCAAAATACGTCTGACGGTCGCCGCTGAACGCGACACGCGAACGCTATACCATGTCAGAAAACCGGACCGTAACGAATTGGGTTATATCGTCTGACATTAATAACTACAAAACTATTAGTCATCGTAGAAACATGAATTTAGTGTCATTCTTTAGCGTATATAATCAGCTCGCTGCTGAGATCTTCAGTTTGCGTCGGGGCCGGGCGGGGCGGCTGGGGATAGTAGATTGTGCTTTCGCTGGATTCTATTCAGTATAACTCACGACTGCACTGATTCTTTCGTGTATTTACAAAGTTCGTTTAACTCAATTGATTTAAATAAAAAATAACCAACAAGTGTTAAAATTAAAAAAATAACCAATAAGTGTTAAAGTTCTTTCCATCTTTAACACTAAAAGCGACTCGCTGAATAGACGTTTCACGTTAAATTAAAACCAACGGCCGTGTGCACCGACACCCGATTTTTTGAATGAATAAATTAAACAAACGAATTCGACATTTCTAGCTCGTGTGATTGGTAATACTCGTGTAGAGTCAAGGACTTTTCTGTTATGTGTTGATTGTTTATTTTCGTTTAATTATGTTTTCAGGTCGGTTATCACGTCATCATGTCCGGGCGGCAAATCATTTTTTTTTTCTTTCTTTTTTTCTGTTAGGCCACTTTCACCACTTTCCAATTTTACACTTTTATACATTCACGAGTACGAATATTACCGACTAAACCCGTTTTGCATTACACGGTTAAAATAGTGGCAAGTAGCTCATCAATTAAAGTCCTCGACTGTACAACAACAACCTATATCAACCTGGTTGGAGGATCCTCCCCTTTCAACGGAGGATGAAGAACTCTACACCTTGTACCCCGTACCTAGAGTTTAAACTAATCACATCAACTAACATAAGATTTGATGGTAAAGTAGTAAGCAGTAAAGTAGTACTCACTAGGCCCCTTGAAGTCATTAGGCTTGATGCAGCGGATGTAGGAAGGCTCCTTGCTGCTCAGGATCTTGATCAGCTCGTTCAACGAGTTCTTGAACTGAGTGATCGCTGTCTCGGGGCGCTTCTTGCTCGTTAGGTTGACGTCCTGAAATCAGCGATGTGATTTACAAAAACTGTAGGGTTGATTCAGATAAGACGTCGCTTAACGTAGCAATATACGGTAGGGTGTGGGTACCTGACAAGTTTACCTGTACAGGTATACCCGTCAGGTAAGCTTAAGCTGCGTGGAGGACAAACCCGCATAGTTTTGTAAAATACATGCTCCGGTTCAACTGAATTGGCAAACCTGTAACCCTAGTGTGTGTGGCTACCTTTAGGGAATATTCTGAATAGGAGGATTCGAAGATGAACTTAGAGTCAAAGACTGAATATTTTAAGCTCATCACAACTTAAAGGCTCAACGGTCTTTCAGAGAAGTGCTAAAGCTATAACGGATCCAGTGAGAAAATGGGATCTTTAACACTACACATACTTCGCTATTTCTTAAACTACACTGTTAAAACTTCCCGAAATACTGCTCTGAACATACAATTTTGATGAACAATCACGTTTTTTTCACTACCTAAGTATGCTGCTGGATCTTCAATGCTCTGTTCAGAGTCTAAAGTTGAATATCCAACATCATGAAAACGGGCATTATAGTGATTAAAGAAAAGTTCTGAAAACTTACCTTGAAGCAGCTGGCGACGATGGTGTTGTTACTGCTGGCCATAAGACTCTGGATGTCTCGGAACAGCAGGTCGTTGTTCTTCTCCAGGAAGGTGGCCACGTTGTACGTCACCTCGCCCGCGTAGTGGACCAGACAGAACTCCTGGAGATGGGAGGAAACACGTTAGGGATGTTGGAGATAATTTCAAAGATGAAGATTCTTTGAACCGATCACGATGATGGGATAAACGAGGAACATACTATATGGGGTTAAATGACTCGGGAGAATGATTAACTTTTACTAAGGGATTTAGAAGTTTTATTTTAACCAAATTATTTGTTTAACTACATTTAAAAAAGAAAGAAAGAAAAAATATTCATTTGTCGCAGGGACATGTGAAGCGCATACAAAATACAATATGATGAGAAAAAACAATGAACATACAACGCATATTTATAAATACAGAGAGTACATATTTATGAAAACAAGAGGCTTAGGACAAATTCTCTGGAAAATTAGGGCAAGATTCAAGTATAATTAGCGTTTCATACGAATATGAACCTTGATCTAATTTGTTAAATATTCACATTCGTATATAAGCTTACATTACTTGACTTGACAAAACCTAAGTCACAGTAGGATTTGTATTCTAAGCTGACTACACACTGATCACCAAATGTCGAACACTGAACCCCAACCTCGCCAACACCATCAATAAATAAAAACCTAGGTAACCCACGTTTGAACTGGCCCACAACACCTCAAGAACTAGCTGGCGACTAGAATTCATTCAATGTATAATAATATTTGAAAGCATTCCAAAACAATGCTGCCATTGTTTGCCATTGGCATGCACTCTCACCCAATGTCATTCAAATTATATTACCTCATGATGTGACATCATTCGTTAATTTGGACCCATAAGAATGATGTATGGCTTAGAATGCAAGTCTACGAACAAAGCCTTAGCCTAGCCTTTTTTTTTAATTTTAAAGTGGATTTTCTATTTAAAATTTCCTAAAAAAATCTTATAACTCTTTCGCAAATTGCCCCTGGTTAAACCTGTCGTACTGTATGGATCAGAATGCTGGGAGTGATGAGAATGTTGAGATGGATGTGAGGAATGAAAAGAATTGATAAAGTAAGGAATGAATGACTGAATTAGTATGTTTAAGAAAGTTTGAATGTGGCGCCTGTTACAGAAAAAAATAAAGGAAGTCGTTTGTTTGCTTTGGTATGGACGTGTAATGAGGAGGGATGGAACGCATGCGATTAAGAGAGTGATGGATATGATTGTTGATAGATGGAGAGGGAAAAAAAGCCAAAGAAAAGATGGATGAATTGTATGAGTAATGATATGAAAGAGAGAGGAGAAAATGATGCTGTGACGACTGCGAGGGGAAATGGAAGAAGAAATCGGGGTCGGCGACACGTTTTTTTTTTTTTTTTTTTTTTTTTTTTGATTGTCGATTTAGGGGCAGGAAGTTGATAAAGTCTCTCGCAAATTTCTCGAATGGAAACAAAAAGGGTTTTGGATAGAAAAATCTAAGTAAATGGTCTTTTTCCTGATGTAAGATGCTTCCAGAATTTTAGATTGGTTTTGCTACACTTGAATATCATTTTCATGATTTTTATGAGGGTATCGATTTGAAGAAATGAATAAACTTTTTTAGCCGTATCTTGGTCAATATTAATGGAGTTATCAGAGTTAAAGCATCGTGAATAAACCTAACGTGTTTTGAACACATTATTTTGGCACTAATTGCTCCGTGAAATTCGTAAACATTGGCACTGAAGCAATTTTGTCAACAAATTCTCAGCACATACAAAACATAGGTACATGTATGAACTTAGAATTTAAATGGTACCTACATTCAATTAACTCAACTCAGCTAGTCGGTCAGAACCTTGGGTTTCTTTAATGAGCACGAGTGCGTAATGTCTCATTTTCCTCCTTTAAACATAGTTTTAGAATACAGGATTGTGTGTCAAGGATAGTTTATCCATTGGGTTCAGTAGAATCTCAAAGTGAGCAAAGTTGAAGACTGTCGTCACATGTGGTCGGTAATCTGCCTAGGCGTTTCTCCAAAATTGGGGTCGCCTTCAAATCTTACCGGATGCAGCTGAATACCTATATTTTACATGGGACGACTGTCTATCTGACCTCCACAACCTAGCTACTGGCTAATGTGGAACCTCTTGGTAAGACTGGTTGACGGAGTTTTTGGCCACTGACTACCTGTAACGACTGTCAAATATCTCCAAATTACAACCGTGGGACCAACGGCTTATCGTGCTTTCCAAGGCACGAAGGGAACTCAAACTCGAAAAGAACGACCGATATAGTAATAGCACACTGAAATTACTAAGAACCTTTTATTCAAATTTACACATACACAAGCGAAATCTTATTAAATACCTAAATAAATGCACACTGGAATTTCAACACTCGTCGTTAAACCACTTTTGTTTAGGCATTCATTTAAGTGCCCCTTAGTGTTAGAGAAAAGGGGTCCTACTAATATTGAACTTTGCATAATGCATAGTTTACTTATCAAATATTCAACTTTATTTGCAGAGGATAAATAACTACTTAGTTCCAACTTCCAATGCTGACTGGACTTTACACATCCGGGTCGACATTAGGGTTGCACCACATCTATCAGTAGGTACCTATGTTTATTTGCTTTCCTGTCGCTCAGAACCGCCATTGTGAGTGCTATCGCATTACTCTGAATCTACATGGGAATCCACTAGAGGAATTCAATCAGTTTAAATATCTTGGAAGCAACATTAGGCACCTTGGCTTCGGAGATACCATCACGCATTGCAAATACCGCTGCGAACTTTTAACGGCTTAATTATCGTGTCTGGAGATCGTATGACCTAGAGCTAGAGACAAAGATAAGCGTCTACAAGGTATTAATCCTACCTGTCCTTCTCTATAAACCAGATATTAGAATATTATTATGATATATTTATTTATTAAAACTTTATGCACATAATGTACAAAGGCGGACTTAATGCCTTGGGCATTTTCTACCAGTCTACCTTAGGGTGATGCAGAGACAAAACAGTAGGTGCAAGTACAGAAAATTTTCAAGAAAAAAAAAGCAATATATTTAGATATAATAAAATAAAACAATAAATACAAACAAAATATACAAAGTCAAGAGAGATTAAAATACAACGATGATTAAAAACTACTAATTAATTATGGGACAAGTCTGCCAACTTCTTATGTAGGTGTTCGCGAGCTTTCACTTTAAATATGAGTCGACTGGTTGCCTGATCCTGATATTCACAGGAAGCGCATTCCAAAGGAAAACCGCCTGGACAGGAAAAGAAGACTTAAGAAAACCAGAGCGGTGAGTAGAACATATACGTTGGTCTGAAAGGTATTTATTTTATGGGCCAAACTAGCCTGAAAATAAAGGTTTTATTATTATTATTTCACCTTGTGTCTGAAATCCATTTTAAACACATGAGAGCTCTGAGTGACCGAAAAGGATAGAGCATGTAAAAATGCGATTCCTTGCTGATATATGTATGTAGTTAAATCCTTATTCGGCAGTCTGGCTTGGGCCGCCAGATCATACTTAGCCGAACTTGTGTCTAGCACCCCTAATTAACACAGGAAAACATATTCTTTTCATAAAGATTTTCTTCTTGTACCTGACTACGGCGAAGTTAATAACGACGTTATGTTTTAAAGATGTGTTAGTACTCACATCACGTCCCATAGTCTTCTGTGTCTTAATATCAGCGCGGCGATGAGACTTGTAGTGAGGATGCGGCTCCAGCTTCTGCGTCAACTTCTCCAAGAAGCTCAGGTCGCTGGCATCACCCGGCCTGAGGCACTCATCGTCCAAGATCGAGATGATGCCTACAGGATAAAAGATGGTTAACATTCAGGATATTTGCTTTGTGTCTTCTTGTCGCGTGTGATTGTTGTTTGACAGTAGAAAAAATAAGGGGGAAAATATAATGACCACCAAAAATAACTTTGTGACCACTAACATCTATCACCTCAAATATTATATCAATTGATCACCAAATTTAGTAAATTGAGCACCAAATTTTAGTGAGGTGGTTGATGACAAACTAGTTTTGCTTAGGCCGACTTGGGGCACCCTGAAACGAATAGATTTATTGGTTATTTTTTTATAAACCATTCAGAAGTAGTCGACCGGGTCTCCCTCGACTCGGATGCAAGAGTTCAATTTCTGGTGGTAATTAACTAAAAAAATAAATGGGGATTAATTTTGGTGATCATTTACTAATTTTGGCAATCAAATAAAAATTAAATATTTATAATAAAATATTAATAAAAAAAATGTTTTGCTCAATCTGGTGGTTCGTTAATTGTATGCCAAAAAATAATACTGTCGAAGTTTCCAATAAACGGAGATGTGTTTTGTAGAAGCTAATGATAACAGTAAACAAACGTTTATAGTTTACTAGCTTTTACCCGCTGCTTCGCCCGCGTGGAGTTCGGTGATGTCCCACGGGATCGTACCACCGGGATAAAAATAAGAAGAAGAAGAAGACATGCTGCGCCAAACAACCGAACCCAAATTAACTGGGATAAGGGCAGAAAAATGATGACGCTTTCTCTTTAAAGTACTCGAAAACATAACTAGAGGAAGAGGGAGATAGAGAGAACTTGTAGGAAAGTTAGGACGTGCTGTGGGTAAATTTAGGCTGAAAATATTAACAATTAAGTGCTGTTTACCTGTATGCCTGGCTTCAATAAGGTCGCAGATGATGATGTTGTTGAAGTACTCGACAGGCTCCCACTCGATGCCCTCGCGCAGGTACTCCTCCTGCTCCTGCTTCAGTGTCAGCTGGATGAACAGCTGCTGCAGCTTCTCGTTACAGAAGTTGATGCAGAACTGTTCGAAACTGTGAGAAAACGTGGGTTGAGTTAGTTTTGAGAGTTGTGTTGTTGTGAAGATGGACAGATTTGACAACAACGCCATAAGAACTTCTTATCAAACGTGACACGCAAACCACCGTTCCTGGTCTTCATACCCCTAAAAACCCCCCCGGCCGCAACAGCGAGCTGGTAGGATAATCCTCCATTTTCTATAGAGGTCTCTATCCTATCTTAGAGGTCTAGCTCAGAAACATTGCGTGGAGATAGTTGGCGCACATTTCTGGGAGGGAGGTAGGCTTCACCAAATATCCCAAACTGAATGTATAGTCTATTTCTTCATTGTAAGTAATCATTAATAATTTGGTGAGAATATCTGACCAGATCAGAGAGTTTAAAAAGGCGGCTGGGACTAACTCGAACGGAAGACAAATAAACGGTTTTTCTGGTGTAGCTTGTGAAAGGACAATATCCAGCAGTTAACTGCGATATAATTGTCTGAGATGCTGTCTGCCTACACTCACGTTAACGTAATAAAAAGTATGAAGAATCAAATTAAAACTCACCTATTCTTCGGGAAGATTTCAAATCCGTAAATATCCAAGATACCAATGACAGACGACTGGCTCTCCTTGTCCTTGGGCGCAAGTGACGCGTTCAACCTGGACACCAGCCAGCTGAAATGCTTGTCGTATATGGCCTTGGCCAGCGCGTCTCTCGCGTACTGCGCTTGTTCTACGTCCAGCGGGGTGGTGACGACGTCACCGCGGGCGCTGATGGTACGGCTTGTTAGGACTTCGCGTAGTTTTGTGCCGCTTACTTTTAGGAGCTGTGGAAGAAGGATGTTTGTTATAGTGTTTTAAGGGTTTAGGCTTTAAGTGTGGTTGCTGTTGGTGATGATATCGTGTCATTGGGGCTGTGTAAAGTTTGCAACGGACGTCGTCGAAACCTGTTTGGTCAGATAACTCCTGTAACTTCTTGGAGTGTGATAGTTATATTTTACTCGCTTTAAATTAGCACTAGTAGACAGTAGGCAGGTATCCGTCTGTCTGTCAGGATATTTTTCATTTTAGATCTACTTATCGGGTTTATGAGAAAGGTAGAAGAAGGTATCAGGAAATGGACAGCAAATAACAAATAAATGTTACAAGACAATCTCACGAATGTGTGCAATATGTACACACATTGTTGGTACAATACATAGCGATAAAGTGTTGTAAGACTGCATTAAAGAAATGATATATTATTACACAAATATGAAGGGATATTATGAAATGCCCCACAAACGACTCCCGCGTTTGATAAAAAGGAGTCATTGTCCTACATGACCTCAATAATAGTCAAATTATTATCTCAAATACTATAAAATATAAAGATAAGAAAAGCAAAGAAATTGTTACCTATCCGTATTTCTATCTATATTCGATCTGTATATCACCTTTTTACGCCATAACGATTGAACAAATTTCGATTAAACTTGGCATACACATACGGCTAGATCAGGAACTCGGTTAGGAGTTAGGACTAAGAATACTTTTATCCTTGTTCCATTCACGTTCCCGTCTAAATTTTGACGTCAACGTGGGCGAAGTCGCGGCTAAAAGGAACAAATTGAAAACAATATTATTGTTAATATGAAAGTAATCGTTTTCATTACTGAATAAGGAAAAAGCTTTATTGATAAAGGGAAAACTGTATTTTAGATAAGATGTCGAATCCAATCGCTAGTGAATCATTCAGATTTTCTGTTGCAATGAACGTTATTGTTGGATCTATGTGAAAAGGTAAGATACTTCGCTTGGTACCTAAATACGCAAAAATAATGAAGACTAATCTCAATCCGATGACTGAAATCTGGATAATATTGATATTGACGCATAAATTATTGTTCCCGTCAATTCAGCACATGATACTAGAAATCTAGACTGACCAGCATTGAAGTTTATCATCGGTTTAAAAAAACTTAGTTAGAATTTGCGTCTCGATGTCTTGTAAACCCCAGATACAAACAAGGGAACTTGCAAGGGTGCACATGATGAAGAACGTTCGCAGTAACCAAAGATAGTAGGTACCTCTTTCTATATTCAAATACGGATGATTTCAACGCAAAATTCTTTGAAATCCATAGTAGTACATCTAGACTCGCTCAAGATCTGACCAGTGACATCTAAATAAATACTACGAACAGTAACCATTCCTCAAATCCAGGGTTATCACTAACATTATCGTAACAAATAGAGACGTCTTCATAGGAACTATAACGCGACGTCATCTTTCCGTTGAAGATCGTTATCGCAAACGGGTTAGGTCAAAAACCGTTGTTATTTCGAATAAATCATCGTCTGGCAATGTGTTGCTACGAGTAGCTAGTGATCTATTGTGTTTTGTGTTTGAGGTGAGGTGAGTTCAATAATAATTTTGTAACCGAATGGTGTCAAGGAAAGCAGGGCTCTAAAAATCATTGGGAGCAGTTACAGAAATAATGAGTCTTTGCTTGACTATTTGAGTGCATTGCTGCATAATATTTTGCAATACAATATTATTATTTGAGATTTCTTCAGGGTTACTGCCGGAACGCATTTTGACAATTCCATAAAATTAAAGCGTTTTTGTAGTTAGCGAGCAGAAGAATTTTTTAAACAAGTGTGTGTGATGTGATGTGAAGCAATGTATTACGAATTTCTTCAAATTCCTTTGAGGTGCAATAAAAAAGTGTGTTACGCAATGGGCTGTTATACTATTTCTTTTGTCTTAGTTACATTTCAGAATACAGGTAGTTAGGCTGCTTTGTGGATCTGTCAAGATTATTCGTATTATCCAAGCTTTGTGATCAGATTTTTGCTAAGTTATAGTTAGCCAGTTAGGTAGTTAGTGAGATAAGGACAACACCGACAACGGATTCCGAACTTCACCCTTATCAACTTTGGCCACAGACAAGTAGGTAAATGAAAACATATAAAATCGGTCAAGGTAAATGACGTCATCCAGTAAGCGGAAGACAGCAGTCAAAAAGTATCTAGTATTTATACAAACAGAGCCGAACAATGGCGCCAAATTAATGGATCTAACATAAATACTATTGTTCTAAACTGTTCAGTGAATTGGAATATAGGTAAGCTAAAGATGTTGTTTTGAAATTAAAAATTATGTTTATTTTGCAAGTAGGATTTTACAAACACTTTTACACGTCATTTTTTATAACTAGATGGGGCCGGTATTTCGTACCTGACTACTCTGAGAAGCAACAGCCGAAACAAACTAAGAGGTCATAGTCTCTTTTGAAGTCCAGACCATAATCTTGCTCAATTCACATGAGGAATATTATGCAGATTAGTGTCTGAGATGGTCTTTTGAAGAAAGAACCACACAGATTAGAGTGGACCTGTACAGTCAGTGCAAGCATTTGTCAGTTATCGTGTAGCTCAACTTATAACTCAAGGAGCTCAACGAAACGACGAACAATACCAAAGAAACATTGAGCTATTACTACTACGTATATAGAGAAGACACCGCGAACAAAATCTGTGCTCCATTCAAATGCTTTCAGCTGGCTGCAATTCACTCAGTCGCTTGCTCGCCATAGCAGTATATATACGGTGTTAGCCGCCCCCCGTGCGCCCCGCACTGCGCACAGATTTTTTTCGCGCTGTCTTCTCTATACGAAGTAGTAAAAGCTCAATGCAAAGAAAGGACATTTGGGTAGGTCGCTTATCAACTCAAACTATCTCATATCTATAATTCAAACTACCAGACAGTTGTGGAAAAAAACAAACAAAAAATAAAAATGTGACCCACATGATCCCCACATTCACAATAATCAAATACAAATTAATAATAATTTACAAAATGGAAAAGATTATTATGTGGGTTAAGTCGGATGTAACAAACAGTAGTTAGGTCATGATGCCAACATAGGTACGTAATATTAACTTGTAACTTCAAAAGCCTTAGGTAAAACCTGAATGCTACAAGATGTATTTTTATACTTGGACGTTCGCAGTACAGCAGTGCAAGTACGTAGGAATCGATTCGATAAATCTGACAGTTATTCTCGACAAAATGAGTTTTTATCTCTGTTATAAACTAATTTTGTCGAGAATGACTGTCAGATTTATCGAAACGATTCCTACGTACTTGCACGGCTGGGTAGGTAGTAATCGACAAATCTAAGCTTATAATTACAAGCAAGGGTTCGAAGGTAAGGTACGAGGATCGGCCTCTCGCTTGCCAGTCCGCACCTTGGCTTTGATCACGTTAAACCGGACTACTGCTTCAGAAAAGGTTTCGATGGAAGTTTTTAAGAGGCAGACAGGAAAAAGTCTCAAGGTTAGAAAGATAAGCAAAGTACCTAATTTAGTTTTGGAAACAAAACGGTCGTAGCACGTGCTCTTGTAGGACTTTTTATCGCATGTTCTAATTGGTATAACAATTAGTACCAGCACCTAAATTTATAAAATAAAGTACTTCCTTTATAACTTGGTAACGTGAGTTTCCTTGCTTGGTTTTTTGGTTTCATGCGAAAACTATACATCACAGGAATAGAGCGCATCTTATCTTTACCGACGGTAATTATATTGCATAATAAGGGTCGTTTTGTTCTTATAGAGATGATGTTAATCAAGCATTGATTAGCATAATACTAATTAAATATTTCATTCTATTCAGAAAACATACATTTTTTTTTGCAAGCGAGCATAGTTGTATGCTATGCACTGAAAGTATTTGTACCCAACTGCGCGACAACAAATATTAAGCTCTACAATATCGGACAAAATCAACTCTTCATTGGTACCTATTTCTTTAGGCCTTAAAATGATTATCTCCTTACCTCAGCCACGCTGATTGTGTTAGCATCATGCATCAGAATCTCCGCGTTGCCCTTTTCGTTCGATACGAACTTCGCGTTACCGAGGTGGAGGATACTGGCAACAATCTCGAATATCTCTGTCTGTTCTGATTGGCCGATTTCTATGACTTTCATGGCTTCCTGGACTGTCCTGAACTGCTCGGCGTCGTTGTGGCGCTGGGGTGCTGCGGTGGCCTGGAAAAGGATGAAATTGTTTAGTATTATGATTTGGCAAAAGCTTTCAATCATGTTTACCACATGAATCATTTACTAAAACTTAATTTTAGGGGTCAACGTCATGTCAAATAGTTACAATAAATAGTTTAGTAGAGGTGCCTCAGTTTTAAAATAAATGTAGGATTAAAACGTTTAGGGTGCAACAAGGTAGTATGTTGAGCCCATTGTTCTTTTCGGTGTTACATAAACAAATCTACTGCATAACGTTTTCTATTTATAAACCGTAAAGCTTATTAGGCTAACTGTGGGATGATATGATAATTTATTTTATTACTTACGACATCAGACGTGTACTTGTAAGAATCGGGCCTTCCTTGCAGCTTCAATTGCTTCATCAATTCCTGGTCAGCGCCGGCTAGCAGTTGGTAGAAAATATGGAAGTTTCTTTCTCCAGACATCTGGGATACTACCCTGGACTTCTCCAGCAGGTAGTTAAGGATATGCCCTCCTTCTGGTGCTCCTTCATAATTGAACTGTACGTCCATGTACTTTCCGAATCGGCTGGAGTTGTCATTTCTGTGGGTTTTAGCGTTTCCGAAGGCTTCTAGCAGTGGGTTGGTTTGTAGCAGTTTGTCTTTGACTGTTTCAACGTTGCGCAGGTGGTTTGTTCTTGCTGCTATGTACTCTAGGACCTTTTTGGAGGCTTCTGTCTTGCCGGAACCGGATTCGCCTGGACAGAAAGAAGTTTTGGTTTAACATTGTTTGTAGATTTCACGTGAAGGTTGAAGCATTGATATTAGGACCACGGAAGACTTGGATTACAACCACATTAACGTATTTCATACCTGAGATCAAGATGCATTGTTCTCTGTGTTCATATACCAAGGACCTATAAGCGTTGTCTGCGATCGCGAATCTGTAACAGAGAAGAATAGTTATTAAAAATACTTATTGCGCAAGAATGAGTAAGCAAGGAAAAAATCTATGCTACACTTGATTTAATATCGTAACTCATTATTTACACATCGGAGCCTCAAACCTCTCAGGAGGGTCTTCAAATAAATGGCGATATAGCATAATTTTCGCATTTTATAGTTTAGTTTTCCCTCTATCTAAAGGTCTTTCAAAAACGTCATGTTGAGAGTATATTTTTGTCCACGGTTCTCGTTTATTGCTGTAAGTATTGTCGAGTTTAATAGAACTTCCAATAGGTACCTACTGTTATCAAGTAGATAAGTAGCCATTATCAGCTCAATAATAAATAGTATCGAGGTGCTTGTTATAGACAATATTTTGTCACAAATTATGTATTCGTTACATTTATTTGTTTGGTTGGTCGGACGGAACAGGCGCGACGACAAAAAAAAACTAATTAGTCCGTCAGTCAGATTTCCAAAAAATATTGAACACATATTTTTTCTTTTGTTACGTAAACCAAAATTGACGAAGATATGACGCTTTTAAAATGCTCAATACGTCACGCCTAGGTATAATTTTTAGCTAGTTCTGACGTCACGAGCCCCTACTCCCAAGTTTTGATGCATTTTATCTTTGTCAATATTCATTAATTTACAAAAACAAAAAATATGTGTCCTTTATTTTCCAATACTCTAACTGACGGACTAAATAGATTTGTAATTTTTTGATACTGTCGTCATGCCTATTACACAGAGTTGGTTGTGAGATGGGTTGCTTGTTTACTATTATGATTTAGGTATTTGAATTCTCTGATTTGTGCTACTTAATTGGTTAACTGTCTTTTTGGATCAGTGTTATTGTTGAACATCAGGCCTTGTGTTCAATTCCCAAGTCGGGCAAAGTGTTAGTGAGTTTTTCCATCAGGAATTTCTGAATATTTCACAGAGTCGTAATTTGTGCCCGGTTGATAAGAAGATAGATAAGAGGCTTGCCCTTCATACATAGGACTTTAACATAATATATTGAAATCTGGACAACTCAACAACTCTGCCTAACATCAAAATAATATTGTCCAAGCTAAAACATTGGCCAGTAAAACATCAATGAGCGTAGGAAGGCCCATTTCCATTTTATCTCCGACCTACGCACCTTTATTGGTGGCACTTAGACACTCAACTACATATTTCTGAATACCTACTGATAAGAGTTGATAAAATGACACAAACTTTCTCATTGTACTTTCCCACACGTCAAATGTCAGAGATAACCTAGATGATTCATTCATATCTCTGGATCGCCTCTCAGGCATTCCGTCGGCAATTCAGATGATTTTGGATATGAGAAAATGCGGTACCGATATTTGATTCGAATATTTTGGGAATCTAGAACAATTTAGTACATACTACTAGCAAGACTTAAGTAACTATACAGGGGCGAATTGAATCAGCTCTGGAAAAACTTTGTGAAAGGTCGTAACACGAGAACCAAAAGGTGTAAACACTTTACAAGTTTTAGAAGCGTTTTTCTCCTACTATTCTGTCTGATTACAATATCATGTTGTTAGTACATAGTACCTATTCTGGAACTCATATTTTAATGAAAGAGATCCTATCTCCAAGTAAGAATCGTTTTTTTTCGCTTGACGTTTTGAAAATTGCTTTTAAATTTAGAAAAGCGTACACATATTGTTACGCCGTGTTGTACGCCGATCTAAATACGATAAAACAAAGAAAATACATAACCTCCTCTTTTTATATAAGACGGTTAAAAATTGATATTGGGTACTTCGGGTAACTACAGCTGATTACGGGGTCATTACCGGCTTCGGGTATTGTTGTTAATCCTACTAATATTATTTGTGAATGTGTGTACATTGTAGGCTTTGTAGATTCCCAGATGCTTGTTAACTTTTGTAATATTTATCTTGTTTTAACGTTTTTTGTATAGTAAGCAACGACCTATTGTCGGGCCTACGCCGTCCCCCCAATAGAGAATATGCATAAATTTTCTTTTTTTTTATCGATACGGAATGTTAAAGTACTATAAAAATAATGAAAAAAAGCGAAAACAAGACATAAATCGGCCAAACAACAGAAAAGCTATAACCATTTAAAATTTTGTTTCTATTTCTTTTTAGATAAACTTAATTTAATACGGATTTTGTACGTCGATGCAGCGAATGACGTCATTCGCTGTATCGGATCTCTGTCTAATCAGCAGTTTCAAATGCTTATAACGTAGTTTTTATTTTATTTTATGGATGTTTCTTACTCTTTCACGCAAAAACTACTAACCGAATTTGGACGAAATTTTGCACATAGATATTATATAACCTGGATACTCTTTATCCCGGTAGTAAGATCCCGTGGGACAATTACCGAACTCCACGCGGGCGAAGCCGTAGGCACAAGCAAGTTTAGTCGTGTTGAGATGTCACCTACCACGATTTTAAAGTATCTCTGGTTATCTGATCTATATCATTTAACCCAGATTTTATTTATTGAATTCCATTTTGGAACAAAAGTTCAAAAGTTCTAAAACCTTACAATTTCCAGATTAGTACTTGCTGCTTTATTTCCTGTCAGGTATTTTAATAAATATTCATCTGCGTTATTTAAATTAAGTGATAAGTAGTGCTTATCCAGTGTCAGTAAAACCGACCTAAATATCTATAGACATATTGACTATTTGTAATAAAATAATTTAGATTTTATCCAATTTGTTATACTATACTAAGCCTATACTATTATCGAACCAAAAGATATATTATCACATATTAATATGTATTTTATCTTTGAACAGACACAGCGTGCGTGGTTGTCAAGTCTAGACATGATGGACCTATGTAGTAGGTAGTATATAATATAGGAAAATTGAAAATAATTATGCAAGTTCATAGTTGATTTGATGGACTTTCCATCAATCCTAAAAAAAACTTAACGTTTTTAGCAACTAAGTTTTTAGTTGCTTTAGTTTGATAATGGTGTCGATTCTGTTGTGCACAAACTAAACTTAATTTAGGCTATTACTATCTTTTACTAAAAGGCAGTGCAAGAAAAGGACGGCTATAGCTATGAACTAAGTTAGAGATTTCAAACTAGTTTATGCCATGCGCTTCACCGTGTTTTTAGTCGACATGTTTTTACGTGCACCCTTCATTTGTATAGAAATTCTAGTTCCAACTAAATTTGACAGCTCTAAATTACGGCCGTCTCTTTCTCGTTTTATTAGAGAGAAAAAGATAGCAATAGCCTAAATTAAGTTTAGTTTGTGCACAACATAATCGACACCGATTCGACGTAATTTAGAGCTGTCAAATTTAATTGGAACTAATATTTCCATACAAATGAAGGGTGTGCACTGTGCACCCTTCATTTGTATAAATGAAATGTAAAAACATGTCGACTAAAAACACGGTGAAGCGCAAGGCATAAACTATTTTGACATCTCTAACTTAGTTCATAGCTATAGCCGTCCTTTTCTCGCACTGCCTTTTAGTAAAAGATAGCAATAGCCTAAATTAAGTTTAGTTTGTGCACAACAGAATCGACACCAATAACTCCATGCGGAATCGAGCCAAATCACAGGGTCTAGACTAGACGAAATGATTTTTTATCAGCAATAACGCTAGTGGAAAACCCAGAAAATTTATTGTATTGACTTTAAGATAGCGTAGATCTAGATCAACTAGGCTGTCGACAACGCAAGGCAACGCAACGCGAGGTTATGCGCTCCATCCTCAAGAATTAAAATGTTAAGTAATAGCCCATACTATATGGCAATAAAAATATATAATAAGCTGCCCAACATGTTTAAATGCTGACATAACTACTATATAGAATTGTATTATCACTATCATTGACATTTAATTTTTTGACATAACTAGGTATTATTATCGCTATTGAATTGTACTAATTTAAAATATAAAGATTACGTAATAACAATGTTTAATGCATGCTAATTTAAAGTGAGAAGAGCAAAAGAATATGAAATTGCATGCTTGTTAAAGGCTGCTAAGTCATAAGTACTAACATAACTTAACACCACATTGTACACTTGGTTCGCAATAAATGTTTTGACTTTGACTTTGACTTTGAACGAGAAGCTTAAATGCCAATCTTGTTAAAAGTTGTTGTGGAAAGTAACACTTTATGGACCCTCGCGCTGTCGCGCTTTACGCGGCAGCGACCGTCCCTAAAACCGATTGCCATTGTAGTTCTAAACCTTTAGGCCTGAAGATCATTGTCATATTATAGCCTCACGTAGTAATGATGATGAAGTACCTAGTACCTAATGTTGTCATAATAGAGTGAAACTAATCTATCTCTGGCTCCGTGTCACTTTAATAATGATTAAACAAAAACGGTTGTGGCTGTTCTCGAATTACCCTAGGCTGTCAAAACTTTCATTTTACTTAAACCGTCCTTAATATGAAATATGATTAATACTATCGTTATCCTTAATAATCCTCCAATAATTCTAATGATACTCGTAATATAGCTGTTGGTCTTCCTGTGCTTAAAACAAACAAATAAATGATACTCACACGTGTGGTGGTGCCTCGAAGAAAGCCTTCTTGTAGTAGAGCTTGGTCTTTTCTTCCGTGTAGATGGGCAGGTGCTTGTAGGGGTTCACTGATATGAGGACGTTGCCGATGTACGTCTGTCAGGGAGGGAATGGAGCTGTCAGTATCTAGGTTTACTAAAGGGAAAAGATTATTCCCTTTGGAACTTGAGAGATGGTTTTCATGTTTAAAGTGCCTCGTTAAATAGTGTCGTTAACAGGCTTTTATTACTGTAAAGTATCCACCATTATTTCACAATATGATAAGGTATTCCCAATCCCAATCTAATTTGTCTAGTTAAATATTTTAGTTTATCAGAAACGACAGCCTTATTTAACGGTTCAGAACCGTCACTAACCTGTGTACGGTATTACAACGCGTGTTGTCAATTTGTCGTCATCATTATGAACTTCTTTACTTATAACAATAACGTTTCAGCGAAGTCATAATAGCGTTAATGCATTGCCAAGTGGCCCAAAATAGTAAATTAAATTCACTGTTGCATCTTAAACTTAAACCACACTTACATAGATAATATTCTCGTTGAACCGCTTCCTGAGGTTGTCGATGAAGGCGGCTTCGGAGCGGAAGTCTTCCAGCAGCACGAAGTCCTGCACCCCGACCCTCTCGCGGTGGACCAGCGCGTGCTCCATCATGCCTGTCACTGACACCGGCCGCAAGAGCCTGTGGACAAACGAGGCAATGGATTAGATAAATGGCAATTATCACAACTTACGTTTAGATTGTACAGTGTACAAAGCCATTTGATACACAGGCAAAACAACAAACACTTTTCCACTACCACGGTGTCAAGTTTTATTTTCATTATTGTGTTTGTGTGCATGTTGTTAATATCCCTTATGAGAGCAAAGTCAATGGACTTGACTGTCATCATCTTCTACCTAGCCTCTGCAAACTATGTTGGGGTCGGTTTCCCGTTTATCTTTAGCTGAATAGTTGACTGCTGAATACATTTACATATTTCAATAATGGTTGATCCATCAGGAACTCTTCCGGTATAGATTGGTTTCACAAAGATCAAGGGAAGGAAAACTTAACTAATAGGCATGACGACAATATCAAAAAATTGCAAATCTATTTGGTCCGTCAGTTAGAATATTGGAAATTAATGGACACGTATTTTTTGTTTTTGTAAATCAATGAATATTGACCAAGATAAAACGCATCAAAACTCGGGAGTGGGGGCTCGTGACGTCAAAACTAGGTAAAAATTATACCTAGCCGTGACGTATTGAGAATTTTAAAATCGTCATCTTCGTCAATTTTGGTTTACGTAACTTAAGAAAAAACACGGGTCAAATATTTTTGGATAATCTAACTGACGGACTAATTAGTTTTTTTTTTGTCGTCTCGCCTATTCAATCTTCAGCTTCACCACACTCACCATGCCTTCGATAATTTCGCACTCACAAAAACAATATAACAGAAGTCACTAAAATCACATTGATAGCCCATTTTTGTAGAGCTAACACACGCATGATAAAAATGGCTGTAGCCCATCTTTGACCAATCTTAACATTAGACTGAATATGCAGATTATGTGGCATGAGACTGATGACTGAATAAGTAAACAATTATCTGATGTTTACAAGATCATTAACGCTCTGCGAACGGTAAATACTAGTAGGTATAGAAAGAGCTGTATTGTTTGTCGGATATAAATAAGAGGTTTGTTCGTGTGTGTTGAAATACCTAAGCTTAATGATTTAATTATTGTTTTTGAATAGAACAATTATGATGGTTTTTGATAATTAGGTGTGCGGTAACATGAAAGAACCATAATGATGTTTTTTGATAATTAGGTGTGCGGTAACATGAATGGGTGTTATTTGTAAATAGTTATTAGTTAATTTATGCCATTGTTTCACTTGAGAAGTGGCGAAATTACCTGGCGGCCATTTGAATGCACCCAATACATGTTACAACTATTGATAATTTGTTGTAAGCTTGCAGGATTAGCCGTGTGGTATCCGGCAGAGTAGAATAGAACCAACCCATTACACTCACGGGTGTCGTATAAGGCGACTAATGTCTGAGGCAGAACACCTTGCGCCTCCGTAGACCAGAGAATGGGCAGCAGCGTTTTCTGTTAGTCTTTCATCACTGCGATCTCCAATCCGCCTGCCAAGCGTGGAGATTACGGCAAATTCCTCCCATCATGGGAGAGGCTTATGTCCAGCAGTGGACGTTATGGGCTGTTGTAGTGTAGTGTAGTTGCAGGATTCCGTACCTGAAGGGTAACTAACAGGACCCTATTAATAGGCCTCCGATTTCCGTCAGTCCGTCCGTCCGTCTATTAGTCAGCGGGCTGTTTCTCATGATCCGTAATAAACAGTAAATCCGGTAGGCTACATAACTACGATGGTACGGAAGTTTTAAAAGTAAGTTCGTATTTCCAAGTGCTTTCTTACTTAACTTACTGCTTATACCTTTGTTACTACGTATACTACACATAGTACCGCAGACAGTCACAAAACCGACAAACTTTACTACAGCATTAAAATTTTACGTACTAAGACCGAAGCACCAAAAGCGTCGTACTGCAGTATGTCTGCGGCTCAATTAGCTCAAATCGTGATATTTTGCGGGAATGTCAACTTTCTTGGCATTATGCTAAAATATCGTGACATTAGGACTCGGGACGATTCCGGCAAGACCCGCACTCATTTCGTGAGTAACGTTCAACTCACGAAATGAGTGCGGGTTAGTACATACATAACGTAGCTTTCGAGGAATTTCGAGGGTGGCAGTGCTTAAACGTAAAAAAACCTTTTGTGTGCTTTTATGTACCTAATGAAGTATTTTGATTTTTCAGAATTGTTTTTGTCCTTGGATCGAAACGGTGGTAAAATGGTCGTTTAAGTTTGTGACTGGGTTCTACATCGAATTCTAACCAAACACTTAAACATTCTACACCCTACCCACGTACGGCTTAGTTTTGCATGGTAATTGCAAAAACCCGGATAAAAAACAACCTACTTATCACAAATTATCGATATCTTTAATCGAATAACGCACGTAAACTAATGATATGCTGATTACAATGTAACATTGACGTCATAGACAGTTGCATATGAACGCGTTGGTTCATCCCTAGCACTTAGTTTAGTAGATAGGCCCGTCCGTTTGCATTGACCCAGTTACGTGATTCTGACGTCCCGTTTCGAAATTACTCGTAATTTATAGGCGTTAATTAGTCATTGTCATTTATAGCTGAGCTATGAAACATGATATTAAAGTATGATTTTATTTTTCTTGTAATTCGTCACCCAAGCTAAGATTTCATTTTCACCATTCATTTAGTTTCTGTTTGTAGCCATGGGTTGAAGACTGGTACATGGTACTGAAATCTCTTTTTGTCTCTAAAGCGCTGGCCAGACCCCCAGCAAA
Source organism: Xestia sexstrigata (assembly GCA_941918905.2). Classification (NCBI taxonomy): domain Eukaryota; kingdom Metazoa; phylum Arthropoda; class Insecta; order Lepidoptera; family Noctuidae; genus Xestia; species Xestia sexstrigata. Next base: position 18,957,758 of record OW799214.2, read on the forward strand.
GTATGAAAATGAGGGATGCCTCGCCCAGCTCGCTTGCTCGCTCGCTAGCTGGCGGCGAGGCCTGCCCTTTGTCTTCGTTAGCATTATCGTATCCACTCATGGCGGATTTTTCAAGAGGTATTTAAGTTCAACCAAACTTTTTGGCAATTTAGTAAGCTACAGTTCTAAATAATTTAATAGGTGCTAAAATGCTATTAACCCTTCAATATCAAGCTTCCCAGAACACATTGCCCACTTAAGTCTTTAGTCCTTAAATAACTTTGCGATTTTCCCGCAGTACGTTCTCCAAAGCACGTTGCCCACTGAAGCCCTCCTCAAATAGCACACAGTGCTGTTTCCGCAAATCCGCGCTCAATTAATATAAAGCGACATCGCGTGCGGTCCGCCTGCCTGGCTGCCTGCCCTATTTCATTAGCGGTCACTGAACGTGAACGCAAACTGTTTGAGTTATAACAATGGGTCAAGTTGTGGCTGAAAATGTTGGATTTACGCAAAGAAATGCAAGGACGGACCTTTAAGGAAGTTATTTTGATACTTCAGCTGTTTTTAATAATACCAGTTCATACAGGGTCTTAGTTCAAGTTTAGGTCGTGGAAGGTTTTTAAATCCATTGACTACTAAACAGCTTATGACCAGAAAATGAAGAAGCTAATATTAGTTGATTTGGAAAATTAATTAAGTTCTTTCAGCTTACAGATGTCGGGAGAAGTAAACAGGTAGGTACTATAAATTCGAGACTGATTTTATAAGAACTATTGGAAAAACAGTTGGTTTTGTTAATTACGTTGCTTACAAAACTTAAGAAAGAATAGGGTAGATGACAAAAGAAAGTGTAAATAGTCCGTCAGCTAGATTTCCCAAACATATTGGACACATATTTTTACTTTTTTCACGTAAACAAAAAATGAATACGATACAGTGCGTCAAAAACTCGTGTGACGTCACAAGCCCCCACTCATGATCTCTGACTCGTTTTATCTTCGTCAATTTTGATTAATTTGATAAAACAAAAAACACGTATGCAATCTTTTTCGATAAACTAACTGACGGACTAAACATAATCAATTTATTTTTTAATTAATTTTGTTTTACTGTAACTTTAATCATTTTCTTTTGTTTTGTCCTGTGCGGACTAAAAAATACTTTTTCTTTCTTTCTTTCTATAATGCGGGCTCACAAATAGCTCCGAAACCTTAGCAAAATCGTCTGTCGTCCGTCGGTTACCGCTGTCGGAAACTACATAAAAATCATATGAAACCTCAAGAAATCGTGACTAGACTAAAACGTCCATTTTATGTTCCAATAACAAATTCACATTCAATTTTGAAACGTGTCCAATTACGTCTATTAAGAATTCTCTTCGCATATTTGTGTTCCGTATGTATCCTTACAATACCACCATTAGTTATTCCATTTTCCACCTTACATCACACAAGCTACAGTTTGAATTCCCGTGTACTATGATGTGTTTGTGTGCTTAGCTCAAGCGTCGTTACTGAGTACTATTTTGGTAAAGCAAGACCCAAAATCGACTATGGGAGTCAATCACCTTGCGGTTACAATCACTCTATATAAAGAACTCAAAGTTATATATATACAGGTTCAGGATGAAAGTTGGTGTGTTTGTTTGTTCGGTAAATTTACGGATGTCTGGGTTGTTCTAAGTTGTTTGGTGCACTTAGGATATGGAGTAGTGTGAAGAGATAGTGATCGTGTGCTGTTAATTTTAAAGCTATGTAACAAATTCTAATACTACAATAAACCATAAATTGATTCAATAAACCACGGCTTTAAAATTAATAGCCAGAAATGGCCTGATAATGGTTATAGGTTTTAACATCGTAAAACCACACGTGCATTTATATAATTCAGAGTTTAGAATATATGCAAGTTTGCAATTTGTTTATTTTGATATTTACAATGATTATATTAAAAAATCATGACATGGGAGACATGGGAGTTATCTATGACAGGTGCTTATGAAATTCTGAATTTGGGTAAAAGTTTACAAATTGATTTTCAGGAGTACGTTTTATAAATCAGGGAGGTCTGACGTATAGTATTTCTGGACTTTTGTTTTGAAAACATGTATTGTAGTTATACTAAAGCAAGAAAGTAGAGAAAGGGGACTATTGGCATCTACTATTTTACACTAGGCAAACACATGTAAGTACAAAAACTTATCTCTGGCTTAGGCAGTCGTCTGTATACTTGTATACATGATTAGATACTTAGCACCTTCATTACCGATTGGAATACCACTGACGTTAGTTTTCACTTAGATGAGTCAAGTTAATTAACTTTAGTTAACGTGTAGGCATTGCTAGTGAAAGTTTTTCAATAAGCAACGAACTGAGGTCACTTCTCATGGAACTTCACATGGAACTCAGGTCTGGCATGTAATTTCGAATGGCATGAATTATGAATGGATTTTATTTAAGTAAAATGTTTAATTTCCTTTGCCATCTGTCATGGTTTGCGATTGATTAATTGTCATCTACTCAACTACCTTAAAAAGTCTTGAATTAACTGACAGGCAACGCGCGGCTGGGTCTAGAAACATCGCATTTTGAACAACAGTTCTTTTTTAACCGACTTCTATAAAAAAGAGCAGGCTATATATTTCAGACTTTTTTTATTTATAGCGAAAGTGAGCATTTCTGAAAATTCCCCCCCTGAGGGTTGAAAGATAATGGAAGTCCACATCGGGCACAAAGATTCGGTGTTAATAAATACTTATTACCAAAAACATTTGTGATTTAACAGACTGTTCCCATACTAATTAGGGAGGTATTTTCGATTGCATCGTAATAAATTATTTAATGACCAGTTAACCCATACTAAACACATATTTATCAATAATTAAAACACAGACTACCTACGTAATTACATGCTGATTACAAGCATATCGTTACAGATGATCAAACTATTTTATCATTTCATATCAAGAATAATCTTAAGACTACTGGACTACATAAACGACGAAAAAGTATTAATTAGTTATTATAAATACCTATGTTTGTTTATTTTTTTAATAAGGCAGTGTAAGAAGGTTGTCTACTTTCCAAACAACCTTAAATTATGCAAGCTGGTTATTAAGATAAGCCTGGCCACATTCGGTAACACAAACTAATTTGAATTTAAAAAGATCATCTGCCAAGGCTTTTACCAAAATTGTTGGGGTGGGCGTCCAGTTTAACCGGATGCAGCTGAATACCAGTATTTGACATGGAGCGACTGCCTATCTGAGCTCCACAACCCAGTTAGTACTAGATAATACGATACCCCATGGTAAGACTGTTTGTCAGACTTAGGCCACTAACCGAATCTTTAATGATTACAGGTATAATGATATAAGCTCAAAGATCGGTTAGGATCCTGAAGTTATACGCATCACAAGTGCATCCGCGGGCAACAGCTAGTGTCATTATTATTATCATCCAGGCAAGTGCACATAGAAACATTGTATCCGCATGTGACGGAAGGCCCGTTCTAGTAGCAACAATGATGGCTCAATGAGCTCAATCCGTTATTTATGCCAAATTAAGCGGTCATTTGAATCCATCATCGTTATGATCGTGTGGTGAATACTAATCTAGGTATCAATTCAATGGTTGAGCCTTCCAATAGAGATGTCAGCATGAGTTTCTGTTTTAATTCTTAGACTTAGACTTAGACTTAGTTTAGGAGTTAGAGAATCCCAAAATTCTATGTGACAGCGTACTACCCCTAAAGTAAGATTTAAATTGTTACTAGAGTAAGAAATTCTTGTACCTACCTTGATGGAAATAAAATATTATTATTATAATTCGATCGTTTGTCCATTTTTTAATAAGACTTTTGCTGTGTATACTGGGATGATGTGTAGCTAGGGATCAGTATTATGATTATTTTGTTCAACCTCGTTATCCGCCACGATTATTCAAACTCAAACTCAAAGAATTTTTTTCAATTAGACCATTACGGCACTTTTGAATGTCAAAAATACAAAAAAATAACAAAGCTACAGTCCCAGACACAAGACATGATAACTTGAGAAAGTTCTGTAGTTGCCCATTCCCAAGCGTAGATCTCTATGGAGAAGAACGGGTAAGAAACTCCATGGACACTCTTTTAAATCAAAATATTGTTACAAAATCTTGGTTACGTCATTCATGTTGAGAGTATAGATATATGTATGTGAGAACGATGTAGAAAGACTTGCACATTAAGAGCGTCCACTCGTTCTTTTACAAGTCTCTCAGACAATGTATCCATTTTTCTTCTTCCTATCTCTCTTCTTCCTATCTCTCTTCATCCATTAAAATTAGTAATTCTCCTAGTAGCCCTGTCTTCGGTGACAAAAACTTGACCTTGCTGTGTACCGAGAGGATAAGAGAAAGAAGTTTGTTTCGCTTTCGACCTTTTCGATGGTTCTTGGATATTAGAAGAAGGCGGAAAATCAAGCAAAAATAGGTTGTTGACTATAAGAAAATTAATGCCCTTATCAAAATTATTCCAAATGTATGTAATTCCGTATTACACAGATATGATTATATATTATATATTATATATTATTATTATATTATTGCTTTAGATACCGCACGCATTAAAATTGAATAGGCTCACGGTTTGACTTATTGAGTCATTCGCATTAATGATCGAATCAAGGTTATATATATATCTTATAAAAATGATTATGAAACGTATATATATAATTTTGATTGATGTTGAAATATCAATAACAATAACAGATCACGAACAGTCAAGTCTAATGAAAGAAATATCTTCTCTCGAATAGTCGCGCGCTGAGCCAATACTTACAAGCCAAGTGATAAAATGAACCAATAAGTAAGTTAAAGCTTTTTAGATATCTATAGATTGGCTAAAAATAGCATCAGTTATTGCACTTATTGATGGTTTTATGGTAAGGCCTAAAAAATCCATTTGTGGCGTCCCATAAAGTGTCCCATTGCTGGGTAGCCCTCCTCTTTCTGCGACTACAAATTGCGATCTCTGGCCATGTTCGCCCCGCAGACAAGATCGTCACAGCACCTTCCCTTCACCTTGGCAGGATTTCCTCCATCAGGTGTCCACTTGGGGAACGATGACTACGACGTTAGCACCACCTTTCAGATGTGGATATGAACATAGGTAGGTACCGGTAGTAAATACTTACAAAAACAGTACCACTACCAATTCTATCAAAAGTACTTCTATTTGATTCTATTATTTTCGTTCCTTTCTTCAAGGTTGGGCTAACAAAGCCGTATAAACATTGCAAGGACATTTATGACGTCACTGCAGCCTCGTGTTATTATGGCTAAGTAATATTAAATACGATCTTTTTACGATGAGGGTTACTTGGCTTGGCGCCGCCGCCCGATACAAAGTCATTAATTTTAGTACTAAATTCGAGTTACAGTGTCTTTTAGTTTCAAATGTAGGTTGTAGCTTAATGCTGATTGCGAAGTGTGTGATCATGAAATATTAATAGGTATAGTAAGTGACTACACGATGGTAGAATTTTTCAGTGATTTCTAGATCTTTGACGGTCGGTCGGTAGGAAGAAGCCTGACGAAGATAGTTTGAAAATAACAACCAGTCTAACCAAGGGGTATCGTATTACCTAGTTAGGGTTACCAGATGGAAAAATCAAAAGTCCGGAGAAAAAGCCTGATTTCCATTGAAAAATCCTGAGATTTTTTACAGTTTCAAAAATTATATAAAAAAGCTAAAGCTATAAAAAAGCTCAATGGTCGAATGAAAGAAACCGACTACGACCGTGTCTTCAGTTCGAGCAATACTTTTAATTCAATATCATTTGAAGAGCTTAACATGTGGGGCATTTTATAATACATAATTAAAGAAAAAACCTTACTTAAAAATGTCTCATCACATATTAAGTATGATCAAACTGATTAAGTACCTACTTGGATAAATAAGTACTGATTTTAATTGTGCAATTATTACCAAAGGAAGTTTATTTTTAGTTTGTTTAACTTTTTATTAAAGAGATCTTTAAAATGTAAGCTGTATTTTATTGAAAATTCAAAAGATCCTGAGTTTTCATGAGATTTCCAAAATACAGCCGCAATCCTGAGAAGAGTCCAAAAATCCTGAAATCTCAGGACACATCCTGAGATATGGTAACCCTATACCCAGTAACTGGGTTGTAGAGATCAGATAACCAGTCGCTCCATTTAAATACTATACCTACCTGCTGGTATTTAGTGGTTAACTGGAAGTCGACCCCGGCATAAACCTTAGTAGTTGGGAAAATGCAGGGCCAATAAAAATTATGATGGTCTTCTATATTATTTATAGCTCTGTTAATAATTACCTACAGTGTTACTGGTAATAAATAAGATTTATTGAATGGTTTAGTTAGAGTTGGATGCTATATTAACCCGACCACGATACAGAACAACTTTCCGCTTTAAAGATTATTTTGTCTAAGTTCTTTTGAACTTATTTAAACAGAAAGTTTTCTCGTTTTTATTCACATTTTGCTTAGAGATTTCTAAATAAGTTTATTACAACACGAATTTTACTAGTTTTCCGCAATCAATGACAAATGTGTTAATTATTTCAACAGCCTTGATTGATATATCATTTTCAATTACCCGTCTCAGTGATATTGACAATGGATTAGGTATTGTTGAATAATTAACGTTTCCAGAAGCGCTGAGTACCACTTTACCTTCAACAAACAATTGATATACCTATTGTGATAATAGGTATGATGCAAATGAAAGGATGCCACAGACAGCATCAACGTTTTAAATTGTGTGATACACGGACATGTCCCAAAATTTGATGCCTCATTCGCCCTAAATGGACATTATACGATGATCATCAGAACATTGAGATGTTTAAGATGATGTGATGTGATGTGTGTGTGTGTGTTTGTGTTGTGTTGATGTGTTGTGTGTTTTTTATCTATACTTATACATATATTTATAAAGAGGTAAAATTTGTTTGTGAGTTTGTAAGATGTAGGATTATCCCAGAGTGTCATAGGCTACATTTAAAACGTTAACAGGAGCGAAGCCGCACGCAAAAGCTAGTTACTTAAGTATAAAGAGATAAAGCTCGTAAGTTTGGTCTTGAGAGGTAATATCATATCTGAAACTCCGCATCCGATTTCAAAGATTCTTTACCTAACTGATGAAAAGTTAATAAGCTTTTGCAGCCCAATGGGCGAATCTTGTATTGACGTCACACTTTCTAGTGCAGACGTACGCTTGGATAGGTGGCGTGTCCTACCAGATGCGTCTTGTAGTGATCATCGCCTGATCGTGTACGAATTTGTTCCGGTGTCTTCTCAAGGTCCATCTCATATCACTGGTGATTTTAGATATAAAAGTAAAGGCGCGAATTGGGAATTCTTTAGCTCGCTTTTTGCGTGTCACGCCAAAGACTTCACTCGTGATGGGCTGTCAGCTGAAGAAAGTGCTGAAATTATGTCAGACACCTTCACTTACTGTGCTGACATCGCCATTGGTCGCGCATCTATGACCAACATCCATAGATGTGATTGGTGGTGTGACTACTTAATTGAACAACGTAAAAGCTATCGCCGAGCGCGTAGGCATTTAAACAAGCTTAAAAAACAAAAGGTCACCGGAGACCCACTCAACTTTGCTTTAAATGCGTTTAGAGTTGCCAAGTCCCGCTACAGAGCATCGGTGGAAAAATCCAAGGGTAATTTACTGCGAAAAATAGTAGAAAAATTAGATAAAGAAGGTCCGTGGTCTCCTTTGTATCACGAATTCAAAGCTAATCGATCAGTCGACCTGGCGTTTGTCCAGAACATTAAAGTCAATAATAAACACACCACCGGTATTGAGGAAACAACCGAAGTTCTATTAAATAGTCTGATTCCTGATGATTCGCCGGTAAATGACAATGACTACCATCAACAGATCAGAGCGTGGGCTGCTGTGCCACCTGAATCACCAGCGTCAGACCTTCCATCCATTGACGAATTCATTAATGTTGTCAGGAAACTGCCTCTTAACAAATCATCAGGTGAAGATAAAATATCTAATCGGATGATAATAGAAGCGTGTAAAACAGCGGGCGACGCCATTCTATCTGTTTTCAACCGATGTATTGCGGACGGCGTTTTCCCTCGCGTATGGCGACGTGGCTTTATACGAATAATTCCAAAAAGTGGTGATAAGCCACCGGACGACCCTAAGTCGTACAGGCCCATAACCCTACTGCCATCTTTAGGAAAACTCCTGGAGCGCCTTATCGTTCCACGTTTGCTGCCAGACGGGCCAAAGTTTCATAACAACCAATTCGGTTTCACCGTGGGAAAATCTACCGTAGACGCGGCACTTTCTGTTAGAAAAATTGTTAATAACTCGGAACACAAGTACGTGGTTGGAATCTTTTTAGATATTTCCGGGGCCTTTGATAACGCATGGTGGCCGATGCTACTACTTAAACTGAAGAATCGTGGCTGCTATAAAAACATATATAATCTTGTTTATTCTTACTTTTTAAATGGTTCCGCGAAACTCAAACTCGGTCATTATTCTATGTCAAAGTCCCTCACCATGGGATGTCCTCAGGGGTCGGTAATCGCTCCGTATGTATGGAATTTAGGTTTTGATGATTTTCTCGCGATTCCCCTTCCTCCCGGCTGTTCATTAACCGGTTACGCGGACGACGGCCTGCTGCTCATTCAGTCGAGTACTCGGGCTGGTCTCGAGAATTTAGCTGATACTTGCCTACGATTAATATCTCAGTGGGGCGATCGAAACCGTCTGACCTTTGCACCGCAAAAAACTTATCAACTAATTTTAAAAGGTAATCTTAAATCGTGGCCTAGTATTAAATTTAATAACGTTCCCGTGAAAAGAAAGCAATCCGTGTGCTACCTTGGTTTGGTCTTAGAGAGAAATTTTTCATTCATAGATCATATAAAAACTGTCGGTGAAAAAGCTAAAAAGAACTTTTATGCCTTAACGAGAATATCAAAATCTACGTGGGGTCTGTCATTTATAACTTTAAAGACCATTTATGGGGCTACTTACTTGGGGTGTATGTGCTACGGGGCACCTGTCTGGGCCGATAGGGCCACCATAGGAGCGGCACGACGTAAATTGCTTCAAAGCCAGCGTTTGGCTTTGATATTCTTATGCAAAGCGTATAGGACGGTTAGTACTGAAGCCTTACCGGTACTTGCAGGTGTACTTCCAGTTGATCTTGAAGTGCAGCGACGGGCTGCAATGTACTATAACGCACGTGAGACCGCGGACGCAGACTTTTTAACCCTACGTGACCGTGTTAAGATTGCTAGATTATTTAAACCACAGACCGACGTCTGGGAGGAACTTTTGTCTGAATGGCAAGGTAGGTGGGATAATTCCATCAAGGGCCGACACCTCCACCAGTTCTTTCCATCCGTTCGTGAGCGGCTGGCCAGGACATGGTTGGATGTTGATCACTGTGTTGCCCAATTTCTCACCGGTCATGGTAACTTTAAGAGTAAATTATTTTCCTTCAAGCTTGTTGACTCGCCTTTTTGTCAATGTTCCACATCTGACTGCGAATATGAACAATCAGCACATCACATTTTATGGGAGTGCAGTCTTTGGCAGAATGAACGCAACATTATGTTGGATAGTGTACAGGTTACATCCGGAGTTATTTACTATACAGACCTTGTGGAAACTAGAACAAATTTCCGTGCGTTCAAGCGTTTTTGCCATACCTATTATTGGAATCAAATATAACAGCTCACAACTTAGGACCCATTAATGTTAATATTTATCCGTGGTGCTAGGCAACTGGGCCTATCCCAGTTGTAAACGTCCCTTTGTGCCTATTGGCCTTGTTTCGTTCTGTCTCCTGCTGAAATGGAGGGAAGTGGAAATTACGGTTTTTTCCTACTCCTCCACTATACTTTTCTGATTAATTTCGTTGCGGGATCCAAGACAGTTAAATTCATTCTCTGGGACTTCGTCGAGCTTCATTGTCTCGGCGCTTTTCTGGTGGTCGCCACTGTTGATTCTGGCTTTCAGGAGTTACAGTGGTTTGGGAACAGTGTGGCGGGCTTGTCCCAATAAAAAAAAAAAAAAAAAAAAAGCTATTGCTGAGTGCCATAAATATGTCTCACGTGGGTGAAGTCGGGAGTAGAAAGTAAAGTTGCGGCATAAAGTAAAGAGTATCCACGAGTATATGAACTTACCTACTCGTAAGTTTTCCAACCTTGCTAATTTATCACGGGTATCCTTCTCGTAGGTATAGTTTGTGTTGACAAATAAGATTAATTGCAGAATCATTGATCTGATCCTCAGCCCTCTCTGTTAGAAGAATTTTGCCATGCCTGGTTGGTGAAGTCATAATTCCATTTTGGGATCTGTTTCATCTGGTCCATCTGTTTAGCCGACTGTAGGTAGGTACCTTCTGTCAACTCAACCCAAGACGTTACCTTCCTAGAACATTAGACGCGCTAGATTGCAGCCTGTCTAGATAGACTAAGTGAAAGTATATTACTTACTGAGAAAATGATTGTTTACCAACACTGCCGACTTTGGCTGGAGAGCTTAGGGTTGGCAGCGCTAGGTCCTTCAGACAAAATGTTGTTGATAATACTTTATCAGTTGAATACATGGTCATACTTGTGAGGTATTACTGGCCATTGGTGAGGAGCTCGTGGCTAAATAATAACTGCCGCTCGGGTCGATCTTTACGTTAAGCCAAGCTTGCGGCAGCTTGCCTAGTTTGATCCGTGGATGGGTGACCACCCATTACATACCGAGTTTTCTCCGTGCCTCGGAAAGCATTTTAGTCCCTTGGTCCAGGTTGTCACTTCAGAAAGCTTTTTCGGCTTTTCAACCTTTGCGACAGCTATTTTGAATATTTTTTGTTTTTTCGAAAAAAAAAAAAACTCAAAAAAAATTGGAATTCAAATCATACGAGTATTGCGTATGATTTGAAATTCGATACTGTTCATTTATTTTTTCAAAATTTCTACTACCTGGGCTGTAGAGGTAAGAACGGCAGTCGCTTCATGTAAAATACTGATATTCAGCTGCACCCGGTTAAACTGGAAGCCAACCCCAACATAGTTGGGAAAAGGCTAGGCAGATGATAAAAGCTCTTATCCTGGTGGTTCGTTTAGTAAACCAAAACCACACACACATCTGTGCAAACGCCTAACTTTGCCTAGAAACCTAGCAACCCTACAAACTGTTAGCAGTGTACTTAGTGTAACAAGAAAATAGCTCTATCTGAGTCAAGCCATTGTATTTCGCAGGAAATCGTCTGGCACGCGTCACAGTCTAGTTTGCATACGAACTTTTAGTGTAGCATTATGTCTTTTGGAAAGCAATCATAAATATTGGGCTAATGTGAAGAATATTACCGTAAGTATTATTACGCTTGTGATTTTTGAGTGCCTAAGTACCTATGCGTTGTTTTGGTGTCACAGCACATGTTAATTCATAGCATCACATATTATGTCTATACCACGATTACTGATTCCCACACAACTTTTCAGACACCAGCGCCACTTTTAGACTACTTCTTACGTACTCATTCCTTATTTTATCCTTGGACCACACATCGCCCTTACTTCTCATCTCAGCCACATGCAATTGCCTTTCATTTATCATTCATCCATTTAAAAAAGAGTATCCTATATTAAATACACATTCAGTTGTAGTCTTCCGTCACTATGTTTGTACGTGATATGTTAACACGTAAGTATAGTTCCAGTACATAATAAATAACTCTAGCCACAAACACACATTTTGGTCCTGTGAATGTTCAGACATTTTCTATTTAAGGGTTGAAAAGTTCTTTAACGCTAGTGACGCTAGGTTCCTCCAAAAAACTGAGCTTTTCAAGTAACAAGGTCATTTTTTTACAATAAAATACAAAAACTTTATTGCTAAAAATATCGCAAAAAGGTTTTACATTGGCCCTAAACTAGGCAAAGCCCTGTATCTTGGGCACCAAAAAAACTGTTACTTTCTTACATCATATAAATGCGTAGTTTTAACCATTGTTTAAAAACAAAGAAATAACCTCATTTTACCAAAAAAAAAATTGAAACATATACAAGTACCTACAGTACATAATGTAACAAGATAGGCGGACATAACAAAAGGATCGGGTGTCGTGACATAAGAGTACCCTGTAGTACTCACAAAGTGTTGTAAAACCGATCTGCTTACCAACTGTCATGCGTTCTGCCTGGAATATTACGGTTTTGTGAGTCCTATACTCATTTATTTATCAAGATGATCATTCTCTTCTTCTATAGCTGTTACTAAAAAACTTCGCTGTTTAATTAAACTGACAGAAAGTCCTAGAACACGGTGCATCATGTTTGAAAGGTCGAAAAGTGAGGTCAAGTCAAGTAATGCCCCAAATTGTATTTTCGAGTTAGGTAGGTACCTTTTCACTATGTGTTTGCATTTAGATCGTGATACTTGAATGTTGTTTCGATGGTAAAAAGTATGGCGATGTGGACTATTGGCGATAAGAAAGACACGATCCAATGAGTCATGAAACGAAAAAAATAACATGGTGTTAACAAAGTACTTATACAAGCTGAGAACGATTATTTACTTTTGTTTTTCCTTAGCCTGTATTGTCCCACTGCTGGGCAAAGGCCTATAACCTTCCATTCTTTTCTCTGTACAGTTTTCTCCGGACAAGCTCTCACAAAACGCATCGAGTCGTCAGCGTTTTCTAGGCCTCCCTAGGTGACGACGCCCGTCTTCTGGCACCCACTGCGTGACGACTCTGGCCCATCAGTCATAGTAACACAAGTATTATCGAAAAAAAAAAAAAAAAACTTCAACTTTCAACTGAATTTTTTATGAATAGCTTAGTATTAAACATTTTAGGACATTCATGTATGAAGTAACGAAAATTATATCTTAGTAGGTACATGGTTTTTCGTCGTGACGACATAGGTATTACCATATTTTCCCCACAATTTACGTAAGTCCACGTTAAACCCACTAATTACTATCCTTAAAGCTGGGATCACAGTTATCGGGTTTCGGCGCAAATGACATGTTATCACCAATCGATAGTACATAACACGGAGGTACAGGAAATGCCGGAAATATTGTACTAATATGGAGAGCGGGTGATTAAATGCGGAAGTTCCAAATGATTACGGATGTTATTGAAACTATTTGAAACTCAAATTAAACAAACCGGCTAGGAATCCATCGTTTATTTAAAAAATAAATAAATAACCAAATGTCTTACGAGGACGTTTGAAATTGGATCTTAATTTGATAGACTAACCCCCGAATACTGAAACGTCACTCAAAATTTACTCTCAAAATTTTAAGTGCTACTTTAATTTTAAGTGACGTTTCAGTATTCGGGGGTAAGCTGGCTAAAATGTACACCAACCACATTGTAAATTTTGAAATGCTAAAGAGTTTTCGGTGCAGCAATGCTCTCAAGTCTCAACTAAGAGAAGAATTTACTGCAGCATTTTACTGGGTCACAGATAATATAACACTTCACTGGGTGTTACTTTGAGGTTCTGTCTAAGGAGTATTGATGTCAGACTTCCAACTAGCCAAAGCAACAAGGAGGCTGTCTTCAGTACATGCAGTAGGGCTTCGTAATCTCCGTTGGAACACCTCGTGTCCCCTGTACTGAGCTGATGGACAATTTCAAGAACATAATCTGTTTTTCTCCAAGACCCCTGGTTCGCAGCAGGAAAGACATATAAAACACGGTTGGCGTAGTAGCTGAGCGATTGGGTGCTGCGCAGCGGGTCCCGGGTTCGATTCCCGCACGGTACAAATATTTATATGGCCAACAGGTAGTTGTTCGGGGACTGGCTGTTTGTGCAAATGACTTTAAATTGAAATGTTTGTAAACGCACTCCCGATATATGAAACATTACCAAAAAGGTGCAAACTTAAAAAAAAAATATCACGTGACAAAAACAATCGGAGAATTGCATACGAATCGAACTCAACGTTATGTTAGAGAATGTCGGCTTACCTAATACTTGCTACCCATCTTTCATCGATGATTTCAAAACGCTTATGCAGTTTCTGAAGGTGACCTGCCGAATTAGACCACTCTTAGTCAATCTTACGATCATTAAAGAGATTAGAAAGATATATTATATTAAGTAATTATGCAAGGTTTTTTTCATAAGATAATATTATTAATTTTGTGACAGATGTGAAAGGCAGGAAATGAGTTGAAGTGTGATGTGATATTATTTATATAAAACTGTGTGACCTACTTCAAGTATTATTTGGTGTCAACGAAGGCAGACTCAATAACTACAACAAATAAACATATTATTCCTATATTTTGCATCAAAAGAGCAGCTCGTGGCTAAATAATAACAGGTCATTGTCATTTGTAGATCTTTCACAGTTGTTACAGGTAGTCAGTGGCCCGCATGTCTGACAAACAGTCCTACCTAGGGGTATCATATTACCCAGTAAGTACTAAGAATTGTAGAGGTGGATAGGCAGTCGCTCCATGTAAAATACTGGTATTCAGCCACATCCGATTAGACTGAAAGCCGACCCCAACATAGTTGGGAAAAGGCTAGGCAAATGTCTCTAGGAAGTTTATGATTATATATTATTTATTGATTTATTCTTCGTTCATACCACTGAGTTTCGGCCCACATAACAAAAGCCTGGTTCGTCCCAAACAATATGCTTCCTTCGTCCCAAAACATATTTGATTTGCATCTTTTCCTAAACCAATAGGGCCACGCTATCAAGATTATGATCTTTTGTCATCATCAGAACAAAAGCTATAAAAATTTACAATTTCAATTTAATTCTAGTCAAAATTTCAGTTATTTATGACAAACATCCACAGTTTATAGTCCCAGGTATGGCGACAGGCATCCTACGCAAGTCTAGATACGGCACACGTTGACCTTACGGAGTCTTTGTGTTCAGATCGAGATTCTAGTGTTCTAGACCGTGACGACGAGTGTGCATTAGTTGGTGACCGTGTGTTGAGATGTGTGAGAGTTGATGAACAGTGCGAGCAAGTTCTTAGCATTAATAAACTACAATAGAAGTCACTGTCACAGTTAAGAACATTTGAGTTTTTATTAATTTAATTTAATTACAACGGTTGTATTTCTAAGCTCATTATAGTAACTAAAACTAGAACTAGAGTTATATATAATAACATTAAATTAAAATATACAAAACTAGCAGACGTCACGCAGTTTCACCCGCGTGGTTCCCGTTGCTGCGGGAGTACGGGGATAAAATATAGCCTATGTTACTCGCTGATAATAAAGCTATCCATTGCTAAAAGAATTTTTTAAATCGGTCCGGTAATTTTTAAGTTTATTCGTTACATACAAAAATACAAATCTTTATTCTTAATAATATTAGTAAAGATTAGTATATAGATAACAAAGTAAAGGTTCACACTTTCATAAATTCCTCTACTACATTACATTACTTCTGACATGCCAATAAAATCTTCGTCCATCCATCCCGCAAACAGATCGTCTGTTGAATTAAAATCCAAAGAGTATGAATGTAGATGGCTATAAAAGTAGAGCAAGACCAAAGAAGCGGTGGATGGATTGTGTGAAGGATGATATGGCTAGAAAGGAGTTGACTGCTGAGATGACGAGTAATATAGAAGTATGGGAGGAGCAGACATGCTGCGCCGACCACAAATAGATTGGGATGAGGGCAGGACAATGATGGAGAAGTCACTATCGAACTTGGCTGAGAATCTAAATCCATACTGTCCATTATTGTCCATCTTCACCCTACCTAATTTATAAGTGACAGTAAGTTTCCCTGCCTGATACCTTTTCACGACTTTGGATCTTAATGAAACCTAGCACTAAGGTGAATTAGGTTAGGAATTTAGGATACTTTTATTCCAGTAGTAAGTTCCCATTGAATAAATAATTACTTTACCGAATTCAATTTTAAATTCTGCAAGTCGGCTGCGAATGTCCATAATTTTATAGGAAATATATAAAAGCCTTTGGTACAGACTTTATAGATAACTCGTAATTGAATAAGACGTACTATATCCATAAGACATTTGAATATTGACTCAGCCAGCAGTCTCGATGTTTCACGACCTGAAACTTATCTATTGTCCATGACCTGCTGTGCGGTACTTCCGACCTTGAACAAGACTACCTACGCAAGTTCTTCAAGTGTTTCAGCTGTTGTTTAATGTTTACATAAAACACGTTTCTGCTAAGCCAGGCTACTGTGTGCCTTGCCTAGGCGCCTAGGCCTATATACCTACAGAACATTTGGCGCACCCTAGATCGTTACTAACTTTGTTTAGTAAGTAATCCGATAATGAACTACCTTACCTACGTATGAATCATTCATATATTGCTAACTAATGCCAAAGTCGATAGCAGAGAAATATGATATGTTCCATGGTTCTATCCCATGTCATGTCATAGGCGGTTTTTACACGACACCGTGAGAATCGCCATAAGAGGCGATATTTGCATTAGCCGTGAGCCAAAATGCACTGATCTTGACATATAAAAGCGTTACACCTAGGCACTTTTGAATCGTCATAAACAAAAAGAGGCAGCTACAGTCGTAGTGGCAAGCTCGCACAAGATGACGCGTTCAGCTGTGACAGGCGAGGCGTCCAGATATGGAGGGAATTGGAAATTACGGTTTTTCCTACGCCTCCGCTGTACTTTTGTGATTAATTTCGTTGCGTGATCCAAGACAGTTAAATTCTTTCTCTGGGACTTCGTCGAGCTTCATTGTCTCGGCGCTTTTCTGGTGTCGCCACTGTTGATTCTGGCTTTCAGGAGTTACAGTGATTTGGGAATAATGTGGCGGGATTGTCCCAAAAAAAAAGGTGTCCAGCTCAGGGCCAAATCCGAGAACGCACTTTTAAAAACAATTCCCGCATTGCAAAGTGCATCCTAAACGTTCAAGACAATTAGTTTTCATGATGAAATCAATGGCAGTTATTGTATAAGGTCACGGACATATTTAGAAATACTTGTCCTATTAATGTGGTTCCCTATTACGGATCAATACCGCGTTTGTCACAATTTGAATTACATCACCGTTTATGTCATGTCTAATTTTATACTTATTCAGTAATGGATGTGATGTACATTATTTGCGGTTTGTTTGGTAGTATGTATTTCCCTAAGGATAGTTAATTAATTAACGTTCCCTTTGTTGCGTATTTTTAATAAACTTGGTTGTATTTACCACAACCTGCAATCTGCATATTAGCGTCTAGTTCTCCGAGCTATGCACACATAATACCTACTTGTTTGCAGCAATTAAAACAAATAGTTTCTGATATGTAACAATCTCGAAAGTTGTAAAAACACACATCACGCCTGTAAAGCTTTTTAAAGCTCAACTTATCAAAATAAAACGTCATAAAAAAAAACGCGCGCGCGCTTTGAATTAGGCTGAAAATCAGCACTTTTTGTACGTCCTTTTCTTAAGACAGTTCCCCAAAACGCCCTTCACCACCTCATTGTGTTTTAGCTCAAAACAAAACGGTGGCAGAACAAGCTCCCCAGCAAAGTATTAATATTATCTTTATTTATTTTAACTTTAAAACACTTATTAAGTTAAACCGCTCGTATCCGTTGATGCAATCAAATTATTTTAATTATTTGTTCCGTTGCACCAATTTTAAAATATCTTCCACTTATCTCTAAAACCAAGGTTGCTCACGTCTTTTAAAAAAAAAATTCGCGCATGAACCGTAGTTTTGCGATTCGCACTAAAGATAAATTAGCAGTATCAGAGTGATTAGGATACAGATTAGTTCTGTTTTATTTATTTTGTAATAAAAGATCATCTAGTTTGTATCCTCTGTGGGGTAAGCTGAGATATGTATTTATGACCTCTAAGTTTGTTCCGGTGTTTACCTATTATAAGAGCAATCGGCTAAGAAAAAGCAATCTTAATTAGTTTAAATAAAATGACGTGTTTATGGGGATGATGTTCTTATAACTTCTACTTAAAATGTAACATTACAAAGAAATCATTTTGGTCAAGTACTAAAAAAAGGCGTCAAATAATAACAGCCGCTCGGGTCGATCTTTAGGTTAAGCCGTGCTTGCCTAGGTTGGTCTGTGGATGGGTGACCACCCTTACATACCGAGTTTCCTCCGTGCCTCGGAAAGCAAGTTAAGCTGTTGGTCCCGGCTGTCATTTAAAGATCTTTGATAGTCGTTACAGATAGTCGGTGGACCAAAGAGTCTGACAACCAGTCTTACCAAGGGGTATCGTATGACCCAGTACTGGGTTATGGAGGTCAGATAGGCAGTCGCTCCATTTAAAATACTGGTATTCAGCTGCTTCCCGTTAGAATGAAAGCCAACCCCAATATAGTTGGGAAAAGGCTAGGCAGATGATAGATTTTTTTTGAAAAAAAAAAAAATCTTATTAAAGAATATTAGTTTTTTTTCTATGCAGTTGAATATATTTATGTAAGGCGGTTTCTTCTCCATCAATTAAATCTCGCTTCTGACGTTTCATGAGTGTTATGTGAATTCGATGTTGTTTTAGGCCACATAATAAGTATTTGTTGATTCAGCAATGCAACACAAAAGCAGACGAATTAAAAACTAATACTACCTTCACTTTTATTGCGAAAATACTACCTATTAATGTCTAGAGAGTTCGACAGTGTGTCACCTGTGTCTACATTACATAAGATCTTGGATCTACAGCGAAAGGATTTGGTGAATGTGACCTAGCCATCATTTGGAAATCTGTTTTTAGAATATAGGATGATCACTTAGCTTCATTTTCTTATTCCGTTAACAGGAAGTATCGAAAAGACCTTCACATAAGTAGTCTGTTTGTCCCGTATTTACTTGCAAGTTTTCCTTTTTTTGAGTTCATAAGCCCTACCTACATTATATTTAAAGTTTAAACTATTATAATTATGGCTAAAGACCTACTAATTGAAAGCCTTGCTGATCTTTAAGTGCAAATTCTATGTTTACTTGTAACGCGATTACGAAACAACCGTTTTTAATTACCTAAATTAACCTGAATAGGCAATTAGAGCAGACTTAATGTTATGTTTGGAAATAAATTTAACTAAATCTTAGTTTATTTTTGTACATAAATTAGATTTAGAATCTGAAAATTTGTATTGCAAAATCGTATAAAATAAATCTCGGTTAAAAAAAGATTTGATGCATTCACTATTCAGTTTTTATTTATTTAAATTTATTCGGATGTTTTAAACGAGTTATCAAGGCCGTATGTTTAATTTTATTTTGCAACAATATAATAAATTATATTTTCACACATCATTCTTTCGTTAGTATATGTATTTAACTTAAACATTAGTCCGAAATTGGACAAATATTATGTAGTAGGAAAAGATAGCGTAGACAAACTATGTAATACTTTAACAGACCTGGCGAAATGTGGGTTCACTATCAGGTATACCTCTTTCTAACCCTTGGGTGATAACATGCGTGATGTTTTGTTACTATGTCATGTTAATAGCACCGCTTCTTGGCCTTGAATAGAATAGATACTAAAAATAGCCACGAAATAGTCTGTTAGGCATGTCGATGAATCCTGTGAAGTGCGAATTTATCCTAATTAGGTTTATACCTAATTGGCACCATTTGTTATTTTCAGCGTAAACATGGTTTTATTTACCCGACTGCTTAGGTTTTGTTAGCTTTTGCCCGTGACTTCGCCAACGTGAAGATCAGAAATGATCCCACCAGAACGTATAGACTAACGGTATAAAGAGTATCCTATGTATGTAATTACCCAGGTCGTCTACGTCTGTTGTGTGCCTTTCATCGAATCTTCTCCAGCTCTACTTCAAACTTATTTGAACTCGATATTATCAATGCAAGTCAATATGTACCGTGCTCTTAAAAGTGTGATCTGGATGGGAACACCTCATAAAAAGGTAATAGACAGACTTAGGTGCTTTCTTATTTACTTATAGTATAATAATAGTACTTAATATTAGTATTCGTGTCTAGTACGTTTATGGGTAACGTATAGGGTAGGGGAAGTATTAAAAATCTAAATTCGGGGGTAAAAAACCAGTTCTTACATTTTCACTGAACCGACTTGTCTGGAAAGTTGAGTTATTGCCGAAAAAAGTAAATGTCAGTGACATTCGCGAGCGGATGACTAAGTGTCTGTATAATTTATGGTTTCTGGCAACTCCCCTTATAAGGTCAAGCATAAGTCGATGTACTGTGAGGTACACAGCCAAGCCCAAACTCGCTGACACACAAAAAAGTTCTGACATTTGCTCATCTCATGAATTGAAATGACCAAATTGATATTGAGTATGGGAACTACTTTAAATGAAGAAGATTTTGATGTCTTGGTGGTAACTGGTACTTGATATTGTGTGATATAAAATGTAGGTAGGTACTTGAAAATCACCTAAAATCTTAAATTCACTGATAGAAAACACAACGTCTATAAACCGCTGGGTCTAGATTTCTAGTAGCATGAAATGTTGCTATAGTTTCTTATAAGAATAACAAAGGAAAATCCTTCCGTTGTCTCACTACGGAAGGATATTTGAAAATTCATCCTCTAGAAGTTAATCAAGGGTTGAAAGTTAGTATTCTTAGGGCCATGTTCACCAACAGTAAAATAACAGACTGTTTCGTAATCGGCCCGCTAAACGTAAACAGATGTGTAAACATGACGTGGGAATTTTGGTGTTCACTACAACTTATTCTAGCTCGGTTAAGTAAATGAGCGTTTTAGGAATGAAAGACCGAATGATTATAATACAGTCAAAAAGGGTGGGTAACTAACACGTAAAAAACCATACAAATGAGAAACATCTTAAAATGGTTGCATTATACCTGAGATGACAGTTCTTTATAACCATCAAATTATCTGTTGTGTTTGAAGTTTTGTTCGTTTGAAACAGTTTTTAAATTAAATACAATGGATAAGAAGAGCATTGCTAATTTTACGCATGAAGAAAAAAAAATTGTCATTAGTGAAAGCACCAAGGCTTAATTAAAAACAAACGCACCGAACTCCATGAAGTAGTGTCGTCTGGTGGAATACAAACGAGGAGTTCGCAAAAGTCTTTCAACGGTTTCAAACTCGTCCAAAACGTTATCCTCTTCCAAAATATAATTCAAAGCAGACTGCATGTTAAATTCTCACAATAATATCTGGATGTAACCTTAAAAATTGAAATATTTGCAATTTACAAACGTCAAAATACACCGATTAACTACTAACCGGGACTTTAAACAACCTCTCCCACCTCGGTTAGAAAAAACAGTTGATTAGCGTGTTTAATCGGTTGATTTGCTTTAGTGAACATGAAAATGTGTTTTAAACAACTGTTTTTAGATAATCAGACCGTTATCTTTTCGGTGAACATAGCCCTTAGTATTAAATTAGTTTTCATTTGTTGCTGCAATGGGTAATTTCATCGAGCACATGACTTCTGTGACTGATAGCTATTGTGTGATAGATTCGTAAAACGTCACTTCTGTGAATTTCCGAAAAGGCCCAGAATAAAGTAAATACTTCTCTAAGTGCAGGGCAGCAAAATAATATGTAAGTAAAATACTTGTATTGGTTTAAAAACTACAATAGCTTCAGGTATTGTTTGACTCCGTATTATTTCAAGTAATATTATTTACGACGTACTCCGCACTTTCTCAGTTCACAAGCTCATGAGGTTCGCTTTCACCTTTCAGTTCCTTTTCCGAGATGCCTTTCATGTTATACAAACGCTTATCTGATGTTTAAATGCACTTTCAAAAGGTAATGCTTTTCACGAAACTTTCGCGTTTTTGCTAGATGCAGTTTGACAAAGAAGATAGCGAATTTCTCCATATTGGCACCTTGTGTTTGTGGTCATAGAAATCTGAAACTTAAACGTATGAGCTGATGAAATGAATTGGGATTTACTGTAAACCCCTGGTTACCCCTTGAAAGATTACGAGTGTACGTTGTATAAAAACTTGTGAATAGTTGAAACTTTTATCCAAAGGTTCCCAAGTATGTTCCCAAACAAAAAAAAATCGCAATGACGAGAGACCCAGTGCCTTTTGGCTTCGTTATGGGTCTTTTTACACCTATGAGACCGTGGTTTGCTTTTCTCGATTTTGAAAATTCTAATCGTTTTAGTTTTCCATCCGCATTCCGGACACTGAGCTGAAATTCCGGACGTATGGCAACCCTGTAAGCCTCCTACAATAAACTGACAAAAAAACCGTCTAAGAACAATAAAGAAAGAACAGTTCCCATTATTTTATCGACATACACACACGTTGGTATGTTGATACAATAACTCGGAAGGTAGCAAGTACAGTTATAAAAATGCCGCGCCTTGTGCCACCATTTTTATGTCATCGGTCCCCATGGGCACTATAGAGGCATCCATTGGACACGGTAGGTAGGTGTTATAGCGAGTGGGTTATTGAGGAGTTCACAGTTATTGTTATTTTTAATGGGTGTGTTTGATGTTGGTGTTGTTTTTTGGATGATTTTACTTGAGTGTTTAGCAATATAGCTGTTACAGTAAAGATGTTTTGATCAATATACGATCAATCAAAAAATGAGACTGCGGAGAAAAAGGTCTTGGAGAAAAAAGGTCAGTTAATCAAAACAAGACATGGCATAAGTCTTCGTGATTCGTAACTTGTTTTAAGTCATGCTCCTTAAATACGAATGAAAATTCATGAAAAACCATTAACGAGGAACGTGGACAGTAACCTATCCAGGATCCTTAATTAGCCAGCGAGTCTCCGTCCCGCAGATGGGATGGATATCGATATTTGTCTTGGGGTCAACACTAAAGGCGGTTATTTTAGAAGGTTATTCTAAAATAACCGCCGTAAAAAGTGTTAAACAGTAAAAAAATGTATGACCTCAATTGTATGAATCGACTTTGTTACCACTTCACACCACATAAAAAGTTCTCCACCAACTCAAACTCAAACTCAAACTCAAACTCAAACTCAAAGCATTTATTTCAATTAGACCATTACGGCACTTTTGAATGTCAAAAATACAAAAAAGAAAATCAAAGCTACAGTCCCAGTCACAAGGCATAATAACTTGAGAAAGTACTGTAGTTGCCCATTCCCTAGCGTAGATCTCTATGGAGAAGAACGACAACATAAGCAACAAAAGCATACCTTTATTATGTTAGACAGGACAGAACACAGCAGCAATGAAAACTATAGAACTATAGGAAGAGTCGCCAACCCATCAACCCACGGTGGCGCACCTACAACCACACCCGCGACCTACATCGCACATCCGCCAACCAGTCTCCTAAATATGTGCTAGAATGACGTTGAAAGTTCATGTTATGACGTCACTTAGGCATTTGCAGTTGTGGTTGCAACAGTGTAACGTAATTTATTATTTCATGAATTCCAACATTTTAGCTGACTGGTGGCCTCGAACACCATTCGAGGTGTTTCCAGGTGTTAATTAACTTAACAGGACAAATTTGAAGGAAGCAGTGACAGTGACATTTAAAAAGGCTTATCCTCAAATTCTGAAAACCTACATTTGGTGAGATCTGGCTTGAAATCGTAGCCTGGGCCACCCCTCCCATGGGGACTGATGCCCTGATGGCCTTAAATATGCGGCAAGGACAGACTGGATGGAGAGGCGAACAGTATTTTATGGCATATCTTCGAAGAAGCCTATGTCCTGCAGTGGATTGCGACAGGCTGACTTGAAATCTGAAGTCAGGAGTCTGCGATTGATTAAATTGGTCGGCGAAACAAGTTAACACGGCATTTACTTGGTAGGAGTTTCAGGCACCATTTTTGACAACTATTTACACTCTCAAAGAGTCCAATACAATTTGAGGATCTCAGCGATATACTAAGTGTGCTGCCAAGACTTATACCTATGGCCCTATTGTGTCACATCAATCGTATGGATCCTCCTTATGGCATACCTTTCAGGAGGCAATAAAAAAAGAACTGATGAATACGTGTTTCTGAGGAAAATCCTTCAGAAACGCATTCCTCAGTTCTGATCAAGCATGAGTAACTTCCACGTATAATACGAAATCCGTTGTCCGTTGTGTTATTGTAATAAGCAGAATTACAATAACACAACGGTAATAGGTACCAAAACATTGTTATAAACGTTCATTTTCCTTCAGGTTAAACCTTTAATGGGAATTCATGGAAACATTCATAACCTCATGTGTATGATTTCATACCCTACTCTAGCTGGTCGCTTTCGGTTCAGCCGACCCCAACATCAACAACATCATCTGCCTAGCCTTTTCCCAAGTATGTTGGGGTCGGCTTCGTTTTACCGAATGCAGCTGAATACCAGTATTTTACATGGAGCGACTGCCTATCTGACCTCCACTACCCAGTTAGTACTGGGTACTACGATACCCCATGGTAAGACTGGTTGCCAGACTGGTTTCAACATGTTTAAGGAAAGCTACAAGTCAATGTTAAATATGTACAAACGAACCGTCCATAAACAATTTCAGGTAAACATTGGATGGTTTTGTTTTGACTTCCATGTATTTTAGCTGACACATTTAACCATTGCAATGGACGCCTTAATAAAAACAATAAATAAATATATCGTTTATTTTCTCCACGACATAATGAATAGCAAGTTGTATTACATTACTGTGAAATAAATGTTGACAAGAATTCATTGATGTAGTTACAGGTAACAAATTATTGTTCATTTTATACATTATTTTCATTGAATCTTCTAATAAGAAGAATTTGTATCTACTGTGTCAGATTTAAAGATTACAAACAATTGTGCAGGTATATCAAAGTTACCCTACACATTTACATTTAAATACAAAAGCATTCTCAACCTCTATATGACCTCATTCTTCGTAAGCATGAGATCGTGACACATGGATCAGCATGACGTAAAGGTATGCACCCTTTAGACAACAAAGTCCTTGGCAAGTCATGTTGATTCTCATGTGTGGTGAATAATTTATTATATAATATCATCATTTCCCTTATCCCAATTTATTATCGGTCGGCGCATCATGTCTTCTTCTTCCATAATTCTTTATTACTCGTCATCTCATCAGACACCTCCTTTCTTGCCATATATCATCCTTTACACAGTCCATCCATCGTTTCTTTGGTTTTCCTCTAGTCTTATACCCATCCATTACATTACATTCATACTCATACGTAACTTTTCTCACGACGTTTTCCTTAATTTCCTGTTCTATAATTTTTTTCTTACTTTAGCCTGAATTTTCTGTTAGACATCCTGGTACATTGTCTAATTGTAAAATTTATGATGAGTGGCAGTACATCATCCCTAAGAGGATGATTTACCTTCTGTCAACTTATTTACTGATATTTCTTTTCGACTCACTATCTAATAACGATAACACTTGACCTATTAAAAGAATCTATAGATAAACCGTGTTTTTCGTCGAAATCGGAAATCAGTTGTATAGTACCTTAATTCATCGCACGACAACGCGTGGTTAATAGAAAAGTCGTGATCATATCAACCTTTCATAATATACCGGTTCTAAACTTGAGATAGTTCCTATAATCTAACGTAGTCTAGAATATTTTAGAAGGTGCTATTATATTATCTACTGAGCAATACTAGTTTGTCTAAAGAAGATTTTGAAAAGAAAGCCTTTCATCGAGGTTAGCACAGTGCAGCAGATGTATGGGTACTCAGCACATGCAATGTTTCTTTGCAAACACACAAGAAATTGTTCCGGTATAAGTCACGTTATAAAATGCAGCGGATTATGATTGAACTTTGCATAGCGGAAGCTCACGTAATGCAGAAGGATATAAGCCACATAACTGCCCATAACTATCCACTGCCGAATAGGGTCCACACCATATACAGTTTCAAATAAATACTCTTGGAAATAACAATACAAAATTACCAGCTTGCGTAACACAACTTCTTTCTCTATCCTACGTAAAATAGATAAAAAATAATCTCTTTTTACGCAAAGTGAGATCTTTTTTTTAGTTTTTGACGTTTCGTCGTAGAAATAGTTCACCATCTGTCATTGTGTCTTTCTTTTCTATTGTGGTTTCTACGATGGTCATGCTACGACGCACCCAGAAGTACTATTTCTTTCCAAAATACCTTACATTGTCTACTGGTTAAAACACCTAAGTTGTTTACTATTTAGGATCGCGTTCTCTTCTGATTACATTTTAGACTGACTACAGAAGTAACTGAACTTTACTTACCTTAATGTACAGTTAAGTCAACGACCTTCCAACCACAATTGCTAGGTATCCTGTCTAGATTTAACGAAGCTATTGTCAATTAGTCGCTTGTAAATTTTTCAGGGTCTCCAGCGCGGTATGAAGTCGCCTGCATTTCCTGGATGTCCTCAATTTATAGGCAGCTAGCTGGCGGCCCACCGGTATATATGCAGTAGTTTTACGAGTGTTTAGTTTTACGATTTTGTTATTAATATTAATTCTGTTACTAAGTTTGTTGGAGTCATATTACCATAGTTCTTTTGGAATATAATCGTCTTTCTTTTTTTTCAAATATCCATTTTATTTCGACTATCAAATGGAAATAGTTTCTTAAATGTTGTTTCGTCTGCTGCTTAGGATATAATGGTTAACCAGTGTTCGTTTATAGATGAATCATACTTCATTTTCAATTTCTCTAACTAAGGAAAATGTGCCCAGTAGACATTTTCATATTACTTCATGAAAAATATTTCTCTCTATTTTTTTTTTCTTACAACATACTCGTAGTTGATGCTGTAACTCTTATACAATTTTGAGATTATCTCGCCAACACAATCCAACAATAGTAGATTATGCACCGAGGGGCTAAAGTTGTGTCTTATGTCACGGGCGTCATATTGAATTTCGAGCGCAATGAAGGATTCGAGATTTAACTCCCGAGCGCAGCGAGGGAGTTAAGAGTTTTACTCACGCGCGAAGCGAGGGAGTTAATACAAGAATCCTGAATGCAGCGAGGGATTCAAGCTAGCCCAAGGCAAAGACACCTTTAGCCCAGAGGAGGACTCTACTTTTTACACCTACTGTGAGAAAATAATAGCCATAGTAGGAAAAACAAAGTATTTATTAAATAAACAAACAGTAAGAATAAATAAATTCACTAATGTTACAGCCAATGACTATTACGGTATTACGGCGCGGTACGGTATTTGTTATTATTAATGCCAGTTTTAATGTTATTCCATTCCTTTTAAAAAATGGTTCGTAGTTATCTAATTATTCTTACAATATTATGTCTTCGAAAATATGGCAACGATATGAAGAAGCAGTCGTTATGATTTTGTAGGAAATCGAGAATTTCATCCACGCGTAGTAAGGGTATCGAGAATAGCTTTCCTCTTTCTGGCACCAAAGGGTGTTTGTTAGTACTATACTGCCATGTGAGATTCCAAATTCAAATCACATTATTGACCAGCGGGTCATAATGAAATCCAGTACAACATTATTGACCGGCTGTGCTCCCGGCCACTAATGACTCACTTTAGGTTAAGGTTGCTTGACATATAATTTGACATTTTCGGGCAGGTGTTGTGAAAATCGTATTTTATTACTCGCACTTATGGAGAAACAAGTAATAATCGCTAAATCCTTGTTGTCGGCTCAAAATTCGCGTTTCTTGACTCATGTACATGATGATGTCATGAATCCTTCAAGTGTACGTGACGGTTTAGCAGATTGGTATGATTACACATGTCTTCACCTAAAATGTAAGTGTGAAACACACTTTGATAAGCTTGCGTCAATGAGTAATAGCTTTTACTGGGACATTGTTTTCTTTTGTTGGTCTAATAATTAGAATGTTCTGTCACATAATCCATACAGTAAAACTGTAACTATCCTGTGAAATCAAGTTGAAAAATACGCAGATATCTTTATAGAGTTATTTTATAATTTCCCGTTGTCAGATTTTACCTGATTTTCAGCGTATACCAATAAAGTTGGAATCCTTCTAATCTTTCCGAATTAAGTAATTCCCTAATTCTATAAATAGAATTTCAATAGGAAATCAATTGACAGAATTGAGTCAGTCGAGATAATTTGGGTACAAAGATCATTGATACACACTGATTTGCGGATTCGCTTCTTTATTCGCGGTAGGTACCTATTTAGAAGAATGTCTACCAGTGTTAGTTTATTTTACAAAACAGGACAGATTTTCCTGGAAACATGTAAGTCCTATAAACAGAGATGATATTTATTTTCTGCGTAAATGCACCACATTAGCCTTTACTGTTTTAAATAATGCAAACATGTAAACAAGATTTACGTTATTTACATAAATAGTTTAAATGACGAAGACAATTACATAAGGAAAACGATGGGAAGAATGAATTGCATTCGTTTCCCCTTCCCTGTTTTAAGATTGCCACCTTACAAAATACATATGTATGGGAAAAAGATGTTTTTTACACACTAGTTCCCATTATTGTCTCCTCCTGAGAACAGACTTGAGTGTCAATTATATATGTCATATTTACTGCAATTCGTTGTGGTTATGTGTTTTGCAAAAAAAGTGTTTTTTTGGCAGAGGTAACTAATTTGAAATGAAAATTTCGGAATTGATTAAAATGTTGTCAAATAAGTAAGGAGGAAGTTTTTTTTATATCTGCTCTGGTATCTTCACAATGCAATGCTTTGTTTCGCCCTAGATTGCGTACCACAAAATCACGTCAGACTGTAGTTCCTCTAGTGATAGGCGGTCTACCCATACTGCACCCATTTCGCCAGTTCAATGTTGATAGCCAGTGATATAATAAACTAAAGTATGAATTTGTAAAACCAGATTTAGACCCGAAACCATTTGCGTAAGCCTTACCTTCGGGCATTATAATTTGTATAAACAACTGAATAACTAAATGAATCATACTGTTTTTATAATTACGAGTTTTCGTTCTTTACTTTATGATTTTGATCGTGAAACGTTTTCACTGCGTTTAGTGTTAGTCATTTTTTTTAATTTTATTAGTTACATTTAAAACGATTGCAGTGAATGGGGTGGGCAACTGGTGGAACTAATGGCGCTAGCAGCGCATGAACCAAACATCGTCATTGGTTGAAAATCTGTCAATGTCATTTTATATTTCAAAATAGATTGACCTCATTGGTCAGATTGGGTCTAAGCTATGGACGCGCCATCTACAATCAGCTTTGACCAGCCTTCCCCATTTAACCTATCAGTGTAGAGGTCGAAGTAAGTATAGGCACAGATAATATAATACTGTATATGGTACGAATGAGAGAAATGTGGTGGATACAGGGTGGGACATCAACGCGTGTCGATTTTTCTTACAACCTGTATTACCTGTATTACCTGTATGAGGTTTCAGCTGGAAGAGTGAAAGCTTCACTCTTTCAGCTGAACCACGTCAGTTGCTGTTTCAGCTGAAAGTTATACGGGGTTGTTGCAAGCTATACATACCCTGTTTGGTTCCGTCTTAGCTTTGGCTGTAAAAATATGCTTATTTATAAAGCCTTGAAGAATAATAAATATAGAAGGGACTTATCTACCTAGACAGTATTTTCCCTACTAAGTTAGAGAATTAACATGGAATCAATGTTAACAAAAAAGTTGGGTCAATATTTTGAAACCAAAAAATAAATAGTTTTTGCAATTCGTGAGCAATCCATTCACAGAAACGAGCAGCTTGTTTTTATTAAATACGTTTCAATTAAGCATTAATTAGTAAATAGTAGATAGTTTTACAATACGTGCTTCACCGCAATGTTCTATGTATGAGGCAACTTTACCTACTTTAGTAAATCTATATACCTAAATAAATAATCAATTTCCATGTATGTATGACGGAACATCACTTTTTTTTTCACAGCAGTTTTTTTTTGTTGTTTTCGTAATTGTCAGGATAAGGTTTGTATGAATGATTTTTGACATCATCTTCATTAGTAGGTAAGTTGCACTGCGCTAGTCTACACTAATATTAGAAAGAGGAAAGAGTAATGAATAAACTCAAAACTACTGCGCCGATTTTAAAAATTCTTTCACTATGTTTAGCTACATTCACCCTGAGTAACATAGGCTATATTATCCCCGTACTCCCAGGGGAACGGGAACTACGCGAGTGAAACCGCGTGCAGACGTCCGCTAGTAAAATATAAAATTCATATGAAATTCCCTAATGCCACACAATTTTAAGGAAAGATATGAACCCAATTACCCAAAAGTACACGATTATGCCTTAATAATGTTATTGAAATAAAGTAACTTAGGTTTCTAATAAAATTGTTTTCAATACACTTCCTCAAAAACTGGTTCTTATCGCACTACGATTAGGTTCAACATGCAATGTAATTCACACACGTGCGATTTTTCCCATTTTCAACACGTGTGCAGGAATGAAAATTGCCACAGATAACTATACCTATACTTAGTCCAAATTGGTTCAATGCCTATAGTCGGAGGTGTATGTTTTTTTTTAATTTCGGCAAAGCATATGCGTCTTTCTTTACGGCGTAAATTTTATTGAATATTCAGATTGTGTTTATAAATAGAATATCATAGATAAACATGACTATTTAAAAATAATATTTACTTTTATAAACAAATTAACATCTATTTGTATTCTGAATTCAAAAATATAAAAAAAAAAACAATTTTTATATTAGGCTGTTTATCGGCTTCATACCTTTGCTTCTCCTTCAACCTGGTTTCATAGTAATTCATGACAAAAATATTTTTCTTTCTTTTATATTTTATTTCTACAAAAGTGTATTGAAAAACCTCGTTTGATACACGTGGACATTTGTTATTGCGATTCTCGGCTCAAAAACACCCTCGCCTACGGCTCGGGAGTTAATCCCACCTCGGATGCAATAATAAACTTTCTCCACTTGTATCAAAATGTACTATTTCATGTTTTTACTAACATAATTATTAGGATTTGATCAGTAAGAAAACAACGAAATTTTAATCACACTGGAATGTTAATCGTTTTGAAAGATTGATTCATAGGTCCCATAAAATACTGCTATTCCGGTGTAGTCGACCCCAACATAGTTGAGTAACATAGGTTATATTATCCCCGTACTCCCAGGGGAACGTGAACTACGCGAGTGAAACCGCGTGCAGACGTCCGCTAGTAAAATATAAAATTCATATGAAATTCCCTAATGCCACACAATTTTAAGGAAAGATATGAACCCAATTACCCAAAAGTACACGATTATGCCTTAATAATGTTATTGAAATAAAGTAACTTAGGTTTCTAATAAAATTGTTTTCAATACACTTCCTCAAAAACTGGTTCTTATCGCACTACGATTAGGTTCAACATGCAATGTAATTCACACACGTGCGATTTTTCCTATTTTCAACACGTGTGCAGGAATGAAAATTGCCACAGATAACTATACCTATACTTAGTCCAAATTGGTTCAATGCCTATAGTCGGAGGTGTATGTTTTTTTTTAATTTCGGCAAAGCATATGCGTCTTTCTTTACGGCGTAAATTTTATTGAATATTCAGATTGTGTTTATAAATAGAATATCATAGATAAACATGACTATTTAAAAATAATATTTACTTTTATAAACAAATTAACATCTATTTGTATTCTGAATTCAAAAATATAAAAAAAAAAACAATTTTTATATTAGGCTGTTTATCGGCTTCATACCTTTGCTTCTCCTTCAACCTGGTTTCATAGTAATTCATGACAAAAATATTTTTCTTTCTTTTATATTTTATTTCTACAAAAGTGTATTGAAAAACCTCGTTTGATACACGTGGACATTTGTTATTGCGATTCTCGGCTCAAAAACACCCTCGCCTACGGCTCGGGAGTTAATTCCACCTCGGATGCAATAATAAACTTTCTCCACTTGTATCAAAATGTACTATTTCATGTTTTTACTAACATAATTATTAGGATTTGATCAGTAAGAAAACAACGAAATTTTAATCACACTGGAATGTTAATCGTTTTGAAAGATTGATTCATAGGTCCCATAAAATACTGCTATTCCGGTGTAGTCGACCCCAACATAGTTGAGGTGTGGCAGATATATATGCGAATGATGACGTAGGTATATAGGTAATTTATTTATTATTGTAAGTTATAGATATAACATTTATTTATACTATAACTGTAATAATGCCTTCATAACATAGGTAATCCTACGCATGACATAATTTTGTCGAGAGAAACCAGTTTAATAGCCACAAGCCACAAGCGATTAACTCGCCATTCCTTTTCTTCATTTTATTTATTGTTCATTAAAGTAATCTAAAAGCATAATTATTGGTTCTACAGATAATTAATGACTAGATCGAGCAGATTATAAATCGGTCAACGAACAACTCGTGATTTTATTACTGCAGCTACATTTATATAGGTAAAGTTTAGTGACTTAAAGCGTGGAAACTAACGTTACTGGTCGACACGATTTCAGTTAATTTTTATAGTTACTAAACGTACGTTATTTTATTATCAGGCTAAAACTAAAGCTAAGCTAATAGAATTGAAAATAATATTCATTTATTTGCTCAGAATGTAGGTATTTACAATAAGGTGGTTACATAATATTAATGAATCCTTGTACATTCTACCATTTTGGCATAGAAACATTGATGCAGAAAACAAAATACGTTTATAGCGGTCATAGTCGCACGGCACTGAGTAGTGGGCAGACTCCTGAAAAGTGTAAAGTTTTTATTCCGTTAAGAAAACAACTACAAAATGAAATTAAATGAAACGTAAAAAAGTTTTGGTCCAAAAAGTGTTTTTTTTTTTATAAATTTTTCTACTAGCTTCTGCCAGCGCGGTTTGATAATTGTCCCATGGGATCTGACTACCGGGAAAAAAAAATACTATGTTTTAATCTAGGTTATAAACTATCTAAGTGCAAAATTTCATCCAAATTCGTTCAGTCGTTTTTGCGTGAAAGAGTAACAAACATCCATCCTCACAAACTATCGCATTTATAATATTAGTAGGATTTATCTAGGTTTTCAGAATGGAGTTAAAACTTTACACTTCTTTGACTTTGAACTATATTTAGAACATAGTAGTTCAATCAGTACACGTAAAGTCAGAATAATGTAATATCACGTTGTACCTTAAGCAAACACATATGTTAACTGGCATTGAACGGAATGCCCTCGCAATAGTCTATAGATATCTATGGTCCATGGATATCTGACACAACTGTTACGTTTGTAATACAGTGGCTTTCTTTATTTTAAAGCGATAAATAACATACCATTGATTGTTGAGACTGGCACGTCTAACCGACTGGTAGGTGTTACGTTAAGAATAAGTCTATTGTGAATCCGTCAACACTCAACCGTGATTCATAACTTTGTGATTAAAGATCCTGAGGGACAGGATAAGTGGCGTTCGCTTTGAAAACGTAACGACCTCTACAACCTTCAAGTTGCTCTATTTTGATGCTAATTTATGCAACAGAAATTACTCCACGGCTCAACTTGGCAATTAAATTTCTCTGCTCTGGTCGAGAGCTTCAAAAGATTTGTGATTCCTTACTTAGCGTTAAAATAACTGAAGAACATTTCAAACGCGTACCTACGTATTAAATATTAATTTTCCTTTGATAATAATACCAATGAATCGAGATCAAAAACAGATGATACACTAAAGTCATAATCAATCCGCATCGCAAAGAATCAGATACTGAACCGTTACAAATCTCACGAGGTCATAGAGTTCATACAGCTAACGTAATTATAAATCTCAGTTACAATAGCACTACAGTTCCATTTAGGGTGTATTCCACTCTGCCCCATTATTTAACAATTTTTTCTCCAGTAATTCCCATAAACTGGGTTGTGAAGTCCGATAGGCAGTCGCCACAACATAGTTGGGAATAGGCAGATGTGTATTCCCAAAACCATTATGGCTGGTTTGAGAGCTGAAAAATCCGAGAGTGCCAATAAAAACTAACTAACCTAATGCAAAGGGATAATGGTGTCGATTCTGTTGTGCACAAACTAAACTTAATTTCGAAAAACGAGAAAGAGACGGACGTAATTTAGAGCTGTCAAATTTAGTTGAAACTAATATTTCTATACAAATGAAGGGTGCACGTAAAAACCTGTCGACTAAAAACACGGTGAAGCGCAAGGCATAACTAGTTTGACATCTCTAACTTAGTTCATAGCTATAGCCATCCTTTTCTCGCACTGCCTTTTAGTAAAAGATAGCAATGGCCTAAATTAAGTTTAGTTTGTGCACAACAGAATTGACACCATTATATATTATTATAGTTTACACCACCAACTTGTCCCATCAGTGCGACAAAGTGGAATGTTCAAGTTGCACAAATTGCATTTGCTTATCAGAAAAGTCGTAAAAAGGTACTGTGATACCAAATAATAAAGAAACTTGAAAAAAATTGTGTCATCTTTAGAGTACTCGTAGAAACTGACTTTTCTTATTCCAAATATTTTATTCACATTTCTTTAACATAAATTGTCTTAAATCTAGAGGCAAAAGCCTAATTATTGTCAGCAAAGTCGAAAAGCTAGACTAAGAGGACATTATACATTCCATTTTGTCCACAAGTGGGACCACTTTATGTGACAAAGTGGACATTATCCTTTTATTACAATTATCCTTTAATTCGCATATTCATTAGCACTTAAATAAAATATAGTCTTTTGCCTATAAATGTCGTAAATGGCCTTAGCAATTTCCTCCATAGAAACGCGTATACTGGTCAAGATTAAAACCTTTATAGATTAGGTATTGATGTTTATTGGCTATGGTATTGAGTTTCTGATCGAAGATAATGTTTATGGTATGGAGACGTGCTGTGCTATCAATTTACAAGAATAGAATCAAGCCAATTGAAGTCATGTTATTAAATATAATAGTAACTGCTTTTATATGTTTATGGCTTGTATCTTCTTCATTGAATAGATGTAGTAGTAGTACTTGTAATTCTATCTAGTAAATTGCATTTTTGTTTATGAACGACTCATCATCTGCTAGCTTTTCCAATTTGGGTCCGTTTCTATTCCAGCCATAAAATATCAGGGTTTTACATGGAGCTTATGTCTATCTTACTCTTAATTTAGCCATTAGCCTGCAGTCAACGCGATATAAAAGACAGCAAAGATAACAAAGTCTGAGTGACTTACATTTCCAATTAATGGAAACGGATTCAATGCAAACAAAGACGAGTATTTGAAGACTCAAGTCAATTACAATTTCGGAGATAGAGAAACCGAAAAGAATAAACTTTGACGTACACCAACTAATTTCCATATCTGTATGTATCACAATCAAATAGATCAAGTTATCAACATTAGCAGTGATAGAAAGCTTCCAATCTATTTGCATAACGGTCAGTTACATGCTCATCATGGTCAATCCTGATTGAATGACAGATTTGAAGCACCAATATTTGACTATAGAAACCATTGAATGCGTTCTGGAAATTGCGAGGGGAATGAATGGCGAAAATAGTGATATCAGCAAGAAGTAAATGATAGCGAGACGGTTGACTGATGAGAATAGAAGAAAAAAAAGTGTTGCGCCGACCCCAAGTAACATGGGACAAGGCCAGGAAGGTGATGATAATGAATCAGCCTATATTGTTCCTACGGATTCGACACAGGCCTCCTCTCTGAGAGAGAAGAGAGTTTCTCGTGTACAGAGCAATAGTGATGAAAAAACCAAACTGAATAATAATGCTTGGGTTCTGTGACTATAAATCAAATCAAATCATAGTTTATTTGTTAACATAGGTAAAAAAGTACAGATCTTATGTTTGATGAACTATGATATACATATATATGATATAACTGGATAACGCTATGTTATACCAGGAGGCGTACAAATATGGTGTGCAAGCTGAGGATTACAATTATAACTAAATTATTTGAAATTGGTAAAAACTATGTCAGAATAATTAAAATGTCAAAGTTATTTAAAATGTCAATATTAATATTTATCTCAAACCTCAATAATTGTAATTCTAAATTAATTCGTCATTTAAGAATTCGTCAATAGTGTAATGCATTTATCAATCAAGAATAATTTCATTTTTTTCTTAAATTGTGTAAAATTTAATTCTTTTATGGCGTCTGGAATCCAAGCGTACAAGAATCTACGATTAGACCATGGAAACGAATTCGTTCTGGAACTAGCGAGATGAATACCTACTGAAGACATTGGCACTAATACGAGTATTAGTAAGTGTCTGTATCGTTTACTAAATAATTGAGTTATTGCAAGAGGTGAATAGGATAATCTAGCGATATAAATGGTTCAAGTCAGGTTGGCCAAACTTCGTTTGCTCATAGGTCAGGATTTTGAAATTAGTGGTTCAGAATAATAAATTTGAGACGAAAAGTGGTAAAGTAAAAAAAGACATTTAGAAATAGCCACAAATCATCCGTAACCAAGTATCTTTAGTCAGCTTCCTGTCTCAGAAAATCTTTATTTTTACACTACCTACTCTCTGACTAATGCACCCAAAAATGTCGTCTTTACATTTCTGACTTACGTATCCTGCCAGTTTTTCGTACGTACAAACGAGTGTTATAAACTTATATAATAATATATTCTTTAGACAACAGCAACCTTAGAAAGCTTAGGTTACCTTTATGGTTCAACATTCATAATCCGTACTAATGATTTAAATGCGAAAGTAACTCCGCCTGTCGGCTTGTCTGTTTTTTATCTTTATGTCTCTGCGAAATAAATAATTATAAGGGCAGAAGAATGAAGATTAATGAGTACTTTTCCCTAAGATAATTATTTTTTCGACCTCCAAGCGACGTAGGTAGCTGACATGCTAATTTTCGCTTTTTCCGCGTGTGCATATTTTTACGGGCGGGAGGGTTGGTACTGCTCCAAGTCTGGATATTTGTCGCGGAATTGACTTTTAATATTTTTCATTACTCATATTCAGAAAGTAGGTCTGAAGTTTTCTGAGGAGCGGGTTGAAAGTAATACTTGTCAGCCCTAGGGAGAATCGTTTTCAACTCAAATATAAAAAAACTAGTTCTCTTTTCACATGTCTATTGAACCATGTTCCAATTTTCTATGCAGCCACTCAATTACAGCGCGATGTCAAATTGAAATAACGTAAAGTTTTTTAAGTATTAATTAAAGAATATGTATTTTTTTTAAATAACTTTATCATAATTTGTTTTCAACTATTTCTTTAGAATAACATAGATTTCTTAGGCAAAATATTTACCATTTTTCAATGATGAAAATGAAAAATAATGGCTGAATTGAAGCTGGCTGGCCACAGAAAAAAAGGAAAATAGGCGGGAAAGCGGCAATCTGATCTTCATTAATTTGTTTTATCGAGTTGATTCATGTTTTTATTTTTACTTTCCTTGTATTCGTAATGAAAAGCACAGTGTTTACCTCGGGTTAAAGACTTGTTTAGTCCCGCGGAACTATTAGCGCCCTCGCTACGCTCGGGCGCCAAACCCCGTTTCGGGCCTAAATAAGTTACCAATGTACTATTGCATAACATTTAATTTGACTAAGCTATTATTTCATTCTGGCTCATCTAAGTCTTAACTAACAATAATAAGCTGAACTCGCGAGGCTTGGTAACAATGACTCCGTAGACACACGTTGACATATTATTATGACATCATTAGCATTAGCATTATAATATTTACATTATCGAACAAACATGATGAATCACAAACCTTATTCTTGGTTCAATGGATCTAATTGAGAATAATTTATATCGATTGTGGACATTGGGGGATTCCACTGGATATTTCTCAATTGTCCTAGCCAGGTCTGTTTTTTTTAGATGGGCTATTGTTATTTGTTTGTATTGATACCTAAGCCCATGTTTAACCTTTGTTTCACCTGTAAGTGTAAGTAGTGAAAGCAAATGATGCAATGCTTCGAGTTCATACGTCTTTTGAGAAACAATTAGGTTTGCATTATGATCTCTTTCCCGAATCATACCAAGAACAGACATATCTGTGTCAATAATACCTGCATCTATGGTCTTTGAATTTAACCTAACACTGAGTTCCACAAACCACAGCAACTAATGGAAGTAAGCCGTGAGTTACACTTCCTATTAAATGTTCTGATACTTTGGACTATACCTTTCCTTACCGGTTGCCCTAAAAAGGTGGGAAACCTAACCGCTCGTTTCTAATGAATTTAGAACAATTTAGGTCAGACGGTATGACATTATCTGCATAGTCATTACTATTAGGAAGGCTGGAATATCCGCAATGCCATACGTCACACACACCTACAGATCAATAAGTAGGTAAAGATACAAACCAATGTTATTGTTAGAAATACATATGCATGCGAAAAGAGGGAAGTGGGTACTGTGTAGGTACTTACCTAACTATTATTTCCGAAGTATGAGAGCCAGGAACAAGATTTTGTTTGACATAATATATACTTAGGTCATCATTGCCTAGCCATTTCCCAACTATGTTGGGGTCGGCCTCCAGTCTAACCGGATGTAGCTGAATACCTTCTTAATTTTTATTATTATTGACATATGATTTTTGTGATTTTTATTGACATTTATTTTGTAAATTATTATTAATTTTATTTGATTATTGTGAATGTGGGGGACCAGGTGGGTTTCATTTTTATTTTCTTTTTGTTTGTTTTCTTTTTTTTTCCCACAACTGTCTGGCAGTTTGAGTACTATAAGCGACCTACCCAAATGTCCTTTCTTTAGTATTGTTCGTCGTTTCGTTGAGCTCCTTGAGTTATAGGTCGAGCTACACGATAACTGACAAATGCTTGCACTGACTGGACAGGTCCACTCAAATCTGTGTGGTTCTTTCTTCAAAAAGACCATCTCAGACACTAATCTGCATAGTCCTCATGTGACTTGAGCAAAATTATGTCTGGACTTCAAAAGAGACTATGACCTCTGAGTTTGTTTCGGCTGTTTCTTTTCAGAGTAGTCAGGTACGAAACACCGGCCCCATCTAGTTTAAAAAAAAGGACGTGTAAAAGTGTTTGTAAAACCTACTTGCATTATAAATATCATTTATCATTTACCAGTATTTTACATGGAGCAACTGCCTATCTGACCTCCACAGTCCAGTTACTGGGTAATAACAGGGATATCCCACACGTAAAACTGGTTTACATTATGGGTACCAATCGCAATAGGGAATATGCATGTATTTTTTTCTTCACTTAAATCAATAAAATACACTATTAACAACCCAAGAAAAGTACAACGGCTAATTGTCGCTCAAAATTATATTAATCTTCTGCAATTTTCTACAACAGTTCAAACGTCCGTGTCTGTCGTTTCAAATAAAAATGTTTTTTTGACATAATAGACTTTGACGTCACTCACTACCGGCGTTATCTAGGGACGATGTGTTTTGAGAGTGCGTTCCGTTTCACTAAAAACATGCTAGATAAAACAATAAATTGTAAACTATGTTATGTTTTAGAAACTTAAACAAGTGATCCACCATGTTCTTATGCACCAATACAAGGCATTTTTAATAAATAAAAAGAGTTTTGTATTTCATGCATATTCCCTATTATAGGGTAGAGACTAGTGTTAATGATCATAACGTTAATCTATAAACAATGAGCCGCATTATGATAACATTGCCGCCAGATGAAAACAATCAGTAAACAAATGTGGAAGTTTTAGCACATGTACACCGTGTTATCGAAAATGTAGCAATATTATGTGTCTGAAAGGCAAACGAGCAGCAAATAATATTTCTTCAAATAGAAGGATTGAAACACCTATTCAAAAAATAAGATAAATAACTACCGTATTCGCTTCGCTTGATTCATTTTTATCTATTGATGATAGTAGGTATTACATAAGTAATTTCGAACTATTGATTAAAAAATCAAATTAAAAATATTCCCCTTTTCAAAATTAAACGCAAAGAATGAAGAAACTAAATGTTTTTCAGCACCTTGCAAAAACCAATGATCCTAATCGCAATAACATTTTGCGATAATTAATATTATCGGTTCACTTACCAACTCGCTCATCGATAGATGTCTGAAAAAGTTAAAAGCCAATGACCGCAAAAATGCACGACTCACCTTGCTCAAACCGAAACTTGCTTACTCCAAAACATTCGACACCCCACGGTGCATCACAACACGAGAAAATAACCTGCAATAGATACACCTTACAACATGTGCCTATCGATTTATATTATCACTTCTTATCTAAAACACATAGATTTCAATATCCACACACGATTATTTCAAACTCCAGAAAATTTCAATATTTCCACTTGTCACTTTTCCCGCTTAATTTTTAATATTTTATTTCAACGAGTTCGAAGTTTAAAAAGTTTAGTTTCGCTAACGGCCAGCGTTTTGAGGACTGACATGGAAACTCCTTGGAGGTTGGCACGATACTAAACTGCCGCGGCCCGGTCAAGTGAGAGAGCGCATTGTGTCATCAATGTGTTCTGTGTATTCCAGCTAAGCACACGCATGTGTGGGCAGATAAATAAATACTTTGCTGAAGACTGGTCTTACTTTTGATAAAGTACAATGACTTCAACTTGAGGAACAAGGACCATAAATAAAGCAAAACAGTTAAGAATCTATAAAATACAGATTTATGAGGATTAGTGGTTAGTAGGCTATCAGCTAAAATTTGTTAATGTGTTTTAAATGAGACACTAACTAACACTAGAAAGATAGAAGATAATCCAAAATCAAAATAACTTGATGGATGGTTAGATGCAACGAACAGAAGTTATTCCATAGAACAAGAACAAGATTTAGTTTAGGAATTGAGAATTGTAAAAATAATGTAGGGTAAAATGAAAAAGAGTGTACTCGTAGCAACAGATAAGAATAATATTTATCAATAGCAGCATATCACAGACCCCATAACAGCATTATGACTTAATGGTTTTGAAAACAACAACAGTCAACAATCTGATCCTCATAAAGCCACTTGAGAGAATTTTATCTCTTTAATCGACAAGTATCTCAACATTCAAGATGAAAAAGAACTGATGATTCATTGAAAGTATTGTAGATTTCAAACATATGTTGACACTGTACGACACAGATGTTCGTGTTCGTCTATTCGAGTTCTACTATCTTTACAACTTTCCATTTACAGCTGAGCTACACAAACGTCAATCTTATTGAAATGGATTACAGGCTATATCTTCCGCAAACGTATTGGTAGACATTGGTAAGTGTGACCCCGTAAGGTAGCTTACTTTTTTTATCGAGTATTATGGCATTAATCCAAGGAGGTCGGAGGTCGTAGATTAATTGAATATTAGATAAACAGTTGGCAAATAGTTATTATTGCGTTGCAAAAAATTAAATAAAAAATAGAAATCTGGTCACGTTTTACGTAAATGTAACTATGTTAGGTTAAGCTAATAATCTATTGGCATATCAGTCTGTAAATGCCAAACGAAAGCAGCGGCCTTGAATGCACGAATTATTCAGAAGTGAATACTATCCTAATCATGTTTATCTGATAGTTATCACTTTTGCATTAAATGGGTTTGCACCATCAGCTTTATAATAAAATGTAGTTATAGATACTACTCGTATCATCATGGTACTCCTGCCCTTATCCCAATTTACTCAGGGTCGCGCTGACCCTAAGTAAGTTGCATGTCTTCTTCCACACTTCTCTATTACTCGCCGTGTCCGCAGTCACCTCCTTTCTACCTATATCGTCCCTCACGCAGTCCATCCATCGTTTCTTTGGTCTTCTTCTAATCTAATAGCCATCCACCTTCAGACTTAAAACAGAGATAGTCATCAGCATTACTGTTGTAATTGTGTTGTGTATAACTGGTGCTACACCACCAGATTTTCAATCAATTCTAATTATACTTACGTATGCTCGCACCATCATAATCATTTCAGCCGAAAGACGTCCACCGTGGGACATAGGCTCCCCCAAGTGTCGCCATATTGACCGGTCCCGTGTGTCTCGCATCCTCGCTGGATGTGCTGGATCTATCCCCGTAACCTTCACCTGGTCATCGGTCCACCTAGCAGGAGGCCTTCCAACGCAATGTCTTTCAGTTCGTTGCGTAGATTAAATTAAGTGTTGGTTAGTGTCATTACTTTAACAAACCATGTTTGCATCAACTTTCTAACTGGCATATTTCCCAGGGTTATTGCCAAATTCGTGCAGGTGCAGTAGAAAATCAAAGCATACACCGCAAATGGACACACACATACAGCATACATAAGAAAGCGTGAAAGGTCTGGTTTTATATTTAAGGACTAGTATGTGGTACCTATAGACCATCATACTGAACAACTTTCTCCATGGAGGAGACAACGTAATCGCGAAAACATCTGCTGCTTCGTACATTTGGGTCGAATACTTAAGTATTGAACTTTTTTGTGGGACAGAAAATGAAAAACTTTTTAAAGTACATAGTCAAGTAGTAGGAACATTATAATAGGCTGAAATGCTAAGCTTATGCTGAATGAGTAGTAGATCTCTTCTTAAATCGGTGCCACATTACTGAGGATCGTGGTCACTGAACCCCTGTAGCTGACAATCTGCCTCCATCGGTCCGGTCCAAATTTGCATGAGGACGTAGCTTCTTTTACTTGGTTGCACCATCGTGTTGGAGACCGAGTAGTAGGTAACACATACTAAAGAATGTCAGTAGCAACACTGCCTCTTAGTAAACGTTGAAATCCGTAGTAAGATTATGTAAATTACCTTCAATTATTATCTTTTCAACGCATTAGCTATCGGGTACTATCTCAAGACAATTTAGATTAGATGTGGTTCATTACAGAACATCGGCACTAATCAACAAGAATTTAAGGAAATTGGTGAAGAAAATACTTACTCCAACTGTCAATATTTTGTTGCTAAACCATTTTAGCTTTGAGTTGAGTATGAACGACCAAAGAAGCGATGAATGGACTGAGTGATAGATGATTTAGCTAGAAACAGTAGTTCAATCCAGTAGTCACCCCCCGACTGAAAAATGAGAGAAGTGAGAAGTGAAATAGAAAAAGACAAACCTCAAATAAATTGGGATAGATCAAATATATTGGCAGGAAGATGATACAATTTTATTTAAGCAACCATTATGCCATACTAGCCCATTTCGACCCACTGCTGAGCGAAGGCCTACCCTTTTTCAGCTAGCTCATCCAGCCAT
Organism: Xestia sexstrigata; assembly: GCA_941918905.2. NCBI lineage: Eukaryota > Metazoa > Arthropoda > Insecta > Lepidoptera > Noctuidae > Xestia > Xestia sexstrigata. Next base: position 19,000,844 of record OW799214.2, read on the forward strand.
CTCCGTCTGGACCTGTCCCGATGTCGCTTATACCAGCAACACTAACCTGTGGCCAGCCTAATTAAAATAAACTACATCCATCAAACACCATGTGAAAACAGCTGCAAGTGATTTTATCCATGCAAGACGTATGATATGATATGACGTAACTGAAGTAACGGAGTCATTACGATAAACAGAAAGGCGCATAGCAATCAGTCGCCACAGTGAATGTGAGCAATTTATATTAATTGATGACTGTTCGAACTGCATAGCGGCTCATTGGAGTGGACGCATTACAAACGGTTTGTAAATACGAGTAGAGCCCTACTTTAGTAGAATAGTATATTAAATTTATGACATGGCTATTGAAAACTAAATGATTTTGATTAGGTAGGTACGATTTTAATGGAAATAACAGATGTTTTAGCTGTGCTACATACTTGCTCGGGTGCTGCATCTTCTATTCGGCAGTAGTTTCCACAACTAAGGCGACCCGAAACAATAAATACTCATACATGGCTTTCTGCTTTCGAAAGCTTCTTTAGGTATCTACTATCGCTGAATCATGTTCGGGTCAGAGCTAAACCTAAACGCACTTTTCCGAACGTATTTACGTATATCTCGTATTCTGTGGCTGTGCCCAGTCATGGCGACCCCAACATGATATGTGTCTACCACCATTTATAATTTACTGATTGAACTGCAAATCTTGTTGAGCTTGGAGGACAATGCAAGTAATGCAACTGTTCTTGATTACGGGGGCGGCCATTTCCAATTAAAAGAACAAGCCGTTTAAAAACACAATGAACTTACACAAAAGTTGGGCCAAAAAGAAGATAATTTTCTTAATGAAGCTCAGGGGCATGACACAGGTATTTATTTATATTAGGTACCGCGCATGAGTTTTAAAATGAAATGCCTACTTAAAAGTCCCATTGTTTGGTAAAACATCACTTACTTTCAGAGAACAGCTAATTGCCAACTTAGTTTCTGTATTGCAGTTTTATGAGAAACCAATATGTTCTTAATATTCACATGACTGTACGATATTTTAACATGGAAAACAAAACAATACAGTCATCATTCACACTGAGTGCCATAAACATGTTGTGAGAAGCCAGATTCGTGAGATCGCACGGGAAACAAATGAACCTAAAATTAAACTCTGGAGAACGCCCTCTTTGGATTACGTTCCTGAAGATACCGTTGATTGTAAATACTAAGAAATTCATGTGTTTTAGTTTCTAAACATATATTTATAAATTACTTACAGGGATTTCCCTACAAGTCAACTAACTTGAAATATAATTATATTAACTTGATATACCTAGCTGCGTGCTTTTTGCTTTAGATGTATTGTTGAATAATGAAACCAACACATTCTTCGTTACCAACAGACTCTAACAAAATTGCTGGCTTACAAATTTTTCGGATGGGAAATCATCAAATGACTTCTCCCGCTCTGGGCGGAGCGGGAGGGAGTGTCAGACTTTTACTGACTAAAACCCATCCATGTTCCTTTTTCGCCCTTTATGTTCCGGGGCCACGTTATATTCTGTTTCGAACAATCTTGCAACCCCGGCAGGATTGCAAAAGGCCTTGAACAAAGATAGCGTCGATAACAATCAATTGAAATTGAACATTATAGCAACATATAATTAAATATTCAAGTCGTGCAAATGACAATGATTCACTGTCAATAAACACCAATCGAAAGATATCCTCGATAAGTGTTACCTATGAACATTTTTCTAGTAAATAACACACTATGTGCTTTATCACTTACGTAAGTACCTATATAATGATAATAAACGTCGTTTAGTGATAAAATACATAATTATATGATTTGGAACGGATTCTCAAGGATTTGCCGACGTGTATCAATAAAATATTTCAGACGTGACACGTTAAAGGTTTTAGTTTTTACGACTGCTAAAAGCTTTGATTTCTTTTGCGGTATTTTCCTACTGCCATAGGAACTTAAAATAAAAAGGGAGACCTCATCATTTTCCTGCTCTTATCCCACAGCTATTGTAATAACATCCTGTACCAGCATCCTGTCTAAAGTTTGGGTACTGTAGCGACAACCGCGTCTTTCATCAAAACAATTCGACCTGTAAGTTATTATCGATAAAAAATTAAAGAACTTCCATAATTAATAAAAAAAGAAAGTACTCACTCATTCATATTCTTCAACATGACAGCATGTTCATTTTCAGCAACAACTTGAAGCAAGTCCCTCTTCAGCTGCACGCCGGAGTCTTGCTCGATCTCTGGCGTTACTTCCACGGTCACTTGCGTTTCTTGCGTGTTTGGCGCGTGCACTTGCGTGTCTTGCACGAGTATTTGCGTGCCTTGCACAGAATTTTGTTCAGATGCGGGTTGTTCCGCCACTTGCACAGAGTCCGCCATTGTTGCAACGAATCTGAATTATCGCGACCTATTAGTAATTTTTAAATGATTAAATATGATTTTTGGCAACAAAATAATGATTAAGTTAAAGTGGTGTTAAAAATTGTAAACGAAAAAAATACAATAATTTATTCTTAGAAGATTCTATTATACGAATAAATTATTTCATATCATTTTTCAGGTTTCAAATTCTATCCCTATCCAGCTGCCAAAAATCAATTTAAATTCCACTCGCGTTATAAAAACTGCGGCATTAAAAAAACACTTATTTTTCCGTTATTATTAGGTAATAATTATTTGAAAAAATAATTAAATGTAAGTAAGACTATTTCCTTACAAGATTCCGATGCCAAGTGGACGATCGGCGGACACTTATCTGATATCAAAAATAATCCTTTTATCATATCTTGAGTTAATTGCTCCAATCAATAACTAGGTAATTCACATTCTTACTATATAAGGTAATAATATGTGCTGCGATAATATGTGATAAACAGCTTCGTGCAGCGCAATTAAGGTAAAAATTTAAATAAATTATCACCCGGCTTTTCCCCAACTGTGGGTAATGGACGACCCCCTTCCTTCCAACAGGATACAGCTGAATATCAATAGGTATATAAAGGGTGTAAAAAACCTCATAACAAAACCGAAAGGCATTTGTTCTCCCCGTTATTGCAATCATTTTTTTGCTTGGTTGACAGCTTCGTGATGAGGTTGTTTACACCCTGTATAGGTAGATACATGGAGCGACTGCCTATCTGACGTACACAACCCAGTCCTTGGTTAATACGATACCCCTTGGTAAGACTGGTTGTCCCATTTTCAGACTTGTGAAAACCAATTCTTAACACATCACATCCCGTTACCTATTAGTGCTGCTAACAGAGATTGCTGCATGAATCTTTTGACCCTCGAGTTCCGAATTATGTGTGTAGGTGCAAATAAAGAATAAACTGTTTTATGGAAATGTTGTGGAAAAGGTTTATTTAAAATTCCACAACTCGTGTGTAACGTATTCAGCTTATATTGAGTAAAGCGCCACCTGTTAGGCAATAGCTGAACTTAATCTATGTGACTCTAGTGTCGTTATAGTTCGTGCTAGTTCTGTTGATGTCGAACCGAATATTTTTTCTATTTCTTAACAGATGGCGCTAGCAGCCGTGCCTGTTAATTGTTATGATTTATTTCTATTTTGTTTTGGGTTTATAATGGTACAATACAAAAGGTATGGAAAAGAAATTAAGCCTTCAACAATGCCGGTATGTTCTAAGCAGTGAAAGGAGGCGCAGCGAAAGAGTGTTTGTTATGAGTAGGTTCAGGGTTCGATTCCAGGCAGTCACAGAACAGAGACAAGGATCTGAGTAACTATGAATCCTTGGCACGGATATGTGTCTGCACGGAGGTCGAGGTAACTCACAAATTTCACAATCGTTGTAACTACGGGCACAGCTACGGGTATTTCGAGGTATAGACAATCCCAAGAAAAAGAGCATTTATTCAGTCAACTATCTCCCAGTCCCTGTGCTGGACGTGCGATCTAACAGAATGCTGTAGAATTAATGAACATCGTGGACTAAGTACATAAAAGGAAATAAGTTAAACAAAACAAAAAAAAACAGTTTGACAGCAAACTACGACTACGATTTTGTAATGGAAGTGTCTTCGAACAAAGGGTCTATTGACGAAAGATTAATCAAACGTCAACGTTTATTGATGATTATTAGGCTCTAGAGTCTAGTAATAGTAGAAGTATCGAGATACTGGTGCCGATTCCCTTGTTCACAAACTAAACTAAATTTAAGTTGAATGCATCTTTTTCTTTCTATTTCATTATGAAAAGGACAGAAGATAAAATTAGTTTAATCCTGTCAAATTAGTCAGCACCTGACGTAATTTGATGTAATTTTAGTAGTCAACTTTTTAATCGCGTCTAAAAGTTGTATGGCGCTGATTAATTTGACAGAACGTAACTAAAATTTATCTTCTGTCCTTTTCTTAATGAAATAGAAAGAAAAAGATGCACTGAACTTAAATTTGGTTTAGTTTGTAAACAAGGGAATCGGCACCACTATCACATAAATCAGGTAAACCACTACCATACCATACCATTATACCTACAGTGCCATACTCCCATAAATTTACTAAAATATTAAGGGTTACTAAAAAATTATCCGCCACAAAGTGTAGACGTTTTGAACTCTAGCAAAGGAATTAAGCAATTATATTTTTACTGCTTACAGTCCTAAGGGTCCATTCATACGCTATGCTCGGAGTTTCCTTGCGTGATCGAATCAGAAATGAAGACATCCGCAAGAGAACCAGGGTCACCGACGTAGCCCGAAGAATTGCCAAACTTAAGTGGCAGTGGGCAGGGCACATTGCTCGCAGAACGGATGGCCGATGGGGCCGAAAAGTTCTGGAGTGGCGACCGCGAACCGGAAGACGTTGCGTTGGAAGGCCTCCCACTAGGTGGACCGATGACCTGGTGAAGGTTGCGGGAATCCGCTGGATGCGAGTCGCACGGGACCGGTTAATGTGGCGACACTTGGGGGAGGCCTATGTCCAGCAGTAGACGTCTTTCGGCTGAAATGATGATGATTATGATGAATACAGATTACCCGAAAAAGAACACAAGTCACCGACAGAGCTTGCAGGGATAGCAAGCTGTACCTATTAGCCGTAGGCTGGCCTTGTAGTCTGACGATGGGTCGAATAGCTGGTGGAGCAGAGGAAACCTAGAGTAGAGACCTTTGATCGGCAAGCGTAATGAGGGACGCCCAGAGCTATATAGTCTCAAGATCTTAAAAGGGTTCCGGTTTAAGACCAGGAGGTGTGGTACAGCTTGGGATAGGCATAATTGTCGAGCAGTAAACTGCGGTAGATTGAGTTCATGAAGGTCAGAGTAGACATAGCAGCTCTGTCTTCAACAAAGGCGTGGGTTCAAGAACAAATAAAAATAAAACAAAGCCCATAATAAAATTACTTTATTACTTCACAAAATTATCAATAATTAAATACGTTTATCTCTAACTGTGGGAACACGCTAACTCTAGAGCTGTGTCAGGCCGTGGGGCAGTGTCAGAGTCGACAACCTGACACAAGACGCTATGACACATCACTGTGTAGGTTGCTGTGAGGTTTCATGGCTGACTTAATGGGGGCTATTGTTTTTGAGCTCACCAGATGGCGCCCCTGTCGAGTAAGGTCCTGTCAACAACTCTATTTAATACTATAAAGTACCAATAACTTCATAAAAAAGTTTGTTTTATTACGTATTTAACAACATAGTGTAAACTTCAGATACCTAATTACAATATTCTCCCTAAAATTAGCAAGTATGAAACATTAAAAAATCATTCTACTTCCGAGTACTAACAATTAAGATCCTAAGTGGCTAATTAAAATTTTCAAGTCATAATTAATCAGGAATGGCTCCATCTAGAACACAATCGTGAGTAAACACCCGAAAAAAAAAAAGCGTGTATACGCGTCGGGTATAAATACCCGATAAAAAAGCACGCAACGCGCGAACAATGTATGACACCTGACGTTTCGGAAGACCTTACTCTACACGAACGTCTCTAGCGGCGAATTCATGCGCGATAGCCCCCGTGATAGCGATTGGAAGGAATCGTGAACTCATGACAATGGGTCTAAGGTAGCAAATTTGGAGAAACGTTTCCATGGGCAGCCATTAATTTCCCTCTGGCACGCTGCAAGGAACGCCTCTGTGAATTTGCGGCCTTAGTATATAATATACCGCACCGCACTGTACTACTAACTAAGCCAGTATAGGCTGGCCTAGAATTGTATTGAAATTGCATTGCTGGGGCAGATCAAGGTCAAAGTTTTACCACTGAGGTGTTCCAAAGTTGTTAGGAACAGTCCCATACAACGTTGGGTAGACCACATTAACCACGTTAAAGCTAAAGCGCTGGGTATGATCGAGCCTCAGAGATCAATTTTAAAGACACTTCAAAACACTTTTTAGCGTTGTTCACCTGGATTAATCTCTTTGTTTCTAGAAGTAATTTATTAAGCTTTACCTAAGTTGAATTTTGTCCCGCTTAAATAAAGCATGTTTACGACTTCTAAATTATCGATATTTACTTGAAACTTTTAGAATTACAGTCTTTCAAAAGTTAGATGATAACCAAAAGGGAATAATATTATTATAATAATTGACACAAGATTCTCTTTTTACCAACTGGCTATAAAACTTAAGTCAACCATGAAATATTTAAAAAAGAACACAAAAAATCTAAGATGGCTTCTTGGTGGTCTCATTCACTTTCACAGTGACTTGTTCATCTTCCCTTTGGAACAGATAGCTGGTTCCTGGAGTAGTGCTACTGCTCTGACTGTATCCTGGCTGATAGCCGCTTTGGGCATAGTTGGCCGTTTGGCCATAATTGGCTGGCTGGCGGCTGGATTGTTCGTAGCTGTTTTGGCTACGTTTTGGGTCCTGGTTGTAGTTGTCCCGGTTATCTCGGTTATCCAGTTTCTTTACGCCGCTGTAAAGGAGAAGAATAGAAATATAAAAGTTTGACCTGGCAAAGGTGGACCATAAAATGATCTCAGCTAGGAGTAAGTACTTATTTTTTTTTATTGATCATCCAATAACTGTTCTACAACGATGTAGTTTAGTCGTTGATAATAAGAACAACCGCAAGGGTCGATCACACACGTCAAGTTGTCGTTGCGTTGTTGTTGCCGCCATCAGTTCGTAAATGGGATAGCCATCCTTTATACTGGGTGATTGGGTGCATTCTTTAAAATGGCATTTTAAAAAAATCACCAAAATACCAATCTCCACCACTACCACCACTACCACCATTGGCACCATTTTAGAAAGCTAATGAGACAAAGAAGTCGTTCCTGTAATTTGCAGGACAAGTATCTTGCATTTATTTTGAGAAAACTGCCTCTACCACGACCTTAATGGCGCTTGATTTCCCAAAGCAGATGTACTTTTTTGACAAATTAGTTTCCGTCGGATTCATTCATTCATGAGTTATCAGGAAAATATTAGTTTAACATACTGAACGGCGTAGATTTCCCACAATCAGTAGTTTATGGTGGGGAGGTGGAACATTTCCATAAAACTTTAAAGTTTGATTTTCTCGAAACGACCCAGTTTGGACCCCAAGTTAGCAAATTAAGTGTAGTGTCACCCATTTCAAGGAATTCTCCCAATTACCAATCAATCTGTATACCGAGACGTGTTTTCTAAGGCGGGGGAGTAGTTTCCTGCCATTTGTAGATCTTCGGCAGTCGTTAAGTGTAGTCAGAAGCCCGTATAAACTTATTTATTTATTTATTTAACACTTCAAGCACAAAATACAGAGGCGGACTTAATGCCATAGGCATTTTCTACCAGTCAACCTTTAGGTGATGCAGAGACAAGCAGTGGTACTTATATTGTCACTTACGGGATATCTTCCGTGATTATAATCGTGAAAGCTAAAAACAGTGTTAGAAGCCCGTATATTCCCGTGTCCATGTATATGCCCGTGTCTTCTAACAAGGAGACTTACAAAAGAGTCTTACCCAGTAACTGAGACAGAGGTGGGCGCCCCATTTAAAATACTGGTATTCAGCTGCATCTGGTTCGACTGGAAGCTGACCCCCGCATAGATGGGTAAATCCTAGGCAGATGATGGTCATCATGACGAAGTGATGGTGCAGTTTTTTTTCCAATTAGGTATGTTTTTTTTTTTTTTTCAAGTTATACAAAATGTCAAAAAAAATCCTGCCCGATTCCGGAGGTATCGAGATTAGATTATATTTATTTAAGTAACATGTAAAAAAATACCCCGAAAACAATTAAATCAAATGCACTAAAATTAGGACAAAACCGAACGCGGGTGACGCCATTCCGATCGCTTCACTTCTCGGGTAGTGACGTCATTATACGAACTGATAAACAGTTGACGATAGAACATACTAACGCCGAAGATTTTTTTTAATTGGTAGATTTTCGGGAAATGTTACCAATATTTCCCGAAAATCTAATTTTGGCACAAAGGCATTTTAAAATTCATTAATATGTTTGCTTTCATGAATAAGTAGTTAGTTTGGGATACCTATGCCCCTTTCGGATCGGTCAGGGTTTTTTCAACATACTGTATTTATTTCAAAAAGAACAATAAGATCCTTCTCACCTCTCATCTCTATAAGGCCTCCTCTCCCCCACACTATGCCATCCGCTGCCCTGTCCACTACCGCTTTGTCCATATCCAGCAAAACTCTGTCCATAAGCGGCTGCTCCTGCTCCTTGTCCGTACCCGGCCTGGCCGTAGCCAGAACCTGCTTGGCCATAACTAGCTCCTTGGCCGTACCCAGCTTGGCCGTAGCTAGCTCCTCCGCCGTAGCTAGATCCCCCTCCTTGGCCGTAGCCACCACCGCCTTGGCCGTAGCTTCCACCGCTTTGGGCGTAAGGGTCGCGGTAGGTTCCACCGTAACCGGAGTAGCTAACACTCTGGTAACCTGTGTCTTGAGGTCTGAAAAGTAGGAAAGAATATTGCTAGTTAATAGGCACGAGTTAAAAATAAGGCAATGCCGATGTTTGAATTCATCATGTCTTCATTATTTTCTCATAGTTAATTTAGTTAGTTGGTTAGTTTAGTTAGTTTATTGGTAATTAATTTATGATAAATATAAATAGATCTTGTTTTAACGAGCACAGTGACCTAAAGTTTACGGAAGCAAGACTTCATCTTCAATTATTACTAAAGCCCACATAAGTACATGAAAAGGTCAGCATTATCAAAACAGGTCAGTATCTTTGTAAAAGGTAAAATAGAAAGGCTAAAGGCCAATGGAAAAGTATGTATGTACTATGAACTCTAATCTATTGACCGAATGCCCGTCCATTACCTGGAATACTCAGGTCTTCCCCAGCCCGCGGCGGGGGCAGCCTCAGGTCTACCAGACGCGAAATAGTAGCCTCTACCACCCGCGTCCCATCCTGCCTGCCCGCGATATGTTTCATCCCAGGGCCTGAAACTAACAAAGAATCGAACTTTATTATAGAAGCTGTTGTTGCCTGGTGGATGGGAACGCGTATATATGGAACAAACTTCGACTGAGGTACTGATAATTATGATATTCTTGTTCAATGTGTGGACAGCCTTATAATACTGGGCCGGTTGGAAGGAAAATGCGCTCAAGTTAGCACCGGCAAGATGATCAGACTTAATCAAAGACGCTGTTACCGGCAGTATGTATAGGGACATGTATCGAGCGGTCCACACTTCAGAAAAACGCATAATGACCATGTATAAAATATGGTCGCGAGCCCCGGTATTGAGCTAACCCCCCCCTACCCTAAAACCCCCACCCTAAAGAAATCTCCCGCTCTCCTAAGAAGAAGGAAATGAAATTTGGAATGTAAAGAGGTATTTTCGGTATACCCAAAATTCTTAAAAACAAAAATATTATTTATAGGTGCTTCGACCTCAGTTTAAAATTCGAATAGAATAAAAACAAACGGTCAGTAACCGTCGACCCGTGACCGACGGAAAAACAAAATGGCGGCAGACAAATACCGCTTTGTAAATTAAGAGTATTCGCACACAGGGCAACTGAAAAATATACTTTTAATTTGGAAAAATACTTAATGGCAAAGAGACATAATATTCTAGCAACGGTAATTGACTTTATTCGACTGCTAAATCTGCGTGACAAATTGCGTACAGAATTATCTCTCTGCCAAGAACGTGGTTATAGTTTTGACGGTTATAAAGCAAAGAAAACATTTAACAAACAATCGCACAAACTCAGCAATATCTAAATGCAAAACAAAAGTTTTTAGTTTTCTAACTTAAGAAAAATTGTCCATTTGGTTAGACGGCGTACGTGCACAGGCTTCTAGGCACCCCTTTTATGCATTTTAAAATATCAAGCCGTAGTTGTCAAGACAATGCACCGCTGCAGTCTGCGTGCATGTTCATTCAGATAAACATCAAGATCTTTATCACCTTTGAAATACACGTTAACAGGGTCGGACTGGCCATATAGTCAGGCATTTGCCAGCGGGGCCCCGGCCCGCGCAGGCCCCCACGGGCTTGGCTTGTGGGGCTTGCCGGATGCCAGGCGGTAGGTAGCATAGTAGCCCGAGGCTCAGGATTTTTATATTTTTTAAAACGTATTCTGCCTGATCCACAGAATTAGTAAGTAAGTAATTAATTGTAGCGTATAGTAGACACTTTCAATCTAAAATATTTTTAAGGCTAAGAATGAGCCTCTGAGTACTAGTAGTAGTACTATAGCTACAAAATTGCAGATTTTCTTTAAACCAATGCGCGGTTCGTTTTTTGTACCCTGCAAAAAAAGTTTTATCACAAAGGCTCCTTTTTTCTGTCTGTGGATTGGTACTCCTATTTGATTTTCACCTGATCGACCGGTATAGTCCGAGGCTGAAATAAATTAGGGGCCCTTGCCTCGAGACCTTAATAGGCAATTATGGCATACATAATAGGTGTACCTATTATGTATGTCATAATTGGGTTGCAAAAAAAGGGCATGTGGACATCTTGATCTAATTACAAATCAGAATTTATTCTAGGCAAGATGTAAACATTTTCGAGCTCGCTTCGCTCGCTCTTTCAGCCTACTTTATCTTGAATCATCATTTTATCTATTAAGTTGCCCAAGTAATTCCGGTAGGTCGAAACAATTTGATTCTAACCTGTTCAAGGTTGGTACGGTGCTCTTGGAGACTTTGTTCTTAACATTGTGTCCTAAGTCGATTAAATAACATCTATTTCTTAATAAAGTAGAGAGCTTAAATTTTATTTTAGTTACTAGTCTATATTACATTTGACATTGTTTCAGAGATATTAAAAAAAACAGGTTAGCTGAAAGTCCTCTTTTTAAAAAATGTTGATTGACTAGGTTCATATTTGTTATACTGTTGGAATATAATTGGGACTGTACTTAAGTACTTAACAATATATTTCGTTGAAAATTAATCATTTGTATATTTAATTATTTTCTGATTTTATCCCATCTACAATTATCCAATCTCGGGCCCCGGGCTAGGGGGGGAGTCACTCGGGCCCTTCCGGCCCACTCCAACCCTGCACCTTAGAGGATGCTAATATTAACTAAAAAACCAGTAGGTACCTAGTGGTCAAAAACGGCCTAACATTCTAAGTATTTGGAAATCTAGAAAGGGTTCAAATAGATATAGAGCACAGTCATTAATTTTCAGGAGTATCGCGAACCTAAATGCATATAAGTCAATGATATTCTAATAACATATGTTGTGAGCGCGCAATCGTGAAGACTCGAAAACGGGCCAATTGGCTCGTTTTGCCTTTATTCTGCGTCACTGCGTGTATGTGAGCTGGCTCTGCTTTTGTATGGCAATAGCCAACTGTGACGTCACTGTTTATTCAACTCAATGACTCAACTATCTATTGATTTCAAAGCAACTAAAAATCGAATTTGGCAATTAATTGAAAATAAAACAGGTTTTCAGGCCCAAAATAAAGTGTTTTTTTGTAGAGATAGGTGTCTGGGAATTATTGTTGTAAGGTGTCATCTACCCTATTACTTCGAGTGCGCCTATTCTTAATACCGTCAACAAGAACGTTCTAACTACTAACCTAACAGTACGTGTACTGTTAATCTAAACCCGCGAAACATCTGATTATCTGCAAATTGGATAATTGTACGGAATTAGAGGAATTCCAAGATTATCTAGTCAACGACTTTACGGTACTACCTACGTTTTTAGGTTATCGTAGTAAGTAATGAGATTCTCATTCGTGAGAATGAAATGCTTTTTTTGTTTATGGTTAGCTTGGTAAGGAGGCGTTACATACATTCATACTTGGAAGTACACACCAAATAGGTTTTAATTTAACAATGGTACATACCAAATAGTTAGAATTTCTAGTAGCTACAACCGTGAAATTCAATTAGTTCGAATTTCGAAAAAAGCCTATACAATAACAAAAGGTTTGAAATCACAACAAGCAATGTAACAAGCTCAAATCTATAATCACATAAAGTTCAATAAAACTACAATGGCGGTCCACAAAGCCGGGAAAATAACCCGCCATTTTTCCGTTACATTCCATAATTCGTATTGCCATTTTGAATTTTAGGTGAAAGCGTCATGTGTATTGATGTGTTCGACATAATTTCAACGTAGTGGACATTGTATTGTTAGTTATGTGTGAACGAACTTTGCAATCGTTAGTTTTATGGACCAGTTCTACTAATGTGTCACATAATAATGTAATTTTCAACGGATCGATTGGCACAGAGGCTGAGCTGTTGGTTGCTCGTTATGGGATAGCTACCTCACATGTAGCCTGAAACTGGCGATAGTCACATTATATACTGCGTCCTGAAAATAATACTTGCAGTCTTCTACAACCGTACCAACTCCATCATTTGTAAAAGGATGATTCTTTGAATATGTGCATATTACGCGGCGCTCCCCAAATAACTATTCGTACTAAGGGAGATAAAAAGTAACGTTTTTTTTCTCGTAAAACATAGTTCCAGCACTACATACAGTTGTTTTTGTTTATTGTCATATACAACAAAGTTATGTTCATTAACGTTACTCAAATCTCATCACCATTCGTGTCCCAATTCCCAAAATTAAGCAGTTCATGCTCAAAAAGTTATCAATAAACCCTAAAGATCGTAATTTTTCGTAGTAATTTAGATGTACACGACATGCTTTACAAACTAGCAAAATTATAAACATTAAAGAACACTTTTAAGTACTTTGTAATATGAGTTTGAAAATTGTCCCAACACTTTATACTCACTATCATTTGTGAACACAGTCGCGGGTTTAATTTATTTCCATGTGCGTATTACTATCTCAAATGGTAACTCAGCGGTCGGGCTCAGCCCCACGTCACGACTCGTGCGGGTTACAAGTCCAAAAGTGTTTTGGCGCCAATTGTAGCCTACCTTAATCGCCCAGAATTTGTTTTTGTCAAACATCTCGTCTCCTTACCGTTCGAGTTTCCCGTGCTTAGTCTATTATACCTATATTTATTTGTTATTTTTAGGGTTCCGTAGTCAACTAGGAACCCTTATAGTTTCGCCATGTCTGTCCGTCCGTCTGTCCGTCCTCGCTTAATCTCTGTGACCGTTAGCACTAGAAAGCTGAAATTTCGTACCAATATGTATATCAATCACGCCGACAAAGTGGTAAAATAAAAATTGGAAAAAAATGTTTTATTAGGGTAGCCCCCCTATATGTAAAGTGGGAAGTGATTTTTTTTTTAATTTCAACCCTAACGTGTGATATATTGTTGGAAAGGTATTTAAAAATGAATAGGGGTTTCCTAAAATCATTTTTTGATAATGTCAATAATTTCGGAAATAATCGCTCCAAAAGTAAAAAACAATGTGTCCCCCCCCTCTAACTTTTGAACCATAAGTTTAGAAAATCTGAAAAGTAGAACTTTATAAGGACTTTCTAGGAAAATCATTTTGAACTTGATGGAAACAACAGTTTTTGTACAAAAAAGACAAAAAGTTGTACAAAATAATTTCACGTTTCGTCACGAGTCGGAGCGCCTGCCGCCGCTCCGTGTTCGCGCACGTACCCACTACCGGGAGCAGTTGCAGGAGCGCGGAGCGCTGCTGGAGCGTAAACTCATAAGTGGGAACACTTATTGTGACGGACGGGAAACTACGGAACCCTACACTGAGCGTGGCCCGACACGCTCTTGGCCGGTTTTTATGCACTGTAATAGTCGCCCTTACTCTTTACTTTGATAAAGTAAGTACCCAAGTTATTAAATTCTATAAAGAACGTTTAATGTGAGAAAGTGTACAAATATCTAATTACCATTCATGTTATATTACACATATTTTTTTTTTATTACCATTTTTCTCGTTTGGGCAAACTGTAATGAGAAATTGAAAATGGTAACTACTTACTAACTCCTTAACCCGCTAGGCCAGTTTAAATACTAATTACCGGTGCCTTTCATAACTCATCACCATTCGACGAAAATTTTCAGCTTCATATTCAGGCCTATAAAGCAGTTCAAATACTGTATACGTTTGATTTAATTCGTTAACCAGCACTATAAACTTACCGTTAAATCCACAAAAGTTGTAATTGTAAGCATTCTTTGAATTCAATTTTCGAATCCTGAATATGTCTATCTTCAAATATTCACCCATAAATGTACTGATTTTTGAATTTTATCTTGCCCTTTTTTTTCTTTTATTTGGGTTCGATTAGTTTAGTCAATCAGTTTACGAACTATTTTGCTCCCATAGTAGAGATGGTTATTAAGAATTTGTTCTTGTTCTATGAGCAGCAGTATCCTACGTCCTTCCTAGCTTTACCTGTTCAGTTATGATTTCATACACTAATAAAGGGTGTAAAACACCTCTTAGCGAAGCCGAAAGGCACTTGTTCTCCCCGTCATTGCGATCATTTTTTTGTTCTACACCTACGGACGGAGATACCTGTTACGGAGATATTGGGGGTCAAAGTACCAACTTTTTGACAAGTTTTTTTTTTTTAAAACAAACAAATAAGATTTTTACTTTAAACACCTTCACGACCCCCATACTATTCAATCCATCCATCAGCACAATGTGTTGAGTGCGTTACATTGAGTTCTACCACAAAACATGATTTTTCATTAGTGGTCGATGTTTTTCACCCCAAAAATAAAGTCGGTTCCCAGCAATAATTTTTCCGTAAAGTTACTTAGTTTGATGTACATAATGCTTGGTTAACGGCGTGATGAGGTTGTTTACACCCTGTATACAATGGCACTCACCTATCATGCTGTCCCCTGACAGCACTCGGTCCGTATCCACCGTAGCCGTCATCATACCCATCATAAGCTGGCCTCCTTACTCCAGCATACCCATCATATCGGCTATCATCATAGCTAGGATAGTACCTATCATACGACGGTCTTCTCTCATAGTAATCTCTTTCTCTATAGGGATCGCGTTCTCTCAGAAATCTATCGTAGTAGTCTGGTCTGTATCTATCCCTGTCATCGTAACGGTCGCCTCCGCGTTTTCTATCGCGGTCCCTGTCTCGGCCCCGATCCCTATCTCGGTCTCTGTCACTGCCTCTTCGGCTGCCTCCGCTAGGTCTGCTATCTTTATCGTCGTAGGAACTCTTGTTGTCTCTGTCTCCATTCTCTTCTTCCGTCCCGTTTTTTTGTCCGTTCTTTCTGTCTCTATCTGAGTATCTATCTTCGTCGCTGTCGTAGTTCTTTTTGTTGTCATATCTGTTGCCGGATGTCGGTTTGTGTCCGCGTCTGTCGTCGTCGTATCTGTCGCGTCTGTCGTAGTCATCGTCGCGATCATCTCTGTCATCTCTGCGATCATCGCATCGACCACATCGAGGTCTTTCGTATTCTGGTCTTGCATATTCTAGTCTATCGTATATAGGTCTGGGTGCTCCATATCTGTAATCATAGTAACTCCTGCTCTGACGTTTTAGTGTTTCGGCTTCAGTGTTTTCAGTTTTAATGGGTGTTAAGACTTCTGATAAAACTGTTTCTTCTGCTGAAGTATATTGGAGGCAGGTTACGGCGTAGGCAAATAGGACCTGGAACAAAAAATACAAATATTTAGTACCCAATCTGTAGGATTTGCTTCATCTACGTCCACATAATAAATCAACAATGTCAGCTGCTCTTTTTCTATTTTCCCCAAAACCATTCTGTATACAACCTAGAGGATGATAAAAATATCTCGCCTGTAATCCCTGAAGGGCTAGGCAGAGGTACCTAATGGTACACAAACATTTCGCAAGTTATGCTTAAGTCATGCCCATGTTACAGAGGGCTAGAAAATTATAATGTTATCTATATTATACGGAAGGACTCAACGACATTGTAACATGCAAATAATATTATGTAATTAAAAATACAATGACAAAACAAAACTAGAACAAAAGAGCTCCGTAATAAATAAATAATGCATTATCTACTCATAAGCATTATCTCATAAAGATCAGTCAATATCACGCTACGTTAACTACGAGTGGATTGTTTCATCGTTTTTTGTCCAGCTGTTTCCGCGTCGACAAGTTATTGTGAAAAACTGGACGTAATTGTATTAATGTAAGTATGATTTGTGTAATTTGTATGTCTGTCTGTCTTGAGAATCTTGAGTAACATTGTTGTGAGTCATTTACAGAGTTGAAAAAATGTTTAATGATAAGTTACAGATGGTTTGACCCATGACCGAGATCCGGCTTTAGAATGGTTTAGCTGTTTTTTAAGTCTGAAATTTTGATCTCATTGTTTCGGGACTGAAGTAATGGCAAGGGACTTTCGTCCATCGAATTTTCGTCATAATAATAAATCATTTCTTTGAAATAAAATTGCATATGCCTGTATGACACGAAGGGTGGTTTGCAGAGCCTAGGTGACTACACTACTTGGGTTACTTACCCTGCATCGCATTCCAGTTTTATATCAGTTTTCACCTCGTAACATGAATAGTTATAATAATACACGCAAGACCTCCCGTGTGGTCTCTCAGATTGGACCGTGATACTAAACAACTTTTGTTCAATGACTTTTGGAAATTCGTAACTGTAGAACTGCCAATAGATAAGTAATAGGGAATATGCATATTTTTTTTGTTTTTATTTGGATACGAAATGTTAAAGTACTATAAAAATACAAAGAGCAAAAACAAGACAAAAATCAGCCAAACAACACAAAAGTTATAACCGTTTAAACTTTTGTTTCTATCTCTTTCTAGATAAACGGAATTTAGTATGGACTTTGTACGTCGATGCAGCGAATGACGTCATGGACATTTGTGTCCGAGTCATGGATGTTTATATGTATAATAAGTATGTATTTACAAAGAAAAAGTATCAATGTAGTATATCAACTATCTGGTGTCCACGACACAAGCCTCGTTGCTTAGTGTGGCACTGGATGGCGCTGTGTTAATGTCCAGCGATTTTTTTTTTTTTTTTTTATTCGCTGTTTCGGATCTCTCTGTCTAATCAGCTGTTTAAAATGCTTATAACTTAGTATTTTTTATAGATAATGGTGTCGATTCTGTTGTGCACAAACGAAACTTAATTTAGGCTATTGCTATCTTTTACTAAAAGGCCGTGCAAGAAAAGGATGGCTATAGCTATGAACTAAGTTAGAGATGTCAAACTGCCTTGCGCTTCACTGTGTTTTTAGTCGACATGTTTTTACGTGCACCCTTCACTTGTAAATATTAGTTGCAACTAAATTTGACAGCTCTAAATTACGTCAGTCTCTTTCTCGTTTTATTAGAGAGAAAAAGATAGCAAGAGCCTAAATTAAGTTTAGTTTGTGCACAACAGAATCGACACCATTAAAAAAATAATTTCATTTCTGATGATAATACGCTTTGTTTAGAGTGATAAAAAAAAATCATGCATTTATCCTATTAGTACACAAATAAATTTACATAAAAGAAAGTTGAGGAGGTTTAAATGTGGTATATATGATGTTTGCTGGACCAATGTTTTAGTGCAGGACACATTCCGCCTTAATAATACATAAAATGCAAATGATTCAGAACAGGTTTGGATTTAAAAACTACAATTCATTCACATAATGATTTTTGGAAGCTTGGACCATGCCTAGATTTTAACTTAACCTTTTGATATAAAAATTGCCATGACAAAATATGTATTTAATTAAGTAATTATCTCTTGATTACACGATCGTACACGATCCCAATGCCTACCACAAAACCTTAAACATTGCTTGTTCAAACTTCAAATACTTAAATGCAAAAAAAAACACCATAAAATTACCCAGAACGAGCCTACGACCTCTAAAAACAATAGTATGATATCACACACAATCGTACACAAAGAGAAAATCGTCCAAAATGAAGGACACAACCTAATTTTGTATTGTTTTCATATAATTTAGTACAGGAAGATGACGACCGAGTTTTTTAGATTTGTAATTGTGTTTATAAGTTGCATAATTCATGTAAATTTTTGCTTCATAAAAAACAGGCCTATCTGGCCTAGGTATACTTAATACAAAATACTTAGACTCAATCTCAAGCACTTAACCTGAGATGAAAGTTTATTCCTAGTTCAGGTAGTATCCTAACATTATAATTATATGACTATAGTTTTTAAGGTCTTCGATATTGGAAATCGCGTTATGGAACTCAAATGTAGTTGGGCAGGACACCTAGCAAGACGCGGTGATGGCAGGTGGAATATAGCTGTGACCGAGTGGCGTCCAACGAATGGAAAGAGAAGTGTTGGTCGTCCGACGACATTGTTGCCATTGCGGGAATATCCTGGATGAGGTTGGCACAAGAGCGTGGAGCTTAGCACAAGCAAAGAGAGGCCCGTCAGCAGTGGGTGAAGTCGAGCTGTGGATGGTGATCAGTTGCCTAATTTTGTATAACATTTATATCAATAAACAATTTCAATTAAACTATTCACAGGTACTTAATGGGGTGGGCTGGTGGAACTAATGGCGCTAGCATCGCATGAACCAAACATCGTCATTGGTTGAAAATCTGTCAATGTCATTTTATATTTTAAAATCGTTTGACCTCATTGGTCAGATTGGGTCCTAGCTATGGACGCGCCATCTACAATCAGCTTTGACCAGCCTGCCCCATTAAAGCTAGCTGCACCTTCCAAAACGTAGATCTTCATGGAGAAGAACGGGCTAGAAACACCATGGACACCCTTTTGTCTCTGCTCATTGTTATAGTCACCGTCATACATAATAGTCGAAAGACATCTACAGCTGGACATAGGCCTTCCCCAAGCATATTCAACTTGACCGGTCCTCTTCTAGTCCCTGCAGGTTCCCGCGGCCTTCACCAGGGTATCGATCCGCCTTGTAAGAGGTCTAGCAAGGTCAGAAGCTAAATATAAAGTGTACCGACAAGTTATTGCCTACTTAGTAACTCTAAGTTTTGTAATTGACTTAGAAAGACAGGTTTTACAGATTTGCAAAGCGTTAGCAATTGAGATCTTGTCGTTGCATCTTCAAGGTCTTGAACTTGGGCCACGTGCAAAATGGAAATACGGGTGGGTTCGCTTATTTGCAAATAACAAAGCTGACAGATTTGGCTATTTCTGATTTTTAGAATAATTTTCATGGTTTTAGGGTACTTTACTCGCGAAATGATAACCGTGGACAAAATAAAATGATTTAAAGCAGCAACAGAATTTCCACAAAAATCTTAAAACCGCTCCAAATTCCGACCTTAAACGCACACAATAAAGCTATTTACACTTGTCTTGTCTCCACACCGTGAGAAGTGGGACTTTTAACACATTATATAACACAAACAAACATACTCGAATTAGTCAGAGAGCTCACTTGCATTGTTTAGGAGCCAGAGAGCCACGGAGCCACACATCCGTTGAAATAATCGGTTTATAATTGTGCGTGACCCTGGGCTAATGGAGACAAAAGATTGGCATTGTGTGCATACGAATTATGACATGGACATTACGCGTGTTTGTTAAAAAATATTTTAAATATCACATGGCATAAAATCAAGTCCAAATTCAACGAAAGACAAAAGGGTAAGCTTACTTGTACAGATGGTAGGGGGGCTTTTCTACGAGCATATATTCAGCATGAATACTTGATATGGTGCGATGACAGAATGCTTAAACTAATTAAAAAAAAAATAGTTTGAGCGTTCTAATTTTAAAATGTAGTTTTAGATAGGAGCCTTTCGGGCAGGGAGACGTTCAGTTTTTAAAAAGGGCCAAAAACTAACAACGGCCTGCTCGGTATCGTTGATTTTCGTCACATCTTGCGGGGCCTGCCCCAATACAGAAGGTATTGTGGTCTTTCACAAAATCTAAAGAATTTGCTACCGACGACGTGCGGATTGAAGAATTTAAAATCGATGATACACATACAACCGATGATATACATAAAATCGATGATACACATAAAACCGATGATACACATAAAACCGATGATACACATAAAATCGTTTATACACATAAAATCGATGAAACATTAAATCTCTGCTAAAAAGTCTACTGGAAGAAACTGTTCCATCTTAATGTAATGTCCTGTTATGTATTTTGTATGCACATAAATAAATAAATAAATAAAATCTACAGAATTCCATTGACAAAGAAATAACTTTATATCTACTTAGCTAGCTTTATACGTAATGGACCTTAAAGTCTTAAGGTCCATTACGTATGTTTAAACTAACACTGACCATTTCCTTTGACCCTGATATATTTTATTGCTAATAAGAATACTAAGTTATAGCTAGCAATAATAACTATCGCTTATCGATCATTGAGCAGATGCAAGTCTGGACCAATGGGACCGAGTGGTGGATTATGGGCCACTTATATGTGAGACTGCCTTGTTGGTGTAGTGGTAGCAAGCGCGTTTGCTGAGCATGAAGTCCTAGCTTCGATTACCAGGTCGGGCAAAGTGTTATTGGGTTTTTCCATCAGGAATTTCTCAGTATCAGCCACAGAGCCTAAACATCAGGGTGTAAAGAAACACGAAGCCGTTAACCAAGCATTCTGTACATCAAACTATGTAACTTTACGCAAAAATTATTGCCGGGAAACGACTTTTTTTTTGGGGAGAAAAATCATGTTTTATGGTAGAACTCAATATAACGCACTCAAAACATTGTACTGATGGATGGATTGAATAGTGTGGGGGTCGTGAAGGTGTTTTTTTTAGTTAAAATCTTACAATAAAAACTTGTATTTAAAAAAAAACTTGTCAAAGAGTTGGAACTTTGACCCCCAATATGCAACTAGAAGGTGGGAACCTTCTAGTTGCGGAGATATTGGGGGTCAAAGTTCCAACTCTTTGACTACAGGTATGGTGTAGAACTAAAAAAACATCGCAATAACGGGGAGAACAAGTGCCTTTCGGCTTCGTTAAGTCTTTTAACACCCTTTATGCCCGGTTGATGGCAATAGTTTCGCCCTCTATTACATGGGACTTTAAACATAACTGGCGAAATGTGGGTACTATTAGGTACACATTTGTCTAACCATTCGGGGATTACAGGCCTGATGTTTATGTAATACTGAGGGGAGGCTGAGACCCAGAAATGGGAACATTGTGGTCTTAATAAATTAACTGTAGGTAAACAAGGACACTGATGGATAAATCTGATCCCATAACTTACGTTACTCCAGAATCTTCTGTTATTTTTAAGCTGTATCTGAATGTTTGAAAGGCTTTATCGACATCCGCACTAATAGTCGTTAAGAGATATGTTAATAATAAATGCAGATGCAGTCACCAGCCAACCATTGCGAATAAAATCTTATTAATAAAGAAACAATCAATGTTTCGAAGCGTTTGGACGAAGACTTATGGTGCCATGAGCCAGTGACGAGCTGTTGGCATCAATTTAAGAATACAATAGCTATACGTTTACAGTTAGGGAACTTTATTGCCTTTTCTCCATTAATAATCGTCTTACTGTTCATTTTATGCCTGTTTTCCTGCCAGTGCTATAAGATATAACGGTTACCTATATCCAGCATTCGGTAATATAGGCATACCTACTTAGAAAGATGGATAACGACCTTAATATTAAAGAAACAAGAATTAAAGACCATAAACAAGCGTGTTTTTTTTTACATTTTGAATCCAGAACGTCAAAAATTCAAAATATGTTTTTGAAAAAGTTTTGTTGCGGAATGGACTTCGCTTTAATAACATATTATTCAAAGACAAATCAAAGTAAAAGTCCTAAAGAAATAGCTTTTTAAAATTATCCCAATTGAGTTATTTTTAGAAGTTCATCTGAACTGAAAACAGGTCGTGATCTCAATCCAAATGATGCAAAAACAAAACTCAGGGACAGTAAAAAAGTACTTACTGGGAGGGAAGCTTTTGTCTGCATCACCTGTTTTAAACATACTTAATACTTTTGCAACAATAAAACTGAACTTACCAGAATCGCTAGTCGTTCCATTTTGTTTTAAACTTATAACTACAAATATAAAAAGTTCATCATTTGTGTCCTTATTTCTATAAAATCACAAAAAAGTTAACCAAACTTTATATTAACTAAAAACCTTTTTTAACTTTTACATTATTAAAAAAAAAGTTTTTCAACTTAGAGTAAACGTATTTATTTAATATATTTGTGGTCTATGCGCAGGTGGATGCGCGGACGCGTTATGGCGGACTGGCTACAGCGCATGCGTCCCCCGCTTATAATAATGATGGCGATCGTTGGTTTTTTGTTTGCCCATCCGCCTAGGCCCTCCAGTCCTTTTGTAGTTATTTTACATAACTGTTAAAGTAGTTGTGTTGTTAATCCCATTCTAATTGGTTGAATTTTCAGTGGCAGCTACGGAGTCTGGATTTATGACGAGTATTCTCGTAGATTAACAGACGTAGTATCTAACATTATCGCCTTTCACACAGTCCATTCATCGTTTCCTAGGTCTTCTTCTACTATTAAAATGCTGTTTCTGTCTTTAGGTTTAGTTTTTTACTTTTCCTTTTGTGTGCTTAATAAAGTAAAAGGGGGCGGGGCTCGCCCCCTTTTACTTGTATAGTATTATGGACACTTCTGCCTAACCCTTCGTGGATTACAGTGATGTTATAAATATAAATAAAAATCTGGGTTTATTGACATTTTATTTACATTATATACGAGTACATACTAAAACTAGAACTATATAGGTATAATTACAAAAATTAAAACTAAAAGTAAGTACCTACATATATACAACGACGTCAATAGGGGTCAAAGTGGAGTACTTTGACGCCTATTGACGCCGCATCGCTGTCATTCGGAAACGTGCCCAGAAGACTGGCAGCATCAAGCCACGTTGAATGGCAATGGTAATTCTTTGGCCAAGGAAAAAGCCAGCTTTCTGGTCACGCGAAGTGTCGACCAGTCGGTGAGAGATTTCCTTAAAAAGGAGACGCGCACTCGGACCCCATGACCCGAGTGTTTCGGCTCAAAGCTGTAGTTACCAATAAGGTTACAGTATTTACGCCGTTTGAGGCTCTCAGCAGCCGCGTATATAGATAGTGGTCTGATTAAAGAAACTCGGTTTCACTTCAGCTCAAAATGCTGAAATGATTATTTTTCAGTAAACGTGATCTCCAATTATTATTTAGAAGACTGTAAACTTTTCTTTGGTAACAACAATACGGTTTTCTTTGTTATTTTTAAGAAATCTCTCCCTGATTAAACAAATCTAAGGCCCACCACGGCAGGCCATGCGCCGCCGCCGCGACGCGACGCCGCGCCGCCGCCGCGACGCGACGCCGCGCCGCCGCCCCGCTGTGGAAATTTTCAGGCCACGCCCGCCGCTGCCGCGGAATTGGCCATCGGCGCTCATATCTAGACCCACACCAAAAGCCTACCCACGTTCCAAGGCACCAACGTCATGCCGTCCGGTATCTTGCCATCGAAAATAATGTAAATATAAATATAAATAATATATATATATTTTTTTTAATTGTTTCATAAAAAGTTATGTCCATTAGGTTGTAGTTGGGTAATGGGTTGTTGCCGTGCTTGTCATGATTAGCAGTCTATCAAAATCACAGTGACTTTTATTACCTAAATACTCACGCGTTTTTCCCATGGGTGTGGGCAGAAATTACAGAACGCCACCTGTTACAATACAACCCTAACTGACTTCTTTGGACTCGTCCACGTTCATACATATCAATATTATGGTAGCTGACGTAGCTGTTAGGGTGCCATCACTCAAGTCAAGTCAAGTCAAGTCAGTGTCAAGTCTATCAAAATTACAGTATTTTTTATTATCCTCACAATAAGAATATGGTTGTTTTTGGGCTGCCGTTGTCGGAGGTAACATAAATTTGAACGGACTGTACTGAGTTGGTATCGTGAAGGCTACCCATGTACCCTGGTGCACCATTGATCGAGAGTTTTTTGACTTCGTTTTCCAAAATATGGGGTCATAGAACGGAGTCAAAAAGCTAAGCTGTAATTTAATCTTCGCAAGTTGTAATTTGTTTACAGGAAGTGCTTTTTTTTTTTTTACTTCCAAAAGGAGGATCTTTTTTTTTTTAGTTTTGTATACCAATTACGCTGAGATTTATGATCCGATTTACGCGATTCTTCTTTAGTTTTCGTTATATGAACATTTTTACTTCAGTCGTGTGGTCTAATTTCAACATGTTCACCGATTTCTCCCCCATTTGTAGAGCGATTCTCAAAATTCTTTTTTTATTTGAAATAATATACATACATCTCAGGAGAGATGGTCCCATTTAAATCTGATGCTGATCTTCGGAGATATACAATGGAACTCTTAAAAAATAGACGGTAAATCGGTCGTGATTTTTGCAATTGCTTGGATATTTATTGTTTACACAACATCATGACGTAACATCACGCCTGTATGCTCTGAGGGGTACGCAGATGTGTACAATACACCCAAATTTCGACAGTCTACTTATTTTAAGTTCCATTTATTGGGGATAAGCATATTGACATGACATGTATTGTTAACAATGTAAAATAAATGCATAGCAAACATTTGTATAGGATATTACAACTAAAAATAGAAAAATAAAAAAAACTTTTTTGCAAAACATAAAACCGACTTCAAAAAACACAAAAAAGTGAAAAATAAAATTTAGCTTCAGAAGTCGGTGACAAAAAAAACGAAATGTCACCGACTTCTGAAGCTAAAGTTATTTTTCACTTTTTTGTGTTTTTTGAAGCCGGTTTTATTTTTTGCAAAAAAGTTTTCTAGTTATTTTTTAATTCATAGGCATATCGGGCATGTACCACTTTCCGAGACCCATTCCGGATGTCATTCGTAGGTTTTTGGCAGTCGTTACTTGTAGACAGAAGCCCAAAAATCCGACCACCAAACTTACCAAGGGCTATCTCGTTAACCGGGCAGCAACTAGGTTGTGAAGGTCAGATTCGCGAATGCTTCTTGTAAAACACGGGTAATGCATCCTTAAATACATTTTGGATAATCTCTTATACCAAATAAATCTACGCATAATGTGACCAAAACTCGTAGTAGAGCCTAATTACTGCAAATACGGATTATCTAATTAGCACTTTAATCAAATTAAGTAACAACAACATTAGTTCTGCGGATATTGTCAATTGGTTTTTCCATTGTCTCGCAAGAACACGAAAATCTTTTGCTGGTGCGAAATTAATCGGATTCGTTACGCGTTCGTTACACAGTCAAAACATCCGGAATCATGCCCTAAAAACAGTAGGATATTTTGAAAACATCTAGGTATAATAATATCACCCGTATCTCCCCGAATAACTGGGTATACTCAATTATTCTAGAAGAGGAGAAGCAGATTGTGGCTAATTAATAGCAGCCGCAGGGTCGACATGCCACCTGAGAGTGGCGGTACGCAGGCTCAGTGCCAAAAATACCGCCCCGGGACCCGACGGCTTGCCTGGCAAAGCCTGGGTCCTGGCCTCGGAGGCTCTCGGGCCCCGACTGGAGGGGCTCCTAAGCGCATGCTTGGAGAGAGGCCAGTTCCCGCTTCGTTGGAAGACGGGGAAGCTGGTCCTCATTCGGAAGCCGGGGCGCCCTGCGGACTCTCCGTCCGCATACCGGCCCATAGTGTTGCTCGACGAGGTGGGCAAGCTCTTTGAAAGAGTCATTGCAAACCGCCTCGCCGAGCACCTTGCGGGGACGGGGCCGGATCTTGCGGAACACCAGTTTGGTTTCCGCAAGGGGCGCTCTACGGTGGACGCCATCATGCGCGTGAGAGCCCTCACGACGGGGGATGCAGTGTCCCGGGGGGGGTAGTCTTGGCGGTGTCTCTTGACATCGCCAACGCCTTCAACTCCATGCCCTGGAGCTGCATTAGGGAGGCACTACGGTATCACCGGGTGCCGACCTACCTTCGTCGTGTGGTCGGGGACTACCTAACGGATAGAGCCGTTATCTACCCCGGTCGCAGCGGAGAATGGAACCGGCGAGAGATGTCGTGCGGTGTTCCACAGGGATCGGTCCTAGGGCCTTCCTTGTGGAACATCGGGTACGACTGGGTGCTGCGCGCCGACCTCCCTAGCGGCGTCAGCGTGGTCTGCTATGCAGACGACACGCTGGTGCTGGCACAAGGGGGGTCGCACGAGGCGGCGGCCGAAATAATGACACGCGGGGTTGCGATAGTCGTCGAGAGGATCCGGCAACTGGGTCTCGAGGTGGCATTGCACAAGTCCGAGGCCATGTGCTTTCATGGGCCTCGGAATGCGCCACCTCCGGGATCCTCACTGACGGTAGGAGGGGTATCCGTCGGCGTCGAGTCGACGCTGAAGTACCTGGGACTCGTCCTCGACAGCCGATGGAACTTCGTGGAGCATTTCCGACGTTTGGCCCCCAAACTGGAACGGACCGGGGCTGCCTTCAGGCGGCTCCTGCCCAACCTTGGGGGGCCAAACGCCTCCTGCCGGAGGCTCTACGCGGGAGTCGTGCGGTCCATGGCCCTTTACGGGGCCCCGGTGTGGGCGCGTTCCTTGAGGCTGCGTGCAGCCCACTACCTGAACGCGCCCCAAAAGGTGGTAGCCGTAAGGCTGGCCCGTAGGTACCGCACGATCTCCCGTGAGGCGGCGTGCCTCCTTGCCGGATTGCCGCCATGGGATCTGGAGGCGATAGTCCTCGCGCGCCTACATGAATGGCGCGCGGAGGTGCTACGCCGGGGGGAAACTCCGCTGCCGCGACAAATTGTCGCGCAGCGGACAGACTTCCGGCGTGATCTCATGGCGACATGGAGAGAGCGACTGTCGCAACCCCGTACAGGGCACGCCACAATAGTGGCGGTAAGTCCCCTCTTTGAGGAGTGGCTTGAGAGACGCCACGGCGTCCTCACCTTCCGCCTGACGCAGGTCCTCACCGGACACGGTGTTTTCGGGAGGTTCCTGCACCGAATCGGGCGGGAGGAAACGCCCGGGTGTTTCCACTGCGAGGATCGACCGGAGGACACGGTGGAGCACACGGTGGAGGTGTGCCCCGCGTGGGCGGAGCACCGCCGTGTCCTCGAAGCGGCGATTGGCGGCGGCGACCTCTCGCGTCCGGCCCTGGTGCAAGCCATGGTCCGGAGCGAGACGGAATGGGACGCCGTCACCTCCTTCTGCGAAGCAGTAATGCTAGAGAAGGAGGTGGCGGAACGTGAGAGGGAGAGAACCTCACAGCGTCCCGGCCGCCGCGGGAGACGCCCCGGGCGTCGGGGGCCACCACGTGGCCCCCGGCCACCGTAGGCGCGGGCCTGTGGACGGTGGGCTATGGGCTAGCTCGCCGTCCGTCCGTCTCATGACGACAGGCCGTGTCGACGGCGCGTTCGTGTTCCACGCGCGCCTCAAAGAGAGTCAGCAAAAAGGAAGGGGTCCGAAAGGACCGATGCCTGCCGGGGTTGCGGGACTATTCGAAAGAGATACCGTGGCCCCGGAACACAAAGGGCGATGAAGGAACGTGGATGGATTTTAGTCAGTAAAAGTCTGACACTCCCTCCTGCTCCGCCCAGAGCGGGAGAAGTCATTTGATGATTTCCCATCCGAAAAAAAAAAAAAAAAAAAAAAGGTCGACATGCCGCGCTTGTCTAGATCGGTCCGTGAATGAGCCATCCACTACATGTGTGGTTTCCTTTATGCGTTGGAAAGGACGTTCAGCAAATGACAGTCGAGACCAACGGTGTCCAAGCTGTCATTTGTAGATCTTTGACAGTCGTGACAGGTCGGTCGTGGTCCAAAAGTCTGACAATCAGTTTTACCAAGGGGGATTGTATTACTCAGTACCAACTGGGTTGTGGCAGTCGCTCCATCTAAAATGTTGGTATTCAGCTGCATTCGGTTAATTTCGGTTAGACTGGAAGCCAACCCAAACATAAGTAGTTAAATTAGACCAGTCAGATTTTTGAAATTCTGAAAGATTATAATGACTATCCACTTCGTATTGACTAATTTCATGATTATTCTTCTCATCTCTGTTAGTCCAGGAAGTGCAAAACTCTAACGATTATGCAATTATTTAATTTAGTCAAATATATTTGATTGTGTTGCGAAGGCCTTGCATGGGGCTCTGCAGCCATCGCTCAGTTCAAAGGCCAGATGTCAGTGATAATAGCGTACACGTTTTAAACAATGACCCAGATAGGATTTG
This sequence comes from Xestia sexstrigata, assembly GCA_941918905.2. NCBI lineage: Eukaryota > Metazoa > Arthropoda > Insecta > Lepidoptera > Noctuidae > Xestia > Xestia sexstrigata. The sequence goes on from OW799214.2 coordinate 19,029,345, forward strand.
TCTAAATCCATGGCGCCAAACGTAGCTACTGTTTGATGTACAAAAACTGTAGGTACTGTGTGATAGAATTCATTCATCATCATCATCATCATCAGCCTATAATGTTCCCACTGCTGGGACGCAGTTCTCCTCTCTATGAGAGGGAATGGGCTACGCGGAATTGGTAGATGTCACGCGTCTTCGATTTTTTGTTTCTAGGACATGGCCGGTTTCCTCACGATGTTTTCCTTCACCGTTATTAAATAAACTAACAACAAACTATGTATAAAAGGGCATCAAAACTCCTCAACGCTGTCGGCTGGTATTGGTAATGTGCCCAAGAGACTGGCGACGGCGGCGTTGCCACACTGTATGGCAACACTTAGCCAAGGAAAAAGCTAGCCCATGGGTCACGGGAAGTTCAACTGGGCGTTTCGAAATTTCCTAAAACAGGAGAGCACTCGGACCCCATGGCCTCAGAAACTATCAAATTCGTTTCATAATATTAAAGTGGAAGCTGAACCTATCAATCCTGCAGAAAACCAGACCTTTAGCGATAATCTTCCGAACTGTTGAAAACTTTTGAGGAAATATCTGTTGCCAGTAAAAGGATAGACTTCAGTGTCTGTTGGTAAAGAAACCCATAGAATAGTGATCGAGCTTTTCAACCAGTAAGAATTTCTGTAATTCAAACGCAAGTGGTATACCGTATACCATAGCATATTAAGCTAGAAAGTGGGTTTTTATTCAACTGAGACGTTGCAATTTTTGTTTGTTTGTTAAATGATTTAAGTAATGTATGCAATGTTTTCTTTTCCAGATTTAATTGTTGCAAGAATCGATATGCCCTGTACAAACCGTCTCTTATCAGGGGCCATATATTCGGATCTATCCGTCTCTATCGTGCACGTCTGCAGATGAGTGCAAGTGAGTGAAACGCAGGTCCTTTGACATTTTACGCACAACGGTGCATAACGTGCCCCTGTCCACATCAAGTGTCATTCACTCCTCATGACAAATACTTTACAGCTACTTTGTCTATGGTAGAGAAAACCTGGTTTACATGATTATCTTGAGGAGGATGTGTCCAAAATTAAATAATAGCAGTGCTTGTAATCTGCGCAAGTTCTGAAGCAGGAAGGGGAAGCGCTATTGTCTAAAACTAGTTGAACTGTTTCCATTGAACGTTTTGGAATTACGGCATTTTGGTGGTGTTTTTGCCAGGCATGACTCAGTAGCAGCCACGGAAGCTGGTATTGTGCCCATTTGGTATAAGCTTTACGTGGGACGTGGGCGTTTTGTATAAAATTATGAAGCATTACGAAAAATTAATTTAGAGATATAATTTAGAGAGCCAAGAGGATAGATCATTGCGCCGATAGTCATTTCAGCCAGTGGCTTAATTGACACGAGCTTTGACCAACGCCAAAACTCATTAGGCAGCTGGATCAAGGTCTTGATTCAGAAAGCGGTACTTCTGGACACGCTCTTAATGCTTGGAGGTTCATCTCTCTGAAGCCCTGGCTGCCAGTAACTTGAACTTGAACTTGATTCTTGATACCGATGGTCTACTATTTTTTCCAAACATGCTAATGTGGCACTCTTGAGACCCTTGCTTTAATAATTGTTTCCTGAAGTACCTAACTCAGATTGCCTAGAATATTGCAATTTCCACAAAACTCGTGTCCAAATGGAAACAAACTAATTAAAACAAGTAAATCAAAAAGTGCTGGGCATCGAACCGCGTCTGACACGTCATTGTGCCGACTGCTGTTTGTATGTGCCGCTGTGCCAACCAACGAACCGTAGCGACGCACTCTATCGTCAAATTATTTCATGTAAGATTGATTTGGTCAGTATTCAACTATTTATGTACTTACAAGTGTTTTTTAATTGTTTTGTGAGGTCAAAAAGTTCCCATCATTGATTTTATAGCCGGAAATCACAGAGCAAATAGTGATGGATGCCAATTAGTATAACGAAAATCAGATATGATTATGTACAATTTTTGTTTTAAATATTTAGACACCGCAATTTATTATATTGTCTGAGAAAATTTGTGTGCCTGTCGTACCGAACGAGGGCGACTCCACCTTGGCAAAACTTCAGCAATGCTGAAGCATTTCTGAATATATGAAGTTATGACTCTTGATTTGTAGTTCATATTAATGTCCCATGTAGTTGTACGTACAAATCATCATTTACATCTTCCTGCCCATGTTGTTTGGGACCGGCACAACACGTATTTTCTTCCATTCTCCCCAGTCAATCGTTACTTCGTCATATCATTTACAAAAGTGATTCCCATGGGAGAAGGCAGACACTCACTACAGGTTGAACGCAAAGTCTCAAACCTTAATCACCAATAGTTGTACTACATGTATATTTTGCTTTGAACCAACTAATGAAGTCGTACCTAATTATACTCACAGCTGCCAATGTACGGCAATATTTATGGCCAATTACCGTTATTGTCGTAGTCAAACGTAGAATTACATTCAATTACAAAACGAGGCCTTGCAAAATAATACGCGGTTTTTGTCATTTTTGATCGGATGACAGATGTCGTTCCCGCCCAAAACGCCTGTTGTACGCATGCGCGTGACGGCCAGCGCCCCCTGTACGATGACATTGGAACTATGTGATGTGATTCATACTTTTTTTGTGTTAATACTCAATAGGCATATTTTTGCATACTTATTTCGTGTGATTGTGCAACTTTGGTTATTCTGATGTTAGTAATTTTGGTCAAGTTTTTGGAAACTATATTTAAACTAGGGTCAAGGTGGATGTGAAGATTGGCCGTTATGGGAACCCATAGTTTACACACTGTTAATGATATCACCACGTAAATTGTTAGGATCAAGGTAATTGACCCTAAAATTTCGCGTGGACTATTTTGATGTAGCAGATCTATACAACATGAGTTAGTTATGTACTACTTTGTGATGGACATAGGTGCGTGGCATCTACAGCTAGTCTCATTCATTAAAATAACACTCAAACTTGTAAAACCTACAACATACTAGAACTACTGAATGCCGATTAAAATGAACACTGGCAATTTCTTTTTTCAAATTAAATTAGCAACCTTTTGCTGCCAGTTGCCAGACGTCTTTTTATAAAAAGGTTGGCTAGCTTAGCTATACGACCTATTTTAATACGATGAACTAAAAACCTCGGCCTATTGGGTCATGTTTCGACTTCAATCAGCCCTTAACACACTATCTACTCGCATATAGGGTTACCATCTGCCGATATTTGTCCGTATAAGTCAGGCTTTTTGGTTGCCCATCGAGACTTTATCCACCCTTTTCAAGGACTTTTCGAGTTAAAGGTTTTTTTTTAATAACGGAACAGTTTGAGTGCTGAAAATAAATAAACGGCGGGCGTGTATACATGTATGACCAAGGTGCATGATAAGGACTAATCAAAATGGCGTATGTATTTATTATCGTAGCAGGCAGAGTTTTGTGGTTGCTCCCTACCCCCGTAAGGATAAAAGCCTGAGTTTATGCATATTTGAAATTGGGAAGAATAAAAGGTATAATATCCTTCGTTTATTTTTCAATTATCAGCTTTTAGTCAGGAAATTTCAATTTTGAAAATGGCAACCCTACTCGTGTGTGACCCAGATGCCGACAATTTGTTTTGACGAATCAAACCGAAAGCTATTATCAACGGAACTGATTGACGGTTAATCGATATTATTTAATCGGAATAGTGACGTTGGATTGCCACGAAAGAGCTATGAATGAGAGTGAAGAGGTGATGGAATGGAAATGAAATATCGCGCATGAATTCGCCGCTAGGGGCGTTCGTGTAGAGTAAGGTCTTCTGAAATGTCAGATGTCATACAGCGTTCGCGCGTTGCGTGCTTTTTTATCACGAATTGTGGTCTAGACTGAGCCATTCCTGATTAATTATGACTTGAAGATTTTAAGTAGCAACTTAGGATCTTATTTGTTAGTACTTGGAGGTAGAATGGTTTTTAAATGTTTCATGCTTGTTAATTTTGGGGAGAATATTGTAAATATGTATCTGAAGTTTACACTATGTTGTTATACGTACTTAATAAAATAAACGTTTTATGACGTTATTGGTACTTTAGATTATAAAATAGAATTATTGACAAGACCTTACTCGACAGTGACGCCATCTGGTGAGCTAAAAAACGATACCCCCATTAGGTGAATTAGGTTGTTAATGTAATCGCTGGGATGGGTTATACGATAGGGTGCTAACGAAGAGGAGGCGACAGCCACCGCTTAGGGGTCGCGAACGTCATGCAACGCAGTTCTCAGGCTCGTACAAGAAAAAGCGAGATGTTGGCAAAGATGGCAGATTTATTTTTTGTGGGTACGAACTACGACGCCTGCTGCCCCTTGGACGGTGTGGTATGCGGGCCAGCACCAATCCGGGGCAGCGGAAGTCCCATTAGATACCGCTGCCCCTGGGCCCAAGTGTACAAGGGTGGTTTTTTTCAGTACTAATCCGACAGCCCCTCCACCCTTTCTAGGCGCAGGAAACCCATGAGATTCTTTGAAAATCGAATTTGAAAAAAAGTCTTTGAAAATCGAATTTGAAAATTTTTCCTACACAAATAAAAAGCATTAATGTTGAACAAGCTTTCTCTGTGCATATATAACGAACATAGACAATTTACCGGAAATACTGCTTGACAACAATTAAAGCACAAAAAAAACAACGCTCTGATACTAGAGAGGTCAATATTTTACCAAAAATCAGTGGACAAAGGGCAGCGGTGTCAACAACCTGCCACCATTCCTGCCACCCTCCCATCCGCTTCGAACCGTGAATAATTAATAGTAAACGAAAACGTAAACAAAAATAAAGTCCAGCAATTATTTCGACGATCAATAGCACGAAGTTTTGGGTTCTTTTGTGGTGGAGGAGGACGGGGTGCAGTGTCAATTTAGTTGCTGGATAACAATCACATCGGTATATTGCTAATGTCTGAGGCAGAACACCTAGCGCCTCCGTAGACCAGAGAATGGGCAGCAGCGTTTTCTGTTAGTCTTTCATCACTGCGATCTCCAATCCGCCTGCCAAGCGTGGAGATTACGGCAAATTCCTCCCATCATGGGAGAGGCTTAGGTCCAGCAGTGGGCGTTATGGGCTATTGTTGTTGTTGTTTGTTGTTGTTGTATTGCTTGAAGGAGTTATGGCTAAATAAAAACAGCTGCTTGGGTCGATTTTCAGGTTAAGCCGCGCTTATCTAGGTTAGTTCGGACCCAATAAATACCGACTTTCCTCCGTGTCTCGGAAAGCACGTTAAGCTGTTGGTTCCGGCTGCCATTCGTAGATATTTGACAGTCGTTACAGCTGGTCAGTGGCCTGAAATTCTGTCTTACCAAGGGGTATTACCCAGTACCTACTAACTGGGTTGCGGAAGTCAGACAGACTGTCGCTCCGTGTAAAATACTGTTATTCAGCTACGTCCGGTTAGGCGGGAAGCCGACTCCAACATCGTTGGGAAAAGGCTAGGCAGATGATGATCGGTATATTACTTGAAGTGTTTATAGGCAGCAACTTAGCTTGGTGTTGAGACTGTCTGGTTCAACAACCTATTCGCCAGTCTTTTAACCGCAAATCGCAGAGGAAAGTTTTGAGTATCTATGAATGTGGAAACTGACTGTAAGAGTAGCGATGCGAAGCGATGATCTGTATTGACAGCTCGAAATGATAGTAACTGGGCTCAGTGTCCATCAATTAACTGTCAAAAGGTTAGTTTCGTATTATGTACGACCAGTCGCGATCAAATATGACGTCATCGGTTGTCATCGTGGCTGATAGTCACCGTAACTCATTTTGACAGACGCTTTCGTATCGATCGTATATCTTTCAATTATGTAAGCATAGTGGACAACAAATTGATGACAACTGAGTTTGAAGTGGCTTTCGTGAAATACGTTACACCGTACCCGGGCTGTTGGTAGGGAGTGGATATCACCACTTTACGGTGGTAAAGTGATATCCACTCAGTGCGATACGTAATACCAATTTTATGACATTCTCGGTTGTTATCAAAGTTCGGTGTACAACCGAAGCTTGATAGTCACTGGATATCAGAAAGATACGTAATAGGCCTACTGGAGTAGGCTGTGTGAAAGATTAAATGGCTAGAAATGGGAAGTCTACTGCTATGACAATTTATCAATAAGTCATTATCATCTGCGTAGCCTTTTCTCAACTATGTTGGGATCGGCTTCCAGTCTAACCGGATGCAACTGAATACCAGTACGAAGGTTGTCAGACTTTCGGACCACTAGGACTACCTGTCACCATCGACTGTCAAAGATCTACAAATGACAGCTGAGACCAACGGCTTAACGTGTGACATCACAGAGGTACGGAAGAAAAAGACATGCTACACCGACCCCAATCAAATTGAGATAAAGGCAGAAAAATTATGAAGTTTTAAGGATCATGTAGTTAATGATACTGATTACTAATGCAAAAACGAACAACACTGCCTGACCTGGTAATCAAACCTATAGGACCGTACGCTCAGCAGATTACTTAATTACTTATTACTTTTAAACTATTCTAAATACGAAATTTTGTAAGCATGGATGGATGTTTGTTAGATCTTTTACGCAAAAACTACTGAAGGGGTAAAACGGATTAGGACAAAATTTCGTACACACAGACAGTTTTTAACCTGGATGAACACAAGATCATTTACATTGTTTCATCCTGGTAGTACGATCCCGTGGGACAATGATCGAACTCCACGCGGGCGAAGACGAGAGCATAAGCTAGTCTACACTATCACCGTTACCAGTGTTACTTTCTAACACAATAAAATAACTTATTATACTTACATTATTCTTTAACCGAACTCATAAATACACATGTAGTTAATTTACTCGTTATCTATTTATTTGTAACCATTTATTTATATATTTTGTTTGAAACTGTTTTTTAGGAAGTGACAGAAAACATTTTCAAGGTTCATTGGAAGACCAGCGTCAGGTCAGACACGTCAGACAGCATCACCTGTCTGGCATAAATGCTGAAATGGACCTTTTTGACGCAGCCGTGAGGCACACAGCACATACTTTGTATCGCTTTTTTATGTGTGTGTGCTTTAATAACTGACGTCAAATAAATATTTTTCTTTCTTTCTTTCTTTATATCACTCCATATTATAAAACATCACTATCATCAATACATATTATAAAACAAAGTCGCCCGCGTCTGTCTGTCCCGTATGTATGCTTAGATCTTTAAAACTACGCAACGGATTTTGATGCGGGTTTTTTTTAATAGATAGAGTGATTTTAGAGGAAGGTTTTAGTATATAATTTGAGGGCGGGCAACATCGCGGGCATGAGCTAGTAATATTAAAAAGAGGAAAGATTTGTATTTTTGTATGTAACGAATAAACTTAAAAACTACTGGACCGATTTGAAAAATTCTTTCAGCAATGGATAGCTACTTTATCAGCGAGGAACATAGGCTATATTTTATCCCCGTACTCCGACGGGTCGGGAACTACGCGATTGAAACCGCGTGAAGTAATTAATAATTTCATGAGCGGCATTACCACCGAACAAAACAAACTCCTACGTAGCTATAGAACCTATCATATCAATATCTTTCAGTTAATCAATCATACGAGCCATTTATTGTAATTTTCGACGTTATACTACATAACGACCATGATTGATAGCTCAAAGTATCTACTACACTCCTGTCACATTTACTTTACGTCTGCCAGCAGCAACCCAACAACAAACTTATTTTCTTGTGCATAAAGCTCACAGTCATTTGACAGACTTGTCAATGGCAGCAACCGAACACCAACTTTATTTTAATGATGATAAAGATCGCCATTTTGTCAATAGAAGTAAACTAAGTGTGAAACAACTATAGCCACCAATGGATGGCAATCTGAATTGTCAGCCGTGATAATAGATCGCCCTTGAAGCGGTCATCGCAGGGTGAAATGGCTACGAATTGGGACCCGGCCACAGATGTTGAAAAGACTAGTATTTTATTTTCTTCTCTATACTTTGTAGGTAAAATGATTGCTACCAATTAGGTACCTATACTAGAAATAAATGTCAGAGTATTTTGTAGATCTTTGACAGCCGTACAGAGTAGTCAGAAGCCCGACATTTCATTCTGACAGAGTACCTAGCTAGCTTTTTCCCAATGTTGCCCTTGTTTTCAGCCCTATGATGGGGTCGGCATCCAGTCTTACCTGATACAGCTGAATAGCAATATTTTACTTGCAGCGACTGCCTATACTATATGATCCCCACAACCAAGTTAGTACTGGGTAACACGATACGCCTTGGTAGGACTGGTTGTCAGACTTTCGGGTTTTCGGACTACCTGTAACGACTGACAAAGATCTACAAATGATAGCCGGTGTGGACCGTAATCCAGCGCGGGCCCAACGCGGTTTGGCGGATGTGATATTAAGGTAAAATATAAATTATAAATGATGTTTATTTTGCAAGTAGGTTTTTACAAACACTTTTACACGACATTTTTTTTTAAACTAGATGGGGCCGGTGTTTCGTACCTGACTACTCTGAGAAGAAACAGCCGAAACAAACTCAGAGGTCATAGTCTCTTTTGAAGTCCTGACATAATTTTGCTCAATTCACATAAGGACTATGCAGATTAGTGTCTGAGGTGGTCTTTTGAAGAAAGAACCACACAGATTTGAGTGGACCTGTCCAGTCAGTGCAAGCATTTGTCAGTTATCGTGTAGCTCTGTAACTCAAGGAGCTCAACGAAACGATAACTTCGCATTTTGCAATAACGCTCAATGATTTCGACTCTGCAAACCATTAAATTAATTTCTTCATGACTTTGTTAGCTCTCGTACGTAATTTGTTAGCTATGGGTAAGCAGCCATATGGTGTAGGTCCCAACTAAAAAGACTACTTTCCATAATTTTCATCGATTTTCATAAGTGTTGCCGAATTGCTTCCTTTGCACAAATGACTGATCTATTTGCCAAACCAAATTGTTTTATTGCGAGTTTGTTGTATGATGTACTCAATGCGAGGTATGTACTCAATGTCAGTTGTACGTGAAACGCAACGGACATTGCCGATGCCCCCTGAAGGCTGAAATCCAACCAAAGCTATTTTATATAGTGGGCCATTTTGCAACTGATTCGTCGGCCAAATTCATACTCGGGGCCCACCTATAGTATAAATAGGTCCCGTACCTACTGTTTTTTGGACTCTTGACAAAATAATAGCAATTACCGAAATAAATTGCCGATTTTCTAATACCTATAAAATTAATTGTCTTTTTTGTGAGAATTGTAGATACACCAACGAATTAAAACCTGTAAGAAATAAAATATTCTGTCAAATTAGTAACATGAAATAATAATAGTAATTATGTTTGTTGGACCAAGCGATTATATACCCCGCGTGTGTTCGTTGGTAAAACATGGTATTAAACTATGAAAGACGGTGACTTGCTGAAATATTTACATTCCAGTAGAAACATTTAGCTATAGGTATTAGTTTTACTCATTAAAGTAACGCAAACCCCGCAGAGGTAGGCAGAATACTTATAATGTAGAGTAGTACCCTATAGTACTACGCCCTTATTTCGCCAGATAAGTTTGTCCTATGTAAAAGGGGATGAGGACCATCAACCGCGCACAACCTCACCGTAGTCTGCGCCAGATAAGTAGGAATTAAAGGTCATTGCTCTTTCCTTAATTTCTCTGCGTGGGTACCCCGACAATACATTATGAATCGTTTTTTTTTTACTAGAAAAAGTCAAGGAGCGTGGGCTATAGGTAGTTTCGGGACAAGTTTATGTCATTATTTCTGTTTTCGGAATTATGTATTTGAATAAATGTATGCCGGTTAATGACCTTTATTTCCTACTTATCTGGCGCAGACTATAGAGGATTGAACCCAGGACCTCATGCTGAGAACTGAGAAGTATCGCTATGACGTGAGCCGAATGCATAACGGCTGGACAAAGAGGAGAAGAGTCCCTGGAAGGATATAGGGCAGGCATTTGCCCACCAATACTACACACATCAAAAGTATCTAGGGATCAACATATATTTTTGCAATAACTTTTCTCCTGATTGATATTAATTAAAATTTTCTTTAAGGATTCATCAAATAAAGTGTTTTCGTTTGTCACAGTAACGATAAACCAAGTCACCTTTGCATTAATAAAGAAATTTGCCATTTTCCTAATAAAGGGATTTTTGACATTTGAACCACTAACATTAAAGTTCGAAAAAAAGACTGAAATAACAGTTTTCTTTAAAATTTTATTGGGTAACTTAAACAATTAATAATCCGTGTTTCTACCGCGAACACTAACAACACAAGAACATCGGTTTGGCATACTCAAAATGAGTTCATCCAAATCACGCTGTGGAATGGCCGCCCATGTTCGTTGCAACAACAAAAAAAGGTCTTCTTGCGACTGGATACCCTCCATATTCGGCAGAGCTCTTCTCTGTAGCATATCCCATGCATGCTCAATCGGGTTCAAGTCTGGCGACTGAGCAGGCCAGGGCAGGACATTGATGTTAGCTGCGGCGAGAGTCTGTCTTACAACTCTTGCGGTGTGCGGTCGTGCATTATCATGCATTAACTGAAATAAGGGACCGATTTGCACTTGTAGAGGAACGATGACGTCTGATACAATCGTCTCAGCATAAATTTGAGCGTTGAGGTTGCCTCTGATCCAAATCAACTCAGTTCTTCCGCCGATCCAAATACCCGCCCATACCATGATGGTTCCACCACTATAAGGATGGACTTCCTGGCAGGATTTTAATCGCTGTTGGCGTCCAGGGGTTCTCCAGTGTCGTATACGTCTTGTATCCGGTCTCATACCAAAACGAGACTCATCAGAAAAGCACACGAAACGCCATTGTTCTTCTGCCCAATTTCTGTGTTCAAGAGCCCATTGATATCGAATCCTACGATTGTGCATTGCTATAGGTGGTACCCGTAGCGGTCTTCGGGAATGAAGGTTCACTTCATGCAAGCGGTTTCTGACTGTTTGGTCGCTAATTAAGTTCCCTGAAGAGTGATGAAGCCTCACGGCTAACATCATGGCGGTTATTGTTGGAGCTCTTCGAGTTAAGATTTGAATGTATCGGTCTTGTCTCCGTGTGGTGCAGCGATACCGTCCTCCATGGCGCTCAGCCACGGTACCAGTGCTTCGGTAACGTGTCCAAAGTCGACTGATAACACTCTGACTTGTATTCAGAGCTGAAGCTACAGTACGTTGCCGGGAACCAGCTTCTATCATTCCCACGGCTCTGAGCATTTCTTCCCTGCTTAAATGACGTCGCCGCTCCATAATAACGTTGGTTTTAATCAGTAGTAGGGAAACAGTAGCACTAATAATGTCTTCAATGCGTTGTATGTTTTTATAGGGAAAATATTGACAGCTTATTTTCATCTTTTACTCGAATTTGATTGAGAGTTCCTGATTCAAATTATGAAATGCACCAAAAAGGATCCATATAAATTTATAAAATCATAAATTTATTACAAAGCCACATCTCAATCTCAAGAAATCCGCATAAAAATGCTTGATCCCTAGACATTTTTGATGTGTGTATATACATACAAGGCTACTATAAAAAAAGTAACTACGATGAGAGGCTGGGCATTTGCTGTCCTGTTTTTTTTGTATCTAACTAAAATTACCTCATCATCGTCATCGTTTCAGCCAAAAGACGTCCACTGCTGGACATAGGCCTCCCCCAAGTGTCGCCACATTGACCGGTCCCGTGCGACTCGCATCCAGCGGATTCCCGCAACCTTCACCAGGTCATCGGTCCACCTGGTGGGAGTCTTCCGGTTCGCGGTCGCCACTCCAGAACTTTTCGGCCCCATCGGCCACCCGTTCTGCCTCTAAGTCATCCTGTATACAGGGTGTAAAAAACCTCTTAACGAAGCCGAAAGGCAATTGTTCTCCTCGTCATTGCGATCATTTTTTTGTTCTACACCATACCTGGTAACCTTCTAGTTACGGAGATATTGGGGGTCAAAGTTTCAACTTTTTGACAAGTTTTTTTTTTAATACAAGTTTTTATTGTAAGATTTTTACTTTAAACACCTCCACGACCCCCGGACTATTCATTCCATCCATCAGCACAATGTTTTGAGTGCGTTACATTGAGTTCTACCAAACAACATGATTTAACACCCCAAAAAAAAGTCGTTTCCCAGCAATAATTTTTGCGTAAAGTTACTTAGCTTGATGTACAGAATGCTTGGTTGATGGCTTCGTGATGAGGTTGTTTACATTCTGTATAAGTATATTTAAAATTACCTAAGTGATAATATTTAACAACTTTTTAGATAATAGATTGCAAGGTAGGTAGGTAGGTATGCAACCTTCACAAATGTTGGTGGAAAAACTAGCAACTTCGTACAAAATTTTATGTCAATCGATAAAACCTGAAAGGTAAATAAAGTTGATGCCAAATTACAGTAAAGTTGTCTATTTCATGTGCTAATGGACATCAAAACAAACAATATTGAATATGGTCTAAAAACACTTGATGTACGTATCGCGTGAACTTCTTTCAGATACCTACACTCGTCCGATATTAATATGATAAACTAAATTAGTTCGTTGAAAATTCTAGCAATTTTTATTTTACAAATCGCCAAGGCCAATGTCGCATTAATACTTTTAAAGGATGGAAATTCTAAGCAAATCGGTCACTCGGTCGATCAAGCAAATCGGTCGGTTAACTTTTGGGGCAGTTTGTTGGAATATCCGCATAAGGGCTCGTAAACAACAAGAAAGTGGGATGTATTCATACTTACATTTTAAAAAAAACACCGCATAATACGTTTTTAGGGTTCCGTAAAAAAAATAAAAAATTTAACCCATAAAGGATCACTCGTGCGTCTGTCTGCCACAGCCAATTTGCTCCGAATCTACTGGACCAAATCAGGTGAAATTTGGTAGGATGGTGTAATCCTATGACCTAAATTAATATATAAAGATTTTTTTTTTTTAATAAGTGTAATTTTCGGGGGACAAATAAGGAAATTAAAAAAAAAAGTTTTGCGAACCTTTCTGTCATATATCAAATGAAAGGAGTCATAATGAGGATTTCAAATATATTTTTGTTATTATTGTAAAATAAATAATTTTGATTTTATTCATGAGAGAAGACGAAAATTGACTATACACCCCCCATGTCCGAAACGACTGAGCCTAAAATTTTGAAAAAATTACAATATAATATATTTGATTGCTTTTAGATTACAGGAAAACCTATAAGAATTCTATCAATTGAAAATAAAGTAATTTTCGGGGGACAAATTAGAAAATTTAAAACAAGTTTTGCATACCTTACTGTGTCATATATCAAATGAAAGGGGTCGTTATGAGGCTTTCAAATATATTTTTTAATTATTTAATTTTGCCAAGGTTAACCCGATGCTGATGCTGCAATAAAATTGATAGATTTTTTAGTGGCAGCCACGGAGTTTGGAATTGTGCCCGTTTGATGGCAATAGACTCGCCCCCAATTACATGGGACCTAAATATAACTGGCTAAAACTGGGTTTACTTTTACATATACGTCTACCTAACCCTACAGGGATTAGGTATGGCGTGATGTTATGATATTAAAAATCCAAGCTACCGTTACAATCCAGCCACAAAATCACTTTTTTATTTTACGCCAAGATACCAAATAAAACAATAACTCGTGGATACATGTATAGTGATAATCCATCATCTCACATCATCACAATTTCGGGTTGGCATCTATCTAAGTATTTATCAAGAAGGTCCATAATTTGTTTCCAGACATACTTAAAACAATTTATCATAATCACATTAATCACACATGAAATAAACCTACGGCGTTTCAATAACATACCCCACGAATAAGTTTTAAAACAACCCTTATGGCTCTGACTGAAAACACTTCAGTCTGTGCCTAGCGCGCGCAAGTGACAGTTGGGTCCGCCATATTGTGAAAAATATTTCCCGCTTTTCCGTTCGCGCCGTCAATAAAACTATTTTATTATTCCCTAAACTAAATATTGGATTGAGATAGTTAAACTAAGTGGAGTGCTAATTATGTTATTTTAATTTAATTTATGGTCTGACACGTTTTCGTTCACACGGCATTGACAGAAACATCGATTATTATGACATAGGCTCAATAGACAGTGTTACTTATTTATTTATGAGGCTAATTATCGTTCGGCTAACGTGAATATTGTTCAACAAAACGCTTTGTTATTTTTGTACTCTTGTTAACTTTCCAGAAAGTAATAACTTTGCCCGCATCGTGTGAAATTGTTATCAAAAACATACTCTTGTTTACGTCGTTGATTGGTTTTTTATTTTTATTGAAAATCGAATTCGGGCGGTTATTCTCGTTAGTGGAACTGATAGAACGTTTCAAATGTTAGACAGAAGTGAAAATGGTCGTTGTAAGCTATGGCGCTGAAGAATCTCCGAGTGTTCCATCCTGGGAGGTCCGAGATGGTTTACCAGCAGCGTCAGGCGACCCCCATGAGGGCACCTCCTACGGCTATGTCGAGGAGTATTTCCAAGTCTGCTGAAACTCTTGCCGGTAGTACAAAATGTGAGTCCATAAACTGCCTAAATAATATGTTTTTTTTTATTGTTATCAGTCAATTTCCAGCAGTTCTTTTTCATAATCAAAACAATGTTTAGACCTTAAATTAAGAATGTAAGTAATTGTTTTATTTAGTTTGATTATGCTAAACTGGGAAACACTACCAACTGTTACTAAGTTCAAACTGCATTATAGTGAAAATTTGAAAGGTTTTCCGTCACAAATCACAATTTTCACATGCCTAGGTTGGTCCGTGGATGAGTGACCCGTTACATACCGAGTTTCCTCCGTGCCTCGGAAAGCACGACGTTATGCCGTTGGTCCCGGCTGTCATTTTTAGATCTTTGGCAGTCGTTAAATGTAGTCAGTTACTCGAAAGTCATACCCAGTCTTACCAATGGGTAGTCGTATTACCCAACCTAAATAAGCAGAAAAAAAAATAGACAGTCAAATAGGCAGTAGCTCCATGTAAAATACCGGTGGAAGCCGACCCCAACATAGTTGGGAAAAGGCTATGGGCAGATGATGAGAAGTTTTTTAATACCCTGACTTCAAATAAGATTATAGAGTGAGAATACAATCGCTACAGATTAAATATTTCCTCCATTTCCTTAACAGACAAAGAGCCAAAAGCACGCAAGGCTCGAAGCACAGACCAGCCTGGCATTGGCATGGCAAAAGGCAGCAGTGTACTCGGCCTGCCAAACCTCACCAAGGGCTGGGGCAGAGATGACGACAGCTTACGGAGTCGCTCCAGGAATGGCAGGTAAGATAATCTAACTGGTCAGTCGGGCGGTCCTTACCAAACAATTGACGAAAGATTTCGATAACTTAGGTTGATACAAAGGTGGTAGTTAAAATATAGAATAGAATAAAATTATAATTAGTAATGGCACTCAAAATATAAATTAACAACTTAAGAAATAATGATTGTGTTTCTACAACCACGGACAGACATGCATTATGGTATGGTGTCCTATAAGACCGCCTATGTTACCATGTAATTATCAAGCTCTGGTCAGGTGAAAATAGAGGAAACGAATTTTCCCAAATATGAAACCCAGCTAGGTCGATTTTTGAGCCACGTAAACGAAACGAACGGATTCGTTAGAGCCGTTTCGAAAACGGCTCTAACGAATCCGTTCGTTTTGTGATTACAAATGTGATGTGTGTGCGAGTGAAACGTGATTACAAATGTGTTTCAAATATTGCTCATTTGGTAGTGCAGGATATACCTAGTTAAACAACTGTGTATCAATGTTGGTATACCTACAATAAAGTATATTCTATCAAAGTATATTTTATTAAATCTACTAAGATACTAGTGAGAATTTTCCATTTGATTCGAGGTAATTCGAGAAAGCCATTTTGCATTTTCACGGTCAAGGTTAGGTCCGTACTCTTGAACATTATCTTCACCCACGCCTTGGGATATTGGTTTGTTCACTGAGCCTTAGCGCCTGTCGTGTCATAATTCCATAACTTAGCTGAAACCTAAGTAGTAGTAGGTTTTTAGGTCTAGACAAAGCTGACGCCATAATACAATAGATAGGTAGCCTATTTATTTAATCACTTTCGCTACATTACACATTGCATTATGATTTTGTATAGGTACGGTGTAGGTAATTTATTAAATTCAAAAGATACAGGTTTATATTATGTATTATTGTTTTTATCATTTATTAAAGGCCAATTAAGCAAATGTATGTTTTTTTGTGAAGTCTCCGCGGATGTGTAAAATTATGTATATCAGCTTCCTAAACTATGAAGACATGTTGGGTATAAATCTAAACATCGATTTATTTTCATTTTCAGCTTATAAATTCTCTTCATCATTCATCGTTCATCTGTGCTCGAATTGGAATCTATATATATATATATATTACTATATATATATATACCTCACCTCACCTCCGTGATTTCAAAATTAATTAACTATGCATAATAGCACGCAAATATCCGTCTACACTTAAAACCGGGATTGTCAGACCGATTCACAAAAAAGGAAGCAGGCTGGATTACAACAACTACAGACCTATTACTATATTGCCTACTATTGATAAAATAATAGAGAAATACATTTGTAAACAAATACACGAATTCTATGAAAAAAACAAAATCCTAAATGACAAACAATATGGCTTTCAACCAAAAAAGAATACCACACAGCTGCTATCTACGTTCACAGATAGTATTCATAAACACTTAGATGAAAAAAAGCACGTTTTAGTAGTATTTACAGACTACAGCAAAGCATTCGACACGCTCAGACATGACCGGTTACTAGTGTGTCTTCATGATAGCGGAATTAGAGGCAAGCTACTCGATTGGTGCGAAAACTATCTTGATGACAGAAAATACATGGTAAAAGTCAGTGACGTGACTAGTGAACCAGTCATCGTAACGGAGGGAACGGCGCAAGGCTCGGTCCTTGGGCCACTGCACTACCTCACTTATGTAAATAGCCTTGTGAATGTCATAAAAAAGTGCGAGATATACCAATTTGCCGACGACACCTGCCTTGTAGCCGCTGGACAGAGTGTTAGTGATGCCCAAAGGCAACTACAGGAGGACTTTGATTTGTTGGCTAAATGGTCTCATGACGCTGGTCTAGTATTAAACGCTAGTAAGACTAAGTTAATGTACATCAGTACCAGTCAAAATAGAAGCTCTTCCTTGCCTAAACTAACATCACACTGCCATGAGTGTTTGCATGATAAAGTAGCCAAGCCTTGCAGCTGTGATTCCATAGATCTCGTAGATAGCCAAACATACCTAGGACTTACCATTGATAGCCGGCTTAATTGGAAGGAGCACATTAACGGGGTTTGTGATAAACTTAGATGTATATTAGCTAAATTCTCTATTATAAAATGCAAAATTCCATACCAAACCCTGTTAATGCTATACAAAGCCATGGCCGAATCAACGATATCCTATGGTCGGTCGAGCTATATATGGTAGGACTTATAAGACTCACCTTGACCAAATTTACGCACTTCAACTACGTATATTAAAAGCAATTGTCCCGCATAACATTAAGAAGAAATACATAAATGACTACCGTAAATTGTTTGAATTCTGTAAGATATTACCTATACATGAAAAAACTAAATATGTACTATTAAAAGAGGAGTTCTTCAATGAAAATTTAAAGAAAACCAAAACCATGAATTTGAATGAGATCAGGACTCGTAGCGTCCTCAATGCTAAGCTGTTACTTCCAAAGTACACGAATTTGCACGGCAAGAGATCGCTAAAGTATATAATACCTTACCTTATTAATCAAATACCTATAGCATTGAGGGATAAATTAACTCAGAAAAACATAAAATACAAATTAAAGCAACATTTTTTACAAAATATTAATACCGAAGTTAGATAAGATGCATATTCATAATATTGAATTAAAAGCAAAAGTAATATAGTAATATATAGCAATTATAACATAACATAATAAAAAATAAAAAAACAAATATTATTAAGTAATATACTATTGGGAACAACCTGTATCATTTAAAACTTCCTCCACTACTTCTGATTCTTGTGAACGAACGGTCGGATTGGTCACCGAAGTTCGCTCGTTGGTATGTATTAGATATTATTTCGCCAAATACCCGTTGTAACTTTTGTAGTCGTTTCTTTATTTTTAACTAAGTACCCACACCTAAGTGGATCTAATTCTAAATTATGTAGTCGATGATCTTGGTGCACGGTAAAACTCTAATGAGTTTATGTTGGCACCAACTTAAATGTTTAAAATGTATGTATATTACTGAATAAATAAATAAATAATAATAATAATATAGATTCCAATTCTTAGTATTATATAATTGCATAGCACATGTGTGAGTACTTTGTACTGTTCAGCCACCATTTACATTTATTTATCTTTCATTGACTTGAATATGCCTTGGTGGCTGAGAGAATGTCATGCTCACTTAAATGTCTCGCTGATGGTGGCGGGTGTGTCGGGTCATTTAGTTCCCTTCAATATGGTTGAGTTGAATGGCGCCGGTACATGCGTCATGTTTGTGAACGGGCGCTGTCAGTTGGGACTGGTCATCTCTTACCTGACAAGGTTCATTTTAATTACTTTATTCGTAAATTGTTGATATAATCTTTTACTCTGGACGCTCTTAGTGTGCACGTCTTTCTACATCGTTCTCACATATATGTATAATCTCAAAATTAATGATGTAACCAAGATTTTGTAACAATATTTTTATTTTAAAAGAGTGTCCATGGAGTTTCTTGCCCGTTCTTCTCCATAGAGATCTACGCTAGGAAATGGGCAACTACAGTACTTTCTCAAGTTATTATGCCTTGTGACTGGGACTGTAGCTTTGATTTTCTTTTTTGTATTTTTGACATTCAAAAGTGCCGTAATGGTCTAATTGAAATAAATGCTTTGAGTTTGAGTTTGAGTTTACCCCAAAGTAAGTAGTCGTAAGGTTAAGCAAACCTTTTCCAACAATTTGTTTAAGTACTTTGGATTTCACACTAAGTTACCAAAAATGTTGTAAAAGAAACGACATACATCATAACTGAGTTATTATAAATTGACACTCACAGGTATACGTAAGACCTAAAAGTTTGAAAGTCTTTGTAGTTGTTTGATATAATATCGTTTGGGGACACAATAAATAATATCAGCAATTCCTTATGTATACGTTATGTTTTATGTGCAAATTACGATTTTAACGCTTTTTAAAACTTCTAGACAATGAGTCTTCAGCGAATTAAATCCATACTGATATTTAACGAGTAGAGTAGACTCTGTTGATCTGCTTGTCTGTTACGTTTTTACGTCTAAAACTCTGATACGATATTAGGTATCACATTTGACAGATAGGTAGACTAGGCTGGGACTTGCAGAAGGACGTAGACTATGTTTTATTCTACACGCTTATTATTGGGTTCTGGAACCGAAAGCCATAAACTCTATCATCGAACTCGGAACGATTGGGACTGTTTTTTTTATAATAACTAAAAAAAAATGAAATTTAAATAAATAAATTACGAAAAATTAAATTTATAACAAATTGGATTTTTTAAACTATTCTTTTAAAAAACCTCTTTTCACTTACCACGAAGATTAAAAGCATGAGTAACTAGGCTGTACGACGCAAGTTTCCTTCGCTCCTGAAGTAGTGAATCATAGTGGGGTGAAACACGCAATGTGGCTACATCCCTAGAAATCGCTTCACACTTTTTAACATGTACATACAATGATATCTAGGTACCCCTAATCAAAACTAACGACTATTATACCCTTAGTTTTACACTTTGACATTGTTTTCTTTGAATTATTGATTGTTTAAAGTGGTTTCAAACACCTTTGGCTTTTCAGACATACCTACCTACAATTACTAAAAGTACTATACTTTTACTTGTTGTTTCTTACAATACAAGCTGTAATGACTAAACTTAATTGCCTTGTTTATTATGCAGGGTGTAAACAGACCCTTCACGAAGCCGTCAACCAAGCATTCTGTGCGTCAAAATAAGAAACTACGCAAAAATGACGCTGGGAAACGACTTTTTTGAAGTGAAAACTTCTTTAGGCGCGTTGAGCACTTTTTGGGTGAAGGAAAAACATTGAACTCATCGTCACAGACGTCACATCACGTAACGTGCGGTCACGCTTCGTAGCCGTTCGTAGCACACGTAGCATCCGCTACGGCGTAGCACCACATAGGCATGCACGGGGCATAAAATCACGTTTTACGGTAAAATTCAATGTAACGAACTCAAAACATTGCGCTTATGGACGGTATTTGAAATAAACTTGTGAAAAAGTTGGAACTTTAACCTCCAATATCTCCGTAACTAAGTAGTAGTAGGTTCCCAAGTACGGTCCAGAATAAAAAAAAAAATCACAATGACGGGCAGAACAAGTGCATTTCGGCTTTGTTAAGGGTCTATTGACACCCTTTATTAGTGTTTCAAACGTAAAGGGGTGTAAATAGACCCTTAACGAAGCCGAAAGGCAATTGTTCTCCTCGTCATGGCAATTTTTTTTTTGTTCCCGACCATACTTGGGAACCATCTGTTTAGACCCTGTATGTTAATTAAAATGTAGGTAAGATATACTTCTAATAAACAGACTAAACAGACTGCCCTTTGACCCCGATAGTTGTAAGCTATTCAGTTATTTTAGGATAGACCGAAAGTAAGACTGAACACAACCAAAAATCACTACACGACCGACGAATTGCTCATCCAATCCGTACAAATGACATAACCCTCCATTTTAGCAATTACACTTACTGTCTGTATAAACAAATTATACTTTCTGTAAACCCACTAACTCTTTCCATTCAGAAGTTAATAGAGTATTGATGCGTGAAACCTTTATCCAAATTGTTGCTGCTAATGATCCTACCTCCCATTCATTCATGAAAACGAAATTTTCGACAAAATATAAAATTTCATAATAGATATTGATTTACCGTTATACGAGTATTCCGGAATTGATTTTGGTCCAAGGGCAGGAGAGCTATGTCATGTACTTATTTCTAAAGAATGATGAGCTCGTAATAGCAGAAGTCCAGTTTGCTTCTTTATATTTCTCTCAAAGATTATGTCACAATTTTACTTAAGTATTTCGTGTCCGTAAGTGTGACCGTGACATCACAGTAGGCCCTATCAGAATACCAGCGCTGCGGTATTTGTTTTTCATTTATCGCAGCATCATGCTGAGATAGGAGCCTTTTCGGCCTCGCGCAGGTCTTCTCTTTATTAATTAGTTCAGATTCTTTTTTATTATTATTATTATTTTTGTAGTTCCTGTGCTTGTCCCAAATAAATATTTTTCTTTCTTTCTTTCTTTTACACACAACACTTTAGCCCGACTGAAATCTGTGAATCGAACCCAGGATCGCATGCTCAACTCAATGTCACTTTGTCTCCTTGGCCCTCAGGTTTTTCTCTGCTCATTATGACGTTGTCAAACACTAGCAATTTCTTCTTGGGTGCGTTTAAATCATATAGAAGATGACCGATGCGTAGTTCATACAAACGTAATACAAAAATAATTTGTAAATTAAACATATTGTTACGAGCTGGGTATGGGATAAATTAATTAAAACCAACCGAAGAAACAATTTATAACTTTATTAATAACAAAACACTTATAACTCAATCATAAATACACTACTGATCACTATTCGCTTAGATATCGCACTTCTAGTTCACTTCGATTCGCTGCGTCGTGTAGCCAAAATCAGACTGACTGCTCCCGCAAACACGTCGACTATTTATATGGCGATCGAACGTTCGAGAAATATCCACGACTTCCTAGAATCTTCTAGACAATTCCATAGTGGGTCATTGTCCTTCGAGAAACTTCCACAACTTGTACAAAGAAAAGAAATAGGTACCTTATGCCCTCGGCGTACGGTCGAAATTACAATGACAATTCCTGATGTTCTTTTGTAGGTAGTTTGCGAATTTGTACCTATATTATTCGAGACTCGTTCTACCTACTACTACCTACCTACCTACTTGTAGGTACCTACTACCGTAACTGTAGGTAAGTACGGGTCCGACGTAACAATATTCTTAAGGTAGTGTAGTGTGTATTTATTTCGATTGGATTAAAGAATATCTATGTTCCCAAATATATATTTTAAAAGGACATCCGCGACACGCACCGCAGCCACCAATTACTAATTGCGTCAACCGTAAGTACCCTCAATTTATCTTATGCCAAATCCCACAAGCTGTTCTAGCTTGAAGTAACTTGCTGTTGGAAATAACGTTCACGTCCGATATAACACCATCTTTGGTATTTCTATAGCCCAGCAGTATTGCTCGCTTACAGTGACAGTCTGACAGTGACATCTCTGGTTTGGCATTTGGGAGGAAACTCTTCTGGCTGCGATGCGATGGCGGCGGTGTTAACCACTTTTCGTCAGGTACGGTCAAAAGTCGTTTAGTCCTTGACATTAGGCCTCCCCAAATATCCCCAGTAAAACCGTGAATCACAAATTATATTGCGAAACACTTTCTTTACAAGCTAATACACTTAACTAAAACCTTATTGATTAAACTTCGCCCACAATCTTAATGACTCATTCCTTACAAATCAGTTTGTTTCACTAACAGAAATAATAGATAGAAGCCAACAATACTAACTGACCTTATGAAGCGAAGTAATTAATCAATTTGTACCATTGCTTGCCGCCATAACGTAACAGGTCATAAATCGGATTGAATTATTAATGAAACGCTTTACTATGTGCTGCTTGAGTACCTTCAGGTGCCTTCTACCTTGGCCTTGAACCTAACAGGGGTGAAAATGACCATAAGTAAATCTGAGGAACTTGTGTTATCTCTTGTAATACCGGAAACGCTAGAAGGAAGGTGAACAAGGCTTTTATGAAAGAAGCTGATGCGCCGACTCCTAAAACTACACTACAACAGCCCATAACGTCCACTGCTGGACATAAGCCTCTCCCATGATGGGAGGAATTTGCCGTAATCTCCACGCTTGGCAGGCGGATTGGAGATCGCAGTGATGAAAGACTAACAGAAAACGCTGCTGCCCATTCTCTGGTCTACGGAGGCGCAAGGTGTTCTGCCTCAGACATTAGTCGCCTTATACGACACCCGTGAGTGTAATGGGTTGGTTCTATTCTACTCTGCCGGATACCACACGGCTAACAGGGACTCCTAAAAGGGATAAAGATATATTTTGAACTGACTTTTAAAAAAAGAGAGAAAAGAAGGTTATGTATTACACAGGCATCTTTTTTATCTTTTCATCTATGTACTAACTAAATTATTCATATTCTTGTTCGTTTTTCGCGCTTGGTCCCGCTACTAGTCTGCTACAGTCACACATAACTCGATTCTGAACGATATATAGATACCTAAGTGTCATTGCAGTTTCTTTTGAAAGAAGGAGATTTCATAGTATGTATAATTATGCTCTCGAACTAGTCCAAGTACCTACTAGTGTTTCCTACTCTAATAAACTTTATTTCAAAGTGTCAAATGCCTAACCATAAATAAAGAATATTGAAGTACCTAAGTAGGATTTAAATTATTTTGGGAAAAAAACTGAACTCAAAGTTTCCAAGTTACCCACGATACAGGAGAAATTCGTAGTGTGGGACAACATTAAAAAAAAAACTGAACTCAAAGTTTCCAAGTTACCCACGATACAGGAGAAATTCGTAGTGTGGGACAACATTAAAAAAAATCTACCTACCAAGAACTGTAGCTTTCTTAACTCCTCCCCATATCTCCCCGGTCACGCCACGAAGAGAGCTTCTAGGAAGGTCCAACTACCCAGCATTGAACTTCAGTGAACTATCCTAAACCATGACCTTCGCGACCCCATGTTAAATCTAATCGACGGTAAATTCCGATAACGACTACTTAGAAACACCCAATCAATGTGAAAAGAGCGAAAGCCTCATTAATATAACCGACGGTCAATAGGAGAGCCCTTGGCATTTGGTCCAATGGTTATGGCGCACCAGCTGTCAATCACTCCCTAAACTATTTGAATATTCAACTACTTTAGGTGAGGCATTGGTCTCACCGCCGATTATTTAGCTAAAAGCGAGTAGACTTAGTCTAGTGGAAACGAGTTGGCGAGCAGTTCATGAGCAAGTGCGACGACCAATAATTTACTCACTCTCAGTCACCACAATAGGCATGACGACAGTATTACAAAATTGCAAATCTATTTAGTCCGTCAGATATAGTATTGGAAATTAATGGACACGTATTTTTTGTTTTTGTAAATCAATGAATATTGACAAAGCTAAAACGCATCAAAACTCGGGAGTGGGGGCTCGTGACGTCAGAACTAGCTAAAAATTATACCTAGGCGTGATGTATTGAGAATTTTAAAAGCGTCATATCTTCGTCAATTTTGATTTACGTAACAAAAGAAAAAACACGGGTCAAATATTTTCTGATAATCTAACTGACAGACTAATTAGTTTTTTTTTTTTTGACGTCTCGCCTATTACCACCTAGCGAGCGTCACTGAGCAAGTTTTTTTATTTATACGAGTAGCTCTTTTTGTTGCAACGAACTTTTTCTTGTTACTCTAAAAAATAGGCTTGCGTTTGGCTGCAACTAGCCTAATGTGAAGCGATGATTCTGCCTAGACTGGAGCACACTGTCTTGTCTAGAAGAAACCGATTTGCTCAAACTTTGAAGAGATCCGGATTATAATGATCGGGAAACAGAGAAGCCGGTATAGTGAATTTCAAGACTGTCGATTCTCATAATAAATCTGTATCACTTTGTTGTCGACCGTGGGACTCCAAACACGTTCGCCGTATTTCTGCTTGTCCGATGATAGCATGAAGATGGGGGAATTAAATTGTGTAATACCGAAGGACACTCTCCGAAATGTAAACTAGTGGAGAAAGAGACTTCTAGGTCCAAAAAATAGGAAAAAGTGCCTAAGTGTCAACTGTGTATCTCTTTTACTGACACGTGACCTACATATATTGAGCGATAAAATAGTCGGTAGCTATAGTCGCTTCCTCGTCGGCGATGGAACAGGTACCTTAAGTACATATTTCTGAGAACAGTCAGTGTGTTCCTGCCTTAATGTGAATCACGCTACGCTTTGTTTTGGTAGCTATGTGTAATTAATTAATGGTCGTGGTTTTAACAAAGTATTTTATTATTCAATTCAGTTTTACTGGAAATGGAAAGTGGGTCCTAAGTTTAATTAATAAATTGGTTTTTGTAAACAGTAACATAAATCAGATAGAGCTTAAATTGATAGCAGACGTCATTAGAGTTAACGGTTCACTCGAGTGACTGTTATTTTTTAGTTTCATTCCACGTTCATCGACAAAAATACATAGCAAGTAGGTAAAGTTTATGATAATATACCTACTCCTTTCATGACATTTTTCGATCTTTCGGTAGGTGATTGATTTGTTTTGTGTTCAGGCGTTACCCTATGAGTGAACGAAAAAATTAAGCGAATATCGTCTTTTGCGACGAAAATTGCGTAGGTACTCTTCAGGAAAAAAAGCATATTTTTTCTCATAGGTAAACTACCCACTTCTTATATAAAGTCAACCGTCAAGCATAATCCATCATGGCGGCGATGGCGTGAGAGCTCTGATTACCACGCAACGGAAACACTTGGACGAATACATTTCCTTAGCGTTATGGTAATATTACTGAGTATTAAATTCGATGCGGTCGCGATTATGTTTGATGTTAAAGTTATTCAGAAATTACACGTCGAAGAATGAATCAGTACGATATGGGTACATGTAAATACGTATGACCACATCTATCAACGAAGAAATGGATTGAGCCTTTCAAAGAGCACAATCATATTATACCACATTTTCTTTACACGAAAATCTTCTTGGATATTTTATAAGAGAGCAGCGGTGGCCCAGTGGTGGCGGCCCCGACTTACGAACAGTAAGTCGTGGGTTCGAACCCTCACAGGCGCATTACTTTGTGCAATTTATTTCATCACCACTGCTCTCAAAACGGTGAGGAAACCGGAATGTCCTAGAACCAAAAATTCAAAGACATGTGACATCTACCAATCCGCACTGGGCCCGCGTGGTGGATGCCCCCTTACGCAAATTACGCGCTTTGACGTGGAGTTGCGGACACCAGCCCGTTATACAATATACAATATTTTATAAATTGAGATGTTTGCCTTCATAATCTTCATTTTTTAATATACTTCAAAAAGGAGGAGGTTCTCAATTCGATTGGTATATTTTTTTTATTATTATTTATCTAAGTACACCGATCACGCTGAGATTTATGATCCGATTTACGTGATTGTTCTTTAGTCCGATGCGGAATAGTTAGAAATTTAGTCCCAAAAAAATTTAACATAGTTTGACCCAGTAGTTTTTATTTTATTAACATTTTTTTACTTCAGTCGTGTGGTCTAAACATAGAGTATATTATTATATAACCAAGAAAGGGAATTTAAAAAGACATCAACGCGGTATCATTTTTTGTGACATTTTATTACTTCAGTCGTGTGCTCTAATTTTATGTATGTTCACCGATTTCTTCCCCATTTGTGGAACGATTCTCAAAATTCTTTTTATATTTGAAATATTTTGACAGTTTAGGTATGTTAAGTTCCATTTATTGAGGATAAGCCATGACATGTATTGTTAACAATGTAAAATAAATGCATAGCAAAATATTTGAATAGGATATTACAACAAAAATAGTAAAATAAAAAAAAAACTGTTTTGCATAAAATAAAACCTACTTAAAAAAACACAACAAGAAAAACACACACGTCACCGGCTTTTGAAGCCAAAGTTATTTTTCACTTTTTTGTGTTTACTTTTGTGTTTTTATATCTGATCTGGTTTGCGGGGCGGAAATGGCCAGATATTGCATAGGATAGGATAGAGGTTTGGAAGGAGAAAGGGGAAGCCTTTGCCCAGCAGTGGGACACTCAATAGACTATAAAAAAAAAACTTGTAAGTACCTAATGTAATGTTTATCAAAAGAGTCGAAAAGTACAAATTAATCTTTAGATCTATTTGTAGTTTGCATATAAACAACATTAATAACCTTACTGAAATAAATATAGGTATAATATCTTTAATAATTAGATAAAATTCAAAAAAGTATGAAAAAAAACTTTCATACTTAGAAAATTCATACCTTCTACGTATTCAGCATTCTGACATTAGGTATGTTTCAATATCGTGTCGAAGTGCCTACGACTCTACAAGCTAATCGATTCCGCTAGCACTATCGCCGTACATGCATAAAATATGGGCAAATTCTAACATCAAAGAATACTATGATAACAGTTTAAAGAGAAAATTGTCCTTTCGACCATCTAACTAATAGATGTAAACATTGATATCGAGGTCAGCTGAAATTTAAACAAACGACCCTTGCATATTACTGGTCATAAAGTAGCAATTTCATCTATGAACAACAGACAATTTGTTTTATTTGTCTAACTTTTTTAATGAAAAAAGTAGGTAGGTATTAGCCGCAGTAAGTACCTATCTACCTGTAGAATAATTCTGTAATTCAACGACAAGACTGCAATTTTCATGTCCCTTTACTTTTACAGGAAAAGACTTAGATCCAGCAGTGGACTGTGACAAGCAAAGTTAAAGATATGTACCTATGTATAGTTCTGGTTCTGTCCAAACGCTCGGAAGTTAGCAACAACTGCCAATCTGGGAATAGTAGGACCTTCTTTTAAGATTATAAATTAGAGCTGATCTGAACATTATACAGTCAAGACGATGACCCTCTGCGCCCCTGAAATACCTAAAATTGTGTTAAAATTGTGTTCTGTATGTCTCGAACCGCCTTAAAATTTAAAACCGCTGAGCGTCACTCGCAGATAACTTCCGAGCCGAAACTGTACGAAAACTTCTTTTTACATCTAGATTGCCTACGTCCCGAAAATACTGAACATGGGCATGGGCCACAACTATTACGCTATACACATAATACTTACTTATAGCTCCACGGATTGGGCATAGCAGGTAGTTGTCAGTTATACCTAACTACTATTTAAATAATTCTTAAACTAAACAGCAGTCTCGACATAGATAGCGACAAAATCGCAAACTTTCGATCGCTGATTAGGTAGGTACCTACTAACGAATAAATTGGGTTGCAATAATGAGGCTTGCGAGAAACGCATCTTGGATGTAGAGACTTGCTTTGCTCGCAACTCTCGCAAGTATCATTATTGGAAACGAATTTATTTCACGACTGCTCAAAAAAAGGAGTGTTATGTTTTCAGGGTTCATATATGTATGTATGTAAGTATGTATGTTTGTGAGTTTTTGTATTCCACCATAACTTCTAAACGCCTAAACCGATTTCAATGTAGGTACCTACGTGGTATCGTTAGAATCTTTGTGTTATCCCGGGTAACATAATGCTAGAGAAAAATAAAAATAAAAAAATGAAAAAAAAAATTTGCATAGGTACTACAATATTGGTATCAAATTAAAGAGCTCATCATAAGGATTTTAAAATGGTAAATCATGACCATATTTTAATTTAAAAAAGAATGTGTTATTATTTATTTATCTAAACTTATGAGATATGCGCGGATGACAAGGTAGGTAGGTTTGTGAACTTACATGTGATAAATTTACACCAAAATAAACAATAAAATGCGAAATTCTCCATCTTATTATAATCGTAAACAACAACATCGGCAATATTGATTTGCACAAAAAATGTTTGCTGCAGCGCCCCCTGGTGAGTTGTCACCGTAACACCTATCTAAGAACATGCACCAATCAAACCTGAACCCATAACTGAAAACTGCATCAAAATCGGACTAGTGGTTTTGGAGAAAATGGCAACATGTATTTGCACAAACAAACAAACATCCTCTCACCCCAAACGCATACACCGTCTCCGTTTCGTCGTGGGTAATAATAATCTTTACATCCATTATGGGTCCCGATTGTTGCAGTCAATATGTTCCGTAATAGAATTTATTATTTGTTCTTGTTTTTTTCTTTTTCAGTTTTTATTTAAAGTTATTTTTTACACAGTCAAGTTTTAATTTTTTTTTAATTCGTTAGTAATTAGCGATCGAAAGTTAGCGATTTTGTCGTTATCTCTGTCGAAGCTGCCGCCGGGCCCTGGGAATGGGAATCCTCTTGGTGCGCGCAATACATGTCTCTTACCTACTACCTATCAAACAGCGGCGTGCAGTCGTCCACCAGGGTGGGCAGGCCACGAAATAATGATAGCAAAAAAAAAAACGCGCAACTCCACAACGTCCGTCGCTCTACATAATTATGATGGCCCTCAAAGTAGTCACATTTATTGATTTATAATATTTGAAAATAAGTCTGTAAAAACAAAAGTTATAAATACAAGAAGTAAAGAACTCACCACATTATTCAAGGTTTAACTCACGATTTTCTAACGATGCAAACAGAAGAAAGATTCGGCTACCTCTAATATCTTATCCAAGTGAGTGGGTGATAGTTACAGAACACGTCAGTTAATTACCATATATTATTTTTAGATTAATTCTCGTAATTCGGGTACAAATCTACCTTTAGACACAACTTGAAGCTTGTCATTATACGATAATAGAGAAAACTTATTGCTTTTAACTTCTAACAAACAACATTATCAGCACAAACTTCACAAGTAAACACCATTGTTAGGTGAATAAACAATTAATACACAACAAAATTAATATTTTTACACTGCTGTTACTGTTAAATGTACGTTTTTTGTTTCAAAACAAATGTGTAAATAACTTAATATGTTAAAATTAAAACGTTCAAGATCGCGATATAAATTGCTTGTCACAATGAAACAATAATGGCTTCCTTCAGAAAAATATAATTTCTAATTTGTCGATGGATAAATACGACCAAATAAAATTGCATCATTTTCATATCGAGTTGCTTCACAACAGTGATCAACAAAATTTTGCAGGATAATACGAAATTCCACTAATTTATATTTAATTTGGAAAGGAACCGGAACCAACCCTGCTTAGTGCATTGCTGCACGGTAGCCCGCGAAATTCAAATTTCCTCACGTTTTTTGCAATTTGCAGGCCAGTGCTAGGTTGTATGTTGATGATTATATGATTTGCGACTGTAAGACGTATGTAGTCATATTTTAATCAACATACAACATAGCACTGGCCTGCAAATTGCAAAAAACGTAAGGAAATTTGAATTTCGCGGGCTAAAGAACATCCACCTTGAATACTGGCCTTGTGTTGTAGCAGCCAATCATAGCCCAGCTACACTCGCAGGAGTTACCGCCCAAAAATGGCTGCAATCTATACATGTGTGCGGTTCATACACACAAAAATATGCACCAATGTGCCGCTGTGTGCGTAAATTTATCAATGGGATTAAGGCGAGTAGACTGCTTGCCTATAAGATGCGTCCGGCGGGTGAGCGTCGAGCTTCGTAGCAACTTCCAGTACAGTGTTAGTTACGTAACACGGGCGCGAAAAATTGCTATAAGTATTCGAACAGGAATTAGAACTTTTTTTTAATATTTTGTACAAAGTGTTATTTTATTAAATAGTTCATTAGTTATAATAATTGCCCCAGTTGGTAGGGTAGGCTTTGTCTAATTGCCTCTTCGTTGCGCACGCCCATGCTATCAAATACGTATCTTAAGCCTTCGTTTTATTTCAGTGGCAGCAGCAGAGCAGGCAGTCTGGATCGCCTCAGCACGCGAGGCTCCAGCACCACGCTCAATGCTGATGAGGACAATATCAACGTCGTTGTCAGGTGAGTTTAGAGAGAAAGTAGTTCGATTTTTTGTTCTAACTTAACCCCAAATATTTTGAAGTTGTTCAAAGAAAAAGCTTCAAGCGACAGGCAAAGTTACTTTCCTAGTGTATTTACTTTGTACAATTGAAAACAGCCACTTAGCCAGAGGTCAGTAAGAGGCCCTCACTCGTATTCGTAGACCGGTAGACCGATGTATCCCCTAGGGACGTAAATAGTCCATGACGGTTTCCACACAAAAAGCATGACCACACGTCCATTAATTGTAAAAAAAAAAACTACATACGTAGTACGATGATCCAATGACTCCAATGACGATACTTTGATAATAATCTAGAATTTGTAATGCGTCACCTCTCAGCTATTAATGTAAGCAATGCACCTGCATAATTGGAGTGACAATTCAAAAAGTATAAATCGGCTAATAATTGCCAGTCAAACAGCAAAACCCTCTGTCGATGCTATTTATCCAAAACTAACTGTAGGTAGGTATTTGGGTTGTTGACATGTTCTTTTGATTGGAATGAAATCGATACTTGTTGGAAAGACGACACCTTGGCAATGTGTGGAGCGAAACAATGATACAACGTATTGTAGCAAAGACGTTAAATTGTTAATTTTAAAATTATGGGGGATTGAGTGAATGAATCAGGGGATAGCCCTGCTCTACATAGGTACTTGAAAATTACATAAAAATGTTATTAGGAAACCACCTCCAGCAGCAAGTAGGATTAAATCAGACATCCATTGAAAGTAGATGCTCTGAGGTTTCTAGTATAAGTATTAGAAACCTCAGAGCATCTAGACCGAACCGAATCTAGAGCATTTAGACCTATGGGTCTAGAAATAAATGAATAAAAACGTTTAGTCTACATTTGACAGATTCTTCTTTTGACATCATATTCTAGATTTGACAGATTCTATATTTGACAGATTCTACAATCGACAGATTCTATGTTTGACCGATTCAACAATCGACAAATTCTATGTTTGACCGATTCTACAATCGACAGATTCTACACTAGTAGTGGACAGTTCCCATAACACGGGAATGCATAAAAATAACTAGTCCGTCATCTTTGGGAGTCCGCCATATTGGATTTAGAATGACGTCACTTAGCTAACCATGCATTGTCATCCAAACAGAACTCGGCTCAATCGGAAACCGGGAAGTGGGTCAAATATAACTTCTACGATTATTTATTACATTATTAACATGTGAAGCTTATAAAAGCTTGTTGAAAAAAATCTTACAAGTAAACAAAACAAACCATCGTATACGTCCTTGAATATTTTTCTTACAATCAGTTTGAAACTGAAAGGACGACTCCGCCCTCGATTGATTGATGTTCTACTCGATAACTAATGTACAAAACTTGTCTAAGATCCAAGATTTCGGATGTTAATCATAGGTTTACCTGTTATTATTATTTATTGTCGTTGTTTGCTTCGCTTTGAGCTATGTTATTTTAATGTTGGAATCATTAGTATTATAGATTTTGGGGTTATTTGATTTGTGATCATCATAATTCGAGTCGGTTTTTTCATTTATTTTAGAAATCTGTATAATGTACATTATTTACAAACTACAAATAGATCTAAAATGGGAAAAGAATTACAGGGTGTCAAAAATGTCGGTTTTGTTTGTTTTCTATTCGAGTCATTAGTAGTCGATTGAACAGGAATAATAATACAATTATCATCTGCCTAGCCCAGTGGTTCCCAACCGTTCTTGGACCAGGGACCACTTTGGTGTCTTTATAGTTAGCAGGGCCCATAAGTTTAGGCCCTAGACATTACTTTGTACCCTATCACTATGTTTTCCTATTTAACCCAAAGGTTGACTGGTAGAGAATACCTTGTGGCATTAAGTCCGCCTATGTACCACTCTTGTACATGAAGTTTAAATAAATAAGGTCCTAGATAAACATAGACTCCGACTTTTATTGATTTTAATTTGAATTATTAATGGTGATTGATTTGAATTTATTATTATTTATTTATTTTAGATAATTTTAATTTCAATTATTTGAATTATGTTTGTTCATCATCTTGTTTATTTTATTTTATAATCATTTATTGATTTAGATAGATTGATATTATTATTATAATGTAAATTATATACCTATATTTTTATATATATATAATTTTCAAAATTAACTGTTACTTTTGTCTTGCTGTGCTGTGTCACGCTGAAGAGTCAGTAACTCAATCTGCCTTTACTGTCTGTATTGGGCCACTGTTAGTATGTAAGGCGGAACGTAGTTCACATGGTGGTCAAGCCATCGGTGAAGATGAAGGTACGAATGAAGATTTACCAACGGAGCTTCCCCCCATCTTATTATCCTCGCCTTCATGCAGTCTGGAAATAGAAGATGTCACTCAGCCAGCGCCAGGAGTGGCTGGTGTCTCATCCGAAAATGTAGATGCATCTGATTCCACGGAGTATGAGAGGACAGATCCGAGGTGTTGCTCCCCCTCAGAACAAGACAAATCTGGTGACTCGTTCATGACACCCTCGCCTCCACCGAGGGCACACAACGATCGCCGCGATATGTTCATTTTTGAACAGTAGTGTTATTTATAATTGTTAGGCTAAGGGTGGAGGGATGTTAGTATGTAAGAGGGTACGCTGCGCGTGACCCGACCTCGGCAGTCGATATTATACATTAGCTCGGAGCGCATGTGTTTCCTTTCCCCGCAATTAACAGCCACCAAGATGCAGGCTTCGCCTAGTTTGGGGCCCACGGTTTCTTCTTTGTAGTTTTAAACTCCTTTATGCTCATTGTTTTTGTTTTCTTGTTTGTATAATTTGTAACTTGTGTGTGTCAATAAATTAATTTATTATTATTTAAGTTCAAAAGATTTTAGCATTTCGCTTCTGATAGGTTTTAGGTTGGGTTGAGCTTGCATCTTTTAAGCAAGTTGAAAAGTACGAATAACATTTTAACCTTTCGCGGACCACATTTGAAGCTCCTGCGGAACACCGGTGGTCCGTGGACCATAGGCTGGGAACGACTGGCCTAGTCATTTCTCAACTATATTGTGGTCGGCTTCCAGCCTAACCGCATGCAGCTGAATACAAGTATTTTACTCGGAGCAACTGCCTATCTGCCGTCCACAACCCAGTTAGTAGTAGGTAATACGATACCCCTACTACCAGAACAACAGAGACTGAGATAATTAATCACTCAGGAAACAACTAAATAATAGTAGCAAACATTTTTGCAGGCAAAAGAGGCCGCTTGATCCAATTTTGAAGAAATTACGATGGTTAAACGAACAAATAACTGTTACACTGTTGTTCTAACTCTTGGGATTAGTCGGTATTTTCGTACAGTAGGGACCGATTAAAAACTCTTTTGTCACAGAGTAACTATTTACATAATTGCAGCCAGTTAATATTTTCCGTATAGAGTCCGTCCAATTACCGAGAAGGAGCGATCCTGCGGGGAGCGCACGCTGCTAGAGTTTCCCGGTAAAGGTCAGGTGATCTGCCACAACACCACCCCCACTCAAAAGGCGAAGGTCTTCTCCTACAATGTTGTTTTCGAACCTGAGGCGACGCAGGTAACTGTTTCATATTGATTTTCTCCATTGCATATGAAGAAGTACAATTACAGGAAATCGAAAGGATGCGATTAACGCAGGGTCGGTCGACATGGCGACGCTCAGGAGAGGCATTGGATGTAGTGCATGCAGTAGTAAGAACCGGCAATTCCCGGGATTTACAATGGAACCGAAACCAGTTCTGCATTCTCTAATTGCATGTCTCTCGAAATCTGATATCCGAAATCTTATAAATTCGAAGTTCTTTTTCTTTACGAAATGTTGTAACAATTAGTTAATTTAACGAGTATCTTAAAATAATGAGCATAAGGTCCGTTAAATAATTAGACATTTAAACACTCATAATTTTTTGGTGCACCAAACTTCAAAGAATCTTCACAACACTGGATCTTTCTACATCGTTCTCACATAATTATATCTATAATTTCAATATGAATGATGTAACCAAGATTTTGTAACAATATTTTGATTTAAAAGAGTGTCCATGGAGTTTCTTGCCCGTTCTTCTCCATAGAGATCTACGCTAGGGAATGGGCAACTACAGTACTTTCTCAAGTTATTATGCCTTGTGACTGGGACTGTAGCTTTGTTTTTTTTTGTATTTTAACATTCAAAAGTGCCGTAATGGTCTACCTAATTGAAATAAATGCTTTGAGTTTGAGTAACGCAATTAATTAATAAATCACCTATTATTCATCGTCTCTGTACAATTGATGTTTCTTTTGTTCCCAAACAGGAAGACGTTCTAGAATATTCCGGTGTCAAGAGGTTGTTAGAGATGGCGGTGGAAGGGTTCTCCTGTACTGCCTTCTGCTACGGTCAGACCGGCAGCGGGAAGACTCACACCTTGACTGGACCTCCCGGACTGGTGAGTGTCTCTTCAGTACTATGAACTTCCTATGTTTTCCTATAAAATAATATTTTCTGCTTCACCCACCACACTGTAGTCCGCTCCACTATCGTGAAGATCAGAAAATGACACACAAACAGACGTCCCTAACCCTACTATTTAGTGTGAACAGGAGTTAATAACAGCCATTCGGAATGACAGTCGATTCCGACCTCGTGGGACTATCGATCGTACATACACGAGGCAGCATGTGTGTGTGTGTGGTGCATTGATGAGTTATGATTGCGACAGATTCATAGATAAGCGGGCCATCTATGGTTTCAGGAATCGCGCGGGTAAAATTTAAAATGATACTAAGGTTGCGGTTTTTACTAGATAGGTTACTAGTTGACAGGATATATAATTTGAAGAAGTTTTTTTTCTCTAAAGTTAAAATTTTAAATGATTTCCTCGGTGGGCTTATAGTTTTCTCCATGTGCTTACTATGAGCTTGAGGTCCTAGGTTCGATTCCCAGGATGGGTAAAATATTATTTGGTTTTTCCGATCAAACATTTTTCAGTCTTAATGATTCCAATTTTAAATAAATATAAATATCGCTAAATAATATAAATAATAGTAAAATATAAACAGCGCCATCTAGTGCAACGAGGCTTGTGTCGGTATAAACACATATTAGATACTTTTTGTTTGTAAATACATACTCAGACTCTACTGATATACATACATTTATTATTATACATATTAACATCCATGACTCTGAAACAAATGTCCATGCTCATCACACAAACATTTGCTCCTATCGGGATTCGAACCCGGGACCCTAAGAACGTACGGCAGAGCCTAACTACCGCTGCGCCATTCGGGTCGTCGCCATTTTAACCGTGGTTAGCACTTGTAGGAATAGCAGATATTTTTTAAATTACCGTTGAAACATTTCTATGTAATGTGTATGTAGACATACACATGATACACATTAGGTACATATATCTTCAGCTTCATCGCCATGATCGTAGTTTTTTGCACGTTTTTCTTCGAAACCACCCACTAATTTCAATGATTTTTTTGTGAATGTGGTTGGCTGGTTCCAGGTTGAAAGACTTAAATATTAGTTTTGAATCCGATAGGTTTCGTTGTTGTCGCATGTATGCGCGAATCGCATCGACGCCCGAATGTGGCAAATGAATTTTCGAAAATCTGTGAATGTAGATTTGTTTCTTTTCAAAAATAAAGGAATGTTTTCTTTGAGTAAAATTTGCTATCTCCAGTATTTCGAGTAGGTAGGTACTTTCCCTCCAGGTGGCATTGAAAAGTCCACCCTGTATACCTACCTACTCGTATGTATTTCATTTTTTGACCGGATAATGCATGTTTTCACTACAACATCTAAGTATTCGCTGAAAGTAATAACAGCCGCTCGGGTATATCATCAGGCTAAGCCGCGCTTGCCTAGTCCGTAGATGGGTGACCACCCGTAACATACTTACCGAGTTTCCTCCGTGCCTCAGAAAGCACGTTAAATCGTTAGTCCCGGCTGTCAATTGTAGATCTACGACAGTCGTTACAGGTAGTCAGTGACCCGAAAGTCTGGCAAACTGTGTTACCAAGGGCTTGTATTACCCAGTACTATCTGGGTTGTGGAGGCCAGATAGGCAGTCGCTCCATGAAAATACTGGTTTTCAGCTGAACCCCAACATAGTTGGGAAAAGGATCGGCAGATAATGATCTATTCGCGCCAGTTCTACTGTGAAAATAAGTAAACTGTTCCGTTATTACTACACTGGACAGTGAATAGAGTTATCCATAAATTAACAGAAAAGCTTCACAACAAATCAGCGACAATTACAAACGTAATCACGCTAAAACAATGGCGTAACAAACGTCACGTGACCTGACATGCATGTCGTAATGTCGTTAGCAGTCTGTTTGAATTTACTATTGAACTTGTAACATCACATGACGCCAAGATATTCCGCTATGGGGGTAGACAGGGGTATTTACAGGGTGGAATTTTTCAATGCCACCTGGAGGGAAATTACTCTAAATACTGGAGATAGCAAATTTTACTCAAAGGAAACATTCCTTTATTTAAAAAAAAGAAACAAATCTACAATCACATATTTTCGAAAATTCGCTGCCACATTCGGGCATCGAACCGGGATAGATCGACTAAAGTTCGAAAAAAATAACATTCTGTACTTTTTGACATCAATCGATAGGGTTAGATTGATCCATATGATTGATATGGATCAAATCTCTCTAACAAAACATGATAAATTAAATGAAAGGAAAACCAAACAATGCCCCACCTGCTGAAGTGTCCCAGGTGTCCGTTTACCTGCACTCTCGACGACCTGTACAGCGCCTCTACCGCTGGAAAAACGTGGCCACCTACTGAGCCCACATGCACCGTGTAATTGTAAGGAACATCGGTACGTTATGAAGAAGAAGAATTAACCGGGCTTGATTAAGGTAAACCAACAGTTACCCGTCTCGGGGGATTGAACCGATAGACCCAAATGCATAGATTAAATAATCTTTAACATAAAATAAATAAATAAAAGTTCTTCTTTTATTAATTTTCGATATTAGGTTATCTCACTTATCTAGGTACCTTTCGTTGGAATCCACGCCGGATTTGAAAACTAACCGCCTTATTTGTATTATCCAATGGACTTACCACAACTCCGTGGAACTAGTTAAAACTATTTAGTTATTTTATTTGACCACAAGGTAGGTACCTAATAAATAGTCACACAATATGCTTGTCACAAACGGACGACAATTAAAATCCTAATCATGGTAAAACCACGCCGCGTAACATTGTGACGTCACGCGATGTGCACATACATACATAGGTTCTCACTTGCATAACATTATGACCAAAAAGGGGCTTTAGAGATATGAGGATCAGGGTGTAAAGCTCCTCGTCTTTCATAGAAAAGGAAGGATCTTCCGACCAGTTTCTGAACGTATTATGTAGAGGTACTTTAACATCACGAATGATAGGATAGGATATCTCAGCTTAGAATAGGATATTCTTTATTATGTACATCATACATGTACCTACATAACATTCTTATAAGAAAACATTTAACATAGGGTGTGACAATGGGCGGCAATGCTTAGTTCGTATGAAGGCATTTTTTAGGTGCCGCTCTGTCAGTGTTCGTGAAAATTGAAATCGGGTTCTGCTAATCGAAAGCTGCCAGGTGCTGGCTCACCATCTAGTCCATTATTGCACTCGTACGATCACCAATTTATCGAATAGTGGTAGCAGTTTAACCGCAAGCTGCTGAACTGCTCAATTATCCACCATAACCTGTGTAGGTACCTACCTATGTAGGTTTACAAGCTTTTACAACTTTTTATTTCGTTTACCTACACGTATTAATGATGCAACAATGTAAGTGTGAGCTCGTAAATCAATTAGACATTAAAAAACCATGTATCGATCCAGTTCCGACTGCAGACACCCCCTATGGATGCCGTGACATCTGTGATAGTGTGATTATTGTCGCAACGTAACTAAACACGTTCTTTCACACGTAGTAGCTTCACTACATATATGACACATCGAATCGATTAACAAAAGTAAAAAACACCTGTTTTTTACTTAAAAAAAAAAAATCGGCTGCGGGTACACTGTATTAAAAAAAAACGGGTATGCAGAGCTATATCACTGTGCACACCCACAATATTGATTGCCAGTTAAGTTTTATAGGACCTAAAACTTAACTGGCAATCAATTTTCAGGTAGGTACTTCGAGACGACTAGACTTAAACATTTGC
This sequence comes from Xestia sexstrigata, assembly GCA_941918905.2. Classification (NCBI taxonomy): domain Eukaryota; kingdom Metazoa; phylum Arthropoda; class Insecta; order Lepidoptera; family Noctuidae; genus Xestia; species Xestia sexstrigata. Next base: position 19,068,395 of record OW799214.2, read on the forward strand.
TTTTTGACACAAACTCCGGCCTCCAGGCGCGGTTATTAAGAAATTCTATACCTACACTTTGCCTGAAATGTGTATAGAACCCAGGACTCCGACCTCAGCCAGCCATGCATGCCACCAGAGCGACCAAGAGACCAACGAGCCCATGTAGGTAATATACTAATCAAAACTTTCTTCGTTTTGATACTTTTAGGTGGAGAGTGGAGCGACTCCCTTCCATCCAGAACATGGCCTGATGGTCCGCTCTTTCATACACCTGTTCCGGCTCATCAGCGAAAGACCGGAGTCGCACTTCATATTGATGGCGTCCTTCTTAGAAATATATAATGAAAAGGTATATAGGCAACACTTAAAGCTTGATTTGAGGAAAGTCAAGCTATACAGCTTGAGCTTCCTAAAACCGAATTTGTGCAGTTTCCCAGAGACCATATTGAAGCAATTGGACCGGGCCATCTTTTAATAAGAACCACAGACAGCTAGGTTAAATTAAATGTATTTTTTTTTGTATAAGTAGGGTATATATGTTCAGCGATATCTTCGCCAATTGTGAACCGATTCAGGTGGTTCTTTAATTTATGGCCAGGTTATGTTTCAGAAATAGCAAAATGTTCTTTTTTTAATATCTATAAAAACTACTAAGTTATAAGCATTTGAAACTGCTGATTAGACAGAGAGATCCGATACAGCGAATGACGTCATTCGCTGCATCGACGTACAAAATCCATACTAAATTCTGTTTATCTAGAAAGAGATAGAAAGAAAAGTTTAAATGGTTATAACTTTTGTGTTGTGTGGCCGATTTATGTCTTGTTTTCGCATTAGTAGGTACTTTAACATTCCGTATCGAAATAAAAAAAGAAAATTTATGCATATTCCCTATTGGTCGTGATAGCTGCAATCGCTTGGATGTTTAGAGTTTATACCTACAACATCATTACGTAACATCACGATTATTTGCTGTCGATAGTATTGAAGAGTTCCCTTAAAATTGGAAAAAATAAAAATATCTTTAGCTTCAGTCAGTGACTTTTGTTTGTTCGATTCAGTTTTTTTTTGCCACCGACTTCTGAAGCTAAAGTTATTTTTTACTTTTTTTTTGTTTTTTTTTTTATTTTTCCATTTTTAGGGAACTCTTCGTTATTTAAAATTCATCAAAAAACACGTAAGGGTCGGCTTCTGTTAAGGAGCGTATGACTGGGGCTGTACCCGAACACGTCTGGCCAAAAACGCCAATCATTTATGCTTAAATGATTTTATGTGTGGTTATCACTTCTTCCAACTTCTATATATATCGACTACTTCTAAGTATAATATATATATGTACCTCAACTACCCATACCCCTTTACGAAGTTTGTTGGCTTACAGGTAATAGATCTCCTAAACCCGGGCAGTTCCAGAAAACCGCTCCAAGTGCGGTGGTCTAAGGACAGCAGGAGTTTCTACGTAGAGAATCAGTTTACAGTAGACTGTGAAACACTTGATGATTTGTTTGCAGTATTGGAAGAAGGTAAGTTACTTTTCAGTATTTCAGACTTCCCGACATTATTTTTTTAACTATAATAACTTTACATCCAATCTTCTCCGGTTTCAAAAGTTAGTGCAAAAAAACGCATCAATATAGCCCTTTTTTTTTTGGATGGGAAATCATCAAATGAATTCTCCCGCTCTGGGCGGAGCGGGAGGGAGTGTCAGACTTTTACTGACTAAAACTCATCCATGTTCCTTCTTCGCCCTTTGTGTTCCAGGCCACGGTATCTCTTTCGAACAGTCCCGCAGCCCCGGCAGGCAATCAATATAGCCCTCAGTTTTGGGATGGCTTTATCAGATGTACCCGTTGTGAAATACCTACATATTAGAAACCTCATGTCAACCTCATGAATTGATGGTGTTTGGTCGGTCAATAAACAGCTACCATGTTATTGGACAGCGAATTTACAGAAACCGAAGTTATCGTTCGAAGTAAAAGGCTTTTCTCTTGAACCAGGCATGCGCAACCGCGCCGTAGGAGCGCACGCGATGAATGCTAACTCGTCTCGCTCTCACACGTTGCTGTGCGTGCGAGTGCGACGAGACCTGCGCGAGGACGCCGGCGTCGTCTGCTCCACGCACGGCAAGATCAACTTCGTGGACTTGGCCGGCAGCGAGATGACCAAGAGGACGCACAGCACTGGGAAGACGTTGGAGGAAGCTAATAATATTAATAGGAGTCTTATGGTGCTTGGTGAGTTGAGATTGTTCTTCTTCTTTTCGAGTCGATGAGTTTTAGGCGCATTTTTTGGTTACGCCAATCGTGGCATCTAGCCTTCAGAATTGTAAGTGTTCGGAACCCTGGGCAGTAAATCATGGGAATAGGGCTCAGAGTAAAACAGGTTGATTTTTGAACAAACTGAATTTATTTTAAATAATAAGTCTAGCACACGTCTTCGTCGTTTTATAGTCTTACGCCATCTTTCTTTCACATGTCACTCTCTCACTCCAGATATATTCATCCCTTTCGCTCACTCTTACATTCCGTTTACCACATTCGGCCGTCCTGCTCTCTTGTCTGTCCTCAGACACTGCTTTTATCATTATTCTACATTAAACACCTCTATCTTACTTACTAGGTACATAATACCTATCTTTAACACAATAATTATAGTAGTCGTTGTTTTAACTTACACACTTTACAATTTTACATGTTCATCTTAGCAATATTAAATACACACAAACATAACTTAACCTCAAACTATATAACATAACACTAAACACTTGCACACCATTCATCACTATTACATACCCCTTTGAACTACTCACCTGCATTAAATTATAATAATTATTCAGAGGTAGTTCCGTATGGCCACCTCTTCATTTGATCAGCTGAGCTGGAAGTGCGGTTGGGTCCTTCAGTCGCACTATCAGCTTTTTCCATATCGTAGCGATCATTTGGATGAACCTTGGTAATTTGGTACGGTCCTAGGTACTTAGCCTTCAGCATGAGGCCCGCACCAAATTGGGTTCTCTTTATAGCCACCAGGTTGCCTACTTGGTACTTATGACTCGGTTTCCTTTTCTTGTTGTAATACTTTCTGTTCTCTTCTTGCACAGCTAGTATTTGCTCTTTCGCTTTTTGACGTAACTCTTCTCTATTACTCTCATACTGTCTTGCAGTTTCTTCTTGAAGTAATTTAAAAACTTCAATGTCTTCTTTGCACCTCATCTTGGTGCCAATTAATAAATTATAGGGCCAATTAATATATTATATGCCAATTAATATATTAATGCTCCTCTGGAATGTGCTGTTCAATGCTCTTTGAACTCTGCTCACATGTTTATACCACACGCCTGTGTTTTCAATACAAAGTTTAGTCAACATAGGGATTATTATTCGATGGACTCTTTCTACTTGACCATTTCCTCTTGGTATACCCGTGGTTATTGTAACATGCTGAATATTTTCCTCATTACAATACTCCTGGAAATCGTGACTAGTAAATCCTGTTCCACGATCTGTTATAATTCTTCTGGGATTTCCAAATATTTGCTGGTGTATTCTTAATTTATTCAGTGTCTCTGCACTGGATGTGCTCTTTGTAGGGAACAACCACACAAATTTAGTGAAAGCATCAATTACTGTAAGAATATAATTGTACTGTTTCCTGGTCTCCGTCAATGGTCCAACATGGTCCAGATGCATGGTATCTAAGGGGATACTTTCCTTTCCAATGGGGTTAAGAAACCCTTCCTGCTTGCCTTCTTTCCTTGTAGCCAACAAACATGGAATGCAGGCTATTATAAATTCTTCCAACTTCTTATCCAGATCTTTTATGTAGTAGTCTTGACATATTAAATCTTTCATTTTTCTCTTTGAAAAATGTCCATTACCATGGATTCGCCCTATAATCTCCTTTTCCAAAATTTTAGGTATAACCAACAATTTGCCAGGTCCCTTGTAGAGTATGTCTCCGTCCATGAAATAATCTTTGTAAGACTTTTCTTTCAGTACCTCTTTGATTGCTCTTACGCCGTCGTCTTGATCCTGCGCCTGCTTAACCTGATCAATCAAGGACGTAACCGCAGCCACATAGGGGTTACGGCTGAGTGCATCTGCATGCCGCATCTTTTCTCCAGCTCTATGTTCCACTTCGAAGTCATACTCATTCAGCATAATCACCCATCTTGCTACTTTTGCTGTGAGGTCCTTCTTCATCAAGGTTTGCTGAAATGCTTGACAATCGGTTACTAATTTAAAGTGTTTTCCATATAAATAATGGCGGAACTTTTTGACACCTTCTATTATGGCTAATGCTTCTAGTTCGTAACTTGACTACCTACTTTGTGCTTCGTTAGTCCTAACACTCATATATTGAACTGGGTGCAAGCCAGTATCAGGGTGATACTGCATAAGGATAGCTGCTATAGCTATGCTGGAGGCGTCTGAATGTAACTCAGTTTTTAGGTTTGGATCAAATATTTTTAATACTGGGCTGGTAGACAATCTTTCTTTTAGAATATGAAAAGCTTCTTGTTGCTTCTTATCAAACACAAAGTCCACATCTTTCTTCAATGTCTTGGGTCCATTTGGTGGAGGAATATGATTTATCCTCGCCATCAAATTGAGCGACACCGCCATCGAAATTGTAAAACATGGCCGCCGCTGCCTGTGAGCCACCACTTTTGCTACCGTCGTCCGTCATTCTCGTCCTCGTCTTTGTCTTGGTAGGCAGGTGATCCGCCGCCGTGTCGTAGAAAATATCGCCTTCGTCTTCCGTCTTATCGTCGTTTTTTTCGAACACCGTACGTGCACCACAGCACGTGCGCCGCGTCCGGTCGCTTTCGTATTTTACTTCCTTGTGACTCTGAGCCCCCAAAATTTGTGGGAATATGGGCTCAGAGTAAAACAGGTTGATTTTTGAACAAACTGAATTTATTTTAAATAATAAGTCTAGCACACGTCTTCGTCGTTTTATAGTCTTACGCCATCTTTCTTTCACATGTCACTCTCTCACTCCAGATATATTCATCCCTTTCGCTCACTCTTACATTCCGTTTACCACATATGGGACATGATTTGATCAGAAAGATCCCTTATGTCAGATTCGGTACCTAATCTTGTGAATCTACGTGAGAAAACCCACAAATGCTGAATCTTAACCACTTTACTTTTGCCAAAGGGCAGCATAATCCCTTCCTAAATACCAGAAAGTATTGACTGTCTTTTTTTCCATAGGTTACTGCATAGCCCAGCTCAGTGATGGTAAGAAACGGGGCCATATACCTTACCGGGACAGCAAGCTTACGAAACTTTTAGCAGACAGCCTCGCAGGAAATGGAGTCACACTTATGGTAAGACAAGGCATTACATGTATACTTATGTTTATCAAAAAGCTAGCTACCATTACTGCCCTTAGGTGTTCCAAAGGCCACATAATGTTTCCTTTGAATACTTTCAGATCGCCTGCATAGCACCAACGAGATCCAATCTCAGTGAGACCCTTAACACTCTCCGGTACGCATCGCGCGCTAAGAAGATCAAAACGAAACCTATCGTCAAGATGGTAACTAATTGGTTTCATGTTAACCATGAAGGCAACATCTACCACATTTAACAACCGAGCACTGTTGGAAACTAGAAGTCCTTACTAACAAAACAGTGCTCGCAGGTTTACCTGATCAGTTTGGCCTCTTCATCTGTTGGAATCAGCTCTTAATGTTTGCTTATTTTCAGGACGCAAGAGATGCCCTAATATTAAGTCTGAAGAGGGAAGTAGAAGCATTGCAAGCAGAGAACCAGCATCTGAGAACCGCACTACACGTGCAGACGGATTACAACTTGGACGCCTACAGTAAGAATTCATTACGGAACTTTTTTCTGATTTAGTAGGATCTGGACCTAAGAATCTAATAAAACTGTTAAGATGAATGGCTGATCGCGGCGAAAATTTCTCGAGTGCTGGCTGACTTTGTATCAAGGAATCCGAAGGATACTTGGGGGACTTTGTCCAGCAGTGCTTTCGCCTTTATTTTCCTATAAATTATAATATTAGTAAATCTGGCCTAAACTTCTTCCATTCTAGCGCTGTCTACCTCTTTGGAGTTAAGCGAAACTTTGTCTACCATTTTTTGTATTAGAAACGAATCTTAGGTAACTGTTTTTTTTTTAATAAATCTCCCTCAGGTCAAGGTCACCGCCGAACGCCAACCCAAATAGAACCAAACAAATTATATCAGCTTCCACAATCAGAACTGGTTGAGCTCGTACAACTGCACATGGAAGAGAACTCCGCATTGAGGACCGAGAACAGCGAACTGTTCGGAGTCCGGGACACGCTGCTGAGGGATCAAGAGATGCTGAGTAGGGAGAACGAGAGGCTGTTGAAGAAGCTGGAGGATGTTAACTCGTGAGTATAGGTAGATAACCACAGATACTGGGACTTTGGAGACCGAATTTAGGGAAAGACGATAACAAAGACTACCTAGAATAATTATTAGAAAGTTATTTGAAAATACCATCTTTGAAAAAGGCGAAGGTTGCCCAAACCATTCGATGGTCGTCAAAAACCTCTTATTTAGTCAGTATCTCCTTTGGAATGCACTGATAAAGAAATGACTGGTCATTCAAAACAAATGAGATCGTTTGGTATTTCATTAAGCGGAGTTCCAAGCTAAAGATTTTACTTTGGAATACTGCGAAGTCTAATAATTTATGATGGTGTTCCTAGGTCAATATTTGGATTCAGCTGATACTCCAACAAGAACGAAAGGAGGTCAGTTACAAACGGGCTGTTACAATGCATGATACACGACACGCCGAAAAGCATAAAACCTTAATTATTACATACGATTATTCTATTTATAAAAGCATGATCTAAATTAATTATTATTTTAAAATGTTAATTGCGGCACTACACCATACCACGTGTGATTTAGACATTATAGGTATCTTCCTTTCTTTTACTTAGAGATAGCCTCACAGAGCATCTTTATAACGATAGCTTAAAATAATAATCATGAAACAACAACAACAACAACAGCCCATAACGTCCACTGCTGGACCTAAGCCTCTCCCATGATGGGAGGAAAAGAAAAATAAAATAAATAATAATCATGAAAGAGTTGGAAGAACTGCTTGACATCATAATTCTACAGAAGTGCCTATCAGAAGTGGGTGGGTTGTTTCGCATAAGATCTTTTTGGTCTCAAAAGTCGCAGAAATCTTCAAATTCAAAGTCTTCCAAATGTAAGAAGCGATTGCCTTGGAGAACTGGCGAGGCCATTTCCAGCAAATATGGAAGTCTATATAGGCTCTAATGATGATGACCCGCATCCTGGCATTACGTAATGGCGTAATGGTTTTTGCCTGTTTTTAATTTAAGATGTCTTTTTTAAACATTTCTAAAATATTTATCATAATTTCAGTGTCTGTGTTCGCTCGCCAATCATACCGGCGCGGCCAACATACTCAGGCGCCAACTCTAACGACGCCAACATTTGGACCAACCCAATCACTTCTACTGCCAGTATCACCAGTGCAGGAAGCACTAGATAGGGGCTAAATATAAAGAAAATAGTGTTATACGGGGTTGTACGGACATCGACGGTCTGCTCTTCCATACATTTTGACCGTGAACCACTTTTGTAGGAAACAGATTTTTTTTTAAATTACCCAAACTGCCCCCCCCCCCCACATCGAAAATAAAACAAATCAGTATGATCACGTGGTAAGTAACAGTTATCCAAGGAAATTACTTTGACCCAGGAGTCTAGGATTATTTACTTGGTAAAGAAATTGGAGAGAGATCACATGGCCAGCATCATAGTTTGTTTTATGGACTGTAATTGTTGTCTGTAGTCGATGCCCAGCATAACCTGTGTTATCGAGGGAAGAGAGATCAAGCAATGTTGGACACTTACTGTACCCCTGTTTCTTTCTAATGTGATCATGGAAGATTGGAGAAGTTGATCAGGTTTAAATGGTCTGTAAAAATTAAAGGGTACAATGTACTGTTCAAACATGCAGAAGGGCATCAAAATTTGTCAGAGGGATTTCGAGAAACTATAGCTTATTTTTGTCTTAGAGTATAATCCTTTAATTTGGTATATGATTCATCCTTGGCGACGCTTGGACCACATTTGCCCACTATCCTTTGTACAATGATGTGTTTTAGGGCCAAAATTGGTAGTGTAAGGTAAAAAAATTGGTAGTTGTGGTATTGGGTTGTATGGAAATGTAATGAAATTGTATTCCATAATTTGACTACAACACAAATCAATAAATACCGCAAAGACAAATAAATATTTGTTTGTGTAGTTAAAAGTTATTGCTGTTATTAACAAGTTACATCAATAGTATATTAGACAATAAAAAATAGTTTGTGAACAGATATTGTATTTTGGTATTGAATTAGTTCTAGATTTTAGCATAGATATACTTATAGCAAGTTTCCATGTAAATAGATTAGAGCTATGTAGTCATATAGATTTATAATCAGAGAGATATAAACAAAAATAAATAATAAGAGAGTGTGAATGTGTTTTATTGAAGTTCTCATTTATACAGTATTATTACTTAATTTGTGTCTTCAGTCAATAATTATATATTACATGGTTCAAGTAAATGCCATAGACACATTGAATGATTGGATGGTGCCACCAGTAGCAGCCAAATAATAAGTTGTAAAAATGCACAGACCAAACAGAACTAGAAAACAAAGTAATTATTGAAAATATGAAATAGCATTCTTTATTTTCAGCAACAAGTTAAAAGTTGTATGAAAATTGATGCTAGCTAGATATTAAAAGGCTCCACAAGTGTTATTGTGCAAAGTAGCCTGCTCTTTGACACGTGTGTATACTATTCAATGTCACAAAAATATTGACTTTGAGAAATAGTTTGTTCTGCGCTGAGCTTCTTGGATTTGAATGATGACAATCACAGATAACCTAAGGGGCATACAGTTAAATTTTCCCATACACTTACAGGCATGATAATAGTCTCTTCACATTAAATACATACCAATTATGTTATAATTATTCTAGGTAGTAATAATTATAACATAATTGTCAAACCACTACTAATGTCTTCTAAAACCATACTTTTTCCTTTCATAGAACAGATCAGTCTTTGAACTACCTAAGTTAACAATCTTTGGGCAGCCATCTCTCTGTAACAAAATAAAAAGATTGATTGAATATGTTGTCTGTTAAAAACGATGGTTTAAAAAAAGCAGGTAAAATGCACCTTTATCAAAGAAGATAAACCACAATAGGCTGTTTCATTCAAGACAACAAAGCAATAAGTAGTAATTTATCCAAGAGTAGTAATTTAGACAAAACTTAACTTTGTAAAAGATGAAACATTGATTAAAATAGGTAGGTACTACAAGCAATCTTTTGTCAAGAAACCGCCCCAAAGGCGAAACTCTGACCCTATTATCCAATTACCAATGGAACTCACGTCTTTTTCCTGTATAGTGCATTCTTTACAGTAATAAGCGTCCGATACACCGGGCCCCCCGCAGATCACACATCGACCCTGATAAGATCCGTAGTTACACTCGTCGCATATCCTCACCAGGGTGCAGGGACGCACATAGGAGTCACATATCACGCATTTACCGTCACATTTTTCACACAGACGGCCAATAGCTAAAAAGAAAGTAAGAAACAGGTCGAAATCAAACAGAAATTTGGATGTCATTTTCGATTCAAAGTGGCTCTACTTACCCACACCAGGTTGTTTTCTACAGAAGATAAGATCTGGATGATGCTTTGCCATGATTTATCGTCAGTCTATGAGTTATTCTTCTGAATTATTTGGAAATATACAATAATAACAATTGACGAATAACCTCAAAAACGACGCTTGGCTGTTTATTGATGCGTTCGAAAACAAAGTTTTAACATGAATATTATTATTTTTGTGGGTTTTTGTTATTCATGTAATTAACAATGAGCGAAATCGCATTAATGAAATACGATACAAACACCTAATTCACATTTTATCGTATTGAATTTGTTTCGAGTAATTTGGATCTCGTTTCATCAAGTATTTGAACGAGCACTATGAAAAGGTTTCGTTCAAAAACCTTCCTTCTCTCTCAGTATATATTTTTTTTCAGCAATATAGTTGCTGAGATTTCAGATTGTTAGAAATATGCAAGAATTTATAAATACAATCCGTTTTCAGACAATAGTTACAGACATTATTACTGTTTATTAATTTTAAGGGAATTTTTGAAATACACTGGTTGGTTTCTGAACCCACCTTTTTTGACATTTCTTGTCATTTCTATTTTTTGACAACAATATTTTGGTATGTTGATACACATGTTCCTACTGTGCGTAGTTTATTAAAATTAATGAAAATGACTCCGGACGTGGAGAGTGAAAGCAGTGACGATGATAGCCAACAATTAGAGACTGAAGAAAAAGATGAGCAACCAGTAGAACCGGTGGTGGAAGAAGAAGAGGAAGATAAAACGACGTTCAAAGATTTGGTAAGTGCGACTTGCATGATGTGTGAATGTGTGAATTGAATCACAAGAGACTACAAAACCTTTCTTAATATTGTTTATTATTTGTACCATCTTAACTAATAATCCTCACTATCTTCCCCTCTGTTAGTATTCGTAGACATAATATGATAAATAGTTTTCAAATTCGAGGTTATGTTTATCTAGATCACATCTTTCCTTTTTCAGGGAGTTGTAGAGGTTTTATGTGAAGCTTGCGAAGAGTTAAAATGGAAGAAACCGTCAAAAATACAAAAGGAATCAATACCCGTGGCCTTGCAAGGAAAGGACATCATAGGATTGGCTGAGACAGGGTCAGGCAAAACTGGTGCCTTTGCCCTTCCTATCTTACAAGCATTGTTAGAGAACCCACAAAGATATTTTGCACTGGTATTGACACCCACAAGAGAATTGGCATTCCAGATATCAGAACAGTTTGAGGCTCTTGGTAAGTTCTTGCATTCAATAGCTTTTCTAGCCTGTGTTTCTGGTCTGGGTCCCGTAAGTCCTTACCAGAATTACTTTGAATCTGTCCTTTTATCATCTAACTCGCCTTTTTCCATGTTGTATTCAGTTGGAATGGATTTTTTGGTGTGTTGGAGTGTTTTTAGCTTAATACCTACCAGTATTTTACACTGTGGGACTACCCATTTGACCTCCACAAATCAGTCTTTTACCAATGACTATAAAATTACAATTATTAATTATTTCCAGTCTTGCAGTCTCCAGCACTGCTGGGCAGAGGCTCCCCTTCTCCATCCACAGCTCTATCTCTTCACCCTTGCAATATTGCCCTATACCCTTTCAATATAATTATTTACTATTATTTGCAGGAGCCAGTATAGGAGTGAAATGTGCAGTAATCGTTGGAGGTATGGACATGGTGGCTCAGTCCCTCATGCTGTCCAAGAAGCCACACATCATCATTGCAACTCCTGGAAGACTTGTAGATCATCTGGAGAATACTAAAGGATTCAATCTGAAGGCACTCAAGTTTTTGGTGAGTACTATAAACCTAATAAGTGAAGCCTCCATGTCTTTGAGATATTTTGATCCAGAGCTAATGTGGACTATTATAATTATGTTGCTTCTTTCCTGGGATGCCTAGGTCTATATTATTAATCTCTGGATAATTCATTGATATAAATACCCATATGTCCCCAGCCGTTCCCGAAGGGGAACGGAGCATTGTTATTTTAATTGTGTCTGTAATTGTGGGTATCTAGCGGTTAAAGAAACAATTTGAACTTGCCTCTTATTTGTGAAGTAGTCTTTTAAGGTTGTTGATGTAGGCTTCTGCTGCTTTAGATTGTCCAATCTAAATATTTGTCTTGCTACCGCTATTGTCGCTATATATGGCAAGAAATTTAACCCTAAACTAAAACGTTATACTACCTCTGAACTTCCCTGTAAACATGAACTCTCGTTTTTTTCCTATGAAAATACAAAATGCCAACTGCTACGATCTATAAACACTCCTTTCCCTTGTCCACATTCATACATCTAGTCATACATACACCCTGGTCATAAACTTCTCTATGCTTCCAGGTAATGGATGAAGCTGACCGCATCCTCAACATGGACTTTGAGGTGGAAGTCGACAAGATCTTGCGCGTAATCCCGCGCGAGCGACGCACCTACCTGTTCTCAGCCACCATGACTAAGAAGGTGCAGAAACTGCAGCGAGCCTCCTTGCAGGACCCCGTGAAGGTTGAGGTGTCTACCAAGTACCAGACCGTTGAGAAGCTCCTCCAGTACTATCTGTTTATACCTGTTAAGTATAAGGTAAGAAATGAATAATTATGTGTTAGAAAACACTTGGTCATTGTTTGGTTAACTTATCCTTGGAATTTTATAGCCTCAGATTAAAAAAATACCTGTCAAATCTATCCATATTTTTTTGTAATTGCTTGATATCTTTAACAAACAATCAAGTCAGTTAGCAAACCATGAATGCTACATGAAAAATCTACGAAGTTACTCCTGTCGTTTTATTGCCAACCAACCTCGAAACACATAGCTGAATGTTATTCCCACAATAAACTTTGTTTACTAATCACCCTGTTTTTTTCCCAGGACGTATACCTCGTCCACATTCTCAACGAGATGTCGGGCAACTCGTTTATAGTGTTCGTAGCAACTTGCGCGGGCGCACTACGCACCGCACTACTCCTGCGCAACCTGGGGCTGGCGGCCGTGCCGCTGCACGGGCAGATGTCACAGAACAAGCGGTTAGCGGCGCTAAACAAGTTCAAGAATAAGAGTAGATCCGTGCTGATTTGTACGGATGTGGCTTCGAGGTGAGTTGGGACATCTGTTGGTTTCTAAAATATTGCCGAAACTAGGTTTTTTATGAAGTTTAAAAGCTTTTGTCGCCATAACCAAGAAACCAGAAGTGACTCCAGGCGCTTACGATTAATGAATTTGCTAAATAATCTTTCTATGAGTCTCTAAGCATGGTAAAAACATCTAAGTTAACAGACAGATGCTGCTGGCTGCTGGCGTTGGTTCCGCCAATTCTTCGCCACAGCAAAAACACTAAGTGATGAAGGATGGGTGTTTTGTGGAATGGTCCCACAAAATCCCGTCCATCACCACTTTGTAATTTTTATTTTCAAAAGGTTTTGATTCTCGGACATTTTAAGAACTGTTATATGATAACGAGTGCATTTTGTCCACAGAGGTCTAGACATTCCGCATGTGGATGTTGTGATAAACCTGGACATCCCGCTGCACAGTAAGGACTACATCCACCGTGTGGGCCGCACGGCGCGAGCGGGCCGGGCCGGTAAGGCCATCACCTTCGTGTCACAGGTATTTTGCCAACAGCATTATAATTTAATGGGGATAGAGTTCATAGTAAAAAAGGCTACAGGAGGAAGCGTTAACGTAGTTAGCCCACGAAGTTTAAATTTTCTTACTTTTTTGCCAATAGGGATTGCAACTGTGGAACTAATGGCACTAGCATCGCTTGTATTGGTACAAGCAATGCATACATCGTCATTGGTTGAAAATCTGTCAATGTCATTTTATATTTCAAAATAGTTTGGCCTCATTGGTCAGATTGGGTCTAAGCTATGGACGCGCCATCTACAATCAGCTTTCACCAGCCTTTCCACTAACAAGCCTTTCAACTAAACTTAATTTAGGCTATTGCTATCTTTTTTTCTCTAATAAAACGAGAAAGAGACGGACGTAATTTAGAGCTGTCAAATTTAGTTGGAACTAATATTTCTATACAAATGAAGGGTGCACGTAAAAACATGTCGACTAAAACCACGGTGAAGCGCAAGGCATAAACTAGTTTGACATCTCTAACTTAGTTCATAGCTATAGCCGTCCTTTTCTCGCACTGCCTTTTAGTAAAAGATAGCAATAGCTTAAATTAAGTTTAGTTTGTGCACAACAGAATCGACACCAGTGTCAGGTTTTACTATTATTTTTTAATTGTGTCAGGTTGTATGTTGATTAAAATATGATTTGGGACCGCAACCGTATGTATTTATAGAATTATAATCATTAAATGGCAAAGCAACTACAATAACTGATGGTGATGTCGCTGATGTCTAGAGCAGACATACCTGTCGTTCAGCCGTCGGTGTTTGATTGCCATCCATCTATAAACACAGCTAATGGTGTCGAGTCTGTTGTGCACAAACTAAACTTAATTTAGGCTATTGCTATCTTTTACTAAAAGGCCGTGCAAGAAAAGGACGGACTATGAACTAAGTTAGAGATGTCAAACTAGTTTATGCCTTGCGCTTCACCGTGTTTTTAGTCGACATGTTTATACGTACACCCTTCATTTGTATAGAAATATTAGTTCAAACTAAATTTGACAGCTCTAAATTACGTCCGTCTCTTCCTCGTTTTATTAGAGAGAAAAAGATAGCAATAGCCTAAATTAAGTTTAGTTTGTGCACAACAGAATCGACACCAATAACACACTTGTCTAGATCATTATAAGTTACGGGATCTTTGGTACCAAGTGACAGGCGTGTGGTTGTATTGCTCTACTTACCGCTTCGGGGTATCCAAACGTGATCATGTTTACGACAATTTTAATTTTGTTTCAGTATGACGTCGAACTGTACCAGCGCATCGAGCAGCTGATCGGCAAACAACTGCCGATCTACAAGACGGAGGAGAGCGAGGTCATGGTGCTGCAGGAAAGGGTCTCTGAAGCCCAGAGGCTCACTAAGATCGTACGTATTTTTTTCCCTTTGTAAAATAGATATGGCGTATGCCATGTTAATTATATTAGACAGTCAGCAAGATGGTAGCAAGGCTGGCTGCCCACGGCGCCCAGGACTTACTTATGTATTAATATCGTGTCGTGTGGAGGCCATTTTGATGGATGGCTAGTACCATACAAACTATTACAGTATAGGAGGACTGCATCGTTAGTCTAATGATAGCCAAGCATGATGAGGGTTCTGGGTTCGAATCCCAGGTCGACCAATAGTCTGGCCCCGTAATTTTGAATAATGTCTGAAATGCCTATCAAAATCAAAATCAAAGCATTTATTTCAAGTAAGCCAGTTACAGGCACTTTTGAATTGTCGAAACAAAGATGAAAATTAAATGTAGCTACAGTCCCAGTCACAAGACATAAAAACTGTGAAAGTACTGTGGTTGCCCATTCCCTAGCGTAGATCTCTATGGAGAAGAACGGGCAAGAAACTCCATGGACACTCTTTTAAATCAGAATATTGTTACAAAATCTTGGTTACATCATTCATGTTGAGATGGTATATTATGTGAGAACAATGTAGCAAGATGTGCACGTTAAAAGTGTCCACAGCAAAAACACAAACAAAAAAAATACAATTCAAAATAATTCATTCAAATAAGCCATGGCAACTAAGAGATGACCAGTCACAACTGACAGCGCCCGTTCACGGACATGACGCATGGATCAGCACCATTCAACTCAACCATTTTGAAGGGAACTAAATGATCCGACACATGCGCCACCATCAGCGAGACATTTGAGTGAGCATGACATACTCTAAACCGCCAGGGCACATTCAAGTCACGAAAAGACGTAGGTTTCCAGTGAATGATAGCTTTCTAGTACATAGTACTCACACAATATGGGCTATGCATTTATATAATACTAAGGAGATTGAATCTATACAATGCA
This sequence comes from Xestia sexstrigata, assembly GCA_941918905.2. Classification (NCBI taxonomy): domain Eukaryota; kingdom Metazoa; phylum Arthropoda; class Insecta; order Lepidoptera; family Noctuidae; genus Xestia; species Xestia sexstrigata. The sequence continues at coordinate 19,084,032 of OW799214.2, forward strand.
AAGATAGTTGTACAATCTTCAGCAGCTCCAACAATACATTTTAATGCTATCAATTTATGCGCCCCTGTCCTTGTGGAGCAGGACCAGCATTGAGCCAAGCATTTTTATCAGCGATATAATCGCTCAACTTGTAATATGCTTGCTTACATAGTGTGCGTTTAATGCATGTTTTAAATTTCGTCTCATTCAGTTCAAGAATACTTTGTGGAATTTTATTATAGCATCTCAAACAGTACCCCATGAAAGATGAGTCTACTTTAGCGAGTCGGAAACCTGGCTGAACTAGTTGGTCCCTATTTCTAGTACTGTAATTATGTCTGTCACCCCTTTTACCAAAAAGGTGCAGATTTTTTCTGACGTACATTATGTTTTCGTAGATGTATTGACAATGTACCGTCATGATGCCAATATCCTTAAACAGTTCCCTTAGAGAATCGCGCTTACGAAGATTATATATGGCCCTGATGGCTCTTTTCTGCAGAATAAATATAGACTCAATATCTGCAGCCCGTCCCCACAGTAAAATGCCATAAGACATTATACTATGAAAGTAACTAAAATAAACCAGTCTAGCGGTATCTACATCAGTATACTGACGGATTTTTCTAATGGCATAGGCTGCTGAACTTAGCCGCCCCGCAAGAGAAGTCAAATGAGAACCCCATTGTAGCCTTGAATCAAGCGTAATCCCCAGGAAAACCGTTTTATCTACGAATTCAAGTTTCTCTTTATTCAATATTATATCACAATCACTATTTTTAACATTCGGTAAAGCAAATCTTATGCATTTGGTTTTTTTTTTCATTTAATACCAAATTGTTTGCTGTGAACCAATTTTGGACCTGAAGTAGGGCATTATTCACGTCATCTAGATTTTGGGCCCGCCTATTTATCTTAAAAATTAGGGAAGTGTCATCAGCAAATAACACCATATTTTGCGGTTGGTTTTTCAGTAAATAGGGAAGATCATTTATATATACTAGAAAGAGAAAAGGACCCAATATTGAGCCTTGTGGAACCCCCATTTTTACTTTTAAACCCTGTGAATTAACACCATTTATTTGAACATGTTGTTGTCTATCATTCAAATAAGATTTTACCAAACTAAGTGCAAGTTTACCCAGTCCGTAATGCTCAAGTTTCAAAAGTAATGTGTCGTGATTTACGCAGTCAAACGCTTTGGAGAGGTCACAAAAAATTCCTATGGCGTCTTGAGACTCTTCCCACGCAGTAAATATGTGCTTTAATAAGGTTACACCGGCGTCAGTTGTACAACGTCCCTTGGTGAAGCCATACTGTTGATCATGTAAGATTCTGTTGGTGTTAAAATGATAGAGCATTTGATTAAGCATTACTTTTTCGAAAACCTTGCTAAAAACTGGTAACACGGATACAGGTCTATAATTATTAGTATCTTTACTGTCTCCGGATTTGAAAAGAGGTATGACTTTACTGTATTTCATTAAATCAGGGAAAACTCCTTGGTCTACACATAAATTAAAAATTAAAGCTAAGTAAGGGGCTATAGATAGAGATATAAACAACCTCACATCAATTCTTCTAACCAGCTTTGAGCAGTCTTGTCCACTCACTGTACCAAGACAGGGGGCAAGGCAGTCCTGGTGGGGTCCAGAACTAGAAAGACACCGACACAGGTTGCGCAGGCTCTTCAACAGGGCCATGAACACACGGTCGCTGGACGACTGGGGCCGTTACAAAACTGCCCGAAAAACCTATAAAAAACTAATACGCCTCAGAAGTAGAAACGGCTGGAGGCGTTTTTGTACTAACATTGAAAATAGCAACCAGGCAATGAGGGTCAAAACTTGTCTCGCCGCCGGGACTGATCATTCTATAGGATGCCTCAAAAAACCAGATAGTACCTACACAATTAACGATGCGGAGACTAGCGAATTACTTCTCACCACCCACTTCCCAGGCTGCCGGATTGCGACCGAACAGAACTGGGAACCGTGCAGTGAAAGGGCTACGAGCAACATAGACTGGGAGGTGGCCTCAGAAGTAATAGACAAAGACAAAATAACATGGGCAATCAACACCTTCCTACCTTTCAAGGCAGCAGGGTTGGATGGTATTTTTCCGGCTCTGCTCAGATGGAGCGGTGACCCGCTAGCTGAATACCTTGTCAAGATTTTCCGTGCCTGTCTGGCCCACCGCTACATCCCCTTGAAATGGCGCGAAGTAAAAATAATCTTTATTCCAAAACCAGGTAGGAGCGATTATACTCAACCCAAGTCCTTCAGACCTATCAGCCTCACCTCGTTCTTCTTGAAGACACTAGAGAGGCTAGGAGACAGAATGATTAGGAATCAAATCTCGCTACTTAAACCTTTACACCCTAACCAACACGCCTACTGCGAAGGCAAGTCAACTGAATCCGCTCTCCACTGCGTGGTCACACGCATAGGAAACGCTCTAAAGACCAAAAACCCAACACTGGGCGCCTTCATAGACATAGAGGGTGCATTTGACAAAACGAACTTTACCAGCATCAGCCAGGCATTAGTTGTGCACGGTGTGGCGCCAACGCTTATACAATGGATTCACAACATGCTAAAATACCGCGCTATTCAATTCACTGTGAACACCACCACACGAGGCATCGTTAGTAGGGGCTGCCCACAGGGTGGGGTGCTGTCACCACTACTGTGGAACCTAGTAGTAAATGAGCTCATTACCGAGCTCAACGCTAGCAGTCTGTACTCGGTGGGTTATGCGGATGACATAGCAATTCTAATCACGGGGAAATTTGAAGGCGTCTTATGTGACCTCATGAGGAAAGCCTTCAAAATAATCGAGAACTGGTGTACAAAACACGAACTATCAGTTAACCCCACCAAAACAGAACTAATAATGTTTACAAACAAAAGAGTCCTTGGACCACACAAACTTCCCAAACTATTCAACACCGAACTAACACTTAAAGAAGAAGTCAAGTACTTAGGAGTGATCCTTGATAGCAAATTGCTCTGGAATAGGCATCTTGACTACAAAATTAACAAAAGCACAATCGCATTGTACCAATGCAAAAAAATGTTAGGAAAAACGTGGGGGCTCTCTCCAAAGATCACAATGTGGCTTTACACAGCGGAGATCAGACCAATGCTGACTTATGGCGCTTTGGTTTGGTGGACCAGAACTGAATTCTCGACCACCGTCTCTAGGCTTCAGCGGTTCCAAAGGCTGGCCTGTTCCGCTATCACGGGCTGTATGAGGACAACCCCAACCGCGGCAATGGAGATAGCCCTACAATTAACTCCCCTTGATTTGTACATACAGCAGGAGGCGGCACTGGCAGCTATCAGGCTTATGCACTTGGGCATATGGGGAAAGAACCACACCAGTTCCCACGCAGGCATCCTGGACCGGGCGATCGAGTATCAACCTCTCATCGCTGCCCCGTGTGATAGGACACATAATAAACCCATGTTCAACAAAAGCTATAGCATACAAACAACAGAGGAATTAAGGGATCAGTCAGGAGTTAATGAAGTACGCATATACACAGATGGCTCTAAAACTCAAAACGGCTCAGGGGCTGGCGTACACTCCCTAGACCTCAACATTAACTTTCACCTACCACTAGGCGAACACAGCTCGATATTCCAATGCGAGTGTGTCGCCCTAACACAAGCTGCAACAGCCGTAAAGCGTCTGGGGATTCACAATTACGCAATCAGATTCGTATCTGATAGCCTAGCTGTGCTTAAAGCCCTAGAAAACAAACAAACCAAAAGTAAATTAACATTTGAATGTCACCTCGCCATGGAGAGTATATCGCTGTCTAACAGAATCACTCTCCAGTGGATTAAGGGGCACAGTGGATCCTTAGGCAATGACGCCGCGGACGAACTTGCTAAGAGAGGTTCCGAAATGGCAGTGCTAGGCCCGTACCCACTCCTTCCCTTACCTTTCTCACATTTCCGAACGTGGATTCGCCAGAGATCAACTGAACTTCATAACAACAAATGGTCACGGTCTACAGACTGTAGACAGTCAAAAATGGCGATGCCAAGTCTACACCCACGACTAACAAAACGACTGCTCAGCTTAAGCAGAAATAACCTCAGAATAATAATAGGGACAATAACGGGCCATTGCCCCCTTAACAAACACCTCTTCAACATAGGCGCCACGGACAGCCCACTCTGCAGGGGCTGCTTTGACGCCGAAGAATCAGCTGCCCATGTCATCCTGGAATGCGAGGCTGTGGCTACCCAACGCAAACAAATCCTCGGAACGGTGAGGTCGCTCCGCGAAGCCTGTGAAGATCCCAGGAAACTTCTGTGCTTCTGGACGGAGCTAGGCTGGCTAACCTAGCCAGGACACCTACGCACAACGGACCGAATGAGAGTCTAAGTGCGGAAAATGGAGTCCCTACTCTACTCTACTCTACTCTAAGGGGCTATAGTCTCAAGTATGGATGTACAAACTTTGACAGACATTCCCCATATAAACTATTATAACATAATGGATAATGACGCTGTCTTGTTAATAACCACTTTTCCTTCACATACAGGAAATGAAAGAGCTAGAAGACAAAAAGAACTTCAAAGGCAAGAAGCGCGGCGCCGACTCCGACGACGACACGGAGGAGGCGGCCGGCGTGCGCAGACGCATCAAAGGCAAGCCCAACAATAAGATCAAGCATGGCGGCGGCAAGAAGAGAAAACGATAAATAAATGATTTAATTTTTATCACTGGTGTTTCATTTTCGTAGAGAATATCTCTCCTGAAACGGGAAGCTATAATACTCTTTCTTCTCGTTTATTGACAATTACTATTTTTATTAAAAAGTAGGTAATGCAATTGCATAAACTTCGACAGAGTTCTTCCCTTTTTTCTATTTGACAGCTGAATGTGTCGTTTTCCCGCCATTCACTCTCATTGGCTCGCTTTGACAACTGGCTTCAAATGGCGATGGCTTTGCTTGGCTTGGCATGGCTGTACCGTGTACACATGGCGACCATGGCGTGGCGCTACCACAGAGCATCAATATTATTAGTGGAGCGTCACACTACATAATTTACATATGCGCCACCATCAGCGAGACATTTGAGTGAGCATGACATACTCTAAACCGCCGGGGCACATTCAAGTCAAGAAAAGACGTAGGTTTCCAGTGAATGATAGCTTTCTACTAAATATTCACAACTATTTAACAGACTTCTAAAAACGAGGAGGGCATTATTTCCTTTTTCTCATGGAGGAGGGGGCGGGGTGGGGTAGGTATAAAACCTGTCTACAACTAGCGATAAACATAGCTGCGCTAATGGGGTAGCTAAGGCAAAGTAAATCTCAGATGGCGCCACCATAGTTGGTCTCAATCTGACCAATGAGGTTAAGCTATTTTGAAATATAAAATGACATTACCATATTTTCAACCAATGACGATATTTGGGTACCAACGATGCTAGCGCCATTAATTCCTCAGTTAGTCTTCCTTTCATTATCCTACCTAATACTTACGTATTTCGAAGATATCGTTGCATCAAAGGCGTCTCTTCTTTCTACATTTCCATGTGGCCAGTCAGGAAATCTAAAGGCGTACAGCACCTCAATTGCGTATCTCACAATCTACTTCATTTTGAAAGAGCTCGATAAATGTTCAACTTTATTGGAGTAGAAGTGTGTGTGTACTACTAGGTACACCTCTGACTAACCCATCGGGATTACAGGCGTGATGTTAAGTTAGTATAGTCAATAACTAGGAATAGTACTGAAAACTATTGTTGAATTGAGAAAATGAAAGGGATTGTGAGTTCCGAACATAATTATGGTTTTTTATAAGATCTACTTATGAAAAGTGTGGTGCATGTGTTGTCATGCTTCAGTATTTTTTTGTTAATGACTAAAACAAAGCTTAGAATTTGTTTTGCAATTATTGTACTTTGTAAAGATACTTTTCAGTTGATTTATTGTGCAAGACACCATTTGAATCCCACTAGATTAGGCAATCCAACGCCTTGTTCTTGGGCTATCTCTGCCTAGCTAGGTTATCTAACGCAACTTCTAAAGCTTGGAAGTAAGAAAATCGCTTTCCAGGTTTAAGGCTTAAGGCAAAAAGTGGCTCCTCAATCCTTACGGACACTTCCTACATGTAGATTTTTTTAGGATGTAAGACCTGACGGTTAACTTGCGTGGTTCTCGAAAGAGTGAGCTACCACAAGCCGGTACTAATACGAAAGTGTTTAAACAGCATCGGGATTTTGCAATAATTTCCATACCACTAATGGGAATCAGAGTGATCCTCAAACGAAACAAATTGTTTTCAATGGTTTCTTACAGTTTATTCTAAAAGTAAACAGTCATTTCTTTCAATAAAAAATAAATTAAAATAAAAGAAATGCGATAATCGCGTCACGCCCTAAATTTGGCGCACGCATTTGTAAAAACCGACGCACTTAAAACTAACCGTTTAGGAAGAAATCACAACGTTGTTTTAATTTTTTTAATCATTATTTATTATTTCTATACAAATAGAACTGTACAGATAATTTTTTAAATTATTTACCACTTCATCATCTGCTCTCACGATAGACTTTTTACAAAAGTGAAAACTATCAACATTACGCACGTAATAAACGAGATCGCGCGCAGTTACCGCTTACCTACCTCTTAACTAGGGACTCGCCGCGGCGTCGCTCGCAGTCGCAACAACATACTACACGCTCTGGAACACTCGGCCCGCCCGACTGACACACGTCGCAACCAACACGGATCTAATTGAGCTGCGCGACGCGTGTGCAACTATTATGATTTATATTTAAATACAAAATTACACTATGGTCTGACGAACAATGGAAAACAAGACGTGTTGGTTGGTGGAACTCACAGAACTCACTCATCTGGCAGTGGACTATTGCGTTCGCGTTCACGTTACCTTCCATAATATACTCTTTCACCTCGATACCGAAGCGGTGCCGGTGCATCACGATAAATTTATCACAAACAATAAATAAGTACAATTTATAAATATATACCGTATAACTATCCAATAATATAATACATTGGCAGTGTGACATGCATGCTCTTACATAATTTAACTTTTGTTCAAATTTAAATGCACTAACTAAAATATACATAATTTTAGAGGTGAAAAAGTGTATTACTTAGCAAACTAATGAAATCACACTGGAGGTCCTTATTGTAGTTATATTTAGGTATCTCCCAGCGCGCACCACGCCCCCACTCATGTCCCGCGAAACTATCCGTTTCATAGAACACTGACACTCGTCAGTATTGATCACAATTATAAGAAAACTAGTCAGTCTACAAAAATTAAGATCACAAATACGACAAGCATGGTGCGCGCGAGTAAGCACTTAAAATAATTTCAAACTATTCCAATGTCTATACACAAGTTAAAAAACAAATGACCCGGGACGTCCTCGAATCGACTTTCCTTTAACAAATTTTGCCAGTCCGTACAATACATCTGCTAATTTTTATTAAATAATAATATTTTCAAGCCAATCGCTCTTAGAAATGCTCCAATAAAAGTACTACAATTAAAATGTGCGTTAGCCGCTTACTGGAGATTTAACTTTACAAGATAATAGACGTCGTCGGTGGGCGGTGCCAGGCCGCTCGCTGCGGATAGATCAGCTGATCGGAAGGTCGCAGCGAGCGGCCTGCGCCCAGTGCTGCGCAGTCGAGGGCGGCCCGGGCTCCTATAACAATATCACATGTTTCGCTACTAACAACCTTATGGCTGAAACTAATCTTCACGTTATCTTTCGCTTGTTCGTTCTTGTGTACAGTTTACAAACACTTCGGCTTCAATACTAACTGACTTCTCGTCCTCACAAATTATTCCATTTTACAAAACTGCCAGAATATGTTCAAATACACTCTACTGTTTAAGTTAGAATTTACTTAATGTACGCGGTGACCGTCGAGTAGCCCTCGCCCGCGAGAGCTGTGCGACGTCGGTAACAGAAGTATTAAGTCTACACCTGTCCACCGCCGGGCAATAGGCCTCCCGTGCTTACTCTAATCTCACACACAAAAAAAAAATGTAGCAGACAACACGTCATTCAACATCATCCATGGAGTCACACGTCACGCGTCAGTATCAGATCAGTATACAGTCGGTACCGACGGCACAGTCTCGCGCGCGGGCGCTACGCGGCACTCGCGGCACTAGTCGGGTTCCATCACAGACGCATCACGCACTGTAGTACAATACTGCAACAAGGAATGAAGTCGCCGGCCGGGAGGCGCGGCCCGGCCCGGCACGGCACCGGCTCCGGCCCGGCCCGGCACGGCACGGCCCGGCTCCGGCCCGGCGGCGAGCGGCGCGCGACACTACTGTACACTGTCACGCTCAGTTCAAGTCACGATCCTCTAAGTACTTATACTCGAACGTGAAGCCCTCCTTCTTGCGCTGGCCCCACTTCTCGTAGTCAAAGTAGATATATGTGCCCTGGAACAATACACACACAACATTACAAGTTAGCCAGTTCAATCGGACCCCATTTGCTTCGCGAAACATGCAGTTGTTTCTATCATTACCATGATGACATGAATTAGAGCCCCACTCACTTATGTGATTACATTGTGAAATTGGATTTCTTACAAATAATTTGCCTTTTACATGAAGAGAATGCCTGTCTTATGTTAATGTTATAGTAAAACATATTATTAAGGGGTCAACCGCTCAAACTGTGTATTCACCTGTTCATACTCCTCATTGATGACCTTCGGCTCCTCGTGCCTCTGGAACCACATCATATACTTGGTGTGGAAGCGCCAGCTCTGCTTCTTGAGCGCCTTGGCGGCGAGGTATTGCGCCTTCGTGCCTTCCATGTAGTAGAACACGAAGAACAGCGTTTCCGTCGATAGTCGCTGGAAGAACTCCACTGAGTCCGAGTGCGGGAGTAGCACCTGGAGACATTACAACATAATAAGTCTTAATGGGTGCACATGTGCTTAACCAACTGCTTGGTCTCTTACTAAAGCATTGCGGTTTGCCTATCGACAACTATAATATTGTTTATTAATACTCATTTTAAGAAAAATTTTAATGCAAAATAATACAAGATTAGATAAAATGGTTTGGATATTTTGTCCAAGTACAGAATAGTTTCTGCTAATGATGCGTTTACAAATGACTATAGCTAAGATACTTTGCTTTAAATTTCAACGTAGCAACTGTAATTGACCTTGTAGAACCGTGGGAAAACTAGATATCAACAATGCGCAGTTATTAGAGTTACTCTGATATTACTTTGAAAACAATGAAGACTGTCATCTGAAATAATAGGTTTAATCAACGAAAATGGAAAAAACGATTTCTTTATTAAGTAAATAACTGACCTGGTTGTAGTATATAGGCGTGGGGCATATATTTCTCGGCAGATATACCCTCGTTCTTTCCGAGTCGGACGGGTGCGGCATGTGGTAGAACGATGATTCCAACATTTGGAATTGTAGCTGATGTTCCTGCAAATATATCAGTATCATTAATTTGATTAGGCTAAGGTTTAGCTTACTGAAGCTAAGACCTGATCCGTATATAATAGGCTTGTGTCCTGAAAAAATCTAATTAGTCCGTCAGTTGGATTATCAAAAAGTATTTGACACGTATTTTTTATTTTGTTAAGTAAACCAAATTTGACGAAGATACGACGCTTTAAAAATTCTCAAATCCTATCTCAATCTCAAATTCTCTCTCACGTCACGCCGTGCTCGCGTCACGAGCCCCCACTCTCGAGTTTTGATGCGTTTTATGTTAGTCAATATTCATTGAATTACAAAAACAAAAACTACGTGTCCATTATTTTCCAAAACTCTAACTGACGGACTAAATAGATTTGCAATTTATTGATGGTAGAAACTAGCCTATTGATGATAGTTTATCATCAAGGTAATAAGTAGGGACATAGATTCAACATGATATTGTATGACTGTCATCATCTGCCTAGCCTTTTCCCAACTATGTTGGGGTCGGCTTCCAGTCTAGCCAGATACAGCTGAATACCAGTATTTTACATGGAGCGACTGCCTATCTGACCTCCACAACCCAGTTAGCACAGGGTAATACGATACCCTTTGGTAAGACTGGTTGTCAGGTTTTCGGATCACTGACTGTTGACGACTGTCAAAGATCTACAAATGACAGCCGGGACCAACTGCTTAACGTGCTTTCCGAGGCACGGAGCGAAATAATTACGATTACAAGTCAAAGTAGGATGGCATGATTCAATTATCGCGAGCGAAAAAGAGAAAATAATTTGCGACAGTGCGTTGTCTCGTGTAGTGGATACGTAGAATAAATGAGTCAGATATGACATTACCTTAAACCGTGATTTATGTCTAAAAATGCGATAGTCAAGTCTGGCTAATTAGTCACATTTTAATGTGGGCTTATAACCTATCTACGCCTTTTTTACTTATATTATCATTGCTTGTAAGTGTGAAAATTATAAGCTGATATAGCATGTTTGCGTGGATACATTATATTTACACCTGTTACTTAGCGTGGCGGCTTTCTCAGTATTCCTGAAAAAAAAAAGTTTAAATAACAAATAAACCAAGTTATTCTTACAGAGTTAAGTGGTAGTGGGCCGAGCGGTGCGACGCCCAGTAGGGGAGGAATGTGCGCCTGCGCCAGGGGGGCCCCTCGTCTTAGGTTCTGAAACATACACAACAAGCGCTGTTCATGAACTTGCATACGACCTCAAAAGGTAAACGTGTCACTTTCTGGTTGAAACTTTATTACAGTGAAAAAAAAAACAAATGTTCTTATATTCAAGATAGCATGTAAATGTAAATTCTTCAGATTGGGCTGGCATAGTTAAGATTTCTTAGGTGAAGTTAAACCTCGTTGCTTAGGTAGGTCAAACTCTTTTTATCACTCGGCGTTGCAAGTTCAATGCCTTCTTCCTAGGCACAAAGCTAAATAATATGTGATGTTAATGTTGCTGAGTTGGAGTTTAGGGAGATGGGTAGACGAAATTGTTGCCAATGCCTGAATGAGGCACAGGAATGTGGAGATTAGCATAACCAAAGAAAGAGATGCCTATACACCCAACAGTTGCTGAATAGGGATGATAAATGACAAAAAAAAATTAGATTCTGTTTAGTCCGTCAGTTAGATTATCGAAAAATATTGGATACGTGTTTTTTGTTTTATCAAATTATCAAAATTGACGAAGATAAAACGTGTCAAAGACCATGAGTGGGGGCTTGTGAGGTCACATTTGAGTAAAAATTGTACTCAATTGTCTTCATTTTTTGTTTACGTGAAAAATGAAAAAAATAAATGTATCCAATATTTTTTGGGAATCTATCTGACGGACTAATTAGATTTTTTATGTCATCTACCCTAATAGGGTGGTGGATGACTGTATGATGTACCTGTTGATGTGTCTGGTCCAGTCCCGCGCGATGCACGGCTTCCTGCGCCATGCTCTTGAGCGAGGCGGTGCCGGCGCCGGCCACGTGGGCGGGCGTGCCGCCGCTGCCGGCGCTCAGTGCTGCCGTACTCGACGCTTCGCTTACTCGACCACTGGCAAACATTAGCAGGAACTATTAAAATACTAAAGTGCAGTAGTAAGTTGCTGGCCCTAAAATATTGCTGCAATACTTAGCAAACATAACTGATGAAATGTGGGTGTACTATTAGGGTACATCTCTGCCTATTCGAGGCGTGATGTTATGTTACTTAACAATATACTGCAACTAGTGTGTTATTACGGCACCTATGTTGCTTGTATAATTATCGGCATTGTTGGCATTGTTGTTCAGGAATATTCTCAAAAATATTGCAGTAAAAGTGTTGCACGTTTAGAAGCTGTTTATATCAATGAAAGGACTAACGAAGTTCTCATTCAAACGCCATTTATTGTCTGTTGTTCCCGAACATCGAAGATATTGTATATGTTTGTCTTAGTAAGGTCCTGCGCAGACGACAGACTATCCGTGACGCACTTTTTAGTCTGTGAAAATAGAACGTAAGCAATTATATGTAGTAACGCATACGACGCGCAAAAAGTCCAGCGGCCAAAACTTCCGTGTCATTCTGGCAGATCACGCCGCGCCGCGCCGCACAAAAATGCACGAAAAAAATAGAACGTTTGCTTCAACGCGCGCTAACGCAGACGGCGCACACTTTTAGTTTCAATCTGCAATATAATAGAATGATCGATTTTTTCTTTTTCTCTTATATTTGTAATCAGCCCTAAGGCTATGATCAAATGTGTTCTGTGATGCTGTCATGCGGAGTCGCTTCCCATTGGAAGCATCTACTCATCTGCTGCCCAGAGATGACGTTTTTGTCGTCTCACATACTGGTTAATGTTGAGTTGGCGAGCAAGTTCGTTAGGGTGATGGATTAACCGCTCTTTGTATTTAGCTGCCAATCTCCGAATTTCCTCTTTGATTGTTCTCATTTCAAGGTGCTCATGAATTTCATTGTTGGTTATGTACCATGATACTTTTGCAATTGTTCTTAGAATTTTGTTCTGTTGGCGCTGGAGTAGTTTTATGTTGGAATCGCTTGCACTGCCCTATAGTTGCAGGCCATATGTCCAAATGGGCTTTAGGATGACTTTATACATTCAGTCAAAAAAGTATCGGGAATGGATGATTTGTTTATGGTTCCAAATTCAAATTTTTGTTTTTTTGTAGTTGTTAGATTGGCACAACTGTTTTCCATTTTGGCGCGGAGTTTGAGTTGCATCTGTTATTTATATTAAATACAGTGCTGGTTTTAGTAATATCATATATAGTGTGTATTGCGAATTTCATAATGGACAAAAATATCGAACAAAGAGTTTGTCTTAAATTTTGCATCGCCAATGGAATTTCGTGTTCGGAGTCACTGAAAATGTCACAGAAGGCTTACGGTGAATCGACTTTATCAAAAACTCGTGCTTATGAGTGGTTCAAAGCGTTCAAAAGCGGTCGAGATGTGATGGAAGATTTGCCTCGCTCTGGTAGGCCGTCAACGTCTGCAACTGAAGTTAACATCGCAAAAGTGAAGAAAATAGTGACTGAAAATCCCCATTCAACTCTGAGAGAGATAGCCGCCGAACTTTCTGTATCTCACGAGTCGATCCGTACCATTTTAACTAATCATTTGGGTATGAAACATGTTGCTGCTCGGCTAGTCCCAAAAGATCTGAATTTTCTCCAAAAACTCAATCGCATGAAAGTCGCTGAGGACATGCTAGAACGAGTCAGTTCGGACCCAACATTCATGAAACGCATTGTTACTGGTGACGAGACGTGGGTTTACGAGTTTGACATGCAAACTAGTCAACAAGCTTCGGAGTGGCGCCTTCCAACTGAACCGAAACCGAAAAAACCACGCCAAAGTCGATCAAAAGTCAAAGTCATGTTGACTGTTTTCTTTGACTGTCGCGGTGTTGTGCACTCTGATTTCTTACCGGAAGGTCTAACGGTAAATAAAGAATATTATTTGAGCGTTATGCGGCGTTTAAGAGAGCAAATTCGACGAAAAAGGCCAGATTTGTGGAAAGAAAATTCTTGGATTTTGCACCACGACAATGCGCCTTCGCACAAGGCTATCATTGTGAATGAATTTTTGACCAAACACTCAACAAATACCATCCAGCAACCACCATATTCACCAGATATGGCTCCTGCTGACTTTTTTCTTTTTCCTAAACTCAAATTACCACTTCGTGGCACCCGTTTTCAATCGATAGAAGACATAAAGGAGAATTCGCGGCGAGAACTGAACTCAATTCCAAAAGCAGCGTTTAAAAAAAAATGTTTTGATGAATGGATTATTCGCTGGCGCAAGTGTATCGTTTCTAAAGGAGCATACTTTGAAGGTGATAAAATAAATTTAGATGAATAACAGACATTTTGTGTATTATTGATCTTTTCCCGATACTTTCTTGACAGAGTAGTATATTAGCAGTTTGTTGTCCCAGGAGAGTCTCGAGTTCCTTCCTAGCATCCAGTATAGGCTGTTGGACTTTAACTGAAGCTCCTGCTTTTTACATTTGATGTGGTGCCTCCGGGTTAGTCTACGCTCAATGTGTAAGCCAAGATATCTGACATGGTCAATGTACTCTACATTGGCCCCACTTTACAGGTGAGCAGTCTCCTATTTTGAGAGTGAATGTCACCTGTACTAACTTTGCAGCACTAGCCTTTATTTTCCATTTTTGGAGACATTCGTTTACTTTGTTAAGGGGCCTTAACAAAGTAAACGTATGAATTCTGCAAGTTCTCCTATGCCAGTCTTGGATCTTTATTACTTGCTAATATAGCGGTGTCGTCTGCAAATATAGCTGTGGTTATTCCTGGCGTTAGTGGTAGGTCGGCAGTGTATAAGGTGTAGAGCATGGGACCGAGAACAGATCCTTGTGGCACCCCGGCGTCAATCTCTCGGAACTCAGAAGTGGCGTCACCTTCTTTCACATAAAATATGCGATCCTTGAGGTAAGATTTGAAAATTGCAAAGTATGAATGGGAAATATTCTGCTTGATCTTACATAGTAGGTCTTTGTGCCAGACCTTGTCGAACGCCTGCTGGATATCCAAGAACGCTGACGAGCAGTATCCCCTTTGATCTAAGGACTTTCTTATGGCGTCACATACTCTGTGGGCTTGTTCCACTGTGCCATGGCGTTCTCTAAAGCCGAATTGGTGGTCTGGTATCACTTTGCGCTCCAGGAGGCTTGGCATAATTCTGCGAAGTATTGTCTTCTCCAGTACTTTGGATAGGGTAGGCAACATAATGATTGGTCGATTGGATGTTTTTTCAGGCATTACTTTGCCAGCCCGGAATCATGATGATTTCCGAGACTTTCCACGCACTCGGGAAGTACCCTATTCGTAGCATAGCGTTGAAGATGATGGTGATAAACACAATAGCCTTTCTCGGTAGTTCCAGCCATACCTCTTTAGTTATCAGGTCGTACCCCGGTGCCTTTTTATTGTCCAGCCGTTTGATCGTTTTTATGGCTTCCGCGGGCGACACAGGTCTAGGGGGATGGTCCATTTGAAGGTCTTGTTTTAGGATGAGATCAACATATTCATAAATCAATATTATATATATAATTAATATCATACTAAATAAATATTCTTCTGATGAGTTGTCTAGTGTTACATTCGGTTTAAAAACGCTTGTTAGATGATACGCAAACAAGTCCGCTTTTTCCTGGCTTGTTCTGGCTCAATCGTTTTCTTTTTTAATGGGGGTTTTTGGTACCTTAGGTTTGTCACAAGAACAGGTGATTTTCCAGAACGAGTAGTTGATGGCTTTAGTAGCAGTTAGAGACTCCAACTTTGCTTGCATTGTTAAGTCATTGGCATTCTTTATAGCTTCCTTCAATTCTACAATGGCTTTATTAAGGACGGCCTTGTCTTGCGGATGACGGCTCAGCTGCCAAACTCTGCGTAGTCTGCGTTTCTCCTGGATCATGATCCTTATTTCTAATGGTACGTTTGTGGGCTGGTTCCTATGTTCAGTAGTAGGCGTGCTTCTCCACACAGCAACCTGTATGAGATTAGCAAATTGCACTACTGCCGTTTCAATTTCCTCCGCTTCTTTGAGTCTGATATTTAGATTAAGGTTTTCCTCTATGTATTCCCTGAAGGATGGCCAATCAGTATGCTGGTTGTATAATATTGTGGGTCTCTCGACTTCAATTATAGTTGAGCTGACAGTTAGTAAGACTGGGGTGTGATCAGATGATTCATCAGCACATGACTCGATCTTCATGTACTGTTCGGAGAGTCATTTTGTAAGGAAGAAGTCGAGTATGACCGGGATTCGATTGTGATCGGCTGGCCAGTTGGTAGGTTCTGATGGGGCAATTTTACTTAGGTGATTTATATCGACGCTCAACTTTAGTTGTCTTCCCCTAGTCGTTATTAATCTTGAACCCCAATGGACATGTTTGGAGTTCCAATCGCCTCCTGCTATGAAGCGATTGCCTAGACTTGAAAAAAAGTGAGAGAACAGGTCAGAGTCTATTCGATGTTTTGGTAGACAGTATACAGCTGAGACATTAAAGTATCCACATCTGTCGGTTTTATACTCGGGCAGTAGATGGTGTTTAATTTTGTCCCGAATAATTATAGCTGATCCTGCATGGCCAGTACCATCTGGGTGGTTTGTAGTGTATGTCTGGAACCCTTTGAATTTGATATTGGTTTTGTCTGTGCAGTGTGTTTCGGATATTAGGACTATGTCTAGTTTGTGCTCGGCCATGAGTATCTCGAGCTCATCTTTATTAGGTGAGAGTCCATTTATTTTCCAAGTCGCCAGTCTTAGCCCAAGGCCTGTCAACCTTGTAGCTTGGTTATGAGCATAGTCATGAGGCTCATTAGAGAACTCATTTGTTGTAAGATTAAGTCAAATTTCTCGTTTTGTTTAGTGAGGAGAGTTTCTAATACTGTTGAGTTTTGGTTTACATTGGGTATGGTATTTTCTGTGGTCGCTTTATCTGGCACATTTCTAGTAAGCTTTGGCGTAAGAGCATGGTTAATTTTTTTTATCAATGGAGGAAGATTGTTGGGTAGTATTTCTTTTTGAGGGTTTGTGTCTCGAGTCGCGTTGTCTTTTGCAATAGCATGCCTGTCAGCTCTTCGATGACCGTATTTGTTCATTTTTCTGGTAAGTATTTCTCTGTACACCTCACAACCCTTGTAGTTAACCGGGTGGGAGCCATGGCACAGTGCACATTGGGCTGGTGTATTTCTATGACGCTTTGGACAGTCGGAGGTTTTGTGTGCCTGCGCGCATTTCACGCAGCGGAAAGGCCTCATGCAGTAGTTCTTTGTGTGCCCATATTGCTGACACCCTTGGCACTGTATGATTGAATTTTTCTTCTTGGGATCCTCTATGGATACAGATTGATGGTAGATGTATTTGATTTCTTTAGCTGTCTGTCTGTCTGTCTTATTGTTCTGGCTAGGTTAGAGATTTATGATGAATGTTGAGGTAGGTTTTTTCTCTGGACCATATCTGGAGTTAATAATTTCCCCGACAACAGTGTTTCCATTTTTTTCAATTTCTTCCTTTATCTCACTTTTAGGTGTTGTGTGATGAAGATTCCGAATGATAATACGGCAGAGTCGTTCCTCCTTTTTGTTGAATGTGTGACCAATCAAGCCTTTTCACGGAATTTAGTAAAAAAAAATTTGTAAGCCTCCGCATCTGACGTGTTGATTCTCAATTAGTTTCTGTTTGCAATCCGATATGTGAATGAACTTTTATCTGCAACAGTTTCCACGAGTTCAGTTAATTTTTTATTGACATCTTCTATACCATACAATATTATGGGTGGAGGCTTGCTAGGTTTTTTTTCCACTGGTTTCTTGGTTGCAGTGGGTTCTTGTTAGGTCAATTGGTAATTGGCTGAACATGTTGCTGGTGGTTATATTCTCTGGGGAGTCGCTGACTTTTCTCCGCTTCGGATTTCTAGTGCCTGGTACTCTCTGCCAAGACGGCGGGCACACACTGCCTTGCTGGTTTGGTGCATTTTGCGTAGCCATGTCTCTCGGTGGTTGAATGATCGAATATGTGCGTCGTGTGCGTTGAGTCTGCGTAAAATCCGCGACGGACTTTTTGTATGCCATGCAGACATTTTGTGCGCCACAGACTCATCCACACAAAAACTCTCGTCGTCTGCGCAGGCTCTTAATCTTTGAATTAGTTTAATAATGACACTTTAGTGCAATAAATTCACTTTGAAAAATAAGTTGGCAATCTTAGCCTGGGTCAGAAAACTAAATTACAAATAATCTACCTACAAATAATAAACATCAACATACATATAAAGCTAATACTAATGCATAAACGTTTGCCTATGATGTCCTTGATCCTATTCTCAGATCTCTGAGCCGCCTGACCTACTGACCTTGCTACTGTTGACCTAAATATAACCTTACCGGTTCACTGTGCGACCCAGTTTCAGGGAGCGGTACATTGTCCTACCCTTGCGCAAATGAATAGGACGTATTTAACATAATAATTACGGGTTTTTAGGTAGATTTGAAACGGTTTTATTTTATGAAAACATTGTCTGCTGATATATTACTTAGCTAATTAACCTTTTCAACGCCAGAGCATAAAAGCACGCGCGTGCCCGCCACGCCAAGCCACAATTTCACATACCATTTTGTCAGATTTTTGTGACTCTGTTAACCATGCATTTGCCATTGTCACATATGTGACAATGGCAAATGCATGGTTAACAGAGTTTAATTGTTGTAGAATAGATTCCCGGTATTTTATCAAATAGCTGAATTGCTTTCCCAAAAATATAGTAGTTCTCCCCATAAGCTACAAAAGTCTGTACAAAAACATATCTGCCTAGCCTTTTCCCAACTATGTTGGGGTCGGCTTCAAGTCTAACCGGATGCAGCTGAATACCAGTATTTTACATGGAGCGACTGCCTATCTGACCTCCACAACCCAGTTAGTACTGGGTAATAAGATACCCCTTGGTACTGTACAAAAACATAAAAGAAGAAAATACAAATTAGGGAATATGTATGAAATACAAAACTCTTTTTATTTATGAAAAATGCCTTGTATTGACGCATAAAAATTATATATTTTATATTTTTCAATTTACTGTTTTATTTAGCATGTTTTTGGTGAACGCTCTGTCAAAACACACGCCGGTATTGACGTCAAAGTCCATTGTGTCAAAAAAACACTTTTATTTGAAAAATGCTTAAATTTTCACTAACATTTTATTATAATATTGTTATTACAATTTTCATTTGAATAAAGCACATACAATTGGTAAAATTATTTTATTAAGACCAAAAAAAATCGATATAAACAAGGCAGATTGATGATAATGACATCATGGCCGCGACAGCTACGGACGTTTGAACTGTCGTAGAAAATTGCAGGAATTTAATGTTATTTTTGTGCGACAAGCAGTTGTTGAACTTAACTTTTCTTGGGTTGATAGTACTGTATTTTATTGATTTAAGTGAAGAAAAAATTACATACATATTCCCTATTTCTATCAAGTATTGAACCCTTTACTTTACTGACCCAGTTTACTGTTCATGCCCTAAATATACTTGGAGATGAATAAAATGCCCTTTTTCGAGTCGCAAATGTGGTAATGGTAAAAATTGTATTTCTTTATGTATTGTTTTATTGATTTCAAAAACAATGACATGAAGGAAGTAATTGAGACATATGTTAGGAAGTATTCGAGTGTATTTGATGACAAGCATCTTTTGAAATGCATTAAAAAGATATGGTCGTGACAGTTCCGATTTCAGCCAGGCGCCAAATAAATCTTGTACAGCTTTAGTTCGGAGGCAGATATGAACACAGTGTTACACTTAACATTGTTTTGAGTACGTACTTGTTGGCGACATGTTGCGGCGTGTGATGCTGCGTCTGGCTGGGCCCGTTGATGGTGAGCGGCGACGCCGCTGTTTCGCTCGCACTCGTGCTCGACCCGAGTAGCGGCACTGACGAACTCTTTGACGTCTGTCGAGAGAAATGCTATATTAGACGCGCACGAGTTTAAATCTATTCTGGTTTCTACATAAAATGTCTTGAAATTAATCTTATCGCTCTGTAAAAATAACGAATAAAGGCGTGAAAAATTTCATTGGAAAAATATCAAAGTAAGAAAGAATTGAAGGTGGAATATTTAAGCAACACAAAAACATTGATGTGCAGTTTTGAGATTGTTAGAGTAGATAGGACGAGCAGAAGACAGAAATATGTGAAGAAGGGAGAGAGTGGCTTTTGCCCAGCAGTGGGACAATATTGACTAGTTAGTAGTTATATAAGTCTAGTACTCACTGGCGTTGACACGCACCAGCAAGTCATAATTGTTTGGAGAAGGGAGTCTGGTCATGGGAACAATTCAGGGTAGTTATTAGTGAGTGGTTGAATTCCAATACGTACGGGTGGTGGTTGCGTGGGCGCAGGTGGTAGATGCGTGGCTGTGTGCGCGGGTGTAGTCGACACCGGACCATTCTCCACTACTTCTGCAATAAACACAACAGATTAACTTCCCCCGAACAAACACCGCCAACAAAACGCCAGATTAAATAAATACCTGAAATATTCTCAAATCGTGTATTTTTCAACAGCACACAAGTTTTTTTTACAATTTTATAAACACCCTAGGCAACCAGGCTGGAGATCCGATGTACAGTCAATCCGACGTGCCTACCGAATGTCAGATTGACCGCAGACTGGCTGCCTAGTTCATTATCTGCAGACAGAAATAAGGACACGTAAGTACTGTAATTGTATAAGTGTCATCAGTGATGGGGTCTTATAGTTAAAGGTGTTTATACGGATAACTAACTAACTATGGCAGTAAGTGTGAAGTTACCGCAACCGGCGCATGTTTGGAAAGTAAAGATTCAAAATAAGTAAAAATAATTTAAGACGACCAAATCACGCCTCGTTGTGTAGTTTCTACCTATCACCATAAAAAAAAAGATGATTTCTGCATAGCAATACATCATTTGTAAGAGTAGTACTTAAACGAATAACGCCTCATGTTTGCTCCGAGATTTTTGAAAATTCATTCGTATTAAAATAGGGGATGAAAATTTGTAATAGAAGTTCATTATTAAAGATTGTAAATCGTAGTAGTTAGAAACTTCTGCTTCTAACTTCCACGACGTTTTTTGGAAACTTATCAACTCCCGAGACTTCTTAAAAAATTTCGACGGGAATCTCATCAAGCACACAGCTTGTTCTATAATAATTGAGTTTCATTTAACCATTCACTACTCGCACAAACCATTATCACCTTATCACAGAAAAACCATGAAATACCCAACACCATAACATCAAAAAACGTGTCCGATTATCGCTCACGCTCCACGTCCCGCTGTTTACAAACAAACGCAGTCGCACGCACGCGCGCACGTGGCGTGCCCGTCTGTGTGGGTGACTCAGTAGTAATATACGGTTACGTTCAACGTAAGGGCACTATCAATACTTTTCACGGTACTAAACGTGTGTACAAGAATTCTCTGACGTATTTATTTGCTATTTACGTTATGTGCAGTCACGAGTCATCATCTGCCTAGCCTTTTCTCAGCTATGTTGGGGTCGGCTTCCAGTTTTACCGGATGCAGCTGAATACCAGTATTTTACATGGAGCGACTGCCTATCTAACCTCCACAATCGATTTAGTACTGTGTACCTAATACGATACTCTTTGGTAAGACTGGTTGTCAAACTTTTTGGGCCTCTGACTACCTAACGACAGTCAAAGATCTACAAATGACAGCCAGGACCACGGCTTAACGTGCTTTCCGAGGCACGGAGGAAACTCGGTATGTAATACCCATTACATACAGAGTTTCCTCGGCCACCCATCCACAGACCAACCTAGGCAAGCACGGCTTAACCTAACGATCGACCGGAGCGGCTGTTATTATTTAGCCACGAGCTCCACAGTCACGAGTGCTAATATGTAAACACTAAGCAACTTTTTAAAGTGATTTTTTCGTACTGGTTTGTGATTTTATTTTGGTAGTGGCTCGTTGGTCGAGTGGTTCGCAGGCGCGACTACTGAGCGTGAGGTCCTGGGTTCCCGGGTCGGGCAAAGTTTTACTGGGTTTTTTCCATTAGGATTTTTTCAGTAGTAGTCACGGAGTCTGGATTTGTGCCCGGTTGATGGCAATAGGGTCGCCCCCTATTGGGATGGGACTTAAAATAATCGGCCTTTGCCGAGCAGTAGGATGGTAATCGGCTGGTATGTTTTTGTTAATTATAAGGGCTTATATACACTTGCTATTTACGTTACGTGTAGGTGTGTCTGTTTTACCACTAGCCACTGCTAAACTGACTTGCGGTAAGGTAAATTGGTTGTTTACAAACAATTGGTCAGCATTCAGACAATTGAAGTGAATTGAAAGTTTACGTGACTCAAAAAGGTGAATAATGCGGTTTAATTTCGGGGTAACTCGCAAATTACGTACTTACGAACGCAAATTGGTCAACAGGTAGAGAGGTCGAATCTCCAAGTTCATTCAATCATTCTTGATAACGTATTGCTCCCCCAGCACTGTGCCAGCGAGTTGGGTTTGTTTTGGAAGCTACGTTTTCAAAAGCCGGCTTGTGCAAGCCTTTCGTAAGCACGTGCGCTTACGTTTTCTTGTTGTTATCAGACCCTTACTTGCCCCATGTTACAGAAAATAAATCATGATATATCATTACATTAATTTCCTGAATCACTGTAATACCACTGAATAACTGATTGAAAGCCACCCACAACAACCAATGAAACTACACGCAGCAGTAATACAGTATTCATAAATTCACAAACGATTTCATTGAATTGGCTTTGAGCAAGTTCAGTTCAATCTAACATGACGAATTGAGTCTGGTTATCGAATACCCCAATATGTTGCCCATTTACCCTTGATAAAACACAAGTAATCAATGCCTCTTGAAAGGGCCAACAGATTGAAAGCAGTCCTCATTAAACTTACGCTGTATAAATACGTGTAATTCATATCATGAGGCGACCGATGCGGATCGATACACACTGACCTAGTTTGTATAATTTTTCTTTTACTTTTAAAGCTTCAGGTAGCTTTAGAACATCAGCGGTAATAGGGAATATGCAAGAAATTCAAAACTTTTTTTATTTCTTAAGAATGCCTTGTATTGACCCATATAAACATTGTGGTACACTTGTTTATCTTTCTAAAACAACACTTATTTTACAATTTAATATTTTTCACTTCTCGTGCTCTGAAAGTGCTTATTTGTGCAGGATATAGGCTGCACAAAATCGAATTTTGTGCACAAGTGCATTAACGTATCTACTCATAAATGTATTTATATTAAAAAAAAACACAATAAGAAGTTCATAGATAGAATTCGTTATTTTATAATATTTACTTTAATTTATGCCTTATGTGTTTTTTAAGACATAAAAGATATTCAAATTTAAATTCAAGTACGGTAGGTTATTTAATTGATTTAAGAAAATTATTATTACAAAATCAATTTAATAGTAGGCTGTATAGGTCTGCAGCCCAAGCCTTAATATCAATGTCGTAAGATTTAAAAAAAAAAGCGGCAATATAGCAATTTCCTTCAGTATTCAAAACTGTACTAATTTTACTTTGAATTTTAATTAAAGAAATGTTATGTTATACTACTGTTTTATTTCCTCGCAATCGAAGTGAAAAGCTGAGTTTATAACTCGTCCACAAAACCATTTTATCCTCGACATTACTATCAGCCCTCGCCAAGTCTCGGATAAAAATGGTTCGTTTTATGCACTTGCTGTAAAATCTACTATAATTGGGTTGATAGTACTGTACTTCAATGATTTAAGGGAAGAAAAAAATACATGCATATTACCTATTAATAAAGTTGATAACTTTTTGTAAGTAAGTACAGTTTGTTTTAAGATGGTAATTTAAACCTGTTATAATACTTAATGTAGATGGCTTTAAGAGTAGAAGAAGACCAAAGAAGCGATGGATGGACTGTGTGACGGGTGATATGGCTAAAAAGGAGGTGAATGCTAAGATGACGAGTAATAGAGAAGTATGGAAGAAGAAGACATGCTGCGCCGACCACAAATAAATTGGGATAAGGGGAGGAGAATTATGATAATAATACTTTTTAAATAAATTTAGTATTTCTTTAAGGGGGTGGTATCTGCTAACGAGAGGTTTTCCCCATGTAACTCCTCCTTGATGAGTGAATATAAATGTGCAAAAAAAATATATGATGCTTATTAGACTCTAAACTTTAATTGGTACAATTGAAATAATTCTATCTTTATTATTACTATATGAAAATAATATTCAAAGTGAAGCATTTTACTTTGAAATTTCGTAACTACTAAACGGCATTAAGTTTTAGTATATTTTTTCACACAAATATTTGTCACTTTTTTCTTCACAAAGTGTACAATTGGCATTTTGATCTGATGATTTCAACAACAACAACAACAACAACAGCCCATAACGTCCACTGCTGGACATAAGCCTCTCCCATGATGGGAGGAAATCTGATGATTTATTAAGCTATAATTAAATAAAAAACACTAATTTCGCACTATTTGGCCCGCAATGACCGACGTAACAACCACTTTGTAATGCAAGCTGATTGGAACTTTATTCTAACAGTATTTCAAACGAAGTTTGCACCACCACAAATAGAGTTGCTAATTTAGCAGATACCACAGCCTTAAAGGCTATATTTAGCTGGATGTCAACTTTGTTTTCGAGTCAGCATCTGCAGCACCTGCCTTTACGGTTGAACTGCGCAACATATTTTCCATACAAATTTCGGGGGGCTATTACTCCACTGTTTGACATGGTACATCTAAAGTTAAACATAATATCGTTTTGTCTCATTATTAATTGTGTCTGTGCGGAATCAGAATAGTAAAATAAAAAGCCATTCAAAAGTTACGAGCTACCAAAGATTCATTTTTATAGCCAATTTTAACGTAACTTTGGGCGTAAATTAGTAATAAAAGAAGTGTCAAATTTCCAAAACAAAGTCCGTACCGACACAGCACAATTATCGAAGAATTCAATCAATTTTATTTGATAATGATTTATGCAGTGGTTTTTTCATAAAATTCGATTTCCCAAAAGCCTTTTCATATTTTTTTACGCGCGCCTTTTACTATGAATTTTCGTGCATCTCACTGAATAATGTTTCCCCCGGTGCGGTGCGGGAGGGGGACACGCGATATTGACATGTCCTTCGTTTGATAGAAGAACAAGACCTATATTTCTGTCCTTGTCATTTCATGCATGACGTCAGTGACGTGTCATTTGTTTTTCGCTGAAGTTGAAGGGCCTGTGCATTTTATTGCACTCCTATAATGTGTGTGTTTCGATGGCGCGACCACGGCATTTTTTTTTAAACTATGGCAAGATTTTGTAAAAAAAATAATTTAAAATTAAATTAATTAATTAATTTCAATTTTAAATTTCACATTCAGAACATTTTGAAGGTTATAAGCGATACCGTACGTATGCTCCTGAAATATAAACCTAGGATTTTTTTATATTTTTTTTTACAAATTCAATCTGTTATTTAAGTACCTAAATTTCAGGTCTCTGCAACGCTTAGTTTTTAAGATTTCCGTGGCCGCGCGGTTCTCCGCGTTTCGATGGCGTAGCCACGTTCAAACCCTTATAACTTTTTAACCATAACTTTGACAAATTTAAGGTTTTGGGAAATTTGAACCACATACATACATATTTTTACAAAATCATGGCATAGTTATTTAAAAAAAAACGCCGTGGTCGCGCCATCGAAACGCACACCCTATAATATGGTGTAGCGACCTACTTATTTAGAAACTTTATATACATAAAACCTTCACGATATAATTTTTACTTTTCTTCTGATCTGTCACTTCTCTGTCTTGTATTGATTAAATTTATATAGAATTATGAATTTTTTTAATTTAATTTAGATAGTGTACATCAACCACTAAATTGGTGACCCCGACTTGATACGCCCTGAAAAGGAAATCCTAAACTTTATCAGGCCAAGGAAATCCACAGTACCACGATGACAATATAAAGCAGTCGTCTGCCGACCAACGTCCAGACTCTGCTGGCTTCACAGCCATTTATTTCTCTCGAGGGATTAGCAGACCTGGCGGAAAGCGTCCAGGACATTGTGACCCCAGGCCAACAATAACAAACAATATAGTTATACAATTTTATTGTTGCCACTAATCTCGCGAATTGTGTAGTGACGATGACGTTATATGTTGATAGTAAAAGTTTTAAAGAAAAAGTTTATTTTATTCTTTTTAGCGCATTTAAATAAAAGGTCAGACGAAAGTATTATATAACTTCGTTTTTGTTCGGAACGGTTCGGAACGCTGAGTGCGTGCGTACGAACTAGACGCGCGTGAAGACTAGCGCCTAACTGCTCATTACTGATACTATCTCTGTCGGGCACGATGCCAGGTGAGACAGCGTGCTTTTTGGCCACGCCCACCAATGAGTTCGAGCCCGTGTGATGTGTCACCTTAACCAACAATGTTGGGGTCGACTTCAAGTCTTACCGGATGTAACTGAATACCAGAGTTTTAGATGGAGCGACTGTCAATCTCGTCACCCAGTTCCTGGGTAACACGATACCCCTGGAAATACTGGTTTTCGAGGAATGAGAGGAAATAGAGACAATGGTGACATTACTTTACTTTCCCCAAATTAGTTTTTATTTTTGTAATTATTTTCGTATTTATTTTAATAATGTAACCGGATCAAAATAAATTGAATGAATCAGTTTAAAACATGTCGTTCTGACTCATCGGTCGAAAGAATATCTGTTTTGTGTAACGACCCCTTCAAATATAAATACGATAACATTGTAATAAATGTTTTTAATTTTGAAAGTAACAACATTTTTATAGTTATGCTGTAAAATTATATGCGTGGAACAAAATGTTTAATGAAGATGAATGACCGGATATTTTTGTATAAAAAGCAATAAATAATAATAATGGAGTAGCGTTGGATAAAGAAATTCATTACGTAGGGTTTTGTATAAGAAAGGTATGTAAAGATCGCAACCGGAGGGCGAGAATGACAAGATGCATCTATGAATGTAGACGAAGCAAAATGAGTAGCATTTTGCCTACTCCATGTAAGAGGAAAAGGCGTAAGTTTATGGTTGTATGTGAGTAAAGATCGCAATAAATCACGTTTTTAAGTTTCTCCAGCTACCCTCATATCGAACACGACGTGAATTCTGATTATTTATCTTAATTAGAGCGTAAACGTCATTTATGTTGCCAACTAGTGCCTACTAGCAAAGAAAAATAATAAAACTAACCACAAAAAGTAAGTTCTTAGGTAAATTAATACAAATATTAGGTCAAAATGTTCACAATGACAGTAAATAATATTTTAATTGAATACAAAACGTACCATATGTTAATATGTCCACTTTAACACCCATGTGAAAATAAAGAACTATTGTCGCAAACAAAGAAAACAATGAGCCAAGAATGAAAGGTAGATTTAGTAAAACATGCCAATAAGATATTAGATCCACCATGCCAATCAGTTATTGGAAGAAATTATTGTTTTACCACCTGCAATTTTTACTTTTTTAAATTATCGAATAGACAAATAATGTAGGTTTTAGGTTATACACAGTAAACACGCAACACAGACTGCAATGTCAAGTTTACGAAACGTAGTAGATTAAACATTACAACATCTGTCAAAATCAAAACAACATGAGCCGTTTGCAAAATCGAATTTGTTTTAATTTCCCATAGTCCCAGACTGGCATAAAACAATCTAAAGTGCCTAATTCTAGATGATTTAGAGCTTACAGCTTTTAGCTTATCATAGTAGTGGCCTTGTTTAGGTACCCTCACCTCGCAACAAAAACACGTCATGTAGAATCGAACAATAGACGTTTCCCATAACCCAGCAACACACCATAACAAAAAAATTATGTAACAGCCATTGAAGTTCACGGAAACCACACAAAACATCAAACTACGCAGTTCTCGACATACCCGCGTTACTTCACAACACCACTGAAACTCTTTTGTGAAAAACATGCACACACAACACTCGACAATATTATCTTTACCATCGTCCATATTTATCCTACATTCGCGCGGGAAACCATTGTTATTATGTTTTCTTAATTATTTCTAAAGTTAGGCACAGGTCTCGTCCGATGCAGCCTAGTGACTGAGCCGACGCTCTCGCCATGTCATCGCGCTGGCTTACGGCCAGTTTTTAGCAAATTTTACGAATATTGGCGGAACGCCAATGTGCGATTAATCGTTTTCGTAATGAGTTTGTCGGTCGCCGTGTTCCATTCATTCGCGTCGATAAACGTTCTGTTTATTTTGTAAACAATGGAAGCGTACGTTATCACGTTTAGTTGTAATGATAACGTGTGTTTTAATTATGCCTGGCTCGGTGTTTGTTTGTGTTGTTATCGTTGGTGGAAGAAGTTCGGTGGCAGTTTCTTGTTGGGTTTCAATTGTTGATTCAGCCGGAATTTGTGGTTGCGGTTTCAGAAGCGAATGATAATTTATTTCAATGAGGGTATTGTGCTGGGAAATATCGCGATTATTTGGGTATGTTAAATGTAATTTGGTGAAGTTTGGAACCATACATTTGATTAGCAGACGACAGTAATAGGGCTATTTCTGTATTCCGGTTGCCAATCACACGAAATAATTATTTTGGCAAGCATTATTGTCAGTCAGTTGTGTCAGGGTACTTCCTTATTTCACTGAATTCATATTTTCTGCCAAATCCTTAAATAAACAAGTGAAAGTTCGCGAATGACGCGATCTTTTCTTAAACGAAGCAAGAATGAGTATTTTAAGTTTTTATTTCTCCTTCAAACCTTCAACTTATTCTAAGCAATTCATATATTCAAGTTAGGCTCGTAATTAGCGCTTTTGTAAAAACAGTCCCCCAAAACTCTCGCCCTTCACCATTTCCTACTATTGTCGGAACAAACTCCCCAGCTACACAACTGTATGCCTTTGCATCAGTCACTATGTAATTCCGCTCATGTTATTCATAATTTATTCTAGAATCCAGGTAACATACAAACAAATGGCGACGGATAATAAAACCTTACTTAGTTCAACATAAATCTTTGCTCTTACTTCGTTCATCATAAATCTTTGTCAAGTGTAAACTTAACATCTGTTTTTTCAAAAATATAAAAGCGTTAATGTCAATCATCCTTGTTGCGTTATTTACAAAGAAAGATTGTTAGCACATGAAGAATAGCACAAAATATTATCATAATAATTATGCCAACGACTGTGTCAACTCAACAATACAATATTGACAACTATGCTGAGTTAATAATAGCATATTATGTTATAAAATAAAGTGTTAAATACATAATGGACTCACAGCTGTATGAATATTTAACTCACACATTGTAAATACATAACACATCATGAAATGTGACAGCACATAACATAGGTGCCATATAAGGACCATACAAGTCAATACATAAATAAGTATGAACTCACTATTACCTGGTTTCTGAAAGCCTAAATAATTCTACCAACTAACCCCCAAATTTTTCAAAAATAAAAACCATGTTATATTCTTTAAATAATAGTGAAAACTGCATAAAAATCCATCCAGTAGTACATATTTCTAAACTTTCTACTGGATTTTGGTACAGTTTAAAAATAATAATCGTGTATTCTCAATCAATCTAGAGAAAAAAAAAAACATAATTATAGTAACTGACGTGAAGTTCCACAGCTGATTTGCCCATTTAGGCTTTCAGAGACCAAGGGTTAGTACACAAACATTGGTAAACACTTTGAAGTGACTCACCGATATTGTTACTGTTGGTATTGGTGTTGGAGCTGGGCTGCCGCACGTGGTGGTGCGGCGCGTGCGGCGCGTGTGGCACGTGCGGCGCGTGCGGCACGTGCGGCACGTGCGCGGCGTGCGGCGGGCTGGGCGCGGCCGGCTGCTTGCTAGGCGTGCTGGCGCCCGACGCGCCGCCCGTGTTGTTGCTTATACTGCACATACACGCACGCTCACTGCACTGAACCTAGCACTCGCAGCACCTAGCTAACGTCATGCTACACACATCCCTTCATCTCAATGTCACTAGTCGACGACAAACAATGAATTCAGTCACAGACACGACTAACCCACTTGTTGCATTCAATTCAGTAACGTATTTCAACAAATTTTGAACCGTAAAAGTAAGTAACACGTCTGAAACCAATACAAAACATGTTTTGTCAAACATCAGACGGATGAAAAGTGAAAAGTAAACGCAACGAGCAGACAAAACCTCTATACTGCCCTTGAAAACACGCGGCACTTGTTGACGTTACTTAGTACGTTCACAATATGTTTACTAACACTGCACAAACCCTTCGAACTCCCAAAACATACAGAAACAAGATCAGATATCAAAGAAAACTGTTATCAGCAAGCAAAATGTGCGAACCCGATACTGCACAAGTGACTTGCACTATCGTTTATAAATAGAATCACATAAAATCAATAACAGCATGTTTAAATTATGAGTGCACATCCTATGCCGACAACTAATAGACTTTGAAACTTATTGCTTGCAACACAGAGATCAGTATAGGATGCAACGCGCGTCTCGAATCCGTCTGCTAGATATTTCATTGAGATTTGAAGAGATGTCGCTAACTGCCCTTTACAATAAGCTTTTAAGGTTACAATGTTTGGCGGCAATTTCGTATTGGCGTAGTTAGAAATGCAACTTTTATGCACTTTTTGCTGTAAAATCCGCTTAAAATATACTAAATGGCAATTACAGGTGTGAATTCGTGAACAGCTGTGCAAGCAATCGTGTTTTAAATCAATATATTTACATACAAAGAAACACTACTGCATTTTAAGTCTCAACTTCAAGAAAACTGTAACTTTCTAAGCTTATTGCACCAAAATACCCAATTTCATAATACAAATTTTCTGGAAATTAAAATATTTATTCTAAAATGAGCTTGAATCATGCGCGCAATGAAATGAGAACAAAAATATAACTTTGGATCAAGTTTGTCTTTGTGTTCTCATTTTTATGTGAATTTTTTACTACATATCCGAGTGTTGAGGACTATCTCAATGGAAGATAATGAAATGCATTACAATGAGTCACTGCTTTAAAATAATACAATAGAATGAATTATAAATATTATTTTGGAGTTCATAAACTTATATGACCGGTTTTAATGTATTTATCGCAATGTTTTTTTGTGAAAATAATCTCTTTCATGAATCTATCTTTATAGTTATAACTTATTAACAGGTAGATAATTTTTTAGCCGCCATGCTACGCTCAGCATTTTCTTAGCAAACTGCAGGGGCAACAAAATGAATAAAATATTCATTGTCTTGTTTTCCTTCAAATATTTTTATTTTAGCGATTAATGCAGTTTGGAAATTCAAGCTGTTCTCTTTGCAGGACAGTTGCATTGTTGAGTAGACGATTTTTTTTTAACATAATTATGAAAAAATCCGTTATTAATTTCCTTCTTAATTTGGATTGTGATTGTGTATCACGCAATTAAGGTGCTGATTACGGTTTATTTCTATAGTTCACTTACACTTAGAATGAAATAATTAAGGTTCGTTTAGTTTACCCTAAACGTCTAAATGGAGTTAAAGGGGGCGATTTTTTAGGTCCCATAGCAAAAGTTCTTCATAATAACGCGTACTATGAGAATTGATCTATTCATTGCTATAATGATGATTACCTCATAAGAGGTTCATCTAACATTGTATTATCACATTTACGAGCTCCAAAGCAACATTCCTACTTTTGCAATGTTAAATTACTCTTCCATTGAAATAATCGTCAAGCAATGTGGGTTGTAAATTACATAAAGGTGGTAATAAATACACTTGTGTCAGTGGACTGACCTATTGGTGGATGCTGCGGAGTTATTGAGCAAGGAACTAACGTTACACGTGCTGTTACTGACCGCGCCCGCGTTCACCGCGCGCAGCGGCAGTGGCTTTACCGGCTGCAAATATCAACACAACATCACTTGTACCATTTGTGTCAACTCGAAGATTGGTTTTGGGTTCGTTCAGATCGACTTTTGGGAGGAGAAACAAGGAAAACTTGCTCCGGAGGGGCTTTATAGAAAATTCTAGACTGTGCTGTTGTCCCACTAACAATGGGACAATTGGTATGGTGTCCTGCGTGCCCTGATGGCTGCACGCTACAGATATTTATGGACTAGCTAATTTATTAGCTAAGTTTTAAGTCATTACAGATTGTCATCAACACACCAAGAAGATTTTTGAGAGGAATTCACGGTAAATTCGTGATGTAAAGAGGTTTTGTTGAGTTTAAATCAACTTGCATGGTCAAGGTAGTTGTAAAACATGCTGAACTGTGCCTGTTTTTATTTTGGCACTTAATATAGCCACAGGGCTTTTTCTTATTGGACTTTTTATATAAACATGGGTACTAAATTAATAAAAATATCGCAGCACTTACCAAGTTCGTATGAATCGTCGGTGAAAAAGACAGATCGCACACCTAGAACAAAAAGGGCGTAGTTGTGAGCACACACCATCTTTACAGAAGGGTATAAGTAATTTATCACAAAAATATATCGGCATGCGGCTCTTTTGTAAAATTGGTGTTATTTAGTTACGCCCGTGTTGTTCTAGATAATGATAATAGAACATTAAATTAGTTAATAAGTTAACTTATCACTTGGCCAATTATTTTCTACTTGGGACTGATTTTTCAACAGTCAGGTGTCTTTCATCTAAAGAATAAATATGACAGTTCTTTTTGTGGAAAATATGTCAAACTGCCGTATTTTTTTGATGAAAAATTATCTGACGTTTGAAAAAATCTGCTGTTTGCGAATTATACTTTTATTAGGGACACCGGGACTTCTTACTGGATTGACTGTTTTTCTTATATTATCCCAATATTGGAGACTTGCCACGGCATGGCGTATCTTACGAGAAATAATAATTATCATTGGAC
The DNA here is from genome assembly GCA_941918905.2 of Xestia sexstrigata. NCBI lineage: Eukaryota > Metazoa > Arthropoda > Insecta > Lepidoptera > Noctuidae > Xestia > Xestia sexstrigata. The sequence goes on from OW799214.2 coordinate 19,116,511, forward strand.
AATAACAAGCTCTAATGTAAGGAATACTTCATCGAAAAGAAAGCAGCCTTAGAGATAAATAAGTCATTTCGAGGCATGAAGTTTACACGAAAAACCATTCAGTTTTACTTGTAACACTTTACGAGAATCTAATGTAACGAATCAACGAGATTATCGAAAAGATTCGACACACGATAACACTACTAAAATTCGATTGACGAAAATTAGTTCAGAACCCAAAACTAATCATAAAAAGCAATTAATTTGGAAAATCCACATCAAAACTCCACGTAGCAGTACATTGGTAAGATAATGATTTTAATAAATATGTGTGTAATGGTATGACATGTTTGTGTGCGTGACTACTCACTTTGGCTATGATCTCTTCTTTTTTCTTTTTTTCGACGTCTATGGAGTCTGTTGAATGATTGTGTACCTCTAACGTTGGTGATGTTACTGGACTTGTACCTGGTAAAAAGGAAAAGTTTTTTTTTTAATAAACCATGGATTTTATGATGTAGAGAAAATACAGGATTTTATTGCGATTAAGCTCTATGCCAAGTGAGTGATTAGATTCGCACCAAAAAAGTACCGTTGCTTAGGTTGCATGACCTCTTTCACGACTGCCAACACAATAAAACGTCTCGCGACACGCGTCTTTAGTTCAGCCACAATGGCATGTGATATCACACTGCAACCAATTCATCATACAAAGTTATGGCAATAACCTTAATCTAGAAAAAAATTGGTTCCATTCCATTTAACTTGATGTATGTAGGTAAAGAATTCTACACAAATGCGTTAAGTCTTGTAGAATTCGCTAGTCATGGTTTTTTCATTAAAATGACGAGGCATTTTGATAGGCTACGTTTTGTTAGGGGTTCGGCTTTGTCACGTACGAGCGCACACCCACAGGATGTCAGAATACGGAGTGTTTGGCTATAATAGAGTTTTTTGTATAGAAAATAGGTATCTAGTATTTGTTAAAGAAATGGTTGAGTGTTTAATCACTACTGAAGTTTATGGGAACAGCCGAACTTACGCCGGTTAAAGATACAAGAAATAGCATTATGGCTGCTTTAAAGATTTTGGGGAAAGTACTGGTCATTCCAGCTGGCATCAAGCGCGTATAGCATTTAGCCTATAACGCTCTCACAGCTGACCAGTCTACAAAGCACACCAAGTTTTCATTCCGCTTACCGTTTTAAGAGCATTTGTGTTTGTGTAATAGCTCACATAAACACACAATTTCTTGGCTAATCTGGTCATGCATTAAGTTATATATAAATAAAGAGGTTGAATACATACCTGAGAGCATACTAGTAGGAGATCCCGCGGAGTCATTACTGTTGTTACTGTCGGTGGTCGCTGAGGAGGGCAGGCCGACCCCGCTGAGCTCGATGTCGTCGAGTCCTCGGATGTCGTCGTAGATGTACTCGTTCTCCTCAAAGCCAGGGTCTTGCGACGAGTCGATGTAGTACTCCACGTCTTCTTTTATCCTTTTTATCTGCAATGTAAGGTACACCTGCTTAGACTTGAGAAAGATTGGTCATTAACTTTTGGTTTTTGGTACACATAAATATACAAGTAAATACAGTAATAAAAGAATGGAAGGACAGAGGGGATTTTATAATGTCTCACTGTGCGTTTCCACTGGCGAAATAATCACAAAAAAACTGGTCTGATGAGATACAAAACACAACTAAGAAAGGAGAAAGAAATAGAGATAACAACATGTTTTATGTGAATACTTTGCCAGTGCCAACACACAGTCAGCAGTATAGTTTGGGGACTGTGTATTTTATCTGGGGGCTTTCAATCATCATCTTCTAAAACAGTAATGTTTCAGTTTAATTTCAACTGTGTTGCAATACAATGTTCAGTTCATATCTTTAGGATAGCCATAGATCTGTGTGATACTGAAAAACGTATTGGGTAGTTCGAATACCCATAGACGATTGACTTTAGATCTGTGATGAAAATACTTTAAAAGGCATTAGGTAGTCCGAGTACCTAGCATAAACTAGATCTGGCATAGACATTGTTTAATCTTCCTAGAGTGGACGGAAATAATTCCATACTGAAATGGATGCAATCCAAACTTCGTATTGATACATTGTCTAAATTATTACTTAGAGATACGTCATTATAACTGATCTGCCTCAACACAATCACTGTTTCGCTGACCTAGTTCGACTGGTCTGACTCAGGCATTAATAGAACATACGCATAATTGGTTTATGATTACCCGATCGCGTTGTAACGAACGTAGATACAGAAGCGATCTGTTATCTGATCAGCGTGTGCGCTTCTCGTTTTGTATGAAGTCTGCTTCCAGAAGCAAGGTATAATATTCACGGTTTCATTTCCCGTGGCGTATAAGCAGTAAATGTGTTATTAAACACAATACATACTGCAACCACTAATTCATTTGGAATGCATTGTTTTTCCATTTAAGCTTTGGCTGAAATAGAAAACTTCGAATAAAAAAGAAGTTTTTAGTACCAACCTGTTCAACTTCGACGGACATGTTGTCAAGCATTCTGAGCAGTGTCTCTAGCTTTTTTATATGGAACCTGTGCTTCTCCAGCTTGCATTTAAGATCTTCCATCCGATCCTGTTTCTCTTTGTCCAATCTTTTCTTCTTACCCACTAGCAGTGACTCTATTTCAGACTCAAATTGATCAACCTGGAATGGAGAAAGTCAACATTAGTATGATAAATTTTACGCATAGCTTTAACTATTGGTTACAGTACTGGATCAGTTATATATTCTGAGGGTGCCTTTACATACAATCACTAAGGTCGAGGTCTTTAATGGTGAACGCACACTTATCAGAGCCGAAGGAAGCAAAAGAGCCGAAAGAATAGGTTTTTAGAATTACTTGTATGAAATCCTATAAGACCTCGCACTCTTATCCGCGTCGAATCGGACGAAAAGATAACGTTATACGGATGAAAAAATGTTCTTTCGGCGCGGATAAGTGTGCGTTCACCTTTATTGTTACTTAGCCAAGTACGTGCGAGTTTGTCCTGTTACTGTCGCAGAGCTGTGTAACTATAAATCTAAAGGCGGGAACTTGTCTAACGCCCGGTTTCTGATTTGAGTAGTAAAGTGTGTATGTCACAGCCAAAACTGTTAATCAGTCAAAACTACTTTTGACCGGTCAAAACTATTATATCAATAACTAACATTTACTTAGAAATTTATTAGGTTTTTTTTGTGATCCTTTGAAAAGCAACATGTTGTAATTTTAGGACTAGGTAATTACAACTGAAGCGTTCTTAAACAACATATTTTTAATGCATAAAACGCATTTTAACTTCATAAGGATTTTGACTGACACCAGTCAAAAGTGGTTTTGACCTATTAACACTTTTGACTGTTACATATTAGTCAATACTAAGCTATTTCAACTCATGTTTCCTTCAATGTAATGTAGCAAAATTTAAAATTTAAGTCAGTTTAAACTTCATTTACTCAATTCAGAAATCGGCGATAGGTCAAAGCACATGCTAAGTAATGTCTACAACTCTCGGCCTAAGATTAATTTAGCAGATCAATGAAGATCGACGGTGTTCTTGTAAGCAACAGAACTTTCATCTCAGATTTAATGTTGGTTTTAGCTCTCGAAGGACTTTGGGCTAGTAATAATATTGTGGGAAGCATTTCTGGTGTCTCTTTCACTGTCAGAGTTTCCACAAGAGAGAGTCTACCTATATTAAAGTAATTAATTGTATTTTGATTCAAAGCATTTGTCTACCAGTGTTATATGACGATATGTGTGTTGTGTATGTGTTCTATCATGCTGATTGTATACCATGTCTGCGAAGCATGGTGATTATGGCAATACCAATCGTAACGTAGCAGTTCAACACCACATGGAGCCTACGCTAGGTTTCCCTGGATCTGTCCAATGGACAAATGTTAACGGTAACTGACACATAAGCCGGAGTAAGGGTGTCTTCGCATCCGACGTGGGTCCGGCGGAGACCGTCGTCGAACGTATACGCGGCGTAAGCCCCGCACAAACGCGACGCAAGCGCCTCGTCAACACGACGTATTTCCGATTCAATTACGTCTACGTGACGCTATCGCTGCGTATGCGTTTACACAGAGACTACGTGGCGTCAACGCGACATCGACGCCTAGACAAACGTTTCGTGTGAGGACACTCTGACGATCCTCCGGCAGGATTTAATTCTATCTACACACCAGTGCAGTTGGCGGCGCGTTGCGAAACCGTCGCGACGCGCGCGCACCGTTGCCACCGCGAGTCTTGCCCAGCTCGGCGGCATACGACCGAGTTACCGGGAAGCCGCCGCTGGATCCAAGCCATTGCGGCACGAAGTGTTGCACCGATAAACAGATTTCTCATGAGGTTTAGTTTAATTCTGTTATAACCGTGAAAATCTGTCTATGACGGTAATCTTAATTTTGTGGAGGTCGAACGATGATGGCAAAAGGCGGTGGAAATCATAGAAATACTGGCAACTTAAAGTGTTGTGAACATTACTAATGAGAGTATTCATCGCAATGCCACTAGCAAAGCGACAGCCCCTATATCTACACGGAGTGGCAAACAAATGAAGTGTGCGCATATTAGTACGAAGAGTAAAACTAAGTCGGAAAGCATGCGGCGAACAAAAATACTAGATCTAGCTTAAGAGCCTATACTACCTCAAATTAGCAACTCTATATTTGGTAGTTCAAACTTCGTTTGAAATACTGTCAGAATAAAGTTCTAATCAGATTGCACTACAAAGTGGTTGTTACGTCAGTCACTGCGGGCCGAATAGTGTGAAATTAGTGGTTTTTTGCGATTTACAAAAAATCTATTGATTGGACTAAAAAAAACAATAACATAAGACCTGCTATAAAGTTAGTTCAGTTAGTATAAAAAGTTTCATGATCTAATTTGAAGTATATTAAGATTGCTAGCGGTTTATTGTTCAGTTTAGAGGTAACTTTGGGATGTTTTTCTATCGAGAAAATTTTATGGAATCGTGTTTTCGCCAAATATAAGACTTAACATTAATCCTCAACTTTACCATATATTTATTTCTAAATTAATGCTGCAGTATTTTAGGCGTAACGGAGGATCATGCTAAGCCATTTGAAGTAGTATAGGCCCTTAAATATGGCGTGACAACATCCGAAAAAAGTATCGACACTCGTTGTATTGATACTTCTGTTGGAATATGATAAAAGTATCGACACTCCATTTGTATTGATACTTCTGTTGGAATATGATATTTTTTACGATACTCGAGTAAGTATCGATACTCTACAATATTTATTCACGACTCATTAAGTATTGTTTCATTCTATTCACTACTAAAATACTGTAGGTACTATTTGTTTAGAAAACATATAATTTCTTGTTAGGCAAGCAAGTTTATTAGTTTATTTTGTTTATTTTCGATGTTTTTGTATTGTATACTTTTAGTTGGATGTCAGACAGTACTGATACTTGTATAATTCTAATATCAGTGTCAATCTGTCCAGAAGTTCCCTAAATTAACTACATTTTGGCATTGATTCTCGCTGAGATGAGATAAGAAGTTAAGGACGGAAAGGTTTTTAAGAACAAGATTTTAGCCTTCAGAGTAAAGTATACAAGAATATTGTAGAGCTCGTAACAATTTTGGTGCACAATAAATTATACTCTACCTACCTATAGTTTTCTGATGATGATAATGATGATCTGATTGATGGTAACAGATAACATCCCTACCCTACGTGCGCAGCGTGAGTCCCACCAGTTCCCCGCACATAACCACTGCATTTGTTCACACCTCCGTGTATCTGGGATACTTACTTGTAAATTAAGTGCGTCGATGGAGGAGACGAGCCACGAGGACATCTCCTCTCGCTCTTTCTGAGCAGGATCCAGTTTTTGCGCCGCACCCAGACCCTCCTTGGAATACGCCTTCGTTTTCGTCTCCCGTTCCACTACTTTAAACCTTTCCATTTGCTGAAAATAGAAGGGCAATTCGTTTAAAACAACTGTTGGTTTTTCAAAACTAAAATGTAATGAAGAGAAAAGAAATCTTATAGCTCGTGTGTGTGTCTAATGTTAATTGATTTTACAAAAAAAGGTTTTTAAATAATTTAAAAAACTATTTTCAAAAATAAGTATTAAAATGCTTGTGATTGTAGTAAAGTTAATTATGATCAACGTTTTTGGTTGAAATGAAGTTTTTAATACTGTATAGAACATAACGTTAACAGAAGTGATTGGTAAAACTGATATTTATTGTTGGTTTAAAGTGTTTAAAATTTTTAATATAATTGTCATCGATTTTTAGTATCACCTTCTTGATTAAGTTATATTATTTAGGTGACTCTTCACAGGAAACCTAGCTTATTTTATTTTTGTAATAGAAGGGCTCACCACACAAGGTTCATCACCTACAGCCACAGGAACTATACTAACCAGTATTTTAACATTTTGTAGGGCAAAATTATCAAATATTGGAGCAGTTCGCTCGTGGTTGTGCCTAGTGGCCCATATGCGGCGAGCTGAGTACCTACAGTTCTGACAGGGTATCCACTGATTAGGAGAGAAAATGAACGCTGATATTCAATGCGTTATTTTATGCCAATTGTATTTTCTCCCACCAAAATCAACGAATTCGTTTCAAATTTTGCAGCAAATTGTATCTTTCCACTATCCCAGGGTAATTTAGATTTTTCAGCTTTCCTGCTAGTGGACACCCTGCTGGTATCTTTCACCCTAGGTTATGGCAGCCTATTTTTTTCTGATGGCTTACCATATGGGTTGGCAACATCCCTAGGAAGCGCGGTCTCGAAGCTCGTCTACTCGCGCCGGCGGCGGCCTGCTCAACAGGCTTCAAGTGCGTACGCACGTGATACGCCGCCGACCGCTAATAAATTTATAGCGAGTTTTTTAAAGCTAACTTTTAACTTGACTAACTATTTAATTAAAACAATTAAATAACAACATATTGCGGTGAATAATGTTCTGCTTTGGGACATAAGCAGAGAAGTAAAAACTGAATACATCGATTTGAAAGTTACGGCAATTATTTCCATGCTTACACACAAGAAATAAAAAGAAAACAACTTAAAAAGGTAGAAACGAAATCGAGAACACGAAATTCTGGCTTGTAAGGAAAATAGTAGTCTATTGGCATAAATGACGGGAAATTGGTTTTATTCAAACTTTAACCTTTCGAATCACAAGTGATAATAATAGACTTGTTGTTTTCAACATCGTTATTACTTAGAAACTCTTTAGCTTTACCTTTAGCATCTTTAGTTTTTGTTTTGTTTGTTTATTAAATAAAAATGAAATCAGTATCTACGGTCATTTATTTTTTCCTACAGTGGGAAAATCCAGGTTAATAATAATAATTGAAAACCCAATGACCAAGATTACAGAAAAAAATTGTATAAATAATTTAGTCAAATGAATTCGTGATTATGATGACATTTTAAAGCTTCAGCGACAATATTGGGGACAACAAAAAACACGTAAACAGTATTAAAGTGTAGTTGCATTCGTGTCCGATTGTTGACTCTGAATTTAAATCAGTTTTATCTGTGTCAGACATGTATCTAATGCATGGGAGATTGTTTACAGGATACCGTATTGGTTGGGATCATGATTCCGCATAATTTAAGGCTTTTTGCAAGGTTTTTGAAGAACTAGAGACTTCTTTTGAACAGAGGTATGCGGCAGCAAAGAAAAACAAGGAATTTAAACGTAAAAAAAGATGTTTATTTGGTGAACTTCTCTAACATTTTTGAAGTGCCCGCAAAGTGGCGTTACACCAATTTTTATTTTTATTTATTTGACCGAAGGTATGATTATAACCTCGAAATATTTGATCACCAAAAATAAGGACATACACAACACAAGTAAAGCTTTAGTGCGACAGCCACAAACGACTACTTGGGGGCAACAAGCAAACTAACTTAGAAAACGTAATTATAAATGAACTTTGTATAACTTTAAACCTCTATGGACGCATTTTGAAAGCGTTGCTTTGCTTATTCCTTAGCTCGTATTACGAAATGCAAGCTTATCTCGCTGATAAGGGATTGTGTCACTGATTGGAAGACAAATCACTTTAGCTCGTAATATTATGAAACTTGGGGGTGTGTCTATAATCATATTATTTAATGTTGAAATACTATTGGATAATTTCTGATTAAAAATATAGAAAGTTGGTTGTTTATCTTATTCATTAAAATGGGCAATCCTTCATTGATTTTATTTTATGGAAGCACACACATTTGGTTATCTGTATTAAATATGATTCTGATCAAAATTTTAATCAATTTTGCATGGACTCTATTGCAAATTTTATATTCTTTATTATTCAGTTGCAGGGTATTCTTATTGATAAGACTGACAAAAATAAAAGAATAATATGCATACAAACACAGATGGAATCAATTGGCATTATTGAAGGCATTTGTTCCATAAACTTTTGATTGAAGTTTAACTGTTTTTAATAAAACATCTGTGTTTATCATAGAAAGGATAAATACATGACTTTTTTTAAATGGATAAATACTTTTTTGTGAAGAGTCAGCGGCACTGACTTTTAGAGTGTAAATAAAACCAATGTACCAAATAGTAACGAAGAGAAAGTTGGCAAGCAGAGAACAACCCAAAATAATTGGATGAAGGGACACTAGTAGAAAGTTTCTTATTATATTATATTTTAAGTTACAGTGTCTGATAAAACGGGGGAAAAACACCAAACGTAAAACCATTTATTTAGGCCAACCTCCATACATTCAACTAGATGCAATATGAATTTTATATAGAGCGTCTGCCAGCCAACATTCACATAGAATTGAATGTGTTACCCGTAAAAGGGTCTATCATTGTTTTTGTTTCACAAAGTATGGCATTTATTTCTTTTAGACATGTTCAAAAAAATGCCATATCTTTGTAAAATGGAAGTAGCGATAGAGCCTTTTACGGGTAACACATTCAATTACTGGGGATTATTAAACATTTTAAGGTTAGGATCAGAGTGATGCTTCTGACAAAATCTGGGACAAAAAGTTGACCTGTTCAGATGCATGCTTGATCTTGGTTTTGACATGAAGCAAATGATCAGATATCTAACTGGTCCAGCTTCATTTTGAGGATTGATCAATTCATGTGCTTGGTAGTCATGGTGGGACCATCTGTTCTGTAGACTTTCTGCATGACAGTTCTATCAATTTAATTCAAAATTCACTACTCTTTTGTTAGTTTTAAATGATTCCAACCTAAGGGTTTCGACATATTAGTGGAAGTAACTAATTACTGAGTGGTGTAGTTTTAGAAAACTTGATTAGTTCATGTTTGTGGATCTTTTTGCCACATTCGCAATAAAGTATGTTTTAAACTTGAGTTATATTTCAACACTCAGGGGGTAGATTGAGACAAGATATAGAGCTCCTGAATAATAGGATTAAAGGAAAGTTTTTGGAAGAAATTAGAGAAGGGTTTATTACGGTTCTAATCCACGTCTGGTTTTGAAAACGTTCTAATTCAACCAATATTTTTTCTGGTTTTTAACCAGTCATATGTGGTAATTATAAAAACAATTAAAAAACCATTGTGTCTTGTGTAGATCTGCGTTCCGGCACAAGAAGAGTTAAACAACGTGAGTGTGAGCATTCTATGTATGCTAAATAGAAAAAACAGTTTATCCTTATTTTTAGTCCGTTTAGTTTATACCTATTTATCTGATTGAAGAGCAATGCCAGTTTTGATGTGTTTATTACCAACAAAAAACAATTGTGTAAAACTTAAAATGTGAAAGTAAAATAAATAAAAATGTCCATGCTAGGTTCCTGAGAGGGCACATAGAGGGTAGACAGTACATAAAAGAGCACATTTAAACATGGGTATTGCTATTGATGCAGTTATGGTTAAAGTGTCACGGTAGCCCGCAAAATTCGCATTATCCAATATTTTTCAACAATTTTTTTTCTTTTTCCTCAATTTGCAGGCAAGTATTGACTAGGTCAGTTTGTAAGTTGATGATAGAAATATATATTTACAGAATTGTAATGAGTATAATTGTCAGTACAATTTTGTAAGTCAGTGAAAGCCTCAAATATCTTGATTTCATGAAATAGTATTTTTTTTGTGTTATGAACTTATGGAGGTTTATTGATAAGTTAAGTGCCTATTATTCTGTAAATATATATTTTTTAAGATCACAAATCATCAATAGACAATGGGATACAAATGTAAGAAATCTTGAATTTCACAGGCTACCTGCGCTTCCGCATTGAAATAACTTAATAAGAAAATTTAAGAAAAGTTTTGATAGTTTCAAGACAAATTGGGTCTTTAACCCCTCATAATATGAGGCATATTATTCCGTAATTATAGAAACAATTAAAAAGCCATTGTGTCTCATGTAGCTCTACGTTCCGCACACAAAGGGTTAATATCAAATATTTGGTATGTAGCAACAGACTTTACTTGAATACAACTATTTGACATTGATTTGAATGTCAATAAGAATTGATAACAGAAAGTTCATCAATAATAGGCACAAACTTGTTTTCAAATGTTGGTTTTAAAGACCACTATTATTGTATGTTAAATCAACAATCCTAAACTAAGTAATAAAAGGGATATCAAACTCACTGTTTCTATTAGTTTCCTATATTCTAAAAGTGTACTCTTATCCTTAATCTCCCCGGAGGCGATCCACGACTTGATCTGATCCCGTAGCCTCTGAAGCTTCTTGATCTCCTTCTTGAGGTCCGCCTCATACTTCTCCTTTTGGTTACTGTTCGTCGCATTGTGTACCTTCTGCCAGATGTCATCGAACGTCTCCACGCCCTCCGTTACCTTTTTTAAACACCTGTCTATTTCACCTGCAAACCACATTATTGCATTAGTGCAAAAAACCTGTTTCACTGAGGGTATCACATAAAAACAATTCTCTGCTTCGCGATTGTGTTATTAGTACAGAGGGTAGGCTTGATAACGATCGACAGGCTGTCGATGTTGATAGTTCATAACAATAAAATCGTGTCCGTAGTACTATAATCTTAAGAAACGCGGCAGTTTGTCAAGTTTTACCGACCACCTGTACGCATTGCGATCTGTACTCGTGTAACTAACACACGTTTCACATATTCTACTCGCCACCACTGGCTCCAGTATGCCAGAGGTCTCATCAATTGACAATAATGCTCTAGAACACGTACCTACATCGGTTGGGGTCAATCAATCTCTAACCTGATAACATAACAAATTACCTTGTAATTTCCTTGTCGCAGCCATAGCTATTTACACATATGGACGAACGTTCCGTACATATCCTAAACATACAAACTATTTACAAGAAAATGCACAAAAATTATTGATAAACAGACAAACTACACATCTGAAGCTTTGTTCGATTCCAAGATGGCTACCGTACACCGCTCGAAGTATAGTGTCTGAACGCATCCAGGCTAACCACCACAGTGAAATCTTGCCCCGCGCCTGGAATGGTAATTAGCACGGAGCTTTCATAAATAATTATGAATTATAAGTTGTCACAAATAACAACAAACTTCAAATTTTCCACAAAATGATTTTAGGTACGTCGCGTAGACCATCAAGAGCGCAGGCGCAAAATAATAGAGCAAGGCATAGACAAAATAGCAGGTAATGAAAATAATAGGGCATTTGATTTTATTATTTTATTGTTTTATCTCATATTTTGCATTATTCGAAAGAAAGTCCTCATAACTTGAAATACCTTAATAATAGTTATTTATAAAGCTGTCATTTTTTTGAAATGCCTCTACTAAATTTTGTAAATGGAAACAGTAACTCAGTATTTATGGTAAGTTTTGATTTATTTCCGGAAGATGGCAGCACTGTATTTAGTATTTCTATTCACCACTAGATGGCGTTAATTTAAAGAACAATAATAACGCTACGTGCGTGTGCAGGGGTCAATTTACTTACTCTTCGCTTCGCATTAGCAGCACTCCCTACCATTGTAAAATGTCGGTAGAAAATGTAGTGACTTCGTCAATAATAAAATAAAAACCAACGAATAGACAATCATCATTATGTAGGTATTATTTTTACCTGCGCATCTAGCACATTAAATGTTGAGGTCGATCACCCATTAATGAATACGACGATTACCTACTAGACGAGACAGTAATCTTTACGGTGGCGGTGAGACCTAACTGTGTATCAAAGTACCTACATAATTTAAAATGCGGCATCGTAACAATAACTTTGAAGAGCATCAAACAACAAGTTAATGGGCCGTTAATCGTTATAATGTAGCTTTGATAGCCCCTTTAATGGCAAAAGGCATCATAAACTACGCTGGCTTTGTATTCGTTTGTTCCCGCTGACCGATTTACAATCTGAAAATTTTATGAATGACATCACACGACTGAAGATAGAAGATAAAATCGAGTAAAAACAGCTTCCTGGTCATTTATATACTGCCATCACAGATAATATAATACTTCGTCTGCCATGAACTGAAAAAGTACCTACTTGTTTAACTGTAGAACAATAGTAATATTAGACTCAATTAGACGCTACTCGTAAATCACATAGCCGTCCATTTTTTTTTCTACCAAGAATGTACCTAGGTAAACAAAATGGTAGGGTCATGTGATTTAGTGAGTGGGTAATGTGGCTGTAAAATAGCATTCTCCACCTGCCTGGAGAAAATAAGCTCTACATTGGATTCGTTTGCTACGCCGTAGCTGCTGCTGCTGCGTAGCATACCAGTCTTCCGCGGTACCGGTAGCTACGAAAGCTCATTTGCTTTTTATTTCTTTATTTTCCATGAGTTTTTGTTTGTGTTTCTTTTTCTGTACGTCTGTGATGATTCTGACGTTGGTAGAAGGAAACATGAATCAGGGTATGGGTAGGTATCATATATATATATTTTAATCTTTATTTATTTATTAAACAACTTAACACTAAACAATGGGTAATGCACAGTTCTTATAAAAATCATGACCTAATCGTTTTCATATACTTAACTAACAACAGCCGGCACAACATCCTAGCCTCCTCCGACAAAGGGCTCGCTAGAATGCTGTTACATGCTCCCACTTCAAATCCCATACCAGGCAAATCTTGTCTTACGTGTATGTTCCGGTCACATTCCATCAACACGTGATAAATATCTTAATCTATTACCCCACAAACTTCGCAGTTTGGTGAAGAAATTTTATCCATTAAATATTTAAATTTGTTAGATGGGATATGACCTGAACGCATCCTCAACGGAGCTACAACATATCTCCTATCTATCTCCCGACCTTCGAACCATGGGTAACGAAGCGATTCAGACTGGATGGTTTTATACTTACCAGATTGCCTTTAACTTAGATCGTTCGTCAAAATATTCTTGCCATTGTCTGCACAGTTCTTTGACATGACCAAGCCAATCTGAGTATAACGGTGCGCATTTGTAATTTATCCCATACTATGCTTGTCGGGCAGCTAGGTCTGCTTTCTCGAGGTATCTTATAATAACCTGGGTCTCATGCACTTTGGTTCATAGACTTACGTATTTCATCTACTCTGTCGATGGACACATAATATTTGCTGTGACAATCTTTGCCATAATTATGTTTTAATTCTATTACAAAGTCGGCTAAGATATTATAACATACAGGCTGTTATAGTTGGGAGTTAATAAGCCCACTGGCGTTAGGTAATTACTTTTAAGTAGGGAAAGCATCATAGCAGGAAAACAGTTCTGCTCTTTTCGAAACGTATTCAGGGCCCGTTTTCACGCGACTGCTATAAAATGTGTTTAAGTAGGTAGGTCCTAAACTTAACAGGAAAACACTAGTTTGTTTCAATAAAGGTCGGTGTGGCCTGCAATCTGTTCATTGAGTAAGTAAAGCTATTTTTAATAGACTTCTAAAAAAGGAGGTTATTCCGATTCCGCTCAACATGATTCATCCGTCATTATAGTGGGCTGATTTACTTACGTGATTCTCTTTTCATTTAGTTACAGGAAACCCGCCATTTAATCCCATCTGAATTTAATTAACTTTGTAGTTTAGCTGTCTAAGAGGTAGCTTCTTTGATACGTAGGTACTTACTTTATGCTCTTCGTTTATGTTAATGATCTCTTAGTTGACAAGTTCCATGAAAGTTGATATTTTTGTTTTTTTGTTAATGGTAAGGGCTTAAAGTCAGTTCTGAAATCAGGCACAAATATTTGCGGAAATCCAGTAAAATGTTGTTCATTTTCGATTATTAGTTTTGATTTCGCAATAAGCAATAAACTAGATTCAGGCTTCCATATCGATTAACTATTCCATTTTTTATTCGGCGAGTTATGTACACTTAGACTAAATGGAAATCACCTATTTCTGTGTGACCTACGTTTTACCTAATTTATGACTTTTCCACAAAGACGTTTATGTATTTTCTGATAAGCGCCCATAATTTTCTAATTTATTAGGATTGCTTATTTTTATGGCTATGTTGGCCAAGAAATAGGTAGTTACTGTGGCAGGTGACAAAGCGACGTAATTTACTTGGCTTCTAATTACATTGTGCCTTTCTTGACAATGTTCTTTTTTAGTAACAAGGTTATTTTTCCAAAAAAATCTGAACTAAAACCTAAGCTACTTACGTTTCTGTCGACACGCCAGGTTTAGGAGTAGGTAGTTCTAACACAGGCATAACTTCAAGCTTATACAGCTTGTAAACGGACCCTTCACGAGGCCTTCAACCAAGCATTCTGTACATCAAACTATGTAACTGTACGCAAAAATTATTGCTGGGAAACGCCTTTTTTTTTGGGTGAAAAATCACGTGTTAGGACTCAATGTACCTAATACCTAACGCACTCAAAATATTGTGCTGATGGACGCATTTAATAGTAAACGGATTATGGAGGTATTTAAAGTAAATTAGTGACCATAAGAACAGTACTTATTTGAAAAAAAAAACACTCGTGAAAAAGTTGGAACTTGACCTCCAATATCTCCGTAAGGAACACCACACCCCAGAACATAAAAATGATCGCAATGGCGGGAAGAACAAGTGCCTTTTGGCTTCGTTAAGGGTCTATTGACAACCTTTATTTGCCGAAGAGGTTGGTAGAGGCCGACAGTACACTGTCATATCGCCAGTTATGTTCTCGGTAGTAATGGGAGAAGCTTTTGCCTTTACTTATACGGTCCTCATTAGTATTAGTTATCAGACAATTGTCATGATTTTCTAATATGTATTATATAATAAGATCTGCTGTGATCTATCTAAACTAATATTATGTAGGGTTTTAAAGATTTTAATAATTCCTTTTATATTTGAGAAATGACAACACTGCCTAACCGTCAATGTTGGAGCGGGAAGGGGTAGTTTATAAAAAGCATGGCACTCGGCCGAGAGGAGTTGGTTCATTGGAAGAAATTGTGGTGTTAAGACTAATAGTCGAATCTATGTCTGATAACTGATAGGTGTTGTAATTATTGCATTTTGTATAAAACGTGAAGTAATCTAGAATTGTGTAATACTAAATAATTTGAAAAGAGTAACCATGGAGTTTCTTGCCGGTTCTTCTCTATGGAGACGACCAACCCGAACCGTGCACCCTTGTCGACGTTCGTAATTGCCCATCCAGGCCTATGTGGAATAAAATACTTGGATTTGAATATACTCAAGAGTTGATTGGAGCTACAGTGGTTTTATTACACAATAATCTTCGATATTATACATTTCAATCATAAACGAACCGAGATATTTCACATCTAGAATGGTCTGGCATCCATCAGCCACTATTTATATTATAGGTACATCATTTCAGTATAAATATTACGTTGTTATTTAACATGAGTCTAGGTATGTGATCTTGCCCTTCGTTGTATTTTCAATACAGTAGATATCTAACGCATCGAACAGAAAACCTTCAAAATGAGTTAATCATGAAATATGTATGACTAGCCATAGAACCAATGACCGTTGGGGACTTGGGGTAGACGTGTTATTTTGTGGAAATAGTGAATCGGCTAGGTTATGACACACACGTACGGTACCAGGCCCGGAGCCACCTAAGAAGCAGATTCCTGCCTGCTTTCCTTCGGGAACAAGGCATTCTACGTATCGTCTACTGTTGTCAAAAGGTATTAAAAAAAAAAAAAAAGGTTTTTCGTCCTGGTTGTCATTTTCATAGTTTTCGGAGTCGCTGATAACGAAAATGAGATCAAAACGAAAATAAAATATGGGGGGGGCAAACAAAATGCAATTCTTTTTTCTTTGGCTTCCCCTGACACAAATTCAACCCTTCACCACTGTACGGTACGTACATATTGTATTAGATCAGCTACATTTTATACAAGTAAGCGCCTGGCGCTTTAGCAGAGACATTATACAAGTAAGCGCCTGGCGCTTTAGCAGAGACATTATACAAGTAAGCGCCTGGCGCTTTAGCAGAGACATTATACAAGTAAGCGCCTGGCGCTTTAGCAGAGACATTATACAAGTAAGCGCCTGGCGCTTTAGCAGAGACGTTATACAAGTAAGCGCCTGGCGCTTTAGCAGAGACATTATACAAGTAAGCGCCTGGCGCTTTAGCAGAGACATTATACAAGTAAGCGCCTGGCGCTTTAGCAGAGACATTATACAAGTAAGCGCCTGGCGCTTTAGCAGAGACATTATACCTACTTATAGCTTAGGACCTTAAGTGATCGATGATTTCGCAACTTCGCACCCCCAAACATGACTGCAGGTTTCTATGAAATTGGTTACAGACGGCAATCTATGAAGTCTTTTTACGAGCACCTTCATGGAGGTTTACGTTTGATGGGATCAAGCTAAAAATCATGCAAAAAAAATATAGAAGGCAAACGGTTTTTATTTTTGTAGTGCTCATTTTGATAAGTACTCATTTTGAGAAGTGATATTTTGAGAAGTGCACATTTTGCGATATATACATTCTGCTTCAAACCCTCTCGATTACATAGGCACAAGCCAATGCAACGTGAAATTCGTGTGAAATGCGCCTATCTAGCACTAAGTTTTGCGACTCGGCGATTCGTTAGATTCTGCATCGCGTTTTCCGTAAGTAATTTGATGATCCCGTTATCTATGGCCTGATGATGATGAATGAATAGCGTGAATAGTGAAAAAACTACAATTGTATTTAGAATAGAATTCTCTTTAATACACAAACAATTGTATTTAGAATAGAATAGAATACAAATGATGCGAGTATTATGTTAGTACGAGTAAGTCTCGCAAAGCTTTCTCATGTTACCTACATGGGTGTACCATGTAGGTAACATGAGAAAGCTTTCTCATGCTTTCTCATCAGATTTTATATTAATTGTGTATTTAACGAGTTCTGATTTTTTTTACTAAAGTGGCGCTAGTGTGCATGGGGGAGCCCCTTAAGACGTCATGGTTGGTAGGCCACCTGTACCTACTATAGAAACCAATCATCAGCACAATGTTTTGAGTGCGTTACTTATGTACCTATTCCTAAAGCAAACTGTGATTTTTCACCTCTAAAAAAAATAAATTCGTTTCACATCGAAACATTTTGCGTAGAGTTTTTTAGTATGTGTAGGTAGGTATATAATGCTTGGTTGACGGCTTCGTAAAGGGTTCGTTTACACCCTGTAGGTATAGGTAGGTAGACCTCTGTCTAACTTTTCGGTGATTACTTTGTGAAATCAGTGAAACAAGTGAGAGCGTTAAACAGTTTAATCACAACGTATTATCACAATTCTTACATCCAAATCAGTTCCAATTCCAAAATAATCTTTTTTTAATAGATCGCCGTCATAGTGCGGCGCCTTTTTTCAGATCAAATATAGCAGGGTTGCCATCTTCATTCTGTCTTTCTACCACAGAACTACTTAATTATTATAAATTTAGCACAGAATATAACATTCGATGATGAGCTGATCTAACAACTGCCAATATTGATGCGAAGCATCTACTAATAATGGAAACAATTTAAATAATTAACAACTTATTAAAGGTGTGACACTTTGCTATCCATGTGATAACTATGTTCCAAGTAATACCTACGATGAAGGTTGCATGAATGGGCGAATGGCCTTGTTGGGGTGGGCAGTACTGCTAACGTCCAAGGTTTTATCGAGTCAGGGGGAAAAGGCAAGGCCCTTGTGTGCAAAACGTAAATAAATACACCAGTTGCAATATCGAGGAGGTCGTGTAGGTATGTATATGTAAAGAGAGAAGTAAGTGCCTATCAATGTTCCCAGGTTTTATTTTATCTGTGGTGAGTGAGATATATTTACGACAAAAAGTAAAAGTAGGTACATAGATGGTTGTCCATATATGTATGTACCTACTACTAACCTATTTTGTATTATCGTTATTACAAAAACAATTCGTAGAAAACTTTTCATAACTTGTGAGTGATAAATAACCATCTAATAAAATGCGCAACGAAAGTGCACTTCTACAAAGCACGATTCGACAAAAGTTTGTTTCTGTAGCCTCTGTAGGCGTAACTCCGTAATAGATTCGAAATCACGAAGATTACTGAAGACTACTGTAAGTTAATTATCAAATGACTGACTCAATCAATCATAAATAATAGTACGTGGACACTTCACTCACTAATGTGGCACTGATGACAAAACAATTTTTCAGTTAGGTATATTTTAATAACGCTTGTTTGGTCTTAAAATAATAACAAATAACTTGTACAAGTGCTGTTTGTGAACACACATCATGATTAACACTTCGCCTGCCGTGACTTTAGTTTTAGAGCCGATTGTCCCGCTACGACCTGGCTTTGGCTTTTACGCTGTGACAAAAATCTGAAAAAAATCTCTTTACATGTTACAGTGGCTTATAAATGAACATTGACGGAGGATAAGGATCATAATTGGTAGCGGTCGGTCTTTTCTGCATAGGCAGAACACATATAAAACCTTTTCGAAAAGGTGAGAGGTTATCTAAGTTACAATTAGAACTTTAAAATACAGCTAAGGGATAAATATATCAAATAGACAAGCGGTTCTCAAACTTTTTAGGAACCCTTTTGGAAACCTAAATATTTGACGGAGCCCTAAAATACTTACTTGATGCCTTAAAATGCTTACTTACTTGATTAAAAAAATATTATAATTTTAGTGACTGTCGGTATAGTAACTTAATTTTCTCTGCAACCTTGTTTTTCATTGGTATATTTTTTAATTATGATCAGTATTTTCGTGGAACCCCAAAGCCTCCACGGAGCCCTAGGGTTCCGCGGAGCACAGTTTGAGTAAGGCTGAAATAAACCAATATAATTGTTTCATATCGCCATTGCAATTGGTTGAAGACATCGAAGCAACGTGTAGCGCTACGATCGCGACGTAGCAGCGTAGCGCGTCGAAACCCTTTCTTGTATTCCTCCGGGACAAGCGTAGCGGATTTTCTGCTCCCTTTTCTCTGTGAGGACAGCATCGCACTTTCGTAATCAGATATAAAGATAATAAAATGATTAATATTAAACGTGGTGTTAAGTTAGTTAAGTTACTTGGTATATAGGTAATGTAACTTACCTTAACAACCATTCGTGAAGTAAGTACTATGAAGCAAAGAATAGGCTTGTGTCCTGTAAAAATCTAATTAGTCCGTCAGTTAGATTATCAAAAAATATTTGACACGTATTTTTTCTTTTGTTACGTAAACCAAAATCGACAAAGATACGACGCCGTTAAAAGTCTCAATACGTCACGCCGTGCTATAATTTTTAGTGCGTTGTGATGTCACGACTTCACGAGCCCCCACTCCCGAGTTTTGATGCGTTTTAGCTTTGTCAATATTCATTGATTTACAAAAACAAAAAATACGTGTCCATTATTTTCCAATAATAACTGACGGACTAAATAGATTTGCAATTTATTGATGGTGGACACTAGCCTATTCGATGCGATAACATACCTACCACTTATGTCAATTTCCGCACACATTTAGGAATCTAGTTCGCTCGAGCTAGCAACGGTCACGATAATGCCCGCATAATATTGTGTATGAGTTAGAAACGTTATGCGCTATTTAGGAGAACCTTATTAGAAAACAATATTAACTGAACTGTTGGGATTTTTGACAGTTACGTTTATATTATCATTATCATTCACTGCCAGAACTCACCCACTGCTGGGATAGGTAATATAGGCCTCTCTTTTCTTGTGCCAATATCCACGTCTCCGTGCCAGCCTTATCCAGATTTTTTCCCCGATGGCAACATGTCGTCTGCCCATCTCGCCGCTAGACGACTCACATTTGTTTCCCGTTCTTGGACGCCATTCGCCATTATTATATTCCCCTTTCTTAATAAGAAAATAATAAGTAAGTATAGAAAAATTGTAAGCTTCACATACCAACATAAAACGGTAGCCTCATTCAATTAATTCCCAAAAAGTTAGTGAAAAGAAACCTACACGGGTCGCTCAGTTTGTTTGTCTCAGATTGCGTCAGAGGGGCAATTAATCATAGTCCTCCAGAGCGTCAGGGACTCGGGGCATTGATTCTCGATTACTGGCCGCAAACAAACCAAACAAATATTCTGGACGACACTCTACGAGATTGTGCAATCACTAGACTATGTTTAAGCTGGCTCTAGTATAAGGTCGTGAAACGTACAATACTGTTACTCGACAGCATAACAATCAGACTTTCTATAGGAACTGACGCGATCAGCCGATCAATATGTATGGTACAACTAAAAAAAAACTATGAATTTTCAAAAAAGTCATACTTAGAACAAAAAAAAAATCGGTTTGACGGTCAGACATACATACTAACATACCACACGCTAGGTCCGGCTAGGTCTTGCGTTTATTATTTTTCAATACACTTCCTCTAAAACTGGTTCTTATCGCACTACGATTAGGTTCAACATGCAATGTATTTCACACGAGTGCGATTTTTTTCATTTTCCAACACGGGTGCGGGAATGAAAATTGCCACAGAAATGCCTATACTTAGTCCAAATTGGTTCAATACCTATAGTCGGAGGTGAATGTTTTTTTTTTTAATTCGGCAAAGAGGGCGTCTTATGGCGTAAATATTTTTTGAATATTCAAATTGTGTTTTTATATAATAATAATAATAATAATAATTCATTTATTTCGAGCAACAAGACTCATAGTGTTAGTAACAATATACTTACAAACTATGTTAGTAATACACTTACAAACAATAAAAAACAGAAAACAGATTGTGACATCATTGCTGCAAGGTGACAGGCCCAGCTGAAACCTTGCAGCAGTGGTTCACAAACGCACAATCATGCCTACTCGCAATCATAGACAGGATGCTGTTGGCGCTGCCCCGCACCCTACGGACCAGGGATGCGCACCGTTTCCGCATCACTGTGTAGAAACAGTCTATAATACGTGAGCTTCAGCAAACATCCCTGATGCGCTGCAGTATCGAGGCAACCCCATCAGCACCCTGAATGCGTTATTGTATTTGACGCGGTATAGAATATCATAGATAAACATGATTATTTAAAACTAATATTAACTTTTATAAACAAATAAACATTTATTGCACATTGCTCGCAGAACGGATGGCCGATGGGGCCGAAAAGTTCTGGAGTGGCGACCGCGAACCGGAAGACGTTGCGTTGGAAGGCCTCCCACTAGGTGGACCGATGACCTGGTGAAGGTTGCGGGAATCAGCTGGATGCGAGTCGCACGGGACCGGTCAATGTGGCGACACTTGGGGGAGGCCTATGTCCAGCAGTGGACGTCTTTCGGCTGAAATGATGATGATGATGAAACATTTATTTGTGTTCTAATATAAAAAAATAAAAAATAAATGTTTTTTAATAGGCTGTTTAGCGGCTTCATACCTTTGCTTCTCCTTCAACCTGGCGAAAGCAAAGCGCGGAAAAAAAAAGAAAATTTTAATCATAGTTTCCTAATAATTCATGACAAAAATATTTGTCGTTTTTTTATTTTATTTCTTCAAAAGTGTGTGTGTGTGTTTCTTCAAAACGTCGTTTGATACACGTGGACATTTGTTATTGCAGTTCTCGGCTCAATAACACCCTCGCCTACGGCTCGAGTGTTAATTCCGCCTCGAATACAATAACAAACTTTCTCCACTTGTAACAAAATGTACTATTACACCCTGTTTAGGATGACAAATGGTTGTCTTTGTCTGTACATTTACGGCATAGGTAATGCCTGGAAAAAAAACATTATAAAATTCTTTATCCCTGTAATCGCATTGAAAATTAAACATTACCTTACATAGTACCCATTGATGTATATATAGGTACCTAGTGTCATTCCAGTTCACAATCGCATTCAAGTTCGTTACATTATTCTAAGTAATAATATCTATGTGATACAAAACCTTTCAATGATTAATCCATTAATAAATATAGATGGGTAATACATAAACACTTAAAACAAAGAGTTTTATTGTTTTGTTTGTAACGAAAAGAACATCTATTTCAATGACGTCAAAGATGTTATAAATAAAATTGTTATCAAACGATAATCTTAGAATGCAATATAACAATAAATTCCTACACATAACATTTTGACAAACAACTCATTGTTATAGACTGCACCTACTATTTTTTACATAATCTAGATTATAAAACGAAGTCGTTTTAGTGTATGTCTGTGTGACCATTTTTACGAAACATGTGATTTTATTAAGTTTATAGAAATCATTTTTTCAAGAATTCTATCCCCCTCAAATGGCTTAGCATGATCCTCCGTTACGCCTAAAATACTGCAGCATTAATTTTGAAATAAATGTATGGTAAAGTTGAGGATTAATGATAGGTACTATGTGTGACGAAAACACGATTCCCTAAACTTTTCTCGATAGAAAAAAAAACCAAAGTTACCTCCAAATCGAACTATAAACCGCTGGTATTCAAATAGTAGGTACTTCAAATTGGATCATGAAACTTTGCATACTAACTGAACTACTTAACTATAAGCAGGTCTTATGTGTTTTACTTTTTTAGTCCAATCAATAGATTTTTTGTAAATCGCAAAAAACCACTCATTTCGCATTATTCGGCCGCAGTGACTGACGTAACAACCGCTTTGTAGTGCAAACTGATTAGAACTTTATTCTAACAGTTTTTCAAACGAAGTTTGAACAACCACAAATAGAGTTGCTAATTTTAGTGTTAGAAGGGCCTTAAGAATCATCATTATTTGCTTAGAATATAGGTGTTACTAGATGTACAAAAGGTGGTTAAGGCACTAACTATTTTGCCTTTTTCATCATCATCATCATCACCATCCAAAGCTCGACTTCACCCACTGCTGACAGGCCTCTCTTTGCTTGTACCTGCAAGCTCCATGCTCTTGTGCCAGCCTCATCCAGGATATTCCCGCAATGGCAACAATGTCGTCTGCCCATCTCGCCGCCGGACGACCAACACTTCTCTTTCCATTCCTTGGACGCCACTCGGTCACAGCTATACTCCACCTGCCATCACTGCGTCTTGCTAGGTGTCCTGACCAACACCATTTGAGTTCCATAACGCGATTGATAAAATCGAACGAAGACCTATGTACGTTTACGGATTTCGACGTTTGGAACTCGGTCTATTAGTTTTATGCCGAGAATAGAACACTCCATGGCTCTCTGTGCTGCTCTGAGTCTGTACACAGCCTCCACGACGTCTACGTCATGATGGGCAGAACTCATATAATAGAGACGGGTCTTTAGGCAGTGTGGAATTTTGGCTGATTTCAGAATGTCGTCCAATTTGCTAAATGCAGTCCACCCTAGCTGGATTCTTCTCGATACCTCCGGTATTTGATGCTCCTTCTATTTGACAAAGAAAAGAATATGGCCAAGATAGCCATACGATCAACCTTCTCCAACCTTTAAGTACCGACCTCGACGCTGACATAATTAGAAAGATTTGAATTGCTGGAAAAATTTGACATCATTTTCGCCTTGACCATGTTCAGCTAAAGTCTTACTTTAAAAGAAGCATTAAAAAGATTTTGAAGCATCTTCTGGAGATCCTTGAAGTTTTCAGCAAAACGCACGAGATCATCTGCAAATCTCACACATCTCACACTCAACAGCATAATAGTTCCAATCTAAGGTTTTAATGATGTCTTCAAGGACTGCTGTGAAGATTTTCGGTGAAATGGTGTCGCCCTGTCTCACTCCCCGCTTGATCGGTACGGGTTTGGATAGGGTAAACCCAGAGTAGCCATGGTGTATAGTTCCCGCAGCACATCCACGTAACGGGAGAGCGTGGAATACGGCCCAATATCCTGCAATGTCGAAAGCCTTTTTGGTAACCGACGAAAGCCATGCACAAGGGCCGGTTGTAATCTTGACACTTCTCGATCAGCTGTTTTACCGTTTGCCTTTATAAGGCACGCAAATATAATTTTACATGAATTTTGACCAATAAGGTTCTAAAGCTAATAAACTTAAATAATATAATATATACATACTTATGTATTCTAGAAAATGTATGCGTAACTATCGCTTTTGCCAGCGGCTTCGCTCGCGTTATGGTCGGAAATTATCCAAATGACACTATGACACTCGGGGATAATGTAGCTTCCCGTTAATGAAAGAATTTTCGGAATCGGATCAGTAGTTCCGACAAATTCCCCCCTATATCCATCCTAACAATCTTTATCTCGTTTTAGTGTAGAAAAACAGAAAACTTGATGATTTGAAATTTCGCCATACAAGTACCTACATTGAAGCCGTGCAAAGCAGGGGCACCTGCTAGCTTGTTGAGTAATTGGGTTTAGTAAAATAAAAGGCTATTTTATAGTAATGATTATAAATAAAACACTTGCAATAAAGATTGCTTGTTAATCGATTTAATGAATTGTTATTGATGGAGATTATTCGGCCATTGGCTTTATAGATTTCTTATCAAAATAAAATATATCCTGGTGCGTGAGTTTTCTGTAATTAATATAGACTTAACGACAGTCGAAATAAGCAAGAGTCAATCAATACTCGTGCTTTCCGTCTATGATAGAGCTGAGTCTGCTATGAGAAGTGGTCTTTGCCCTGCAGTGGGGAAAAAATATATTTTCGTTAATTATTTTTTGTATATATTTTTTGGTTATGGGTATTTTGCCTGCAATAAAACACAATTTACCTATTTATTTATTTTACTAAGAATCAAATTAGAAAAAAAGCACCTAGGTATTCATGTCCGGTTTTTGAAGAACTCCTCCTAAGTACCAGTTTAAATAAACTACTATTAAATTATCGGTACAATCGACCACACGTTCGGTACAGAATTTCATCAGAATGCGAGGCCAGCTTATACTGGTTACGTTTAAACTGCCATATGCGTCCTACTGTACCAGTTTCAACAAGCTACTATTACATTATTATTTAGTAGGAATACACATGGCCTTCATCAACGCAATAATATTTCAAACGTCGTCGGTTACTGACGTGTGTAAAGTGTTGCAAAAATAACCCATTCAAGTGGCCCAACTAAAAATATAGCTTTACACCGCTTGTCCGTGAATGGGATGGGCAGAACGCCAGCACATCAGGAGAAACCTTAGAGAAAATGTAGTCAAAACTGTCGGAAAATATTTAAAAATAATTATTTTTAGTGGCCCACAGGAATGTTCGTAAATAACCTTTGAGCAGGTGATTCGCTCGCGATTCGTAGATTACCTCGATTAATTTATTTTCTTGGTCAAGGGTTTGGCCATAGAATGTTTTGGTAAAACCTAAAACCGTACGTCAATACAAATTCATTTACGGTGGATGCGAGCACACCACCGACCGACTGTGAAGGGTAATGTTTTAATTATCAGCCTATACAAAATCATTTAAAAGTAAAAAATCAGCAAGTTAAATCATCTGTTAAATGTTTCACATAATTAAACTGAAAAGCTGGAAATAAAAACATTTTTTTTTATAATAACTAAAAATCCTGACTAAAACCATTACACAAGCGCACTTGGAAGCAGGCGGGACCCATTCCATGGTTTAATAATTTTATATTTCAATGGTTAGGTTAGGTATCAGGGTCACAATCACAACACAACTAGATTATTTTCGTACAAGTTACAGCGCGTGATATAAACTCGCACCATCCTAATTATTTATTTTACCGGTTTTTTTAACAGTTTCATTATAATAAATGAGAGAAATCACTCATCAACAACGATTATTTTTATTTGTTTATTTAAAAATGTATGTACACACAAGAGAGAATATCAGGAAACATCATAACACTCACCATCACTCATCATTTTACAAGTTATCTATTACCATAGAACTGGTCTATCTATTTTAAAAACGTAATGTTTGTACCTACCATAATAATATACCTACAGGATGGAATTTTTCAATGCCATCTGGAGGGAAAGTACTATAAATACTTACTGGAGATAGCATTTTACTCAAAGGAAACATTTCTTTATTTTTAAAAAGAAACAAATCTGCATTCACAGATTTTCGAAAATTCGCTTACCACACTCGGGAATCGAACCGACTAAAATTCGAAAAAATAACATGCTACTTTTTTGACATCAATCGAAATAAATCTTAGGAATCAAATCTCTCTAACAGACATGGTACCTAAATTAAATAAAAGGAAAACCATGAAATCTAAAGTTATAACCTAACTTCCGCAACCCCGGCAGGCATCGGCCCTTGAGGATGATGAGAGATGATGGATGATGAGAGATGTCAGCAGAAAGGAAGGGGTCCCCTTCCTTTCTGCTGACATCTCTTTGAGGCGCGCGTGGAACACGAACGCGCCGTCGACACGGTCTGTCGTCATAAGACGGACGGACAGCGAGCTATGCCCATAGCTCACCGTCCACAGGCCCGCGCCTACGGTGGCCGGGGGCCACCATGTAGCCCGTGAGGTTCTCTCCCTCTCACGTTTCGCCACCTTCTTCGCTAGCCTGACTGCTTCGCAGAAGGAGGTGACGGCTTCCCATTCCGTTTCGCTCCGGATCATGGATTAAACCAAGGCAGGACGCGAAAGGTCGCCGCCGCCGATCGCCGCTACGAGGACACGGCGGTGCTTCGCCCACGCGGGGCACACCTCCACCGTGTCCTCCGGTCGATCCTCACAGTGGTGACACCCGGGCGTTTCCTCCCGCACGATTCGGTGCAGGAATCTCCCGAAACAACCATGTCCGGTGACGACCTGCGTCAGGCGGAAGGTGAGGGCACCGTGGCGCCTCTCAAGCCAGTCTGCCTTACCCCTAGAGTGTAATTTAAGCCCGCGTAGGCGCGTAGGGATAGGGAGGGGGGTGCGAGCTGAGGAGTAGGTGGTTTGAAAGCCCGCCGCCGCGGCTGAACCTGCGTTGGTGAGCGTTAAAACCATCTGCGACGATAAACTCGCGTGGGGACACCCAATCCCCGCAGCGACGGAGCCGTGACAGAAACAATATCGCTGGACAATAGACACAGCGCCATCTAGTGCCACACTAAGCAACGAGGCTTGTGTCGTGGACACCATGGCAGATAGTTGATATACTACATAGATACTTTTTGTTTATAAATACATACTTATTATACATATAAACATCCATGACTAGAAAACAAACGTCCATGCTCATCACACAAACATTTGCTCCTACCGGAATTCGAACCCGGAACCCTAAGAACGTAAGGCAGCCTCACTACCGCTACGCTATTCGGGTCGTCAAACAATGCTTGCTGCATGTTGCATGCCTGCTTGTGAGTTGCATGTTTGCATGTTCGGAAACATGATATTTATGTACTTCGAACAAATGTTATTTCGGATAATTGTAACATCGCTAAAAAGTTTTTCGACCTAATGAAACGTCGGAGTAACGAAAAAAAACAAAAAAATTGATATAAGATTTTACAGTGGCCGACGTGACTTCGATGAAGTAAAAAAAGGTGAAATTAAATTCAGTCATATATTTTTCGAACTTATGATAGGGTTATGTAACTTTAGCAAGCACATAACAATATGCGGCATTTCACTTACCGATTTGATTGACAATAATTTTGCTTGGGGGGCGTTGATGAACACTTAATTGCCTTATAAAGGCCGGTTTTCATGTAAACTATTGAGGCCGAAGTAAGCCAGAAATAAGCTTTGTAACGATAACGTGTACCTACGCTACGCTATAACTCATACGTTTGTTTACTATTATAACGTTAGATAAACACCACGCGTGCCGCCTCCGGAAGTATTTATAAGTACCTACTTACTTACGTATAATTAATTAATTGCATAAATTCCCTAGAATCTGGTTGAATCAAATGCAGATTTTGAAAATGTGAGTGGTTATCAATTCATATATCATTAAATAGCGATCAAAATAATAATATATAAGTTCCTGTTGACCGATCCAATATAGTTCTATTAAACAATAACATATCTTGGCTAATATCGTCGAGTTCTGGATTTCCATTGGAATGATTGAAATTGAGGAATCCGCACTTTGTTATGACCGATGTCATCATCGGTCATAACAAAGTGCGAATCCATCGAATCAATCGGCGCCATCTTGTTTTTTCACTTAGGGTTTTTACAGACGAGCGGCACGTTGCCAACTGCAGATAAACTGCAGCCGTCGTCGCCACCTGTCGACGGCTGCCGTCGACGCGCCGGCGCGCGGCGGCATCCGCCACAACTACAAGCGTCGACGGCAGCCGTCGACAGGTGGCTACGACTACAGTTTATCTGCAGTTGGCAACGTGCCGCTCGTCTCTCAGAACAATAACTAATGAGGCTCGTCTGTAAGAATCCTTGTCTTTCAAGCGCCAAAATAACCATGTAGGTCTATCTGTCCATAATTAAGGAGGTTGCAATAACATGACATAAAAGATGGACGTAGGTACTGGTTTATTTTGATGGAATAATTCCATAAAATACCCCAAAGTGCAAAAAAGAAATAAAAAAAAAGAAACCAGTTATGGCGTTGTAGATTTAAAAAAAAAAAACCCGCCTCGCCGGCAGCTGGGTCTTCTGTTCCTAGTCATTGCCACTGTCAACATTCAGAACTTCAAACCATACCTTATACCGATTCTCTTATATTTGTTTTGCCATTGCCAGATATTAATTATTTTATCATTGTATTGTGTCTATCTCATTGATTGCTTTGCTTACGCTTACTTTTTTCACTCAATGCTTATCAAACTGCAACTCTTCTTTAAGTTATTATTGGTTTATGTCTATATGCTCAAGCTTTTGTTTCATGTGCCATTAGATTGCCTACTCGTATATTACATCGCTGTCGTGTTGCACAATTCACTCGTAATCATGAAGGTTTTATTAATGTAAATTAAATAAAATGTTTAATCATACTTATTTGTAGTACTTTCTTCAGTAATGGATGATCAGTCTCTTACTGTTTACTATCAGAACTGTAGGGGAGTTCGCACCAAACTGCATACGTTATACGTAAATATTTTGGCTAATTGCTACGACGCGACGTTATTGTCCTAACGGAAACCTGGCTTACGTCGGAGATATCTGACGCCGAATTCATTGATGATCGCTACACTGTACATAGGTGCGACCGCGACCGTGAAGCCACTGGTAAGAAGGAAGGAGCTGGAACCCTGGTAGCGATTCTCAAATAACTACGTGCGGTTAGAATTAACCCTGTTGCAGCTTTATATTGCGACATTGAATATGTTATTATTCAGATACCCAGCATGAATAGGGGTAAATTGCACATGATTAGTGCAGCTTATGTGCCCCAAAAAACTCCGGAATCTGTCTATGATGCCTACTTTCAAATGTTGGATACCTACCTTGACGATACTGACGTTGAACGCTTTTACCTGATCGGTGATTTCAATTTACCTGCTCTTAATTGGGATACCAACATCAGTAACCACTCCACCTTTGGTCAGGTCTTCGGAAATAACACCCCTGTGGGTGGAGTTGTGAGTAATTTTCTGTACACACATAATGCTATCCAGTACAACACACATAAAAACATACGTAATAATATACTCGATCTCTTTATCAGTAATGGTGACTGCATAGTGTGCGAAACGAATGGCCTTTTATTGCCTGCTGATTAATATCATCCCCCGTTTTATGTATTGATTCCCTTCCGGACACGAAACAGTAATATGAGACGTAATAAAGCTAATTATGACAATATTAACCAAGATTTATCGGAAATAAACTGGGAGTCTTCTCTACGTAACTGCTCTGTAGAGGAATCGCTGGAGGCCTTCTACGATATTATTTTTAATGTTATCAAAACACATATTCCTTTACCATCAGTAAAGTCATCGAGGTTCCCAGTTTGGTTCTCACCGGCTCTCATACATATTTTTAGGAACAAGTGTAGAGCTTGGATAAAGTGGAAAAAATATAAAAAATTGTCAGATTATGAACAGTTTTCACATTTCAGATTCCGATTTCACGTTGAGTGCAAACATTGATTATGACCGGTACATCAATACTGTTGAGGACAGTATTAAACAAAATGTTAATTATTTTTGGAAATTCATCTCAAACCGTAAGTCATCCAAAGGAATTCCTTCGAGTGTGCGTTTCAAAAATCAATCTTCGAACAACCCTAATGGAATCTGCAATCTCTTCTCTGTGTATTTTAAATCTGTCTATGAACCTTCCACTTTGTCAAATGATTTTTGCTCAAGCGCAGATTGTTCTGAAGACTGTACTGCTGTGGACAATATTCAATTCTCAGTTCAGAATGTATTGAGGCACCTGGAAACCTTAGATACCTCAAAAGGGCCTGGTCCCGATGCACTTCCTACAATATTTCTTTAAAATACTGCTAAGAACGTATGTGTTCCTCTACAAATTATTTTTAATCGATCCCTGTCACAAGGAATTTTTCCTGATGCTTAGAGCGAGCTAACGTAACACCAGTGCACAAGTCTGACCCTACAGATGACGTCGAGAACTATCTACTGTAACAAATCTTGTAGCGTATTCAGAATACCTTTTTAATGATATGGATGCTGGTATTCAAGTAGACTCAGTCTATACTGATTTCCAGAAAGCGTTCGATAAGATTGACCACGAGCTGCTATTGCGCAAAATTGCGTTTAATGGCATACGTGGGAACCTGTTGAGGTGGTTTTCGTCGTATGTTTATGGACGCAGCGCGTTGTGATTAATGGTTATCAATCATTTTCTATACCAGTGACATCAGGTGTTCCTCAAGGATCGATTTTAGGACCCCTTCTATTTTATTTTGTTCATTAACGACATAGGCAAATGTTTCCGAAATTCAAAATGTATTTTATATATGCAGATGACTTAGCGATTGTCTTGCTTTGCAAAGTGACTAAAATATACTGTTTGAATACTGTGCGGGTAATAAACTAACACTTAGCGAGCCTAAATGTTGTTATTTGAGCATCACCAAAAACAAAAACATCTTCAGATACCAGTACTCTCTAAATGATGTCGCTTTAAATAGAGTTACCTTGGTTCGCGATCTGGGTGTCATTTTTGATGACAAGCTTCATCTTGATGTACACATTAATACAATTGGTAACAAGGCTTGGCGCATGTACGGATTTGTTATGCGATCATCTACTCAATTCGTGCGCCCTCAGACATACCTTTGTCTATAAAAAACCTTAATTAGATCTTAAATAGAGTATGCAGTTGCGGTGTGGAATCCCCTATACGTTAAATATTCTAACTGCCTAGAAATGGTACAAAATATTTTCTTAAGAACTATGACTTACAGGTGCTTTCACTCTTCTGCGTCTTATGTCGATTTACTGGGAAAATATAATCTTCTAAGCGGTTGCGGTTGTTTTTGGAGACCTTGCTCCTGTACGACCTCTGCAGAAACACGTACAACTGTTATGATATTTGCAACGGAATTTGTTTTTTAGTTCCCAAAAGGATACATTTGCGTGCAGTGCGTAAGCAACCGTTGTTTGCAGTGAGAGCGTGTCGAACAAATGTTGGTGTTCGAGCACCGTTGTGACGTCTTGTTGACAATTATAATAAACACTTACTTGACATCGATTTATTCTGTGCAACACGTGTAAAATTCCGAAACTCGACTCACGAGGCAATCAAAGAATTAGACATCTTGTCCTTTAACTCATTAGATTATTGTAGGTCAATATGTGTCTTAATCAGTGCACTTACTTTTAATTATTCAAAAGTTTAAAATACTAACTGTTTTATTTTCATTTATATCTTTGGTACTTTTAGCTTCTCTTTGAAGCATGTTATTAATATTTTACTTGTATTGTGTGAATAACGCTGCTGATTACATAATTGTTAATTTTAAGTTTTATGTCTTTATGCTTTATTATGTAATTGTTTGTTGTTCCAAATAAAATAAAATATAAATAAAATAAAAACCCAGCCATCTACGTGAGTAGGTATACTAGCGCATATTTTAAATTATATGTAGCTACCTCGACCTATGTAACAGTTTCTTACTTCCATAGAGATTCCCGACACATAAAATCGATAAAAATACAGGATAAATCCACATGGGCAGTTTGGAGAGACGCCAAAACTCTCTGTTTGTACGTAACGCAGTTCAATTATGATTTACGGCCAGAGTATAGTGATCTATACAAATATGTATATTTCGAAACTTCAACATGAGTATATACACACATCAAAAGTATCTAGGGATCAACATATATTTTTGCAATAACTTTTCTCCTGATTGATATTAATTAAAATTTTCTTTAAGGATTCATCAAATAAAGTGTTTTCGTTTGTCACAGTAACGATAAACCAAGTCACCTTTGCATTAATAAAGAAATTTGCCATTTTCCTAATAAAGGGATTTTTGACATTTGAACCACTAACATTAAAGTTCGAAAAAAAGACTGAAATAACAGTTTTCTTTAAAATTTTATTGGGTAACTTAAACAATTAATAATCCGTGTTTCTACCGCGAACACTAACAACACAAGAACATCGGTTTGGCATACTCAAAATGAGTTCATCCAAATCACGCTGTGGAATGGCCGCCCATGTTCGTTGCAACAACAAAAAAAGGTCTTCTTGCGACTGGATACCCTCCATATTCGGCAGAGCTCTTCTCTGTAGCATATCCCATGCATGCTCAATCGGGTTCAAGTCTGGCGACTGAGCAGGCCAGGGCAGGACATTGATGTTAGCTGCGGCGAGAGTCTGTCTTACAACTCTTGCGGTGTGCGGTCGTGCATTATCATGCATTAACTGAAATAAGGGACCGATTTGCACTTGTAGAGGAACGATGACGTCTGATACAATCGTCTCAGCATAAATTTGAGCGTTGAGGTTGCCTCTGATCCAAATCAACTCAGTTCTTCCGCCGATCCAAATACCCGCCCATACCATGATGGTTCCACCACTATAAGGATGGACTTCCTGGCAGGATTTTAATCGCTGTTGGCGTCCAGGGGTTCTCCAGTGTCGTATACGTCTTGTATCCGGTCTCATACCAAAACGAGACTCATCAGAAAAGCACACGAAACGCCATTGTTCTTCTGCCCAATTTCTGTGTTCAAGAGCCCATTGATATCGAATCCTACGATTGTGCATTGCTATAGGTGGTACCCGTAGCGGTCTTCGGGAATGAAGGTTCACTTCATGCAAGCGGTTTCTGACTGTTTGGTCGCTAATTAAGTTCCCTGAAGAGTGATGAAGCCTCACGGCTAACATCATGGCGGTTATTGTTGGAGCTCTTCGAGTTAAGATTTGAATGTATCGGTCTTGTCTCCGTGTGGTGCAGCGATACCGTCCTCCATGGCGCTCAGCCACGGTACCAGTGCTTCGGTAACGTGTCCAAAGTCGACTGATAACACTCTGACTTGTATTCAGAGCTAAAGCTACAGTACGTTGCCGGGAACCAGCTTCTATCATTCCCACGGCTCTGAGCATTTCTTCCCTGCTTAAATGACGTCGCCGCTCCATAATAACGTTGGTTTTAATCAGTAGTAGGGAAACAGTAGCACTAATAATGTCTTCAATGCGTTGTATGTTTTTATAGGGAAAATATTGACAGCTTATTTTCATCTTTTACTCGAATTTGATTGAGAGTTCCTGATTCAAATTATGAAATGCACCAAAAAGGATCCATATAAATTTATAAAATCATAAATTTATTACAAAGCCACATCTCAATCTCAAGAAATCCGCATAAAAATGCTTGATCCCTAGACATTTTTGATGTGTGTATTTACTGCACATTCTAGTTTTTTAGTGGGTACGAAATTGAGGTTATTTTTGATTTAACGCTTTTTGAATTAACGTTATCAAACCTTATATGTTCTTCCGGATCGAAAGCAACTGGCCATAGAATCCAAAAAAATATTGGATGCCATTAAGTTTTATTTTTCTTAATTTTTTTTTGTTTAGGTATTGGCTTTTCCATTAATTTTTTGGACTAAATCAGTTTGTAACTTACCTTTATTTTTGAAGTGAAGTGCAGCCTCTATTATCCATACCTACTTGGTTACCTTGAAATTGAATGCTTACTCATCTCATCATTAAATCTGGCCTTAAACTTTAATAATCTAATACAGATTGTGTGGCATCGACACCAATTTTAATTAGTAACATATTTTAAATTTCCAAAAATAAGCCTTAAATTATTTTTCTAATATTATAAACGGATAAGTTTTAGTAACAGCTAAAAAAGACCATGTGGAATTAATTATCATAGAAATTGTTATAATTAACAACAAAGTTTTCCCAAATCGTTTAATTTTTATCCAATTGTATAGGTCAGCAGGGCCGGATTAGCCACAGGTTTAGCAAAATTACTTGATATCCAATAATCGAGTCATTCACGGGAAGGCCAATGGAATATTATAATAAATAATGATCAACTTAAAAATAGTAAAGACGAGTTACATTACGTTTTTTTTTTGTAGATGTTGGCAGTCTCTGGTCTAATCATATTTTAATCAATAAACCCTTTTTTTCGGATGGGAAATCACCCTATGACTCCTCGCGCTCTGAACGGAGCGGAAGGGAGTGTCAGCCTTTTACTGAATAAAACCCATCCATGTTCCTTTATCGCCCTTTATGTTCCGGAGCCACGGTATCTCTTTCGAACAGTCCCGCGGCGTTGGCAGGCGTCGGCCCTTGCAGAGCCCTTCCTTTTGCTGACTCTCTTTGAGGCGCGCGTGGAACACGATCGCGCCGTCGACACGGCCTGTCGTCATGAGACGGACGGACAGCGAGCTAGCCCATAGCTTACCGTCCACAGGCCCGCGTCTACGGTGGCCGGAGGCTACCACGTGGCCCCTTCCACCTTAAATCGCCATGCTGTATGTATTATCATACGCTACCCTACAGATACTCATAACTTGTGTTCACTAAAATCTACTACTACAACAGCCCATAACGTCCACTGCTGGACATAAGCCTCTCCCATGATGGGAGGAATTTGCCGTAATCTCCACGCTTGGCAGGCGGATTGGAGATCGCAGTGATGAAAGACTAACAGAAAACGCTGCTGCCCATTCTCTGGTCTACGGAGGCGCAAGGTGTTCTGCCTCAGACATTAGTCGCCTTATACGACACCCGTGAGTGTAATGGGTTGGTTCTATTCTGCTCTGCCGGATACCACACGGCTATAACTAAAATCTGCAATATTATAATAATGATGTGTCTTTTCAGCGATCATTCTGCCGATATCTACTAGTATCAGCTGTTTAATTGCCAAGAGCCTCGACCGACACCAGAGGAGGCTCTTGTTGGGCAGCTGAATCAGAGGCCTAATTCAGAGAGTGGTACTTCTTGACACGGCGCATAGTTAGGAGGTTCCTCTCTCTGGAACCTTGAGCTGGGAAGCTTGGCTACTGTTCCTGGTACTGGTGTGCTACATTTTTTTTTAAGTGGTTTTCTCAATGGCCTAAATGACAAATTAATAGTTGTCTTATAATAAAGCAATTAGAAAAGTTTGAGATAGAC
This sequence comes from Xestia sexstrigata, assembly GCA_941918905.2. Classification (NCBI taxonomy): domain Eukaryota; kingdom Metazoa; phylum Arthropoda; class Insecta; order Lepidoptera; family Noctuidae; genus Xestia; species Xestia sexstrigata. Next base: position 19,152,319 of record OW799214.2, read on the forward strand.
CCATTAAAAGTTTTTTAGATGCGATCTTTCCCAGTAATCGGTTAAAAATGCTGGAAATGGAAAAGATTAAACCAGATAAAATAAAAATGCTGAGTAGCATGACGTTCATTTTCTGCCAATAACAAGTAAGTATCTCAATCAGAACAAAAAACATGACTTATCAATTTCGAAATAAGTCCTATAAATCTCTTTTGTCTTGCAAGATAAGTTAACGTATGTATAAAGAATATTTTTTGTTTCTGTTGATATATCACATCATCATTAAGCCCGTTTACAGAAAAAAAAATCGTTCGTTGACTATGCCCGAAAATTCTTGTATGTTGAGATTTTCCTAGCCATCGCCCATCAGTTTGAACTCGGAAAGCGTGAGGAGCGCGCGTGTCTCTCGCGCCAATCCCTCTGTAATTTACGATAAAAGAAAATTAATGATAAATGGTTAGTTAAAATATAAGTGGCCTGAACTAATATTGAAAAGTTTATTAGTGTTTTTATAATTAGTTACTGGAAGACATGATTGAATAGTGTTATATAATTATTAAGATGTAGAGTTTTAAATACTGATTAATTTAAATTAAAGACAATGTTTAGAAAACATAAAAAGGGATGATTAGTGAATAGTGTTTTATTTACTGTGATCGAGATGTTTCGGAGACAATTTGTTTGGACCATCGTCCTACTTTTGCTGGGTAAGCTTTTATCACATTTTTTTTTGCGGGAAAGACCCATTGAGAATTTTTTTTATTAATAACACGTTTAAAAAAACTATTTCTCATGTTGTTTTTTTTTCTACATCCGTACGTACGTCTTTTATTTTTAATCATTAAATATAATTAAAATGACAATGTATAGTATTTTTCAAAATTGTTAGTGAAACGACACTGAATAAAACATGACAATATACCTACGGTCTCAATGACCTAACGTTTACGTACCTATATACGTAATTAGTTTTTTTTTGTGACAGTATGGGGAAATCCCAATCTATTATAAGAGATACGAGGAAACTTTCTTAGGAATACCATTACCTCTTTTTAAAACATATTTTGGCATACTTGCTTAATTTCATTGGTCACTTAGGAATTGTCCATACAAATATATTTGTCATCCCGAACTTCTCGGAACAAAGATTAACTTTGATCTAGGCCAATTAAAAGGATTAATAGACGTTAATTGTAAGAGCAAGGATTAAATTAAGTATTAAGTTAGATTCATCTGTCCGGCTTGATTACAATATTCACAGCAATGAGCAATTAACGAAGCTTTTGTTACTTTTAAACTTATAGATTTTATTACTTACTTAATTTCAAATTGGCCATAGGTAGAGTATTTAGTATCCACGTGTTCACAATTATCTCTAACTTATGGGTAAGCTATACTTTCCATAAACCGGATTATCAGGCAAATCCAAACTACGACAATTTTTTTCCATTAGCAAATTCCATTTACATAAAGAAATTAATGATTCACCCTGCACACGCCATTGGTGGTCTTAAGCCCCTTTTGCAATATTAAAAAGAAAGAAACTCAGAGTTCAGTCTCTATTATTAAAGTCTTATGGTCTTGGTCAGATCATGCTAATAACGAAATTTGCCCTTAGAAAAATATGTAGGTACTGCGCATCATTTTATTGTGCAAAATTTTGCACGTACCGCCATGAATCGTTGTATAAGTTTCAATTATAATTTAATTGAGTACTCACGCTCATCCTTCGTGATCAGGTGTTTGTGAAGTACCGACACCAGCTGTTTGCTTTTAATATTAGTTATCATTTGTCGTATCTATTCAGTTATCTTGGCTGGCCCCTTGCGACGAAGCCGGAGAGCTGGCCGTGTTTTATGATCTTTAAGTAATGCCACTTAATATATCTGCATTAACATTCTTGATAACTAGATAACTGGCGTCGAGGAAGCGTACGGTTTCGTTTGTTATTCGACAAATGTATATGACTGAAGAACGCGAGTGTTTTCGACATTTTAGGAGCATTTTTGGGGCATGGATAGCAAGACTGACACCACCTTTTTTTTTTTTTTTTTTTTTTCGGATGGGAAATCATCAAATGACTTCTCCCGCTCTGGGCGGAGCAGGAGGGAGTGTCAGACTTTTAGTGACTAAAACCCATCCATGTTCCTTCATCGCCCTTTGTGTTCCGGGGCCACGGTATCTCTTTCGAACAGTCCCGCGACCCCGGCAGGCATCGGTCCTTGCGGACCCCTTCCTTTTTGCTGACTCTTTCGGTTTTCGGGTCGAGCAAGTGATATTGGGTTTTCCATTACGAAAGTCTTAGTGGCAGCCTTGAGTTCGGAAAGTAATCCGTTCCTTTGGTCCTGGCCCAGGCGTGTCAGATCAGATTGCTGTTCCATCGGGCGATAAAAGTAAAGAAACAGAGAATGCACCTGTACCTTTTAGCGTTTACACTTGTGTACTGTCACAGGTGTAGACAGTGTCTCCTGCGTACTTGGCTAACCTCCGCTTAGGCCTGAATTACTGTCACGCTGTCGGTCGATCGCGTACCGTCGGTCGTGACGTCAGCGAGAACAAAATACGGCTGTCGGTCGCCGCTGATGTCAGCGTCGCAGTATATAGAAAACAATGTATACTCGTACGCGACCAACCGTACGCGTCGGACCGTCAGCGCGACACTTATTCAGGCCTTAGATTGACCGCCATGGGCGAAAACGTAACACGTTTCAAGTTTTTTATCTTCACAATTAGCTTTTCCTGGTACCTTAAATATCATCATTCTCTTGCTCTTATCCCAATTCATATGGGGTCGCGCATCTTCCTGGTACCTACCGTACTTGGGCATTAATTTACGACCCTACACAACAATGATCACATGATTGTTTTTAATGAAATGACAACAGAAACTGTAGTAATCAGTTAACCCGCGCGTGGTCGGTAAACAGTCATCACTCATCGTATGTGTGTTTAACAGACATTAACAGTTGTTGTGTAGATGCAATGGCCGCGAACGGGTTTATTGGAAAATCTGTGAAGATTCTATGGTGTGACATCTAACAATTACAGAAAAAAATCAACCATGCGAACCCACGTATACATTATACATTAGATTTGTGAAAAAAAATATTTGCTTGTAGTTCCCCGACATGCGGCAAAGACAATTACGATGTACAGTCGTGGTCTTTTCCGCCTGACCAGGGGTCTAAAATGCCGCTTTGGAAGAATCGTAATATGAATCCGTTATGAATCACGTTAAAAATTTTAAAGTTAAGACTTTAAAATTTTTAACGTGATTCATAACGGAAAAAATTAAATTCCATTGCCATTTTAAGAAATGGCAATGGAATTTAATTTTTTAACATGATTCATATTACGATTTTTCTAAAGCGGCCATTTTAGACCCCCTGGTCAGGCGGAAAAGGCCACGTTCACCAGTTCAAAATATTTTCGCTTAAATCATGCGGAGGCACCGAGCCACGCCCCCTTAAAGTTTAGACCTATTAGAAAAGCGTCAACTTTGGCGCGCAAAATAACAATAACTCTCGTTTGGCGTGCGTCGTCAGTGCGCTCGGCCGGTATCGGTATCTTTTCATTATTTCTAAACAAAGTCAACGGGGCGGGGCTAGAGAGCGTTTCTATGTTGCGAGTGCAAACAAAAATTAGCTTAGTGGTGATCAGGTGGAGTGTCCTCGATAGTACAGTGCCCTACAAAAGTTAGTTGAAATTATTCACTTTAGAAGTTATGTTACGTCTCATTATCATCTAGAATACTAGGTTAAAGTTTTTAGTCCATGATAACTAGTATTTTAGAGTGTATTACGATGTAACGTCGTAAGTGAACATTTTTAATTATTACTTTAGGCATAACTTTTTCTTTTTTTCCAACTTTTTATCTTTCATTTTTAATTTATAACTTTAGGACTGTATTACCTATTTCTGAATAATAACTAAGGGCTATGCTCAGAGTTTCCTTGCGTGATCGAACCAGAAATGACGACATCCGCCAGAGAACCAGGGTCACCAACGTAGCCCGAAGAATTGCCAAACTTAAGTGGCAGTGGGCAGGGCACATTGCTCGCAGAACGGATGACTGATGGGGCCGAAAAGTTCTGGAGTGGCGACCGCGAACCGAAAGACGTTGCGTTGGAAGGCCTCCCACTAGGTGGACCGATGGCCTGGTGAAGGTTGCGGGAATCCGCTGGATGCGAGTCGCACGGGACCGGTCAATGTGTTGACACTTGGGGGAGGCCTATGTCCAGCAGTGGACGTCTTTCGACTGAAATGATGATGATGATGATGAATAATAACTTACGCTAGTGTACCCTAGCTAAAATATTACTAGGTACACTTATTTTATAATGACTGGTTTATTTATCAGCTACGGAACCTTTAGTTGATATAATGAAATAATAATAAGTGTGATGACTGAATTCAACATACTTTAACGTACGTACAACGTACTTTAGTACTACTTAACTCAACAGTTAATTCATTGATCTATACCGCTGATCAATCACGTTAATTTTACTAGAACGAAGAAAACCAAACCAAAGCTAGACCAACATTTATTCCAATACAGTTTTGTGTGCGTAGGACATGCTACGGCCAAAGTACGGAAATATTATAATACAGTACTCCAACTTCATACAAACGGACGAAACGCGAGCTATACCTACGCGCCTCGATCTCGGGGTGCGCTCGGGGTGCAGACAGTCACGGCTGTACCGCAGTGTCGAACGGACGGTGTGTTGTTTTTTTAACAATAACCGCGCGATTTTTTCTCTAAAAATCAGTTAATATGACGAGTAGGAAATATTGTGCTGTTTTTGGTTGTATGAATTCGTCAATAACGCATCCAGACATAAGTTTTTTTTAATTACCTGGAAACTCTGAAAGGTAAGACTATAAAATAATTTTACTTAATTTTAGGTAGGTACATAATGTGTGTCTTTTTAATGGATAAGTATTTCCTTTTATCTGACGAAAAAAAAGGTGTTTGGATTAATAAATAAAGCGAATAGAGTAACATGTTTTTTTAATTAAATCTACCAATCAAAAAACAACACGCATTTTTATTGAACACTTCCTATTCAATATACAAATTATTTCATTTATTTATATAAAAAGGATATTTACAATCACAAAACTAAATAGAAACAGAAAGTAGGCAAATGTATTTAAAATGCTGGAGACGGGCAGCCCTAACGCATGTTTACGGACCGCGCGGCTGTAGGCATTTATTTCTATCATGCGGCCGAGTTACACTACTACTACTACAACTACAACAGCCCATAACGTCCACTGCTGGACATAAGCCTCTCCCATGATGGGAGGAATTTGCCGTAATCTCCACGCTTGGCAGGCGGATTGGAGATCGCAGTGATGAAAGACTAACAGAAAACGCTGCTGCCCATTCTCTGGTCTACGGAGGCGCAAGGGGTTCTGCCTCAGACATTAGTCGCCTTATACGACACCCGTGAGTGTAATGGGTTGGTTCTATTCTACTCTGCCGGATACCACACGGCTAACTTTGACGAGTTACACTACTGTATTATAATATTACCGTGGCCAAATACTTCTATAGCTACGACCCGCATATTATGGTAAATTATTCTTTTGTATACCAATTCCAGAAATAGGTAATCTACTTATTTGGCTTCATTTAATTTTTTTTGTTTAGTATTTTTACTATTTGATCGAAATAAACATCAAAATCTGAAAAATATAACCGAACTACACATTTCTAAATCAGGTAGGTACCTAAATGTAATTCCTTAATACGCAATAGTGATACATTATGCACAATTACCACCATAACACATTACTGTCTTCTTGTATTATTTATGCAAAGTTGTTTACCGTAAACATCACACATAATTATGTTGTTGTTGTTAATATGCATGTCAGATTGTTCGCCGCGCCCACCGTCAACCCGCCCGCGCCATTGTCCACTTGAGTTCTTGCTCAAAAGAATTACAATCAGTGTCTTTATATCGTTCTTGACTAGAATATTGATGATATAATTTGAGTAAGATCATTAAATAAATATTAATGAAATTAGGAAAGGACCTGGCTCAATAACCGCACAACGCTTTACTAAAGTTACTCTTGTGTTGGTATTTTATTGAATCAATAAATGAATGGAATGGGTTCCTTCTATCTGGCAGAATCTTGATGCTGCGAATTTATATAGTTTTATTTATTTTTTGCAAAGAAAGAAAGAAAAATATTTATTAGGGACAAGCACAGGAACTACAAAAATAATAATAATAAAAAAAAGAATCTAAAACGAAATAATAAAATAAAGACTTGTGCGAGGCCAAAAAGGCTCCTATCTCAGTATGATGCTGCGATAAATGAAAAAAAAATACCGCAGCGCTGGTAAAAAAGTTTTTATTTTTCCATTTTTAGTTGTTCCCAAACAAGTCGCCATGAATTTATTGTACATGATTAACAACACATGTCATGGTAATAGGCCTATCCCTAATAAATGGAACTTTACATTTATTTATATATTTAATTAATTACAACGGTTGTATTTAAACCAATTACTGTAACTAAAACTAGAACTAAAAGAGTAAGAGATAACATAAAATTCAAATATACAAAATAACAAAGTAAAGGTTCACATATCCATTAATTTCTCTTAATACTTCTGACATGCCAATAAAATCTTTGTCCATCAAACAATCCGATTCAATCCGCAAAGATACCAAATTTTCCAAATCTGGGTATACCTATTGTACACATCTGCGTACCCCCTCAGAGCATACAGGCGTGATGTTATGTCATGATGTTGGATAAACAATAAACATCCAAGCGATTGCAGCAATGACGACAGATTTGTCGTCTATTTTTGAAGAGTTCTATTGGATATCTCCGAAGAACAGCATCAGATCTTCACCAAATTTAAATGGGACCACATCAGGAGTATACTCTTTCAAATAAAAAAAGAACTTTGAGAATCGGTCCACAAATGGGGTAGTAATCGGATAACATACATAAAAAAAAATACATACACACGAACATCCTCCTCCTCCTTTTTTGAAGTCGGTTGAGAATACAAATCTTTCCTCTCTATAATATATTATAGTGTAGATGACCGCTGGTCAAGGTTCTAGCAGTGTTGTTGGTCTTTGGGTCATTATCACTTCAATTTTGACAAACGTGAGGGTCGGTTTGTGTTGGTCAAATATAAACAACGCCGTGAAAGACCTTGAATGGCCGAAGTTTTCGAATCAGCACAAAGCCACACACTTTTCGCAATAGGGTATAAGCATGATTTTTTTTTATTACTCTAAACAAAGCGTATTATAGCATCAAATAAAAAAATAGAAATAGCAAAGAGATTTTTTTTTTTTTAATATCAATAAAAATACTAAGTTATAACCATTTGAAACTGCTGATTAGACAGAGAGATCCGATACAGCGAATGACGTCATTCGCTGCATCGACGTACAAAATCCATACTAAATTCCGTTTATCTAGAAAGATATAGAAACAAAAGTTTAAATGGTTATAACTTTTGTGTTGTTTGGCCGATTTATATATTTTTTTCGCTTTTTGTCATTATTTTTATTGTACTTTAACATTCAGTATCGAAATAAAAAAAGAAAATTTGTGCATATTCCCTATTGGCCGTGATTGTACATTTCTTACATGTACAAAATACAAATATTTTAGTAGGCATGTCGTGGTCAATACACTATAGTACTGCTTCACACCGTAATAAAATCTTACTTACTTAGTTTTTTATGGTGTAATCTTTCAAGGAAGTTGGAGTACCTATCTTGCCCGCTATAACACGGGACTTAAACATAAGAAAGGTGGGTATTATTCCACAATTTATCCATATCATACCAAGAACTCTCCGTGCCTCAGAAAGCACGTTAAAACGTTAGTCCCGGCTGATCTTTGACAGTCGTTACGGGTAGGCAGAAAATCTGACAATCAGTCGAATCACATTAACTGGTAACTGAAGGTAATATAGGAAATCGCTTCATGTAAAATACGGTATTCAGCTGCATCCGGTTAGACTGGAAGCCAAGTCAAACATAGTTGGGAGACCAGTATGACGACCCGAATGGCGCAGCGGTACTGAGGCTGCCTAAGGTATTAGGCTCCCGGGTTCGAATCCTGGTAGAAGCAAATGTTTGTGATGAACACGGCCATTTGTTTCAGAGTCATGGATGTTTATATGTATTATATGTATGTATTTACAAATAAAAAGTATCTATGTAGTATATCAACTATCTGGTGTCCACGACACAAGCGTCGTTGCTTAGTGTGGCGCTTATTATGATTATTACCAGCCAGATGATGAGTCTGCTAGTGAGATATTAGATACCTGACATATGGCACGTTCTATATGTGTGTTGTGTCATCAATATGTTTACATTTTCCATACAATGGTCCATAATATCCATGGCTGCTAATCGGTGCTCAATAAATTGTACAATGATTGATGACGTGCGTACGAGCGGTGACTGGATCTCATTCATAATAACTATAACGATCAATTATGTTGTACAAGTCTCATTCTACAGGCTTGATAGTAATTGCACCGTTTGTTTTGGAAATAAATTGTCTTGATGATCCCCACCGTCATTGTTGGCAGCCTTTTGTTGTACCCACTGCTAAATATATTCCTCTTCTTATGCCATGCTACCCTGGTATGCACGAGTCTCATCCAGTCTTCTTGACAATTATCTGTACATTTAAACAAATAAATAAAATTGAAGTGTCCATTTGTAGTTTCAAAATATCAGTTTTATACTGAATGCGTATATAAACTTCTTCTTGAATTTTTTGTCTGTCTGTCTGTTTGTTCCGGCTAATCTCCGAAACAGCTAAACCGATTTGGACGGGACTTACTGGCATATAGCTGATGTTAAAGTAACTTAGGCTACTTTTATTTTAGGGTTCTGTTCAACAAATTAAAACCCTTGAAATTGTTAACAAAATCCGATACAAATAAGGAAGTAAGTAGGTAATATAATAATTTCACGCGAAGGAAGGCTGCGGGCACAGCTTGTAGGTAATAAAATACTTGCCTATGTATCATCAACAATAAAAAATATAAAATGATGACTAGTATGAAATGATGGATGATGATGATCAGCCTATTAATGTTCCCACTGCTGGGACACGGGCCTCCTCTCTATGAGAGGGAATGGGCTATAATCCACTACACGGGCCCAGTGCGAATTGGTAGATGTCACATGTCTTCGAATTTTTTAGTTTTAGGACATGCCGGTTTCCTCACGATGTTTTCCTTCACCGTTTTGAGAGCAGTGGTGATGAAATAAATTACACAAAGTAATACGCCTTTCTGGGTTCGAACCTACGACTTACTGTTCGTAAGTCGGGGCCGCCACCACTGGGCCACCGCTGCTCTCGAATGATGATGATGATGATGATGATGATAAATGATGATTTTACGTATATCCAAAAAAATCTTTTAGATTTTCAAAAATGATGAAATTACGTTGGTGTTGCATTTTCAACTTTCTAAGTTTAATTATTCTAGACTTCTAGAGCAACAGGTAGTTTATTCTAGAAAAGTAACAAACAGGTGCTAGCGTACTTGTTTTATTATATTTTATTGCATGTATATAATACAATGCAATAAAATGATAGCATCTAAGTCCATGTATTCGGGTGTGCGTGCAAATTGCTCTGCCCTACAATTTGCCGCCCGCTGAGCTGGTCAGCCATACTTGTAGTCTGATGACCTGTCACGTGCCGCATTGTACTACATTGTTTATTGTATTCAAGTAGTTTAATGTCTAGACCACAGATTCCCAAACTATTTTTTCTGGTAGACCACTTTCATAATGTTCTGCTCTTGGTGGACCCCTGCTGCATTATGTTCAAGCCCGTGAACCAAAAAAGAAAAGCAAATTTGCAATATTATTTTTTCGCGCTGTCTGATAAGATTGCATGAGGACCGTAGCTCCAAAGATTTATTTTGGCAAAAAAACTGAAAATTAGAATCTTATTGTTTCGAAATGCTTTTTTTAAAGTCTCAATACGACCATTTTCACCGAAATACAACTTGTCATCAACGGAACATTTGTTTTTTTTTTTAGTAGGTATCGAAACCAGATAAATTTTCGTGAACCCCCATTTACAACTTGTGAACCCCCATTTTTTTTTCACGCCTACGTAGACCCCCGACGTGTCTCCCTGGGGGTGCCCACCTGGACCACTTTGGGAATCACTGGTCTAGAGCTCTAGACGATCCACCTTGATACAATCTTAACGAGTATCCTAGCGGTATGTAAACTAAAACATAAAATGAGAACTTGTTTGTTACCAACTTTTTGGAAAGCTTTCCGATGACAAACTCTGAAGGCGATTTTATTTTTCACATGCTACAGCTGGCCACATAGACCAGTATGGAATATGGAAAAAGCACTCTAATTATCAATCGAAAATGCTCACGTCATAATATCTGCTTTTTTTAAAAAGTCGGTGGGCTATTATTTTGTTCGTTGAAATCTCTACTTTCTGATGGTGTACAAAAAAACAGGTCAAGTGCGATTTGAACTCGCGTGGAGAGGGTTCCGTATAATGCCTATTTTCCGTAAGTTAACGTATTATATATATATATATATTGAGTTTACCACTTTATTTTCAATTGGTAGAATTCTTATAGTCAGATTCCTGTAATTTACAAGCAATGAACTATATTTTGTATTTTTTATTTTGTATTTCCTTTGGGAACATTCTACCGGGACACAAAAGTATCAAATACCCTAATCCAGCATAAGGGCATGGAAAGGTAACGGACAGACATGCATGACGCAGTTTCTTACGAATTTATAATAATAATTATATAAGAAAAAAGGCCGGTAACTTTTTTCCTTTGGAAATAATTAAAGGAAACAAATTATTGCAGTGTTGTTGTTAGCAACAATTAATTTTTCAATTTAATATTATTAATAATTAATAATTAATATTATTTAATATTATTTTTTAATTTAATTAATCTTTAATTTTTTTTTTTATTAATTTTGTTTAGTTTCATTTACGGTGACGAGTCGGGGCATATCTCTATTCAATCTACTATCAATAGTTTAGGCGGTTTTAGGGTTGGCTCCGAAAAACATTTTTAACAATCAGCCTATACTTAGGTACTTCTTTTATCTAGGTAACGACTAACGTAACGTTCATCAAAAGGTTTTTTTACGATTACGGATAGCATTTTTTGCAATCGTTAATCGTGTTGCGTGATATTTCGCGCATCACAAGATTACAAATATAAAAATAGTTCCATTCCGCAACGCAATCATCCCGATTAATGCATTTATAGCCTAGTGGTGTGACCGTCGGACTGACAAGTCATAGGTCTCGAGTTCGAACCCAAGGCTTGCTTCGGTGAAGGAAAACATTCGTGAGGAAACCAGCATGCCTGGAGAGATATTTCTCGACGGCATGTAAAGCCAAGTCAGAGGCCCATGGGCGGCATAAAAACTTTGACACCAGGTGCACACTAAAAACTCGATAAAGAAGAAAGCATACCTAATGCAATTAACAATCTCATGCAGTAATAATGACATTACATGCGGATAATTCCACTTCAAAATCCTCCTGACAATCTACTGCATAAATAATGCAATTAACAATACTTACTTATGTGGTACCTCTACAAGCGATAAACTAACCGGATGGTTGTTAACACCCAAAAATTGATTATCAACATCGATACTCGAAAAAGATATCGATAACCGAAAATAGAATCTATTTGCTGTCATTACAAACAGTGGATGAATAAATTGTTATCTGTGCCTGATATAGTAATGATTAATATTGATAACTTTAAATGGCCTGATGCTTACGGTTTGTGATTTGGACAGTCCTCTGGAGATAATGATTGATGATAAAATAACTAGGTGTTTCCAATACGTAGCGTTATCTCAAAAGGTATTTATGACGGAAAAAAATATCAGCTAGTATTCTTTATTCATTCAGAGTATGTAGATCATTTCAGTTTTTGTTCAGGATTGGTTTCATTTTGCCACTATGTTCTAGAGATCGCAATAGGTAGGTACTGCAGAGCATGAGACACTGGATTCGATTCCCAGGTTAGGTGAAGTGTTATTAGGTATTAGCATGGCATCACAAAGTCTATAATAGGCGAGACGACAAAAAAAAACTAATTAGTCCGTCAGTTAGATTATCAAAAAATATTTGACACGTATTCATACAACGCTTTTAAAATTCTCAATACGTCACGCCTAGGTATAATTTTTAGCTAGTTCTGACGTCACGAGCCCCCACTCCCGAGTTTTGATGCGTTTTATCTTTGTCAATATTCGTTGACTTACAAAAACAAAAAATACGTGTCCATTAATTTCCAATACTCTAACTGACGGACTAAATAGATTTGCAATTTTTTGATACTGTCGTCATGCCTATTGTGCCCGTTTGGTGGCAAAGGCTCCGGCGAAATGCAGTTACTTTGCAGTAAGTACTTTAAGTACACCATGGTGTATTTGAGCCTATTGCAATCAAACACAATTACAGACTGTGTGATTATGATAATTGTCTGTGGTTAACACGAGTTGAACAATAATTGAATGTAGATTAATCTTTGAGAAACCGTTGTTTGTCGTAAGTACGATTTTCCTTTTGAAAAAAAAAGGTAATCCCAGCCAAAGTAACACATTGCAAAATACTTTAAAGTACTTAGTACCTATCCAAAATAACTTTTATTGACGTAGGTTATTTTTCAATGACACATCGGAATTCGGACATATCTCACGGTAACTCACCAGTCACGTAGCATCCGATAAAAGATAATAAATAACAAATAAGCCGGATGTTATTTAGTTTAGTTACTTTAACTGCAAAGATCCAATATTTTACTAAATATATTAATTTGCCATGGGACACTTCCGTGATTTTTCAGACCGAAAAAGAAGTCGTTTCCCAGTAAAAATGTTTTGTGCGCAATATGTAGGTAGGAACCTATTCTCACATAAAATGGCGCCAATCAAATTAGGTAATTTGTTTGGCGCCATTTTATGTGAGAATAGGTGAAATCATAACAAAATAATAAAACCTAGTAGTGGAAACTATTTAACTATTTTACCTAACCTAACCTGCAAAGTGAGTCCGACCACCTTCGGACGAATACTGACCGTTTTATTACTATTGGCGCCGCAATAAAACCACGTCATTTCGTCAAGTAACTTTCAGTTTCAGAGGCCCTAGCATAAACGTGCGACGTAAACTTAACCTAATACGTTATGGAAATCTTTGAACCGACCGCCAGGCGCCAGCGGCAGCATCCAACCTGAGCAGGTGGGCCGCTGACGATCCAATCTGGCTAGATGGGGTATAATTCGATATTTTTTTGTAACATTATTCGAAAATTAAATACAACGGTATCCTATATTATTTTGGTTTCAATTTTTGCGACAAGAACAATTAATTAGTATCCATAAATACGAATAAAGTCTTAAAAGTAACCTGGATAATAATTATCATGTACGAAACAAATATTTTTTTAATTGAAAGATCGTTCGAAATGAAGTGAATTGTTTCGTGCGTTTCTGCTAAGCCCCACACTGTACATTGACATACTTAAAACCTTCTTCAAACTGTTATTTATACAACAAAAATGTAGCCCATCACTACGTCAGCTACGATTAATGTTTCTATGTCACAAATACTTTAAAGCTGCTGAAATACCCTTATCAGATATCGTAGTTCCTCAGTATACACAAATAATGCGATGACGTCATAGGTTCTTGTAATAAATCAGTTTCAAATAAAACTAACAAAAACTGTAAGAAAATAAATAATCACGAGACTCATGTAGGTAAGTGGGTAGGCTGTTCTTGTTGCGAAGGTTGGCTATCAAGTTCGTAGCAGGCAGCTACGGCGTAGACGACTGTGCTACGGGCTACGCACTGAAGAAAGCGAAAATAGAAAGTTACTGGTGTCGATTCTGTTGTGCACAAACTAAACTTAATTTAGGCTATTGCTATCTTTTACTAAAAGGCAGTGCGAGAAAAGGACGGCTATAGCTATGAACTAAGTTTATGCCTTGCGCTTTACCGTGTTTTTAGTCGACATGTTTTTACGTGCACCCTTCATTTGTATGGACATATTAGTTCCAACTAAATTTGACAGCTCTAAATTACGTCCGTCTCTTTCTCCGTTTTATTAGAGAGAAAAAGATAGCAATGGCCTAAATTAAGTTTAGTTTGTGCACACAGAATCGGCACCAATATCTACCTAAATTCATAATAGTTGTTATTAGATGCTTAGAATATACAATTTCGTGTCTGGTTTACAGCAACATGCGCCCCATCCTACACAAAAAATAAAATTGAAGTGTTTGTTTGTTATAATAAAATTACAGCTTTTTACTGAATGCAATTATGAAAGTATACACGGTACTTAATCTTAATTACCTAATTTTTGTCTTTCTGTCTGTTTGTTCTGGCTAATCTCCGAAACGGCTGGACTGATTTTGACGGTTTTACTGGTAGATAGCTGATGTTATAAAGACTCATCATCATCATCATCAGCCTATAATGTTCCCACTGCTGGGACACGGCCTCCTCTCAATGAGAGGGTTATAAAGACTACTTTTATTTAAAAAAAAATTAGGGTTCAGTGGAAAAAAATACAACCCTTGAAATAGTTAACAAAATCCGAATCAAATAGGGAAGTACATATTTGGCCAAATACATAATTGGGTAAATGTGGATGTAGGTACTTTAGGAACAGACCAAAGAACCACATCTGTATTCCCCGATATACAAAAATTTACACGTAAATGTAATTCTTCCAGAGTTTTTTGGAAATTTTGTACGTACCTTACGTACAAAATAACAAATGACGCATTAGCTAGTCTAGTACGCTACGCATTTTGTTTATTTGTGTCTTCTAACGATAACTGCGCGTTAGGTGATTAGGAAAATTGAGTGCTTCCCACCACAGACAGTTTGATGGAAACTAATGAGGTAGTCAAACACAAGTGACAGCCTGGAGGCATAGTTAGAGATTTTATCATCAAGGCCTTTTAATAAAGTTCCCTTTTCCTTAATGTATTCGAGGTTTGTAGGTAAATATTATAAGTGGTGCGTTGAAAGAGCTTTCACGAATGACGAATCTATGTCCGGCGCACCTTCAGCTTTTAGCTCAGCTTTCAACTTTGCTGACATAACGAATCAGCCAATAACTGCTAGTTATTTTATATTTCTATATTTTTATATTTTTTCTATTTCATCACCACTGCTCTCAAAACGGTGAAGGAAAACATCGTGAGGAAACCGGCATGTCCTAGAACCAAAAATTCGAAGACATGTGACATCTACCAATCCGCACTGGGCCGCGTGGTGGATTATAGCTCATACGCAAAATACGCGCTTTGACGTGGAGTTGCGGACACCAGCCCGTTATACAATATACAATAACTGTTAGTTTCAAGAAAGCTCCAGGTATTCAAAGAATCACACGAGGGAAGGGCAACGAGGTAACTGCGTAATGCAAATGTCATTAATTTTGAGTTCAATAAGATTGATTCACTACAAATTATTAGGGGACGAATTTTTCAAGTTATATAAATTAATGGTATAAGCACCTTCAAAATATTTGGTATGTGACTATGAGTGTAATGAGCATGTGTGTTTGTGTGTGTGTGTGAGTTTGTGGGTGTATCGGGGTGTAATTGACGATAGTTAGAAACAGTAACATAAAAAAATCCTAGAGCTAAATATTGTATTGTAAAACGGGCTGGTATCCGCAACTCCTCGTCCAATGCGCGTATTTTGCATACGTTTGTGACAATTGATCATTATTGATCCACCCATGCTCCCCGAGAAAGGCCAGCAACGCCTTGATGCTGGCGATCTTGCGGAGAGTACCTGGGTTACCGAAGTACTTTGCCAGAGTCAAAGATTCTAGTCACATAAAATATATACAGATCCATTTTAGTACTTACTTCCTACAAAATAATCGGCATTATTAAACTCTTATTGGAAGTATCCGAGCAGCAATAACATTGTACTACCCGCCTACAGCCATGCAGAATAAGCAACCGTATGATAGTAAAATATCCATGCGCATCAAATGAACGTATACACGTTAATTTATTATGCAGACGGTACTGTTTTATGAATATGTCCGAATAAAACGGGTTTACTGCCGGACGCACTTTTTCGTTGATCGTCCATAAACACGGACAAATATTTGGAGAATAATTTATTTTCCTTGAATATAGATTGGATGTCGGTTATAACTTACTTAATCACTATAGCGATTACTTATCTACAAAAAATAACAGCATCAGCTTCATTGCGTATTCGGGAATTTAGTAACGCCCATATTGTCATGAAAAAAAAATAATGTTTACATCAGCTGTGTAATTAGAACATGTTTTTGAAGTATCAATGTTGTTACGTCCTGAATATTTGGCTATCTGATAATATTGCAATAAAGTCACTTCTGTGTTGGCGTGATTACATTCACATAACTATATTTACATGACTTAGTCGCAAGTGCGATTGCTGAGCAAGCGGTCCTGGGTTCGATAGCCAGATCGGGGAAAATGTCATTGGGTTTTTTCATCATGAATTTCTCAGTAGCCTCAGTCAACATCAACCAGCCACAAGTCGGGACTTGTGCCCGGTTGATGTTAAGAGGCTCGCCCCTATTACATTATGGGACGTAAACTGGCGAAGTGAGGGTGTACTCCAGGGTACACCTCTGCCTATCCCTTCGGGAATTAAAGGTGTGATGTTCATGTTATGTATTATAACCTCATCAAGCCATTATTTTGAATGCATTGTCTGTCCATTAACATTAGAGAACCCACAAGATATCATATCAGCGAAAACGCTGATGGGACGATACCTATGACATAAGATACCGAAAAGCTTACTTCAATCTTGTTTGAATGTCGCTGTAACAAGTAAAATGTTTTGAAAGCGATTGCTACTTGCTTAAGACCTCTGAAAGCATTAACTAGGTCCCTTTAAAATATTCCTAATAACTCCGAGTTTGACTGAAAGGAGCATAAATCGATGTATACATTCAGTCAAAAAAGTATCGGGAATGGATGATTTGTTTATGGTTCCAAATTCAAATTTTTGTTTTTTTGTAGTTGTTAGATTGGCACAACTGTTTTCCATTTTGGCGCGGAGTTTGAGTTGCATCTGTTATTTATATTAAATACAGTGCTGGTTTTAGTAATATCATATATAGTGTGTATTGCGAATTTCATAATGGACAAAAATATCGAACAAAGAGTTTGTCTTAAATTTTGCATCGCCAATGGAATTTCGTGTTCGGAGTCACTGAAACTGTTACAGAAGGCTTACGGTGAATCGACTTTATCAAAAACTCGTGCTTATGAGTGGTTCAAAG
The DNA here is from genome assembly GCA_941918905.2 of Xestia sexstrigata. Lineage (NCBI taxonomy): Eukaryota > Metazoa > Arthropoda > Insecta > Lepidoptera > Noctuidae > Xestia > Xestia sexstrigata. The sequence continues at coordinate 19,169,668 of OW799214.2, forward strand.
CGCAAGCAAGTGATGGAAGCTTTGCCTCGCTCTGGTAGGCCGTCAACCTCTGCAACTGAAGTTAACATCGCAAAAGTGAAGAAAATAGTGACTGAAAATCCCCATTCAACTCTGAGAGAGATAGCCGCCGAACTTTCTGTATCTCACGAGTCGATCCGTACCATTTTAACTAATCATTTGGGTATGAAACATGTTGCTGCTCGGCTAGTCCCAAAAGATCTGAATTTTCTCCAAAAACTCAATCGCATGAAAGTCGCTGAGGACATGCTAGAACGAGTCAGTTCGGACCCAACATTCATGAAACGCATTGTTACTGGTGACGAGACGTGGGTTTACGAGTTTGATAAAAAGGCCAGATTTGTGGAAAGAAAATTCTTGAATTTTGCACCACGACAATGCGCCTTCGCACAAGGCTATCATTGTGAACGAATTTTTGACCAAACACTCAACAAATACCATCCAGCAACCACCATATTCACCAGATATGGCTCCTGCTGACTTTTTTCTTTTTCCTAAACTCAAATTACCACTTCGTGGCACCCGTTTTCAATCGATAGAAGACATAAAGGAGAATTCGCGGCGAGAACTGAACTCAATTCCGGAAGCAGCGTTTAAAAATGTTTTGATAAATGGATTATTCGTTGGCGCAAGTGTATCGTTTCTAAAGGAGCATACTTTGAAGGTGATAAAATAAATTTGGATGAATAACAGACATTTTGTGTATTATTGTTCTTTTCCCGGTACTTTCTTGACAGAGTAGTACTTAACGTCAATTTACTCGCACCAAATTCTATGCCGACGATTTTTCAATGTTTGTTTTCATTTAGTCTGGTATAATAGATATACTATGCTATATATATATGGTATCTATGCAAAATATACATATATATTACCGACGGCTTATTCCTGAAATCTCCCCTAACAGTCCAAGTAAATGTGGAAAATTGAAATCTAAAAACAAAGTCTAGATTACCCCTGATATTCCCCCTTAGGGGGGAAAACTGGAATCGAAAAAAATCTTATTTCACAAATCCCCATGAAAGTGCTCCCGAAAGGGAAAACTGGAATGTAAAAAAAAAGTCTATAATTCACCCCTGCCTGGGGTCCTTAAACCCTAGCTTTTACGCATCTCCTCTCCTCTCCTGACCGGTTCGCACATCTCCGCTCGTGTCCGCTTCGGTGGAGTTCGCCTGAGTACCACGGAGTGCCTTAAGGTCGTGTCGCGGGTGACTCGTGGCGGTTCTTAAACATTTGCTTTCTCCACAGTTACTGCTGCGAGTAGCCTGTTGGTAATAGGGGGATTTCAGGAATAAGCCCCACCGAACAGAGGTGCAAAGAGGCACGCCACTCACCGCTCACCGCTCACCGCACGCCGCTCACTTCTACGCGGGCCTAAATAAATAATTATGAGACATAGATCTCCTCTCCGCATAGATCTCCTCTCCGCTCAACCGTTTCCACTAAAGCTAAGCGGAGACGAGAAGTGTAAATAGCATAGAATAGTTTACAATTAACGTGCACTCCTCTCGTCTTTTTCTCCGCTTCGGTGGAGTCCAGCCCTAACGAGCGTAAAGGCGCTGTTAGATACAAGGGGCGCACGCGCGCGCATCGCCCGTAGCTGTGAACGGGGTCTAAACCTACAACATAAACAATAGTACTAGGTAACGTAACGTAAGGTGTCTAAATGTTAGCCGCAGCAACATCGTTTTTGCAAATGGTATGCCATCACGGAAGTACTTAAAATAATAAATATTAATGTGCAGATTGTGTTGTCTCATTAGTTTGAATAGGCTTGCAGACGGCTCCTATAATAATGCAAATATCAAGGCGCGTATTAATCAATTTGCTTATGAACGCAATCAATTGTCTGTTCACAAATATATGTGGTCATTTACTTATGATAATTTACTAATGCGAGCTGTGTCCACATTGGTTGAAGCTCTTTTAGGTTCTTTATCTGTTAGTTCAAGGCTTTTTGGAGGTGGGATGAAATTGACGGAGAATCTTCTTGAACAAATTAACATTTATTTGTGTTCTAAACTCAAAAACATTTGAATTTTATATTTTTCATATTAGGCTGTTTAGCGGCTTTATACCTTTGCTTCTCCTTCAACCTGGCGACAGCAAAGCGAGGAAAAAAAGAAAATATAAATCATAATATCCTAATAATTCATGACAAAAATATTTGTCGTTTTTATTTTATTTTTTCAAAAGTGTACTGAAAAACGTCGTTTGATACACGTGGACATTTGTTATTGCAGTTCTCGGCTCAATAACAACCCTCCCCTGCGGCTCGAGTGTTAATTCCGCCTCGAATACAATAACAAACTTTCTCCACTTGAATCAAAATGAAGAAATAAAATAACAAATAAATAAATACAATAACAAACTTCTTATCCTTCGATCAACAATTAGCAACATTGTTGATCGAAGGTTATGAAGGATAATTATAAGAAATAAAATGACGTCACTCTATAGCGTGTTTTTGTTTTTTTTTTTTAAACTACATACTATACCTACCTAATATTATTAATTTTTGTGTTTGACTTGGATTATTCTTCTTCAATCTAAGACCCTTTAAGCGTTTCTTGGTATACAATATCATAATTATCATAACAACTCAAGTAAACATAATCATACCATGCCCAAATGTGCGTCAGTTTTTTTTTTAGTTTATCTTGTTTGACCAAAAAGGTTTTGCTTGTAAACTTGTCGAACATTTAGCGAGATCACTATAAAGTGCCTTCATACATTTACAGATTTAATAATAAATGTCAGATCTGTTGCCACGCTGTTTTTGTAAAAAATATATTTGTTTTAACAAATCAAGCACTTTAGCTCTCATAAAAATGTATTATGCATTATCTTGTTTGTTAAATATAAAGACATAGATAATCGAGGTTATTTTTAGTCGGTGAAGTTTTCGTAATAGTTATTTTGTCGAGTTTATGACATAAGTAATCTGAATATCATGATAATCTGAATATCATGAAGATTATTACAAGTGATATTTAACTTTCATCTCTCCTACGATTTTGTAGGAAAAAAAATGTTTTGGTTACTTTATAGCGTCACTAGTTTCTGCCAGCGGCTTCGCCCGCGTAAAGTTTGGTAATTGTCCCATGGGATCTTACTACCGGGATAAAAAGTATCCTATGTTTTAATCTAGGTTATAAACTATCTGTGTGCAAAATTTCATTCAAATCCGTTAAAGAGTAACAAACATTCATACATCCATAGCCATAGCATCATTAGCCGTGTGGTATCCGGCAGAGTAGAATAGAACCAACCCATTACACTCACGGGTGTCGTATAAGGCGACTAATGTCTGAGGCAGAACACCTTGCGCCTCCGTAGACCAGAGAATGGGCAGCAGCGTTTTCTGTTAGTCTTTCATCACTGCGATCTCCAATCCGCCTGCCAAGCGTGGAGATTACGGCAAATTCCTCCCATCATGGGAGAGGCTTATGTCCAGCAGTGGACGTTATGGGCTGTTATAGTAGTAGTTATAGTATACATCCATACTCACAAATTTTCGCATTTATAATATTAATAGGTTGAGAGTGTCTGGCGGGCTGCCGAAACAGCGTGATGAAGTAGAGGCATGCATTTTTATGAAACTCCGTACAAAGCTAAGCCAGCTGAAGGTCTAAGTGTTACCACTGACGATTACCCTACCATGATAGCACGCAACAAACCAAATACTGAAACAAAACATGTATTAGAACTTCAGAGCTATTTCGAAATCAATTTATGGAAACTGTCTGAGATACAAGGTGCTTCATGCAATTCAGAGTGCATCGTCTGCAGAACGTCAATGTAATGCGCATCAGACAATTATTTAGGCGAAGCGGGAGTGTAACTTACCTGTAGGTACATACCCTATAATATGTCTAAACACAGAGAGAGATACTTACATTATTATCAATTTTAAAGTTGCTGTCGCTCTGACAGTAACCTTTTCACATGTTTACGGCTGAACGGGTTTTTGTTTTGGAACACGTTTTGCTTTTTTTTTTTGTTTATTCTTTTTACAAACCTTTATTTACCTTGCACTGTTCCTATGTTACTTGGTACCTATGTAAGCTGTCCCCTTCAAAATTAGCAAACTATTTTTTTGACCACTTCTTGGCATCCGATTGAGCTGAAATATTCACATTTAGTTATGGTGACAATACATGTTTATGTCAGACATGACTTGATCCTGTAGCCAGGATCGCCTCGTCACGAGAGGACCCCTCAGCGGTTAATAGCACGGACACGAAACTTTGTATACACATTCAATGTTGATGGATAAACTTAATTTTCATCTTTTCATTTTAATAAGGCCTTTTTACAAGTTCAGTTTTATAATTAACATAAGTAGATAGCGGTCGCGAGTGAACCCACGCACAAAAGCCAGTATTGTATAAATATAACTATTTTTTAAGGCACTTATTAAGTACGGTACTTTATTTAATTGGCTTCAGGGTGCAATAAAAGACCTTCCACGTGTGTGTCGGACGGACACGGACTATAGTGCTTGATAGGCACTCCCTAGTGGACTGTCCATCCATGATACCAATTTAGCAGTAAATGCATTTACCTCGTTTAACAAACTTTGTTGTAACTTTTAAGACGTTATTGGCTTACCTGTTATGACATTGGGATAGGTATTCGGAAAATTTTCTATTAGTATATATGTATCTATGAGAAAAAGGATAGTTTGTTTGATTAAAATTACGGTTAAGGCGGTTCCCCGAGCAAAATTAGCAACTCTATTTGTGGTGGTTCAAACTTCCTTTGAAATACAGTTAGAATAAAGTTCTAATCAGCTTGCACTACAAAGTGATTGTTACGTCAGTCACTGCAGGCCGAATAGTGCGAAATGAGTGGTTTTTATTCTTTATAAAAACAAATTTACGTCTTTTGGAAAAAATAAAACGATAATTATGTTAATTATTAAATTGTCTATCCATTATTATAAGTAGCAAATCAAAATAATGGTTACTTTACGAGGAATAGCATTTTATAAATCATTATTTCTCATTTCGGTGGTTTCTTTGTGAGGGGATTTATTAAACATTAAGCTACTTAAAAAAAAAAGAAACGACAATTTTGGAGTCAAGAATATGTAGTAATTTAATGTATTTTTTATTAGTTGGTATTTCTTTTGGATAAAGAGGCGTAGGCTCCAAAAAACTGCTCGTTCAAGGTCATTTGCTCGGGGAGGCGCCTTTAAGATTACTTAGATTATGCTCCTGAAAAATAAGTACCACCATTATGCTAAAATTGCGAAGATATTGAAATATGGTTGTCCGCGGTTGTCCGTAAATCAGCGCCTCGACATCTGGGGCGCGCCTGTCGTTTGTTTTTGTTGTCTATTTACTTATCGTTCTCAGAACTTGTTATACATAATTGAATTACCTAGATAGTATTTAATTGCCACTTGATAATTCATCAGATTCCAATTTTCTTAATTTTTTCTCAATTTAACTGTAAAATTAATAGGTTTCAAAAATATGTAATGCTGAGTACACACTGGTGAAACGTAACGTGTAACTAATGTAGCACACACTGAAACAAATTCGCTGTGTTGTTGGGTTACATTTCATGTTGCATTGCCTAAGTCTGGACGGCTCTTATGTGTTACATTTCACGTTACGTTACATTACACAAATGTGTAATAAGTAGTACATAGATAGATAGAGGTCAAATATTTTCACATCAAATTATGATGTTGAAAGCCATCTCGACAGGTAATTTATTTTTAACATTTTTAAGAAATAATGTGCAACATTATTCAAGTTTTAATGATGTTGTAAAATGTTTTTCCGTAATAAAGAAAACGAGAGTGCTTTTTAATCATAACATCCGCCGCATTCTGCATGCTTTGTTGCCTGTAACTGTCGTACCTACTTGAAATGAGTCGCCCTTGTTTCATCGAAAAAAATTGCCAAATTATCACTTCCAAAGCAATTTTCTGCATAATTTCATTTGTCAAATTATTACTTAGCAAATAAACTCTTCACAAATAATTGTAACGCAACCTAATGTTTGGCAAGTGAACGTTTAAACGAATCATTCCCCCTGCGTCGAGTCCCTTTACGTCGACTCGTGATTTTTCTTGGTATTGATGCACTGTGTTTTGTTTCGCCTCGACATAGCTGTCACAGAGTACAGTCACATTAAACACGAAATACGGCTTTTTTATTTAATAAAGTTATTTTGCTCATCCGGTGATCCGTATTTTAAAAAATACATTAATAACCCACCAAAAAGTACTAGGCTAGCATAAGTTCAAGGAGTTGTGTATTTTTATATTGCCTTGGGCAAATTCTGCAGTTTGGTAAGAACAGCTTTGCAAGCTGGACTGGGCAGCATTTGGAAAACTTCGTCGGGTCTTCTCGCCACTTATTCCACAGAGCCTTAAGACTAAGGTGTTCAACTAGTGCGTCCCGCCTGTTATGACTTACGGGGCCGAAACGTGAACACTTCGGTACGGCTGGTCCATAAATTCAAGGTCTCTCAGCAAGCTATGGAACGGGCTATACTTGGAGTCTCTCTGAAGGATCGCATCCGGAACGAGGTGATCTGTCAGAGAACCAGAGATGTCCACAAAGGGCCGCGCGCGGCCATATAACCGTTGAATGTTGGGGTAGACGTGTTCTTGAATGGAGACCGCGAATCAGCAAGCGTAAGGCGGCTCCACTTCTGGCGCAGTGAAGCGCATCTTCGCAGTGTGGCTGGTAGCAAATGGATAAGAGTTGCTGAGAATCGAAAATCGAGGAGGTCGTATGTCCAGCAGTGGACTACTGTAGGCTGATGATGTAGTACTTTTGTTAGGGTATAGAACTTAAGCACAACGTGTCGCGAACAGAAAACAACTATCTTTAATATATCCCTTCACGAAGCCCTTAACCAAGTATTCTGTTAATCAAACTAAATACGTCTACGCAAAAAATATTGCTGGGAAACTACTTTTTTTTTAAGGTGAATAGACACATTTTACGTTAAAATTAAATGTAACATACTCAAAACATTTTGACGATGAAAACATTGAATACTTGAATAGTGTGGGGTCGTGGACATATTTAAAGAAGTAAATTAAATAAATAAATAGTAAATCTGAAGTAAATTAATTTACTATTTCTTATTATAGGGACTCTATGAGTTTTAAAGAATTTTTTTCTTTTTCTTTTCCGCGCACGTTTTCCACAAGATCTACGCAGTAAACAGATAAAAAATTCTAAGCTTGCTAGGTGCAAGCTTAGAATTTTTTGTTCTAAACCTGAACGGCGGAAGGTTTTACTAGCAGCTCCAGACCAAACTGGCATCAACATCGTCAACAGTCAGATAAGACATACTATCCGTAAACACCAGAGAAGAAGGAAGCAAGACTTAATTATGGCAACCATAGAAGCACATAAGGGGCCCAAAGTGTTTCGAGAACAATTTAGTCCTGGTAACCTTCAGATGCACAGGCTTACTTCTTTCAACTTTCTGGCATTACCTAATTACAAATGGCTAATCTAGATATCATTAATGATGAAATTGACGCGCTTCATATTTCTAAATCGTTCAAGTGCCAACCTGGGAATTGCGCGCAGTTTATGAAAGACCCGACAAAAGGTTTAAAAGTATTACATCTTAACATACGAAGCATTTGTAAAAATTTCGATGAAGTTTCGGTGCTTATGCGATTATTGGGTTTCGAGACCGACGTGCTCGTTCTCTCCGAGTGTTGGTTAAGCAAACTTCCACACTTGCCGATCTTGGATGGCTTCACGTCATACTACACTAAAAACACATACAACCAAAATGACGGGTGTGCTATCTACGTTAAATCTTCCCTTAATGCTGACGTTAAGGAACCACATTTTGTTGATGCGAACTGTCTTATTTGTCGCATAGAGGATGTTACAATAGTTGCTATTTATCGCCCTCCCTCTTTTAAAAACATTAACAATTTTATTGACAGTCTCGATAACGTACTCAAATTAACAACTCCTTCCGTGGTCCTGATCGGTGATATCAACATTGATATTAAGCCTGACAACATTGATAGTCACTCAGATGAGTATTTAACCTGTGCTGCCTCTAACGGACTTCTCCCAGCTCACCAGTTTCCGACACGGCTCACTAATTGTTTAGACCACATTTTACTTAAAACAAATAAATCCGCTACGACTTTCGTTATTGAATCTTCCATAACAGATCACGAACCGCTGCTATTGTTTCTACAAACCAGGAGTGCCAACTCAGATGTGACCCGCACTAGATCAAAAATAAACTACGAAGCCGCTATAGAAAATGTCAAAACACATGATTGGTCTCCAATGCTGTCAATCTCAGATCCTAATGATGCTGCAGATGCGTTAATAGGTAATCTCTCCTCTATTGTCCTAAAGCACACCCGGGAACAAACTATTCCAAGACGAGAACGTAATCTGAAACCCTGGATTACGCCGGGCCTACTCCGCTGTATACGGCACCGTGATCGCATGAATGTCAAACTAAAAAAGTCGGACGATAATTTAATATTAAAAATCACCTAAACTCGCTATCGCAATTTCTGTAATTCCTTGCTGAAAAAACTTAAACGCTCGTATGAAAAAGAACAGTTTCGTAATGCAAAAAAAAATGTTAAAGCTACTTGGAATGTCATTACAAAAGTCTCAGATCTTCGAACTCAATCATCTCTTTCTTTTGAACTGTTACATTTATTTGATAATCCTAAATCCTCGCTTAATCATGTCAACAACTTTTTTGCTAATGTAGGTAGTAACTTGGCGTCGAAATTTAAATCACCCACAATAGTGCCCAGTTCTGTGTCGGATTCAAATTCGTGTAGCTCAATGGCCCTCTTCGAGGTAACCGAAGACGATGTTAACTCCATTATTTTGGGTCTTAGGTCTGATTGTGCTACTGGTTTAGACTGTATACCGTCTAAAATAATAAAGGCCTCGAGATGTGTATTGGTTCCAGTTATTACACATATCTGTAATTTGTCTATAGGGGCGGGTGTCTTTCCTACAGCGTTTAAAAAAGCAGTCGTTCACCCCATTCACAAATCTGGGCGCAGAGATGACGTCAATAACTACCGTCCAATCTCGATTCTAACAGCGATGTCAAAGATCCTAGAACGAATACTGAATAAGAACCTGACCAGTTTTCTCGACGCAAACAACATCTTAGCGAATAACCAATATGGTTTTAGAAATGGAGTTAGCACCGAAGACGCAGTCATGGATTTGTCTAGTCACGTGGCTAGAACGCTTGATAGAAAACGCAAGTGCCTGGGAATCTTCCTTGATCTGTCAAAGGCATTTGACACCGTTTCTGCCCAAACCTTATTGAATAAAATGGAAAACATCGGTATACGTGGACACCCTTTGAAAATCTTCGCAAATTATCTCCAAGATCGCACCCAAATAGTGAAAATTGGACCACACGAAAGTGATGAGCTTTCAATCAATCACATACGGCGTTCCGCAAGGCAGCATTCTGGGGCCTACTCTCTTTCTCATTTATATTAATGAGCTCTGCAAATTGCCTCTCGAAAATTGCAAGATATTTATATACGCGGATGACACTGCCCTTGTTGTAGATGGTGATGACTGGGCCCAGACATACCAAAACGCCGAGGCTGCGCTGTCTGCCGTAATGAAATGTTTGGCCGACAACTTGCTCACCTTAAATGTTGATAAATCGGTATATGTTCCATTCTCCATTCGGTCGAATCTGTGTCCCTCAAAATCCTTTACCATAAAAGCGCATGCCTGCGGATCCTTAACACAGTGTAGCTGCCTTTTCCTCGCCAAATCCTCTTGTGTAAGGTATCTAGGAGTACTCATCGATCAGCATCTCAACTGGCACCCCCATATCGCCAAAGTCACGTCCCGCATACGTAAGCTAATATATGTTTTCAAGAAGTTGCGAAACTCTGCTGATAATGAAACCCTAAAATTAGTATATTTGCCCTATTGTCTGTCCTAACGTACTGCTTGCCCGTCTGGGGTGGTGCCACCCAAAATGTATTTATCCGCCTTGAGAGAGCCCAGAGAGCTGTCCTTAAGGTAATGCTCTCTCTTCCACGTAGGTATCCCACTGTGGAGCTTTATTCCGACAGTAAGGTACACACCGTCAGGCAACTTTATGTGCTCCTTTCAACCCTACGCAAACACTCTGCCCGCCCTCCAAAGGAACCGACTGGTAGGCTTAAGCATAACGTTTTTCCCCACGAACGCCATAGAACTGCCTTTGCCAAACGCCAATTTTACGTTAATAGCATTAATATGTACAACCTCCTAAATAAAAAGTTTAAAATTTATTCATGCCCTAAATATAAATGCAAAAATTTACTTAAAGATTATCTCCAAACATTAAATTATGATGACACTGAGGATCTTCTGCTGGGTAATTTACAATGATAAGGTACTATACATCAACCAACCCAATCCAACCAAAACGGATGTGTACTGACTGACGGACGGATGGTTACACACCTCATTCTTTCTCACTACACACATCACACATCCTACACCTACACACCACATACGCATTCACACACATTCTACACTTACTCACTACACACACACACACTCGGACCCCACATTTATTCTCCTCACCACTCACTTATACGTTTTCCTTTTTGTTTTTCTCTACATTAGTTTAAAATTATCCTGTTTTTCTTTTATACCAATTGCTTTTTGTTTTAAAGTCCTGATTTATTTATTTATTATACTATGGCTTTGTCTTGTTAGTAATGGAGAATCACTGACTCCTAAGACACAGGCACATACACCTAGTTTAGGAGTCAGGGAATTAAAATTATTGTGTCCTAGCTATAAGCCTTATATGCTCTTAGTTTTTGGTTCTTGTTATAATTTTGATGGCTTTTGGTGAAATAAATAAAGAATTATTATACTTATACTTACTAAGCAAGACGGTCAACAAACAGATGTTTGTTGACCGTCTCGATCAGATGATCGCAAGGAAATAATGGAGACTGTAGAGGAATTCTATACAGATCTCTATAGCTTACATTCATCTGAGCCCAACGCTGCTGCTAAAGGAGACCCACGAGCAACCCTGACCAGACACCTCACTGAAGATCTCCCTGAAGTTAGCATGTACGAAATAAAACACGCTCTCAAGCAAATGAAGAAAGGGAAGTCACCAGGAGAAGATGGTATTACATACGAACAACTTCTTCTTGGCGTCGACCAGTGCTCAAACAACTGCAAGTACTCTATAATAAAGTGCTATTCGGGGGGATAACTCCAGTATTGTGGAAGAATGCGGTCGTCATACTCTTGCATAAGAAGGGAGACAACACCAACCTGAGCAACTACCGACCCATTTCGTTACTTACATACACAAACTCTTCACCAAAGTCATCACAAACCGTCTTACCACCAGACTAGACTCAGCACAACCAGTGGAACAGGCAGGGTTCAGGAGTGGGTTCTCAACAGTAGACCACATCTTCACAGTACGACAAATAATTGAGAAGTGCAACGAGTACAACCGACCTATAGTGTTGGCGTTCATCGACTACGAAAAAGCGTTTGACTCGGTTGAACACTGGGCAGTCATTCACTCGCTGAGACGATGTCAGGTAGACACCAGATATGCAGAGGCAATAAAGGAAGTATACCGTGCGGCTACCTTACAAGTCAAACTTCACGAGCTTACGAATCCAGTACGCGTTAGAAGAGGGGTAAGGCAATACGATATCATCTAAACTCTTCACAGCCTGCTTGGAAGATGTATTTAAGCTTCTCGACTGGTCTAATAGAGGCTTAAACATTTATGGTGAACGGCTAACCCATCTGCGCTTTGCCGACGATATTGTCGTCTTTGCCAGCAACGTTGAGGATCTGCAGGCCATGGTACAAGAACTGTATGACGTGTCACTCAATGTCGGTCTAAAAATGAACGCCGCAAAAACAAAAATAATGTGCTGTGATTAAGACATTGATCACATTCTAGTGAATGGCCAGCAAATAGGAAAAGTCAAGGAGTAACATAAATACTTGGGACAGACTTTGAGAATAGCAATGAGCGGACAAGACCGCTAAATCAAGCGCCGTATCCAACTAGGGTGGGGTGCTTTCGGTAAGCTGTCCGACGTACTCAAGTCGAAGCGTGTGCCCATAAACCTAAAGCGTCGCATGTTCGAGCAGTGTGTCCTCCCAGTCATGACGTACGGGGCTGAAACTTGAACGCTCACCAAACACACTATCCACCGCATGCAAGTCACTCAGAGAGCTATGGAACGAGCCATGTTGGGCATCTCCCTCTATGCCCGTGTGAGAAATACCGAAATACGGAGACGAATGAAACTCACGGACATAGCGGTAGTGATAGCAAAAAGAAAGTGGAAGTGGGCGGAACATATATACCGTAGACTGGATGGAAGATGGGGGAAGAAAATGCTGGTGTAGACCACAACCACGACCACCACAAAGTGGAGACCACGGACGGGACAGAGGAATGTGGGAAGACAACTGACTAGGTGGACAGACGATCTTATTAAAGTGGCCGGAAGAAACTGGTTAGCCATGACACAAAACCGCCAAAAGTGGAGAGATTTGGAAAAGACCTTTTTATTTTATTTTTTTCGGATGGGAAATCATCAAATGACTCCTCCCGCTCTGGGCGGAGCAAGAGGGAGTGTCAGACTTTTACTGACTAAAACCCATCCATGTTCCTTCATCGCCCTTTGTGTTCCGGGGCCACGGTATCTCTTTCGAACAGTCCCACAACCAAGGAACAGTCCCGCAACCCCGGAACAGTCCCGCAACCCCGGAACAGTCCCGCAACTCCGGTTTGGAAGAGACCTACACTCAGCATTGGGTGGGCAAGGGTTAAAGAAGAAGAAGAGAGAAGTTTGCACAAATTGAACATGGTATTTCAATAATTAGTTCAATCTTTATTTCAATTATGTAGTAGACTCCCTTGAATGTATGCAAGCCTAGTACTTTCGGTCGCCAAAAAGACGATTTGATTTTTGTTTTTTTTTTTTTTTTTTAATATTAGATATTAATTAAATAAATTAATTTAGAATAGTAAATTTATAATTTGTGTAAAATAAAATAAATATAATTTTATTAGCAAATAAAAGCGGTTTACTTTTTGTTATAGTGTACTTTTCCAACCTCGTGGTCAAGCGTAAACTTTTTAAAACAGATGTCATTTGTTTCACGAGTCGACGTAAAGGGAATCGACATAGAGGGAATGATTCGTTTAAACAATAACTTGTTTACCAATTAGTACTTTTGCCAATGTTCAATTAGTCAAATATTTCAGTTGGTAACATAAGTATGTTACGCAAAATAAAATAAGCCAAATATTTAGTCTCGTCAGTTTTCAATTTACCATTTCTATTCAGTAAATTACTTAGTCAATGACATACTACTCTGTCAAGAAAGTACCGGGAAAAGATCAATAATACACAAAATGTCTGTTATTCATCCAAATTTATTTTATCACCTTCAAAGTATGCTCCTTTAGAAACGATACACTTGCGCCAACGAATAATCCATTCATCAAAACATTTTTTAAACGCTGCTTCCGGAATTGAGTTCAGTTCTCGCCGCGAATTCTCCTTTATGTCTTCTATCGATTGAAAACGGGTGCCACGAAGTGGTAATTTGAGTTTAGGAAAAAAGTCAGCAGGAGCCATATCTGGTGAATATGGTGGTTGCTGGATGGTATTTGTTGAGTGTTTGGTCAAAAATTCGTTCACAATGATAGCCTTGTGCGAAGGCGCATTGTCGTGGTGCAAAATCCAAGAATTTTCTATCCACAAATCTGGCCTTTTTCGTCGAATTTGCTCTCTTAGACGCCGCATAACGGTCAAATAATATTCTTTATTTACCGTTAGACCTTCCGGTAAGAATTCAGAGTGCACAACACCGCGATAGTCAAAGAAAACAGTCAACATGACTTTGACTTTTGATCGACTTTGGCGTGGTTTTTTCGGTTTCGGTTCAGTTGGAAGGCGCCACTCCGAAGCTTGTTGACTAGTTTGCATGTCAAACTCGTAAACCCACGTCTCGTCACCAGTAACAATGCGTTTCATGAATGTTGGGTCCGAACTGACTCGTTCTAGCATGTCCTCAGCGACTTTCATGCGATTGAGTTTTTGGAGAAAATTCAGATCTTTTGGGACGAGCCAAGCAGCAACATGTTTCATACCCAAATGATTAGTTAAAATGGTACGGATCGACTCGTGAGATACAGAAAGTTCGGCGGCTATCTCTCTCAGAGTTGAATGGGGATTTTCAGTCACTATTTTCTTCACTTTTGCGATGTTAACTTCAGTTGCAGACGTTGACGGCCTACCAGAGCGAGGCAAATCTTCCATCACATCTCGACCGCTTTTGAACGCTTTGAACCACTCATAAGCACGAGTTTTTGATAAAGTCGATTCACCGTAAGCCTTCTGTAACATTTTCAGTGACTCCGAACACGAAATTCCATTGGCGATGCAAAATTTAAGACAAACTCATTGTTCGATATTTTTGTCCATTATGAAATTCGCAATACACACTATATATGATATTACTAAAACCAGCACTGTATTTAATATAAATAACAGATGCAACTCAAACTCCGCGCCAAAATGGAAAACAGTTGTGCCAATCTAACAACTACAAAAAAAACAAAAATTGAATTTGGAACCATAAACAAATCATCCATTCCCGATACTTTTTTGACTGAATGTAAGATTTGCATCTTTATGTCAGTTGCACAGAATGACAGAATATACAAATTAAATTAAAATGTGTTTTGTTATGTGGTCACTGTTCTAACCTAACCTAACCCAAATGTTTCCTATTAGGGATTTTTCTCTTTATGTTTATTGTCATATTTGACTAACTGTTTATTGTCTAAAGATTGTTTGCTGTAATAAATCATTTGATTAAAGACCTTAATGATATCAATTTATCCTTGATATTAGGTAGTCTGTCGAGTAAAAATTTTACCAAATGAAAATGTTAACACCAAATATTGCATTGGTTTAAAAAAGGTTGCTATTTGTTTGGGTAATGAAATTTTGTCAAAATCTTTCCCGCTAAACGGCAGGATCCCACTTGAAATAAATGCTTTGATTTTGAGTTATGTGATTAAAAACAAAAATCTAAAATAAATACTGTTTTTCAAAAAAACTACTTGTAAATGCAGGTGCATGTGATCTAAGAACCAGTCAAACTCAATATACCATATCCCAAATCTTATCAGGCGAAGTTAATTTGGTAAAACTGACAAGAAATTGAAAAATAGTATGTACACGAAGACAAGACAGATATATAATGCACCTTGATCTAAAAATTACTGTTTTTTGAATTAAAAAAAGATAAGCAAATCTAAAAATTATGACTTGATAGCTTGTTTTTAATATAATGACATGTTACACACCTTATCGAATGCAATCTCATAATAAATTTTATACAGGAATTTTCCACAGTGCAGTTGCTGCAGATTTCAATTGATATTATCTTTAGCATGAAGTGGCTACGAGTGTTTATCGATTGTCTTTCAAACTCGGAAAGTGAATAACATCGAGATAATCCGACTCATCGCAGTGACACGCGGCTTCAATATTGCGTTTGTGATTTCTAAAAGTATTAGCCCTAGTTTTGAATGTATAATTTTGAAACGCGACGTACCTAACCAATAAAAGTCTCGCGATAAAAAATGGTCTAAAGAGCAAAAAAAGTATAAGGGTGAATTTCAAAGCAGCAAATTTTACGTGTCTACGTTGAGAATCAAGGTATAAAATGAAAACTACGTTACTTTGTGCAACTAGGGCCACATTTTTTAATGTTTTATGTGTTTATAAATAATCAGGAAAAAAAATTGCTTTAAAATTCAAGTTTTGGTGCTTGTCCCAGTTCCACTTTTTGATATAATTGCATTCAACAAAGTAGCAATTTAAGGTATAATAAAAAATAAACCACTCTGTGAGTCTCAAAGTTGTTCTTACTTTAGAGTTTGCCCAAGATAAACATATTCTCGAACAACTTCAAGAGAACCGCCATTGACAACAATAGTTCTGGGAAGACTTCAGAACTGACCAGGTCTCGACAGAGTCAAAAGCCTTCTCATAGTCCACAAATGCAAGACAGAGCGGCCGATTATACTCTTCGGACTTCTTTATGTTCTGCCGCATAGTGTGGATGTAGTCTATGGTGCTGCATCCTCTTCAAAACCCGGTCTGCTCCGGTGGCTGGAAGTCGTCGATGTCTTTGCGCTAGACGATTCGTGACGACTCTTGAAAACAGTTTATACACGCCCCATCGTCACGTCTCATCTCACGCTTCTGGAGCTCTTTCAGATAACAGAACAGAGTTGAAAAGCTCTTGAAGCTCTTTTAATGCAGGCCTTCCTCCCGATTTCAGGAGCTCTGTCGTTATCCTGTCCTCATCGGCTTTTCCATTTTATAGCTGTCTAAGAGTTGCCTCGATTTCGTCTTGGCTGAATCTTGACAGGTCTTCTGTGAAATGACGGGTTAAGGTGGTTCTGGAATCCTTATTTTCGGGATCAGGTCGAGATATACTGTACATGCGATGCATATTCAATTTTGGTGCCACTGATTTTTAAGATTGGTGGGCACTTTCGATTTTGGTGGGCGATTTTCAATTTTGGTGGCCACACTACACATTAAACTAAAATATTTTGAAAAGTTATCGAGATATTCAAGGGCCTTGAAGATTATTTAAGTTTGGACTTTCTATTGTTATACAAGGTCCTTAATTTTCACGAAAACTGAAGAATAAATTTCGCCACCAAAATTGTCAAAAAATGCACTTTGCTGATATTCACCCATAAGCAGCATTATTTAGGTAAATATTTACAATTTTAACTGACTTTAAAAAGGAGTAGGTTCTCAATTCCATTGGTATTTTTTATGTATGTAGGTACACCGATTATGCTGAGATTTATGATCCGATTTACGTACGTGATTCTTCTTTAGTCTGATGCGTAATAGTTGCCATTTGGTCCCATAAATATTTAACATAGTTTGGCCCAGTAGTTTTCATTTTATTATTATTTTTTTACTTAAACATAGAGTATTGTATAACCAAGAAAAATTCAAAAAGACAACAAGGTATAATTTTTTGTGTCATTTTATTACTTCAGTCGTGTGGTCTAATTTTATGTAATATGTTCACCGAATTCTCCCCCATTTGTAGAGCGATTCTCAAAATTCTTTTTATATTTGAAAGATTTTAACAGTTTAGGTTTGTTAAGTTCCATTTGTTGGGGATAAGCCTGTTACCATGACATGTATTGTTAACAATGTAAAATAAATGCATAGCAAATATTTGTATAGGATACCTATTACAATAAAAAAATAAAAATAAACATTGTTCAAAAATTAATTACTCGATACCGTTATCAGAAAATATTATTGTTGTTTAACATTAATCTAGTCTTCATAATCGCACTTAATGTTAACGACAAATTCCTGCATTTATTTAAAACCAGTTACCTTTGTTTATGTCATTCCTTTGAATTTAATAATCTAAGTCATAGTAAATTGGTTGAGAGATTATTATTATGTACGTACATTAACAACAACATTTTTTTTTGTTTTTCCGTGAGGTCTAAGAAATAAAGAAAAACAAAGTTGTTTATAACGATGTTGTATTGTGTTGTGTTGTGTCGTTATTTATTGGATTAGGTCATAAATTGTTATTGTCATATAAAAACTCTCAGTCTTCTGACTACGGTACGTAATACCTACTTGCACATAAATCACAATGCCCTAAGTACCTATCCAGTCTTTTTTTACTTTAACTAATCAATATAAAACCTTTAAAAGTTTAAATTCCGTATTTTAAACGACATCAGAAAAATGAACGAACGTATACGAAGCAAATAAGGCACCATAAGTTAGGTAAGAATTTCAAGATCGTAGCAGCTGACGTTCTAAGTTTAATTTCTGCCTCTTTCTGAGAAATAGCCGTGTTTTTTTTACAAGCGTTTGTTTAACTTGCAATCTGTGTGTGTTTGCTGAGACCGTCATCACCTATATTTTAAAAGCTTGTTTTAATGTTTTTTTACTATAGGCTTGTTATGTATGTTGGTACGTAATACCTATATAGAAAAACTTCGATCAAGCGTGTTTTTCAATGTCACCAACAAATTGTTAGTGCTTATAAAAGCTTCACAGTGTCATGTAACCTGCCAATAACAATTTGTTCTTTTACTATTAATTCAATTAAAATTTATTGTCAACTCAACAGTTTGCCACGTGTTTCAATTTTCTTAATAGCAAGCTCTCCCTGTTACTCGAGCGTAAACAAATATTGAGTGACTTGGCTGTAATATGAGGTCCTTCATTACTTACCCCGTGGACACGAGCTACACGTTCTCGCGGCACGCGTCTTGCGTCAGCAGCGGAGAAAACAAATGAAAGAAGATGTTTATAGCATGCTATTAGGCACTTATGTCTATGGTCAGTAAGTTATAGTAATTACTCGAGTTTGAGTTATTATTTATGCCACCATTTTAAATGCAATAGACAAGAAGTTGTTTTTTAGTGTTCCGTACCCAAAGGGTAAAAACGGGACCCTATTACTAAGACTCCGCTGTCCATCTGTATGTCTGTCACCAGGCTGTATCTCATGAACCGTGAGAATTAGACAGTTGAAATTTTCACATATTATTCCGTTTTGTCCTGTGTTGTATAGTTAATGGTACAGAACCCTTCGTGCGCAAGTCCGACTCGCACTTGCCCGGTTTTTACTATACGCTTGTTATGTATGTTGGTACATAATACCTATCTAGAAAAACTACGATCAAGCGTATTTTTCAATGACACCAACAAATTGTTAGTGCTTATAAAAGCTTCACAGTGTCATGTAACCTGCCAATAACAATTTGTTCTTTTACTATTAATTCAATTAAAATTTATTGTCAACAGTTTGCCACGTGTTTCAATTTTCTTAATAGCAAGCTCTCCCTGTTACTTGAGCGTAAATAAATATTGAGTGACTTGGCTGTAGTATGAGGTAAGTAGGCACTTAATTACTATTACCTCGTGGACACGAGCTACATACATGTTGTCGCGGCACGCGTCTTGCGTCAGCAGCAGAGAAAACAAATGAAAGAAGTTGTTTATAGCATGCTATTAAGCACTTATATCTATGGTCAGTAAGTTATAGTAATTACTTGAGTTTAAGTTATTATTTATGCCACCATTTTTATGCAATAGACAAGAATTTGAACGAAGTAAGAACCGTCAAAGAAAAAAAAGCTAAGATTTCTAACTTTTGACAGTTCTAATTTCAAGCAATTACAAAGCTACGGAATAAAATTCGTATCTTAAGTCATTACTTTTACTCAAGTAAATACTTTGACTTGTTTAAAGATACGGGTGTTATAGTCACAAACTCACCGTGACGCGATTTGTGGAGCAGTGGACGAAAACAGGTGACACGCGCTATGCTAGCAAGTCGCATCACCCGAGGCTGTGAACGGGCTTTAACTCTGGTACGCCTAAGGCACTTAATCATTCATCAACACCTAATTAATTAGCTAAAGTATTCTGTTAAAATGGCCTTAGCCTTGAAACTTTCTTTCGTGGTATTTCTCCAAGCTTTGTTTTGTAACCTTGGTAAATCTGTTTTTTGTTGTTTATAACTGTTGTATACCTACCTATTAGCACTATTGTGGAAACTTCCCGAAGGAAGGTGTTTCCTTTAATATAATGATTTCTGTCGTGACTGTTTCGACCGCACATAAATTATTCTGAATTTGCCATTCTTCTGTGTAATTTTAATTTTATTGCTTCATTTAACAGCCTTAATAAGTTAAAGAGAGAGGTCACTTGTTAGTAAATTAGCAGTACGCCCCTTTGTTCTCTTAGATTGTACATACTTGATTGAAGGCAAGGCACTGTCTAGTCTATCTATTACTAATATCAAATTATCTTAGGCTACTAAATGTAGTTTTATGAGAGTTTTCGATGAATTTACAACGAATTGTTTACTCTAACAGCGAGTCGTAAAGATTGATAGTAAGATAAGGTGGAGTAAGATAGCCGGCTCGCGTGTGTAGATGTAATGCACGGGTGTCAGTGCATTGCACTTGCAACTTTGTATGTTGTTTAATTAACTTGGGATCTACGCGTGATTTTGTTTTAAAAACGATTCTTGTAGTTTATAAATGTCAGCCTATATTGTCCCACACTGTTGGGCAAAGGTCTTCCCATAGAGCCTTCCACTCTTTCTTCTGTGTGGTCTGTATTATCCGATTTTAATTAGGTAATTAGCTTAATCAGCCGTGCAGTGTTCACATTGTCTTCTAATATTATTAAAACAGCTTGTTTATGTACTAAACTTTTGGCTCTTTCTTTAAAAATGTTTTAAGTTTTTTTTGTGAAGACTTTCGGGAAACACCCTGAAAAGATTTCCAGAGCTCTGCTGTAGCCAAGGGTTGCGCTTGCAATAGACTAAAGTAGGTTCAACCTAAGTTTGTTTCTTTTACCCTCTATCACAGTTTATAACTGCGCTGTAACCAATCAATGTGTACTCTTACACTCGATGTATAAGTCGTGATCATATGTTGACAGTGTCGGTTAGATCTCCGTGACCGCTTCATTACGGTTTCAAATTGTAGCGTAGGTACATTATGTACTTAGGTACATATGTACCGTGACTCGGGAGGGATACTACACTTAGCAAAGCAATACGTAGAGTCGGGAAAAGCGTAGAATACTGAAAACTCTTCAAGTCTTCATATAAGGCAGTCATAATATTTAAAATTAAATTAAAATTGGTAACTTAGACCTAATACCTACTTGACTTTGAATTGTAGAAACAAATATATTTCTTGCTGAATACAACCAGACATAGAAACTACCAGAAGGATGTGTTTGCAATGACTGTTGTCTTACTTATTAGTTCATTAATAGTCTGTGGTGCTTTGTGATAAAAGTGGATTACCTATAAGAACCTTGAAACTTTCTGGACGTCAACGATAGGACAGTCCCAGAAAACGCTAACAGTGAAACAGCATGCATGTTGATGATGAATGAGCTAGGACAGCTTAGTAAAAACGACGTAAGTACATATGTGTTAATCTTAATCCTCGCAGTAACAACAGTTTGCTGTGCTAGCAGGCCACACAGTCAGCTTGCTTGCACACCGATCATAATACTGATAAGATACAGTGCGTATCACTCCACGAATGTTCCTAAATGTGAATGACATGATAATTCGAAATTAAAAGTTTAAAGTGGCTTGCTTCTCTGGTCGCTGGACGTAGAAAGAATCTGGAACACAAGATTTATTTATGAGGTTTTTGACATTATTGCTGTAATAATTAAGGGCCTGTTACACACCACCTACGATTAGGTTCCCGTTAAATTTATACTTGGCGGGACATAGAAATGCTGTTTTATTTTTAAATTTATTCGGTACCTAAGTAGTGGCAATTCCATCGTGAGATAGACCCTTAGTTCTGTTAAAATGACGCTCTTCTGTAATTTTGACTTAACTGTCTGTAACTTGAATTGAAGGCAATAAGAAGGCAATGGTCCATGTGATGATGTACTTAGCTCGTTAAAGTTGAATATTTTATAGGTACTGCAACGCCCAAAATAAACCTTCTACTAAGGAGGAATTATTGACAATGTATCCCGGGTAATAGGGTTTAATAGGAGACTCAAGATTCATAAATTTTTGCCGTTTGGAAATCCACACGGCACACGGCTTGTTGCAAAATAAACCTTCATTAAAAATACCGCTGCAAAATTTTAAGAAGTGCGTCAAAAAGTAATCCGAACTGCCACTAAATGCGTCATCAACCCATCACTGTATTAACCCAGCGTGCGATGAATGCAACGTGCTAATTCTGTCAACATTGTTTTAAGAATGACCCACAAACCCACATAGTGAGCTTTGATCTGAACTGCAGCAGACGCACGCAGTATCGTATGTCATTTGTTATTAGTTTGGTGAGAAGTAAAGTGATCTAAGGCCTTTCTATTCTAGGCCTTTTGGTTTTATTGATAGGAGATTTGTCATCATAACATTTTGTTAGTGTTTTGTAGGTCACGTATAACCGATCACGAGAGGGACTCGTGGCTAAATAATAACATCGGTAGGGTCGATCGAAGGTTAAAGCTATAGGTACCTACCTAGCTAGCTATAGCTAACTAACTTATTCTACCTACCTTCAGTGCCTCGGTCTTTCATCAATATATCGTTGACAGGTAGTCCTGAAAATGTGACAACCCATCTTGACAAAGGGTATCTCGTATTAGTAAACTAGATTGCGGAGGTCAATAGGCAGTAGCTCCATCTAAAATACTGGTACCTATTCAGTTGCATTTTAAAGGCCGCTCCGAGATTTGTACACTAGCAAATCGATGCTTTGAATGAGAATAAAACATACTTTCTTTATTTGTAAACTATAGAAAGTATGTTTTCTTTCCGCAAATTCTCTTTTTAGTTTTAAATCTCTTTGTTTTTTGTCTCCACACATAAACTACACGCATTTGCAACGTTTCATAGGTATGCTTTAAAAGAGGAGATGCAATAAAAAGTTTGTTAAATGAAATAATTCATAAATAAGACGACTTGTTTACAATAAAACGGCTAACACGCAATTGGGATCAACTGAAACAAGAAATGCTCCTTTCATGTGCGGAACAACATCGAATAATATTTGTAAATACATCGCGCGTATGATTCCTATAAACGTCGGAAACAGAGATATAATTGGCATTACTGTTAACAAACAACATAGAGAATTAAAAGTTTCAGGAACCTTCATTCACAGTTTCATAGACTCTAAGCCAGAAACTATTACCTACATCTAGCACTCCTAGCAGGAGAATGTGTCTCGTTCATGTTAGGTGCGTCGCCTTCCCATCTATCTACTGTGTCTAACGATGAGTACATAATGTGCTCGATGGTGTCTAATTACTTAAGTAGGTAGTAATATAGGTACTTACATCAATCTTGGGTATCTAGGTAAGAAGTTAGACAAGTTTTTGTCATCGCACTGATGACTGATGACATCAGCGGGCCTAAAATGGCCGCTTTAGCAGAATCATAATATGAATCACGTTAAAAATTAAAAAAATAATAATTGGACTCTATGGTTATGACCATAAAGTCCATTTTAAGAAGGGCTATTTTAGACCTACTGGGCTAATGATTTTTGTTCTTCCTTTTCAAAGACTATGCGAGATGGTCCATGCGCTGACTAAAATCTCCTTCCTGATCCGGCAAGATCTATCAACCGCAGTTTGGCAAGGTCCTCACGTTATCTCTGCAGTGACACACGTCACTGATAACACTGCTTTTAAATTACACCGACAATGGGACAGCCACCGCAGAAGGAAATTACGTTACAAAGTTTACGTAATGCTGAAACTGAATTATTAGAAAAACAAGATCATGAAAGCTCATTAAAAAATAGAATTGTGTTTACTAAGACATAAATTACAAGTGTAAATAGGTAACTAGCTCCCAATCACAGAGTACTGTTATCTCCCAATAGAATACAGCATGCTCCTTTTATTACTCTGATCTTACTCATCACAATCACAACAAACACATTTTAGGTGCCGACACACCGTAAAACACTCTCAATAAAAATAGCGATTTATGTTCTCCTCAGCAATCGATAGTAAAAGTGAACACTGAACAATTACAAGACAGTTGGTATCTCGTAAACTATGCGGCATTTACACCTGTGTTTATTATAGTACGCTAAACGAACTGCTAAATGTCTGGTATCTCTCAAACAGCCCACAAATCGCTATTTCAACACGAATTACCTGAAAATATGTGCGAAAGTTTTACATTGAAAATTAGAAGCCATTTATGAATGAATGAGTGGTGCTGCATCTAATTCCAGTGCGAAATAAAAATACACCTAGGTAATTTGCATCTCTACTAGTTAATTCCTACTGAAGTTTTCTAAAATATTCATCAGAGTACTATTTTTAACATCTCTGCCGAGCCCTTTGGGAACGATCACGGAAAAACGGATGTTCGTCTAGTTAGTCTATTTAAAATAGGTTGGTGTTTCCCAGGCAGCCGCAGGCATGCAGGTAACTTTACCACATATTTCATATCGAGCCATATTTAGAATACAAATTGGTTGTTTCCATAAATACTTGATGCCTCATGGTAAATAGAAATGCTGGCCAAATACCCTTGGCAAGCTAACCTATATTACGCTCAGTAAATTCAATGTGGATGTGATTAAGAAGTGCTGTAATTTGGCAATGTATCCCTTTAAAATACTTTTGTGAGCCTATTACCATCAACCGGCCACAGATATAAGTTTAGATATGAAAATGTATCTAAAATAACGTGTTTATGAACTTGAAATGCAAAAGTACATAAAAGCAAACTCTGAAATAAAATATTACTGAAAACATCATTGAAATGATCATAAATCTACATAATGGAAAACGGTACTTATCGCACCCGGATCCACAGATAATAAATATTATGAATTCCTAGAAAACTCAAAAACTCTACCATGAAAGTTATTTATTTTGTTTATTTAGTACATGGAGGACTTACAGCTAATAAAAACAGTAAAAAAGAAAACCATAGTCACCAGAAAGCCAATTACAAGTCCTCACGTATAGACTTATAATAGTAATCTATGGTGTAAGCACAAGACAAAACACACAGCTTTAAAATAAGTATGAAGCTATTTATAAACTAGTTTGCAATTTATATAGGTGAAATACCTATTAGAGAAAATAATACTAAAACTAAAACAAACAATGTAACCTACCGCTAGTTGAAAAATTTGAGGCTTATGCACCTTCTGGCCGACTTCACACTAATTGTGAATGGATCTAAGTCATATTCCTTGCATATGTCATTGAAATATCTGCTTGCCCGCACAATATAACTGTACTGCCTATAATTCGAGGATGTATGAGGTACACGTATGGGTGGATTAATAATAATAATAATAATGATTTATTTAACAGATCATACAATCCAATTTGTTAGTAGTACATACACATCTTAAACACTAGTGTTAGTACATAATTATACACACATCAAAAGTATCTAGGGATCAACATATATTTTTGCAATAACTTTTCTCCTGATTGATATTAATTAAAATTTTCTTTAAGGATTCATCAAATAAAGTGTTTTCGTTTGTCACAGTAACGATAAACCAAGTCACCTTTGCATTAATAAAGAAATTTGCCATTTTCCTAATAAAGGGATTTTTGACATTTGAACCACTAACATTAAAGTTCGAAAAAAAGACTGAAATAACAGTTTTCTTTAAAATTTTATTGGGTAACTTAAACAATTAATAATCCGTGTTTCTACCGCGAACACTAACAACACAAGAACATCGGTTTGGCATACTCAAAATGAGTTCATCCAAATCACGCTGTGGAATGGCCGCCCATGTTCGTTGCAACAACAAAAAAAGGTCTTCTTGCGACTGGATACCCTCCATATTCGGCAGAGCTCTTCTCTGTAGCATATCCCATGCATGCTCAATCGGGTTCAAGTCTGGCGACTGAGCAGGCCAGGGCAGGACATTGATGTTAGCTGCGGCGAGAGTCTGTCTTACAACTCTTGCGGTGTGCGGTCGTGCATTATCATGCATTAACTGAAATAAGGGACCGATTTGCACTTGTAGAGGAACGATGACGTCTGATACAATCGTCTCAGCATAAATTTGAGCGTTGAGGTTGCCTCTGATCCAAATCAACTCAGTTCTTCCGCCGATCCAAATACCCGCCCATACCATGATGGTTCCACCACTATAAGGATGGACTTCCTGGCAGGATTTTAATCGCTGTTGGCGTCCAGGGGTTCTCCAGTGTCGTATACGTCTTGTATCCGGTCTCATACCAAAACGAGACTCATCAGAAAAGCACACGAAACGCCATTGTTCTTCTGCCCAATTTCTGTGTTCAAGAGCCCATTGATATCGAATCCTACGATTGTGCATTGCTATAGGTGGTACCCGTAGCGGTCTTCGGGAATGAAGGTTCACTTCATGCAAGCGGTTTCTGACTGTTTGGTCGCTAATTAAGTTCCCTGAAGAGTGATGAAGCCTCACGGCTAACATCATGGCGGTTATTGTTGGAGCTCTTCGAGTTAAGATTTGAATGTCTTGTCTCCGTGTGGTGCAGCGATACCGTCCTCCATGGCGCTCAGCCACGGTACCAGTGCTTCGGTAACGTGTCCAAAGTCGACTGATAACACTCTGACTTGTATTCAGAGCTAAAGCTACAGTACGTTGCCGGGAACCAGCTTCTATCATTCCCACGGCTCTGAGCATTTCTTCCCTGCTTAAATGACGTCGCCGCTCCATAATAACGTTGGTTTTAATCAGTAGTAGGGAAACAGTAGCACTAATAATGTCTTCAATGCGTTGTATGTTTTTATAGGGAAAATATTGACAGCTTATTTTCATCTTTTACTCGAATTTGATTGAGAGTTCCTGATTCAAATTATGAAATGCACCAAAAAGGATCCATATAAATTTATAAAATCATAAATTTATTACAAAGCCACATCTCAATCTCAAGAAATCCGCATAAAAATGCTTGATCCCTAGACATTTTTGATGTGTGTATTTCGTACAATTTTGTTAATAATTATTAATAATGTCAAAATAATTGAAAAAACGAAATGAAATTATTATTATTTTTTTTTTTTTTTTTTTTTTTTAATGTTAAAACGAAATGTCTTACTTGGCACATTGAAATAAAATTTTGACAATAACTCAGGGTTATCAATATTGTTTTTGAGGATTTTTAGCAAGAATAAACATTCGGCAATTCTACGTCGATCTACTAGTGGTACCAGATGATGCTTTCTACAGAGGTTAAGATAATGGGCTGACTGATATGGAATCTTTTCGTGAAAACAAAGATATCTTATGAAACGTTTTTGGATGTTTTCAATGCGGTCAATGTATTTCAGATAATTCAATTCAATTTATTTATTCAATAACGACTTTTACATCGTGTCTGAATGTCTGTAAATTATGTATCTATGATCATCGAACAAAACATCAAACAATATACATGCAATTCATATTAAAATAATTACAATCAAATTAACCAAATAAAATCGGAATAATAATAAGAATAATAAATAAAAAAAAGAATTATAAAAAAAATAAAATTAATGTCATGTCACATGTGTCAATTCATAAAATACAATAAAAATGTCCATTTCAAGTCATTATAGAAAATTATACTTTCGAATGTTGTATTATTTCATAATTCATCAATAGCATATAGACACTTGTTTAACAAGAACCGTTTAAGCGTACTCTGAAACCCACTTGTATATACTTGACTTTTTATTTCTGTCGGCAGTTTATTGAACATTTTTATAGACTTGTGGTAGGCGCTATGCTTTGCAACATTCAGGTGAGGGACTTGCTTCATCTGTAGATCCTTTCTTCTTGTACTCGATAACGTGGATTCCATATCTGAGACGCATACTGTAGCTGACCTCTTACATAAGTGCAATACAATACAATATCTTTAGTGTTTTTGCATCTGAGAAACACATAAAGAGACGTATTATAAAACCCAAGGAGTTTAGAAGCTTTTTTCACAATTGCATCAATTTGTTTTAAAAAAAGTAACTTACTGTCTTGATGGACGCCCAAGTCACGAATAGTGTTGCACCTTGGCAAGATCTGGCCCGCCAAAGTATGACTAGTGGCTAGGACGGCACGTTTCCTAGTGTAAGTGATCACCGAACACTTGGATGGGTTGAGATCAAGTTTATTAGCCCGACAATACTCTTCAAGCCGATACATGTCGGCCTGAAGTGCTAGACCATCTTCGAGCTTTGAAATAGTGGCAAAGATTTTCATGTCATCAGCAAAGCATAATAGTTTGGATGAATGAAGGCACTGATCGATGTCGTTCACATAGGCTACAAATAAAAACGGACCGAGCAGCGAACCCTGAGGCACTCCACTGGGCACGTTTACTCAACTAGACATATTATAATTATTGAGTACTACTGCTTGTGACCAATCAATGTAGGAGGCGAACCACCTTAAGAGGTTCCCACGGATGCCCATGTAGCTTAGCTTCTTTATCAGGGTATAGTGGTTGTTGCGATCAAATGCCTTGCTATAATCTGTGTAAACGACATCGACCTGCTTACCATTATCCATAGCATCCGTAATAAAATCATAAAATAAGATCAAGTTAGAGGTGATAGACCGTACTTTTAAAAATCCGTGCTGAAAGGAGCTGAACGAGCTAGCAAGGCCGGGATATAACTGGTTATAGACTCATACTCTCAAATATTTTAGCTATAATGCACAACTTGGACACAGGCCCGTAATTAGTAATTTTGGTTTTGGACCCTTTCTTATGCACGGGTGTAATAGAAGCAGATTTCCATACCTTGGGGACAACACCTAAGGTCAAGGACTTTGAAAACAAAATTGAGATAGGTAGGGCAATGGAAGGCGCGCATTTAATTAGAAATTTAGACGATATGTTATCAGGGCCAGCACCTTTAGCTGGATCCAAGTTACGAAGTAAACCGGTCACAACATCAACATTCACTTCTATGTGACAAAATAATCTCAGATGAAGTTATGTTAGTGTCGAAAGTGAAAACAAGAGGTGGACTGGGAGCATTAGATGAAGCGGGGTTGAGGAAATTCAACATAAAATAGGACAAAAAAGCCTCACAAATAGAATCTCCAGTTAGTAATGGTTCGTCGTTATAATTTAATGTATGTATTAGGTATATTGTTAGAATTGTAGCGATTTTTAACAAAAGTCCAAAAGTGTTTACGGTTATCTTTAATGGATTTTTCAGTTTTATTTAAATAACATTTGTAACACGAAGCTTCCATAGTCTTGACTCTGTCACGCAAATATTTAAAAGTTAACTCGTCAGCTTTATTGCCGTAAATATTTTTTTTTTTTTAGATATATTGTCCCGGTACTAAAGTACTGCTACGCTACTTATCCTACCTAACCTAGGCACAGGTAATCCTAGGAGGATATTAAATAAAAAGTAGGTAGGCAGTAAACTGGAACATTTATTATGAATTAAATGACTCGGTAGGCAGACGAGGGTCGATCAAAGTTGGGTAAGGGCCTATACAGCGATTAACCTCCTCACTGGTCTAGCACTCCCCTGACGTCACTGGCCGCTGCAGGAGACGAGTGCTCGCGCGTCGATCGCCAGGTCAACTGCTGGTGTAGGTTCGCTGGTTGTCCCGCTACTGTCCACCACGGGGAAGCCGGGAATAAAGGTGTACATGAAACCCTGTAATGCGCAATAAGCGAAAGCATTACACGCTGGCCGTAGACGGTGAGCACCCACAGCAACGTTGAATAGGGAAGCACAAAGAGTATAATAATAATAAGGGAGAAGAGAGCCCTCTTGTGCCATTTTGAAGCATCCGATTTGAAGCGCCATCTGGATTTCTTAACGAGAACTAAGGCTCTATAGGTAGATAGGAATGTATGTATACCTTCATATAGGTCAATATTTGTTTACTTAAAGGTGATCATTCAAATTTTCTTGTTTTTTTGCAAATAGCAGCTGTTTTGTTTATGTCGTATGTTGATCATAATAAAATTTGCGAATACATAACTTAATGATGATACATTATAATATGAGCCATCTTTTTATTCGCGAATTGCATTTTGATCAACAATACGATGTAAACACAGCTTCTATTTGCAAAAACAAGAAAGAATTTCGCTGGCTACATTCATATTTGAATAGAATTGACAGTTACACAGAGAATTTGTAAATAATTAAACATAAGATGGACTAACGAAACACATTCAAGCGTAAGCGCAAGTTGCGGCGGCCATTATATGATGTTGCCAGTTTATGTTACACAAAAAGGATTTCCGTGACAAGGTTGTGGTATAATTGATAATACGAAACAGCCATGAAATATAAAAACGTGATAATTTTGATGAAAAATTTAACAATTATTCTCATTAAATTATAGAACTTAATTATTTGATTTTCATAATTGAACAGAGACATCTATCGTTAACTATGAAATACATAGTTTATTGGTTAAGTAAAGTAGATGGCGACTCTTTCTTCACTGAAGTTGTACATGTTCTAACTGTCTCCCCCCTGGGGAAGCACTAATATGTAGATGTGTTGCTGTGGATGTTCACTATCAGATACGGAGATGACAATAATTTCGGTTACTTAGCCGTTAATTTAAACATTTGAAATTTACAACGGAAATAAAATAATAATATGCAAGAATGATATAATTCTGAAAATGTGGGGTAGAACTACAAAGAGAAACAAGTAATGAGCGTCTAATAGAAACAAAGATAAGCAAGAACACAAATGAAAAGATCACCAGGTAGGCAACGCGAAAGAAACCGTTACGGTTTGCTAAGCTACTGGCTAATTATAATTGGGCAACACTTACCCAATCGGGGTTTAATTCACACACACAGAATATGTTTTAACGTTGAGTATTGCTCAGTATATTTCTGAATTACGATTAAATGTCGAGGGAACGGTAGGGACGCCTTCGAAAAAAAACTTAATCGCGATTACGATATCAATTCGTATTAGGGACCGTGAAAAAGCCTGACGTGCGCTCGCCTCGACAACCAGAATCGTCCTGCCGGCGGCGACATGGAAGTGTCTGTCGCTATGGACCTTGCCCCCGCGCCGAGAACAAAGGAATTCGTTTCTGGGTGCCTAATATGTCGCTCGTTTAAACATGCGTGGTGATAAACTGTAGCTGGCCAGAAGTCTGATTTGATGCGTTCATTATTAGTTTATTTTTATTTTAATATTGTAAATAGTTTTTTTTTTATAAATAATATTATTGTAAATAACTTCCTTATGTTTATTTTTTTTATTATTATTATATATTATTAAGAATTAAGACATGTAACAATTAATGTTACAATATGTATTTTATTTATTACAATTCTTCACCAGATTCTTATTTATATTTAACAAAGAATACTCTCTTAAAAAGCTTATTATAAACACTCTAAAAAAGGAGCTCGTGGTTAAGTGATAACAGCCGCTCGGGTCGATCTTCAGGTTAAACTGCGCTTGCCTAGGTTGGTCGATGAATGCGCCCATTACATACCGAGTTTCCTCCGTGCTTCGAAAAGCACGTTAAACCGTTGGTCCCGGCTATCATTATTGTAGATCACACACACACATTCGACAATCGTTACACCTTAAATGCCCGAAAGTCTGACAACCAGTTTTACCAAGGGCGGTATTGTATTACCCAGTACTGTCTGATGGGTTGTGGAGGTCAGATAGGCAGTCACTCCATGTTAAATACTGGTAAGTATTCAGCTGCATCCGGTTAGACTGGAAGATAGCTTGGACAATGCTAGACAGATGATGACGCCGGACGCCCTCAAAAAGCTTAGATAGAAGCCACAGACAAAATCAAATCGCGTCTTTTTTTGCGAAAGTTAACAAACGGAATTACTTATAGTTTTTCTTTGCTAATTATGGTTAGAAATCGGTACACGTCACCGATCACATCTACGTATCGCTAATTAATTTCGTTAAACTTTGTTTATTATCAAAGTCAAGTGGCAATAGGCTAGCTATGTCTGTCGAAGGACCGATAGGTGATGGAGCTAACGCGTCCTAGTCTCCACTCCGATACTCCGAAACCCCCGATTTGCCGATACGCAACCGCGGCTTGGCAAACATTGGGTGGGATTCCCCCTAGCTAGAGACCGATGAACTTAAAAAAATGGCTGGGACAGACTAGATGCAGAAGACTGGATAGTGTGGCGCAGCTGAGAGGCGTATGTCTAATCGGGGACTGCAAAAGGTATACTTAGTGGATTCATCATCTACCTAGCCTTTTCCGAACTACGCTTGGGTCTTCTTCCAGTCTAACCTTGTTGAGATATTCGTGGGCCCGTGAATCTTGATACTCAAGATTCACGGGCCCACGAATATCTCAACACCCTGGCATATCACGGATTTCTCCCAGCTCATACACATCCGACGAGAGGCAAAAACTGCCTAGATCACATTATGATACGATCCACAAGTCCTATCCTTACTTTAGTCTATGAAACAACGCTAACAGATCATTGTTCTTCCCTTTTCTGTGTAAATACGCAATATAAAAAATCAGATTCAACCCCCCTAAAATTGATATCTAAAGTAGACTATGATGCACTTGATAAAACTATTAAAAACTTAGACTTTACTCCACTTTTTCTTATCTCAGACCCAGACAACGCTATTGACAAGCTTTCACAAATAATGAAAAATGCCATAAATGAATGTACAACGTTTGTCAGAGTTCCTGCGTGTAAAAGGATATTAAAACCGTGGATTACTCCAGGCCTGCTGCGTTGTATCCGGAACCGAGATTCTCTCCACAAAAAAGTTAAGCAGTCACCAGACAATCAAACTCTACTTTTAACGTATAAGCGATACAGAAACTTTTGCACAACACTTTTGAAAAAAATAAAAAGAAAATTTGATTCAGAAGAACTAAATAAGGCACAACACAACCCTAAAAAACTATGGGACTCTATAAAAACCATCACTAACTCACATAAAAATAAGAACTCTTCTAACCAACTGTTAACTCACTCTTACTCGCCCAGGCAGTCTTGCAATGATGTAAACGAATTCTTTGTCAACATTGGAAAAAAGCTTGCTGAAAATATAAAGACCACTCAAATCCACTCAACTCCCCCTAAAACTACTAAGTTCAATAAATCGTTCGTTTTAGAACAGACGGATCCTGACGAAGTTTTAAGTACCATTGACCAGCTAAGGGTTAACGCTGCTACTGGTTGGGATGGCATATCCCAAACCTTCCTGAGGAGATACGCACGGACCCTCGCACCTATACTAAGCCACATCTTCAACCTTTGCTTTCATTCAGCTATCTTCCCATCTTCTTTTAAAAGAGCAATTATTCATCCTATATTTAAGGGTGGTGACGGAACCATACCAAACAACTATCGCCCAATTGCTGTTCTTAGTGCATTGTCCAAGGTACTTGAACGCCTCTTAAACAAGCGATTAGTCCAATACCTCGAACACTTCAATCTACTATCTCCCCAGCAATTTGGCGTTCGCAAGAAAAAATCCACTTGTGACGCAGTCCATATGTTAATTAACAATATAGTACAGAATCTAAATGCTAATAAGAAGGTCCTCACCATATTTTTGGATCTTGCGAAAGCATTTGACACCGTTCCCGTCTCCACTCTTCTACTCAAGCTTGAAAATCTAGGTGTCAGAGGGTCCTCACTTGACCTCTTCAGGAGTTATCTAACTGGTCGCTCGCAATTAGTGACTATAGAGAACTACAAGAGTGAAGAACTACCTATTCACTACGGCGTACCTCAGGGTAGCATTTTGGGGCCCACACTTTTTCTTGTGTTCATTAACGATCTCTGCAATCTCCCAATTCCAAATGCCAAAATAGTCTCTTTCGCAGACGACACTGCCATCACTTTCACCGCTAATTCTTGGCTGGAACTCCAAGTTACTGCACAAGATGGCTTTAATTCTGCCCTGAAGTGGCTTTCCTCTCACACCCTTACTCTTAATGCCAACAAGACTAATCTCGTCACTTTTTCAATGACTAACTCTTCCCAGCCTAAAACCCCTATCTCTATAAAAGCCCATTCCTGTCCTACACAAAACCAACTTACTAATTGTCAATGTCCTACCTTAACCCTAGTAGAGCAGGTTAAATATCTCGGTATAGTTCTGGACAAAAACCTTAATTTCAAATCCCATATTAACACCCTCTCTGGTCGCATACGGAAGTTAATCTACATTTTTAAAACCCTGCGCCATGTAGCCAACCAGTTCATCATACGAAACGTTTACTTTGCTCTCTGTCAGTCTATCCTAACCTATTGTATCTCATGCTGGGGTGGTGCTGCAAAGACCATACTTAAGCCTCTGGAGGTCGCACATAGAGCTATTTTGAAGGTGGCTACTTTCAGACCAATACTCTACCCAACAATCGAACTATATCAATCATGTAGCGTACTTAATGTAAGGCAACAATATATTTTATATTCAGTCCTTCTGCAACACCGACAAACACCATTCAAAAAAATCTCCAAACGCCGCAAAGACCTAATCTGCACAATTCCAGCTACACGCACAGCTTTTATAAAAAAGTTTCCTCTCTATCTTGGCCCCTCTCTCTACAATAAAATCAATGCAAAAATTCCCATTTACGGCTTAACAAACTTTAATTGCAAAAAGACTGTTCGCAACTTCCTTCTAAACCTAAACTACGACGAAACCGAAGAGTTACTAAAGAAGTGATGATCACTCCAAAACATACATACATCACACTCCACATTCATTTAACGAAACACTCACAACACTTACAATATACACACCACACCAAATACTGAACAACTTATTTAAATTATCTATATATTTTTTCTAAAATTGCTGTTTTTTAGATTCTAAGTTTTTATTTTTGTTATTGTATAAGGACCTAATTTTGTCCCTCTTCTTGTAGCTTGTGAATGATTACTTTAAACCACTATAGTTAACACGTGCTGTCTTAAGTCAACCATTATGACGGGGATCGGAACTGTTTCTCCTAAACACAGGTTACTTTGTAACCTATCTAGGAGAACAGTACGGCACCCACTAACTAGATTAGGAAACTATTTGCTTGTGCTTTATCTTATAATACTTTGCCATGTAATCTAGTCCTAGTTCAACAATAAATCTTTATTATTTATTATTATTTATTATTTATTAACCGGATGCAGCTGAATATCAGTACTTTACATGTAGCGGCTGCCTATTTGAACTCCACAAACTAGGCTTAGTTGTTTGTATACCTAGTACAAAATCATCACAATGAAATACCTCGGGCAGTAAAAAAACACTAACATAAATTACAATAAAATATACTGGCTACTTGTTGGAAAACACACCAATATCTCATCTCCAATTTGATTACCTTATAGTTCTATTTATATTGTATTGTAATGTAATGTTCCATTGACCAAGACCTTGGAGCACCTACGCTGTATTTCTATGGATGCATGGACAAATAACAGACAATTACGTATGATGTGATGGTGTGACTCGCGAAATGTTTGATTAAGTTTCAATTTGCCGAAACTTGGGATAGTTTGATTAAATCTTTGCACTGAAGATGAAGGGTAGATGGCATCCTCTCTTTGTTAAGTGTCCTGTCCACTTTGATTGTTTATTGCTTGCCAGACACGGTTTTATGCATCACATACTTAGGTACATTATCTAGATTACGTCGAAACTTTATCAATGCTTTCGAAGCACCCATCTTCGAGTAGTCTTTTGAAACCTTAAATATAACTGGTCTTTATTTCCACCGTATAAACGTGTTTAATAGCTTACATGTAGACAAACGGAGGATGATGACACCGAACTTCTCTTCATGAGGGTATAAAGACGGCTCAGATCTCATGTGCGAATGTGGCATAGGGGTAGCCAACGGCCCACCTTCCACTGTTAACCTGCACTATATAAGGTTAAATAAATACATCAATGAGAGGACTACGCGTAATTTTGGAATTGGAATTGAAGACTGAATTTTGTGCCAAATATATTTGTCAAAGCGCTAAGAAGAACAGGAATAACGTTAAGTATATCTATTGTTACAGGCAGCAGAGAGGCAGCATCTCACGTGATGAGCGAGAGCGTCTCCGTGGTGCTACATCAGACTAACATCACCAGGCTCACGGCAAAGGCTATCCATGCTGCCGGCTATCATCTGCATCGGGTTGAGCATCTGTAAGTACTTGTTATACATGTGACCTTATACATAACACTGTTTACCATACTGCCATCACCGAAATTTTAAATAATATACTTATCGGGTTCGGGATGTAGGGTGGGCTCGGAAAATAGGATAGTATCCTAAATAACCTTATGTTAGAGTTGTTTCTGCCTAGAAACATCCTGACTAGTATTGAACCCCTTTTAATTGCATAGATAGATTCAACTTGTTCTGATTTTCACAGTCAGTGTATTAATTAAATATAAATGTAAACAAGTAGTAAGTGAATATTTACAACAACTAAATTATGAAGAAACGGAGTTATTATTAAGCGTTGAACAGTAATTAGAATGTTAGGTTCGAATTAGTTAAAATAATCATAGATAATAATCATGCTCATGCACTTCAATCACACACACTCACACACATTCACCCTCACATAAACACATCCACCAACACACGCACTCACCCACATCACTCAAACTCCACATAAATCACCAACTAGTGCACACACACTTATAAACGCTATTCAGTCCCGTACAGACCATTTGCTTATGGGTAATTTAAAATCTTAAACAATGGTATCGATTCTGTTGTGCACAAACTAAACTTAATTTAAGCTATTGCTATCTTTTACTAAAAGGCAGTGCGAGAAAAGGACGGCTATAGCTATGAACTAAGTTAGAGATGTCAAACTAGTTTATGCCTTGCGCTTCACCGTGTTTTTAGTCGACATGTTTTTACGTGCACCCTTCATTTGTATAGAAATATTAGTTCCAACTAAATTTGACAGCTCTAAATTACGTCCGTCTCTTTCTCGTTTTATTAGAGAAAAAAAGATAGCAATAGCCTAAATTAAGTTTAGTTGGTGCACAACAGAATCGACACCAATGTAGCATATAAGTTAGTTTTGAGTCATTCAAAATTTAATTAGTAGTACAACCAACCATATTTCTTTGTTGGCATTTTATTGTTGAAATATCGAGGGAAAAGGCGCTGAAAACCGAAATACAGGCATTGCCAAGTTCGGTTGCAGTGGCTACATCCACTTATTAGAAATGAATACTGCCAAACTATTTTTCTGTAAAATATTATTAAGTTTTTTGAGAAATAAAATTTATTATTATTATTAATTTGTCTTCTAAGGGTAACGTCGTAAGTACAAAATAAATATGTAGATTGTAGGTACGAAATTACGAACCTCTTTTGGTTTCCAGAATGTCCATTGAAGAGTTTTTTTTATCTCTA
Organism: Xestia sexstrigata; assembly: GCA_941918905.2. Classification (NCBI taxonomy): domain Eukaryota; kingdom Metazoa; phylum Arthropoda; class Insecta; order Lepidoptera; family Noctuidae; genus Xestia; species Xestia sexstrigata. The sequence continues at coordinate 19,206,670 of OW799214.2, forward strand.
TTGTCTTGACTGTTTCTTTTAAATCAGTATCTTGCAGTACACTAAAATCTTTGTTGTCTTATTTTTTTGCCTTGATTTATTGGTGCTAATGCAATGGTAAATCCCAAGATAGGTACAGTAGTATCTTTTATTATCTTATCCTTATCTCACTTTGTTAAGAAGATTCGCATCTGTTCGTTCATCTCTCAACTCGACATGGGAAACGCGTTTTACGAGTGTTATTTTTGGTTTCAGATCAATAATGGATGCGCCCAAACTGGATCACATCGCCGTCGAAGATCTGACTAAGATGCCTAATCTCAAATCTTTGTGAGTATTCGAAACGGGTTATGAAACTAGTTTATTGAGTTGTAGATGGGATTATTTGAATTTTTCCGAAGATAGAATTAAAAAGTACTTATTTTTTTTTTCTGTTAAATTGTGGTTTAAATTTTGACGTACCTACTGCTATAACTTACAGGAACTTTAGTTAGTCGGGTAGCGGAAGGCGAGCACGAGCAACTATTGTTAACTTGCAAAATTGTACCCCCCTGAAACATAAACTCTTATGGTAATGCCAAAACTACATGTATGTTATAGCATTAAATCAAAATCAAAATATTTTATTTCACCAGGGCGCTTATAAGACGTCGAAAAAAGGTGGACGGTTCGGGCTGGTCATTTCCTATGGAGATGAACCGGCAAGAAACTCCATGGTTACCATGGGTTATGCTGGGCGTAGGCCCAGCAATAAGTCGTTACAAAAAACGTAAAAACAATATAAAAAGTTATCAAGCATCTGGGAATCTACAAAGGCTACTGACAATGTTCACACATTCAGAAACAATCGATAAAAAAAGAATCTATACAAAGGTGAGAAAATAATATCCACAGACCAAATTAAATAAGTGACACAAATATTGTCATCCGTGTGCAGTGTTGTAACTATTCTGAGCAAAAGATGTACGTATAGGTGATTTGAAAACTATTGTTAAAAATCTGATGAAAATATAGAAATGAAAAAATGAGATTGAGAACTGTTAGAGACATCCTCAAATTTGTGCCGTTTATGAGCTACCAGGGAATCCGCATACGCAGAAGGAACTAAACTTTAGTTCCTTCTCTTCTTCAAAGATAAAAAAGAAGAAAAAATCACAGAGACAAGAAAAATCAATCATCATCATCATTCATCATTTCAGCCGAAAGACGTCCACTGCTGGACATAGGCCTCCCTCAAGTGTCGCCACATTGACCGATTCCGTGCGACTCGCATCCAGCGGATTCCCGCAACCTTCACCAGGTCATCGGTCCACATAGTGGGAGGCCTTCCAACGCAACGTCTTCCGGTTCGCGGTCGCCACTCCAGAACTTTTCGGCCCCATCGGCCATCCGTTCTGCGAGCAATGTGCCCTGCCCACTGCCACTTATGTTTGGCAATTCTGCGGGCCACGTCGGTAACCTTGGTTTTCTTGCGGATGTCTTCATTTCTGATTCGATCGCGCAAGGAAACTCCGAGCATAGCCCTCTCCATTGCCCTTTGGGTGACTTTAAGTCTTCTGATGAGGCCCATTGTGAGCGACCACGTTTCGGTCCCGTATGTAATCACTGGCAACACACACTGGTCATAGACTTTCTTCTTGAGACACTGTGGTAAGTTGGACGAGAAGATACCGCGCAATTTCCCCAACGCTGCCCAGCCGAGTCGGATTCGACGATTGACCTTTTTCTCGAAGTTAGACCTACCTAACTGGACCGTTTGTCCCAGGTACACATAATCGTCTACAACTTCGAGTGTAGAGGCTCCGATCTTGATAGGAATGGGTGTGACATGGGCATTCGACATGACCTTGGTTTTTTCCATGTTCATTTTAAGACCCACTCTTCCGGAAGCTCTACTGAGGTTATCGAGCATTGTACTGAGGTCCTCCATGGTCTCAGCCATGACCACTAAATCGTCGGCAAACCGAAGTTGAGTGATGTACTCGCCATTGACGTTGATGCCTAGCCCTCTCCAGTCCAGAACCTTGAAGACATCCTCCAGTGCAGCGGTGAACAGCTTCGGAGATATGACGTCTCCCTGTCTCACACCTCGCTGGAGGAGGATAGATTCCGAGGCTTGGTCCTGAAGTCGGACTGACATGGTGGCGTTTTTGTACAAACACTTCAACACCTCGATGTACCGATAGTCGATTTGGCACCGTTGGAGAGACTGCAGTACAGCCCAGGTCTCGATCGAATCGAAGGCTTTCTCGTAGTCCACAAACGCTAAACAGAGGGGCAGGTTATACTCTTCGGTCTTCTGTATAACCTGCCGCAGCGTATGAATGTGGGCCATGCTGCTAAAGCCTTTTCGGAAACCGGCTTGTTCGAGAGGCTGGAAATCGTCAAACCTGCGCGCGAGACGATTCGTGATGACTCTTGAAAACAACTTGTAGACATGGCTTAGAAGTGAGATGGGCCTATAATCCTTCAACCGGGCATTGCCACCCTTCTTGAAGAAGAGTACCACCACACCCCTGCACCATGCCTGTGGCGTTTTTCCCTCAAGTATGACGGAATTAAATAGCTTCTGAAGGGCCTTAAATATCGGTTTTGCACCCGCCTTCAGGAGTTCGGCCGTAATTCCGTCATCACCCGGTGCCTTGTTGTTTTTGAGTTGCTTCAGAGCCATCCTAATCTCGTACAGGCTGACGTCCGGGATGTGCATTTGCTTCTTGGTGGACATGATGAAGTCAATTTCATTTCTAGTTGCACCATCGGGGCTTTGCCAGGTCCACTTCCTGTGCTCACGCTTTCTGTATATGTAATTGTAGATAGAAGTTCATAATGCTCCCATCGAGCTATAATAACCCGTATGACCTTACAAGGGTACGAAGGAGGAGCATGATAATATCAGTCTTGGTAGGTAAGGTGCAGTGCAGCAGCAGTAGCTCTTTGTAAAATACTGGTATTCATCTAAGTACTATACTGTAAAGCCGACCCCAACATAGTTGAGAAAAGGCCATTCAGATATGATTCAGATGATCACAATGTTTAGGTTTACAGTACCTAAACTATGTCTACAAGAGATGATCGTGTGTAGACCTAAAATAACAAATGACGATCCACATCTGTCTCTTTACGCTTACTATGACAGGCACAAAGCAAAAAGTATTAACAGTGTCTTTTGGCAAAGTAGGTATCAGAAACCTGACCCGCAGTATCGTAGCTTCGTTATAATGACGTTGGGCGTCAACGCAAACAAACTCTCACACGGCTTAAAACTTTTGTGACGCCGTACAAATAGTATGCTGCACCCAACTCCATATTTATTCTGTGACCCAACGTCGGCAAACAAACAAATTTTAGGTATTTAGTAGTTGTGCTAGAAAATGTCGTAGTAAGATAAATGGTCGCATTGAGATGAGTGTGCAGTTATGGGCGCTGCATCAGCTTCATCTGAACTCGACTCGATCGGAATTCTTTTTATGAATCTCCATAGTGCAATGCACACAAAATGAGGTGAGGTGGTGTCGATCAGGCGCACTGCTAATAAGTGCGATATGAGCTTAAATCGGATAGAAATATAAAGCCAGTAGAAATATCGAGTGGAGGAGTAGAACTGAGTTCTTTGTTCCTATGTTCATTCTGAGAAGATTTGGTCCGAATGAATACAAAATCCAGTCCAAAAAATAGTAAACTTAGCGTCTGCGGACTCTGCGGCGTTATGGATGGGATATGAATAGTGATTTACCGCTAACGGACTGAAGTCCAAGCAGAGTTTCTTATTTACCTTCGTGATAATTCGACCTAAACTAAAAACATAGGTAGGTAGGTACTTAGAGATTCTACGTGGAAATGACGATCTCAAAACTTTCACTCACTCTATAGGTACTAGTCTAGCTAGCTTGGTCAAAAATTGGTTCTGACAACCTAGACCTCAAGTCTGCTATTACATTAGTGTCAAAATGGTCTACCATTGATTTCATAGTTGTTGATTTTGATGAGTTTGGTATTTGTAGATATTATATTGTATAACGGGCTGGTGTTGGTAATCCTAATATAACGGCGTCATTATGACTTTCCAATGGTCATTGGTCAACCACTGACACTTCATTGAAAGAAATGGCATAGAATGGTAATCTCGTACATAATGACAAATGAATGACTGACTTGGGCTGTGCTATTTACCTACGAACATGAGATTGCATAAAACACGAATAGGTAAATAATATGTAAAAATATATAATATAAATGAAATAAAATAATGTCATTATAACACAATTCTATTAAGAGACCATTGACTGACCAATGATGGACCATTATGAATTTAGCAGATTACGAACTTTTAGCAAAATGAAAATGGGATGAGTATTGGATCGGATCGTGTTGGAAATGGAATAAGGAATTTATAAAAATAGCAGACTTGAGCCCCTGATCATTAAGTAAATTTACTTCTGATCCTTTTAATTGGTCAATAACAAGTTGTTTTCCGCAGTTTTATAACGCAAGCACCTCGTCTGCACCGCGTGGCACCTCTACCATCGCTACCTGAGCTGCGCACATTGTACGTATGTATTTAATTTTGTTATTGTTTTGTTCGTTACCGTAAACAAAACATGACTCATGCCTTAGGTACAGTCACGAGAACTAATAATTAAGTAGTTAGTTTCATCAATCTGTATTGTTCCACTGCAGACCCTTGTGTCACGTGTGGCAATGTCCCACGGATGCCTAAAAATCACCATGCGGTACGCCAGCGTTTTATAAAGGTGAACGCAGACTTAGCCGCACCGCAGTCGCCGCATTCGAATTCTTCTATGGAATCTCGCACACAGACATAGACAAAGATTGCACACAGGCACAGATTGCATAGAACTTTATACGAAGAATGCGAATGCGGCGACTGCGGTGTGGCTTAAGTCTGCGTTCACCTTAAGCCTCCCTCGGTCCCATCTTTCGCTGAATTTTTTCGAAGTGTTTTTCTCTTACTGTAACTGGTTGCAATTTTATGTTGTTACGAAAATGGTCATTCGGAACCCTTAAATGACTATTATGAAGAGGTATTATCTCAAAGTTGCAATCGTTATAACACGGGAAATTCGCCTTTGAATTTTCGAGTCTGTAGGTACAGTGACATAAAGCAATAAAAATATAGCTGACCCACCTTTGCAGTAAGTTTTGTATAAGTAGGTAAGTATTCGATTTTAAAGCTGCGGTTCCACTGAGGCGGAGCGAGGCTGCGGAGCGGAGAAACGGAGAAATATTAACCAATAGGATCCCATAAAATCTCAGCTCCGCTCCAGTATGCAATCATATTGGTTAATATTTCTTCGTTTCTCTGCTCCGCAGCCTCGCTCCGCCTCAGTGGAACCGCAGCCTAAGTTAAGTTTATAACTTTAAGTTAAGGTGCATGCTCCAGGGTAGCCCGCGAAATTCAAAATTTCTTACGATTTTTGCAATTTGCAGGCCAGTACTAGGGTTAATGTTGATTACAATATTATTTGCGGCTGCAAGACGTATGTAGTTACAAAATTATAATCATCAAAATCATCAATACAACCCTCCAAGTTCATAAAGGTTTAGAAATGACTTTTTCTGCTTTTTTTTTGTTTACCATACCTTTATGATCTTGGAGGGTTGTATTGATGATTTTGATGATAATAATTCTATAACTACTTACGTCTTACAGCCGCGAATAATATTTTAATCAACATACAACCTAGCACTGGCCTAAAAATTGCAAAAAAAATAAGAAATTTTGAATTTCGCGGGCTACCCTGGAGCATCAGCCTTAAGCGCTTCTCGCCATCAAACTATAAAGTTTGGCGAGTAAAAAACTGTAGAAAAATGATTTGTTTTTGTAAGAGATAATATAATAAATTAAAAAAAAAATGTTGAGATGTTTTATAATACGAATCAATATAATTTTTTAAATTCTTTTAAATTTTATTTATTTGAGCAAAAAACTCGTGACTGTACACCAGCATTATAAATATGTATGTAGATTATTGATCGTTTGAATCTGCAAAATTGCAAATTAATAATAATAACAACGTGATAGCGGCTTTTTTCAAGGGCTATCGGTACATCAATGAAACTAAGTTACAAGATTTATTGAGCCCTATAATGGATTAAACTCAGTTGGTAATTATATATTTTTTCATCATATTTCATGTCTTGTTTATACAATGATAATTTTGATAAACCAGGAAAAAATGTATTCGGTCAAGCCGTTCAAACAAATTAAAGACGCGGTTCCGGACAGTGAACGGTCCGGTATCCGTAGCTGGTTCGCAATTTGTCAGTAACAGTCAGTTGGACCGAACCTTTGGCGAAGACATATGATAGCTTGAAGAGATTTAAATTTAAAAAAAATTGTCCATCCCGTCGTCAATTGCCATGTGTTACCTACCATAAACCTGTAAATTATCCAGCATCATCACGACCTCTGGGCTGGTGGAGGTGCCCAACCTGAGCCACGTGCACGACAACAAGAAGGATAACAACTCGCTGGCATATCTGCAAGCTATGTGAGTACCCTGTAACCTCCAGGTCTGGAGACAACACCAGAACCCTTTTAGCAGTCCGGTTATATGGTTCCCAGAGAGCCTACCTACCGTTCCACTCTAAACTTCATGAACGACACAGTACGACGCAATTGAGGTAGTTGATACATACTCGTACGCGGTTATTTTGCCTCACAACCTAGGTTGGACAATATTGGACACCCTCCATCCACCGGTTAACAGATTAAAACCTTTATTAATAGCTGTGGTATACCCCCAAGTTTATCCAATCTGAAGTAAAATTTTACCTTGCAGAGGCTTTTTAAATGCTGGTATTTTTTCATATTAAGCTGCTGTCGTGCATTGGTCCTTGGTATATTCTTAACCTCAGCGTCCTTCTTGTCTCCTTTTCAGAGATCTAGAAGGCAACCACATAAGGCGACTGTCGCCGCACGCACTGCGCGTGAGAGCCGATCAAGTGTAAGTCCCTAGGTACATACACAACATGTGCTCTATTTTATTTCGTTTACTTTTCAACTAATGGCTATATGGTTGTCAATGGTTTTCGTGGTCTATGCGAGGAGAAGCAGTTTTTCGTAGGAATACCACCGGTTAATGATAGGTAGATAGCCAACAACTACCACCTAGGTACAACCAATATAATATCATCACACATATACCGTGTACCTATTTTAAAAATCCCTGCGCGGTTAAAAATGGTCGCGTTGAAAAACCAGTTTTTTTTTTTTTTAATTTAGGGACTGAGAAAAGTAGAAAACTGCTAGAAAACAAACTATTTTCTGTTATGGACTCGATAATTTTAATATTTTCTCATTCCGTACGTATCTTAGCAAATAGCTGGATGCTTATCCTGCGCTATCTCTAATCTAGTCTTAATTAGTTTGCTCAAGTAATTGCAGCCATAAGTGAAAATTATTATCTTTATTGCGGCAGCAACTAGGTACGGACGTGGAAAGGTCGATTAAGCACCTACATTCTTAGGTATAACGTGGATATGTGGAGTACCTACAATACTATTCTGTTTGTCTTTATTATCGAGATATCTGGTAATTTATGTTGGTATAAATTTAATATTTGGTTTACATTTTCTTGTATAATTTGTACCTAAAACATCTACCTACATACAGGTATTTAGTTATTAATTAGGTACGATAGTATTATAGTCCTCATCAAGTCGGGGGATGATAAAACTTCGTTATTCCTTGTGCAAGACTGGAACTACCTTGCGATTATTTTAAGCAATTTCGACTATTTTCATTGCAACAAATTTCAATATGAGTAGTATCCATAGTCTAAGTCATTTGTTGCTTTTTGTCAACAGATCCCTGAACTACAACTTGCTAGAAGAGGTTCCTGCATTTGCGTTCAAAAATGCACAGATTTCTAAACTGTAAGTTGAAATGAACGCAAATCTGATTATTTGGATGCCAAAAAATCTAAAGATTTGTTACTTATTCACGCTGTATTATTTTTTCAGGAGTTTCAGAGGCAACACTAAGCTGAAACACATAGACGAGAATGCCTTCGCGTCAAATCTACTCCTCCGACAATTGTAAGTTCCTCATATCATTTTATACGTTCCTAAGCTATTCAAATGTAGTCTCGTCCTATAAAACTGTCTTAATACAGAATCGGGAAAAGAACAGTAGCTGTGTACGGAAAACCGACCTTGATACTAATGTAATTAGGTACATGATTTAGGAAAAACTAAAATTTTATCAGCCTAGGGTAATTTATGAACAGTCATGGATCTCTGATCCTATTATTTTTAAGAAATTTTACTGGTTGAAAGGATGTCAAGGCAGAAATGTGACTAACCCGCATTAGACCCACCTGGTTTAATCCGGCCCACTTCCTCTCATAGTGTGGGAACATTGTAAGCTGATTAATGTTATGCGTATGCTATTGTTTCAGAGATTTAAGTAACACCGCTATTACCTTCCTGCCCACCGCAGGTCTACAAAACTTGGAAACCCTTAGAATAGAGAAGACACCTTCGCTGAAATATATCCCATCGATTTATGAATTTCAGGTGAGCTATATCTATCTATTTATTTTATCAAAGAAAGGTCAATGTCGCCGACTCGCCGCCTACTTTGACAAAACATTGACACACCGTAGGTAAGCCCCCTTACTTCCTGTCGTAGTCACCTCTAAGCAGTTCAATTTAACGAAATTACGAAAGAAGAACATTATTACATAAACATCGCGTCTGCATTCTCCGGAGGGTAAACAGAGGTGTAGTTTTTCAGAATAAATCAGTGTTTTTTTCTTTCTTTTCATCACTTAAGTACATCGATGTAGGAAATATAGTTCAGTTTCCTCACGATGATTTCCTTCATCAATGAGTGAGTCTAAAATTGCCAATCCGCTTTTTGCAAGCGTGGTGATAAATACGTCTTCTCTGTATGCGAGGAAGTCTTTGTCCTCTAGACGAACAATAATCGGCTGGTATTTTTACAATGCTTAGTCTAATGTCTGCCAAAAATATACTGATTAATATTAATTACTAAAGGCCCAAAACAACACACATCTACCAACCAGCCAGTCATACAGTTAATTTAATTTAATGAGAGCTTCATTTCGAATCCTTCACACTACTCTACTCTCCATCTCGACATGATCTTAGCCACAGAATAAACCATCTGCTCCTTACTTCGACCTCCAGAGTCTCCAGAAAGCGTACCTGACCCACCACTTCCACTGCTGCGCGTTCCGCTTCCCCGAGCGACACAACCCCACGCGACATAAGCTGTTCGAGACTCAAGTGGCGCTCATGCAGGCGGTAAGATAATCAGACTATGCCTAGGTACTTCAGTAAAATGTGTTAATCAATCTGAAGTGCTTGATGCTACGTCAGATACTCAGACAGACTTGTCGAAAACGTTGCAAGACAATCAAATCTGATCAAGATCATTTCAAGATCTGATCAAATTTCATCAGTTATGTAATCCATTTTCCATAAGAAATTGACCGCTCTTATCGACGCGGCATTGCAATTGGCTTGAGCCGGTTAGAAATACAAGCCTTAATGACTAAGTAGTAAAATAGAGGGAGATCCCGTGATTTGGGATCTTGGGTCCTTAAGCTTTTACATCAGATGGATAAATCAGGTACAGGTATGTAAAAAGACATTCGTGTTTTGAGATCTTGATCTTTGAGACTTCTGGAAAATGCTATTTTAGTTTTTCCAACATTCCGTATTGTATTGTTCAGAAATGCGCGAACGGCGGTCAGCAGAGGACACCGCGGTTCCGAAAGCGAAGATCGTTGGAGCCAATCAAGATATTGCCGTCTCAGAACAACTCGAACATCACCACGTAAGAAACTTTCTATTATTTGGACCCCCCACCCCCACACACAATAATAGAAATTCTAATCGAACTCGAGATTCAATGCATTGTTGCAGTCCTCTATTGTCAAACAGCAGAGATCTGTCTTTCGGCGCAAATTTAGGAAACAAAGCAGGTTCCTACAAGGCACTTTCAAGAGCAATGACGGTAAAAAACTTAATGACAAGTATTCCTTATATTTGTCTTTCTGGAACTGCTAATAACTCTAAATAAAAAGTTAGGCTGCTTTTTGATGTGGTGATTGTAAGCGCGATTGCTGAGTATGAGGTTCCTACATAGGATTTAAACATAATCTGGCGAAATATGGGTGTAGGTACTGTTAGGTACTTACACCCACATTATTACACCACATCATGGCTTAACCCTTCGAGGATTACAGGCGTGATGTTATGTTATTGTGTTTCGAAACAAAACTTCCAAAGTAACCACAAAATCTTTCCCCAGAGACTCACTAGAAGACGACGTATCAACAGCCACGACGAGCGAAGAATACGACGCGAACATGATGGACGAGTATTTCTCTGACTCCGGCAGCTGGGAGGACGAGGATGACCAGGGAGAGTTCCATGACCCCGTCAACAACACCCTGGGGGCCGTTTCCATGTCGGCGAAGTGCGGTAATTTTAGTATTAAGTGAGTATTACGAACTCGTCCTAAACAAGCTGACAGAGATATACTGTGTGCGAAAGACGAAGAGCAGGGTGTATGGCGCAGGTTGGGAGAGGCCTATTTCCAGTGCATAAAGTGAGTTGATAGGAACTCGAGAATCGGCTTTGGCTTTTTATAAAATTGATAGATACCAGCTATGTGGTAGACTACGAAGTTTTGCTATCGATAGACTTGGTATTGGAACGTAAAACTGCTTAGTTGCCGTATTAAGCCCAGCTGTTGCCAAGGCAAACGTCTGGCTTTAATGTGGGAGATATTTTGACTGGTCGTACCTTAAGGGACTGTTTTGGGCCCCTTAGTAATTTCACCAAGCTTTCGCATCGATAATCAGACATAGGTCTGTTCGAAATACCTGATAGTTTATAAGATAGGTCAACACATTAATTTGTCTTCTATTTTTCAGCCCACGGAAGGTGGAATGCACGCCTGCACCAGACGCGCTCAACCCTTGCGAAGATGTGATGGGCTGGTCGTGGCTGCGAGCGAGTGTGTGGTTCGTCATCACAGCCGCAGTCGTAGGCAACGTTGCTGTTCTTCTCGTCTTGCTTACCAACCACACCGAGATTACCGTCCCGAGGTTCCTCATGTGCCATCTTGCGTTCTCAGACCTCTGTACTGGCCTCTACCTCTTCATGCTCGCAGTGGTAGACCTTAGGTCTTACGGGGAGTTCTTCAATTACGCCTACGACTGGCAATACGGCGTCGGCTGCAAGATCGCTGGCTTCCTGTCCGTATTTTCTGGACAGCTTTCCGTCATTACTCTTACTATAGTCACGTTGGAGCGCTGGTTCGCCATAACGTATGCAATTTATTTAGAAAGGAGGATCTCTTTGTCAGCCGCCGCGAAAATTATGATAGGCGGTTGGCTGTACTCCTTCGTAATGGCTGGCTTGCCGCTGGTCGGCGTGTCAGACTATTCATCTACCTCAATATGTTTGCCGGTTGAGAGCAAGGACGTGGGAGATGCTGTGTATCAGGGCGCGATTTTTATGGTGAGCGCGTTAGCGTGGGTCACGATCGTGGTGTGCTACGTGCAGATATACAGGTCCCTGGGGGGAGGAGAGAGCTATGGCGGGAGAGGGGCAGCCGCAGCGGCTGAGAGACGTATCGCGAACAAGATGGCGCTGCTTATCGGAACAGACTTGCTCTGCTGGGCGCCCGTCGCGTTCTTCGGCATCACAGCACTAGCAGGCGCTCCACTAGTCGACGTCAGTCACGGGAAAGTGCTCCTAGTGTTCTTCTACCCCCTAAACGCCTGTGCAAACCCGTTCCTATACGCGATATTGACGAAACAGTACAGAAGAGACTTTATCACGTTGATCGCGCGGACAGGACACTGTAATTGGGTGGTGGAGAAGTATAAGCTGGCTGCGACCCCTCCCCCCACCGCGCATACCAACCAATCAGCGCCTGCGCAGCTGATGCCCCTCGTAGACTCTGTCTCGTACCAGAGAAGTCAGTCACAGTGTAAAGACAGTAGTGAAGTAACGCTTTAAGTGTTTAGTTGTAATTTAGGTTATGTTGACATTATTATACGGTTATTTATTTTTAATGTTGCGTTTTATTGGTGTTCTGCTAGGGATGCACATATTTTCAAAATAACATGTTTTTTCAAAACATGTTTTGTTTAATTATATTTTATCTTCCACCAGCCCAGGACCAGGGATCATGAATTTTTTTTTTTCATTATCTTGTCTGCTATCAGTCATCCCTGACTATGATCAGATGTGTGGAAAGATGCATCACATTTTTACAGAATCAGGACCAATGTCCAAATTCTACTTAATCAGGCAGCACAATGTCAGCTTTCTTGAGTCTCTTGGTATGATTTGGCATCATTAATGAACAAATAGAACGTGAGTGGGGATTTGGATGGTTGGTTAATCTATCTTTGTGTTTCTCTAGGTAGCCCTTCGCTTCTTCTAGGACCGTTGGAATTTCCAGGTGCTCATGGATCTCTGATTTGCGAGCGTACCAGGGCGCCGCTGATAGTACCCTCAGGATGCTGTTTTGACTTCTTTGAATGCACATGATATAAGATTTGGACATATGGGATTCATTGTCCTAGTTAATTTGTGGCATGTAAAGTGATGGCCTGAAACAAAGGTTTAAATAAACCTAGATCGGGTAGGTCGCTAACAAACATTTGAATTCCACATTATCGTTTTTTGCAATTGTTAAATATATTTTAGTTATAGTTTACTTTTATGCACTAATTATATGTTTCAGAAATAACACTACTGCACCTAAATGTACATTTTTGTAATACTTTTTTTTAAAATAAATTATTCTTATTCTTATTGAATCCCATATGTCCATATTGGTTTTATGATGGAACAACTCTAAATTTGTTACTCAGGGAGAGTAAAGATTGTCTGCCTAGAAGCCAGAGCAAGTTCTTGAATCGGTAGTTTATTTCTGTTCTTTTTTCTTTAGGTGATCCTTCCATGTTTCATGAATAAAATCAAAATAATTAAAAATATAAAACTCAAAAATCAGTCTACATACATTTATTTACACCCTCGTCAACTTAAAAACAACTGCGCGTGTTCTTCTAACTCACTCAACACATTACTATCAATATATTCCACTACTAATTTGTCACCTTCTAACAATACCTCAGCTTTCATCAGCTCCGATACTTCTGAATCCATCTTTATAGGATTTATGCAGTAACTGTCCAACTGCCTAAACAATCGAAGCTTTACAGAACTTATTTTGTTGTTATCATTCTTAATATTACAAGAATCACATATACTGTCTATAGAACGACCCAGACTCCATTTTGAACTGATAAATACTGGTACAGTATCTTTTAAATCTGGATCTAAAGTCACAGACTCAAACTTAGTGATACTATCTTCTTCTTGAATGATCCTTATTGGTTTGGGTTCCATGTTTAAAGGTTTTTTGATAGCAAAGTATACTCTGTCTGAAGGTGGGATGGATTTAGGGCCAACTGCTTTTTGTTTTATTCTCATAAGGTGTATTTTTGATGCAGTCTTCACTTTAGCTGACGATTGGAGAGCCTTGCGGATGTTTTCAGTGATCTGTAAAAGATACCAGGAGAGCAATTAGAACTTCGGTGCATTTGATTCAAGAGTTTTATAATAATGTACAGTTCATTCTTTTTTTTTTTTTTGGTTCATTTACAGTAATGGTACAATAGGCCAACTTCATTTCAAAAGGCATTCCCTGCCAGTCAGCTTTGTGATAAATTTATAAAAATGTGACATGGTATACATTACATTGTATTTATTATTTGACGACCCGAATGGCGCAGCAGTAGTGAGGCTGCCTTACGTTCTTAGGGTCCCTGGTTCGAATCCCGGTCGGAGCAAATGTTTGTGTGATGAGCATGGGCATTTGTTTCCGAGTCATGGATATGTATATTAAGTATGTATTTACAAACAAAAAGTATCTGTGTAGTATATCAACTATCTGGTGTCCACGACACAAGCCTCGTTGCTTAGTGTGGCACTGGATGGCGCTGTGTGTAATGTCCAGCCATATTTATTTATTTATACAAAATGAGTAAGTGTAGTCTACCTTGTCTTGTAAATGTTTGTTAGCCTCTCTGAACTGTCTCCTTGGAGCTTCAAGTTGCTCTACCTTGGCTGCCATTGTTTCATCATCTATTTCTGGACAAGTGCTGGAAAATACAAAGTACAAAGATTTCAGATCAAAAAAGTTAAACAAAAATACACACCTGACACTTGCATACATTTTTTTTAAACATTAAATGAACCTACTTTTGACCTCAATCCTAAAAGGTCTTAATCTCAGGTAAGAATAAGGCCATGAAATACCAGTCAACTCAAAATGGCATTTCGGAAATGAAATGAGGTGAAGAATAATTAAGAAGCATTTTCAATAGTAGCATGACATTTTTGATTACCAATCACACAAGAGGATGGACAAGTTGGTGCACTTTTATAGAGAATAATATATTGTAGATTAAGTAGAATACTTACGGGTGAAACCTATGTTCAATACAATAATGTTTATTACACTTTGAACACAACATTTTATGTAGATTTCCCTTCCTGCATCCTTTTTCTGAACATCTGAATATTTGGTCATCATTTTTAAGGTTAACTTCCTTGGGTTTTGGCGCCAATTCACATTCACCAGACAGGCAGTGTTCGTTGAAATGTTCCCGGCAGTATACCTTGCCACATTTGCATTGGAGAGGCAAAAAGTCAGTTTGATTGCAGTTCTGATACTGGCAGTGTTCACCAAGTGTAGGAAACTCCATCTTCTTAATGCGTGCTTGCCTTTTACCAACCTCAAAGTTTAATGAAGTTTACAAAGGCTTTTATTCCGGAATTATTGTATTTTCTTGTAATGATAAACACAAAACGAAAAACGCAAATAACCTCAAACTGCGTTCCAGTACAATTCATATTGTGTTGTCATTGTGACACATTTCATCAAATTGTCAACAGGATACAGGATACCCAGTTACATATTTCTTAAGAGCGATAAGGGCAGCGCCTGCACACGTTGAAAATGGTTGAAATTTGTTAACCGAAACGCAACTGATACGTCAGTGTAGTGGCTATTTTTTTATTCGCAAAAGTGACAGTCAGTCATTGTGGTTGTTCAGAAATCTTTGAAGTTTAAATATTTTACACGACGGGGTAGGCAGTGCCAGTACCTACTATCAAAAAAATAACTTTTGGATCAGCAAGACATAAATGCAGGCCACTACATTTTCTACCAAGCTTGTAATATGGTTCCCCAGATATTGTGTCCATGGCGTGACCGTCGACTGCACAGCCTTTGTACGTAGTTTGATTAAAGGACCCATTTTTTAATTTTTGGTAATGCTGGGGCTACACTATCGCGATAACGCAATCATTTGCCTTGTCGCGACACGTCTGGCCAAAGAATTCGTCCTATCGCGAATACGAAAGCCCGTCGCGCCGCTGTCGGTAAATGCCGCACATCAAAGGGTTTTGTCGCGAGAGTACAGTCAGCGTAGTGAACTTTTTGATGATGTGGCCAAGCATTTCGTCATGGATCGAACACGAACTTTTATTCGTAACAACGCGAACACAAATTATCAAGTTCAATTAGTACTACTACCGACACACAACGTCTTTATCAATAGGGTAATTTAGTGAAATACTAATTATTATAGATGAGAAACAAACAAAACACACAGTTAATATATTAAGCATAGTTTATTGCAATAATAAATAAAGTAAAAGATATTTCACTTAACGAACAATACCACACATTTGTGTCACTTGACTCAAGGTAACATTTCTAGAATTTTCCAAAGGTGTAACTCAGACCAAATAAAAAACCCAGACAGCGCTGCGAACAATAAAGTGATGCCGGTTTCGTAAACATGTGTGCATTTTTTAAGCTTAGTCTAATTGTAGTTTGATGTAAATGAGTGCGTGTGAGGATGTATGCACAAAGCGGAGCTTAGTAATTTTGCGCTAGTTTCACTTTATTGTTCGCAGCGCTATTTCTTGGATTTTTATTTGATCTGAGAGGTGTAGACAAAAATGCATTTCCGACAAAATGGTACAAGGCCACTATTGGTCCTTTTCTGGCAGTTAAAATTACTGGAGGGTTCTAAACTTTGAACTCTAATATTATCTAATAAAACTATGGTAGGTATAAAAAGTTTGCGCCATATTTTGATTTTGATTTTTGATTTTGAACAAGAGACTCACGAGGTAGTTACGCCTACTAACTGTACTGGTATTTAATCAGTTGATACACACTGCTAATGAAATCCTGTCGTCATTTTCTATTTTATATTTTATACTGAACAATGCACCATTGCATTGCCTATTTTAGGTAATGCAATGGATATTGTCCTGCAGCTATAAAATCTCTTCATCCCTCTCTCGCAATCAAATGTCACAGTCATCTTCCTGTCACTTTGACATTCCCTTACGTCAGAATAACATAGCACTATGTACAACCTCCTTGCTCATCTACATAAGTTTCAAGGTTTCCATAGCAGCTTGTAACCTTTCTATTTCTCCCTGTGATTGCGCTAATTTCTCAGAGTTGGTTTTCTGTACTTCGGCCGGCACTTTGGTTGCGTAGTCGTCGGCAGCCATTGCTTGTTGCAACTTGGTAATCGTTTGGGAGAGGGCTTCTTTCTTCTTTTCTAGCTTTGTTAACTCTTTTTCGGGGTCGATTAGGCCCTGGAATAATGGAATGATATTTAGAAAATTGTGGGATGTAAGTGAATTTTGCAGTCTGGCACCACCAGTTTCAAGGATGTTCTGTTGCTGGTAACTAGTGTGTACGTTTAGGACGACCATAGACGGCAAAATAAAGTTTAAGTCATGAGACTAGCAAAAGCGCTGAGTCAACAGTTTTGGTTGCCTTGAATTTCCAAATGATTTATTGATAGTAGTTATAAGTTTGGTTAATATCACAAAACACTTAAACATAACTGCCAAAATATGATGAACTTTACTGTCCTGGACTACCCCAAACGGAGAAATTAGTCATAATGTGACGTTACATACCTTCAAAACGAGATGCACTTCAATCTTATCCGACACCGTCAGTATGGAACATCCAATGGGAGGCTTCTCATCCGAAAGCTCGCTATTGGCTAGCGACTGCACACTTCTGAACAGACCTTTCAGGGTTTCCACCTATAAGAACACAAGGGGATTTAGTCAGAAACGACAACTTCACTTTGAAAAATTTGGTATTGATACTAGTGAGCTAAAAATGAGCTACACATTCGATACGGCAATGTTTGTTGAACCACATCAATGCCAACCCGAACATCGCAACAATAGGGTATATGCATGTTTTTTTTTATTACTCTAAACAAAGTGTATTAACATCAGAAATAGCAAAGTAAAAATATTTTTTTAATATCTATAAAAAATACTAAGTTATA
Source organism: Xestia sexstrigata (assembly GCA_941918905.2). Taxonomy (NCBI): domain Eukaryota; kingdom Metazoa; phylum Arthropoda; class Insecta; order Lepidoptera; family Noctuidae; genus Xestia; species Xestia sexstrigata. The sequence goes on from OW799214.2 coordinate 19,224,072, forward strand.
AGCATTTGAAACTGCTGATTAGACAGAGAGATCCGATACAGCGAATGACGTCATTCGCTGCATCGACGTACAAAATCCATACTAAATTCCGTTTATCTAGAAAGAGATAGAAACAAAAGTTTAAATGGTTATAACTTTTGTGTTGTTTGGCCGATTTTTGTCTTGTTTTCGCTTTTTGTCATAATTTTTATAGTACTTTAACATTCCGTATCGAAATAAAATTTATGCATATTCCCTATTACTACTTTATTCCGTTAGTGCAGATCAGAAATTCGTTCAGAGTCTAGCATCGGTTAATAATGTCCGCGTCGGATCAGCTAAGCAGAGCAGCTATGTCTCTCGCGTATTTTTAAATTTGTTCGACTTTACTTACCCAGTTGCTTCACAATAATAGAACAAAAAAAAAACACTGAGTGAAAGTCCCAAAAACATGTAATAATCTCCCTTTCTATTCTTTTACCTTCAACTCCGGAGATATGATGAGGTGGGCGGTGGTCTTCTGCTTATTGGTCAAGTTGTACTCCGAGCGAGTAGACCTTATAAGATGCACCATTTTCAGAACAGTGTCCACATTAGATTCTAGGTCTTCTGATCGCCATGGGGTATCGGCATCCTGGGGAAATAGAAATAAGTTATATTTAGTAGAATTTCCAATGTTCGTACATCTAATACCATTTCTTTTTTGAGATTATTGTTAATTTTGAGCTCTCAATATTTCGACGCTGTTGCAAGCGCCATGATCGGGGGTTGTGGGATAGTCGAATAATCACGGAAGATATCCCGTAAGTGACATTTTAAGTATCGTTATAAACCGTGAAAGCTTATAGCAGTGTTAGAAACGTCCTATTTACTCACAGTCGGATAGCTAGCCACACAGATGGACGGACAGCTGGTGTGCTTCCTGGGCAGGCGCTGGAACAGCTCCTCGGTCACGAACGGCATGAAGGGACTCAGCAGCTTGAGCCCGAACTCCAGGGTTGTGTACAGAGTACAACGGGCGGCCGCTTTTTCCGCTTCTGTACCGGTGGTGAAGACGGGTTTGAGGTATTCCTGAGGAAGAAGTCGAAAGAAATACATTACTTACACCCAGAATTCAGTATCGTCAAGTTAGCATAGTCATCCTTATGTCAGTGGTGGGAATTTTTTCGAGAAATTATGTTTTCCCGAAAAAATTATAACCATTCCAACTAGCAAGAAAACGAAATGGATTTCGCATGGAATAAAAATATGTAGTAATAAGCAAAGGCAGTTACTTTGGGCATATCGACTAAACTCAGACTCAAAAAATAAATTACTCCTTAAAAACTACACTAAACTTTATAGGAAAATTATAAACTTAACACAAAAGTCACAAAATAATCATTTCATAAACACCGCCCAAAATAAATCAAAAGCTACATGGCAAATAATAAATAAATCCAAATTTAGGCTGCCGCCGGAGCCTATAACGTGCCTGAATAGAGACAATTTGACATTTACAGACCCCATGGACATTGCAAATGAGTTTAATAATTATTTTATTGACACAATTGAGAATAATATTAAAGCTGACATCACATCTAATAACACACAATTAAATAATAAAACTTTAAATTCACTATTCATGCAACCTGTTACCATTGACGACATAATCAAAATAATTTGCAACCTCAAAAACACGAATACTGTTGGATACGATGGAATTTCCACCAAAGTATTAAAATTTACGAAAGAACTAATAGCATCTCCATTAGCACATATAATTAACCTGTGCATAGCTGATGGCATTTTTCCGGACAAGCTCAAAACAGTTATTATAAAACCTCTTTATAAAAAAGATGACAAAACTGATTTAAAAAATTACAGACCTATTGCAAAAATTCCGACTATTTCTAAAATTTTTGAGAAAGTTATCTATAACTCTTTATATGCCTATTTCGAAAAGTACAAACTGTTTTGCCAAGAACAAAAAGGCTTCCGTAAGAACACTACGATTAATATGGCACTGTTTGACTTATTATCTAATGTCATGTCATCTGTAGATAGGAGAAATCCAGTCTGTGCAATCTACACTGACATGACCAAGGCTTTTGACTATGTTGACCATAAGATTCTGTTGCACAAATTACATAGCTATGGTATAGGAAACATTTTAAAGTTAATAGAATCATACCTAAGTAATAGGGTTCAATGCTCAGAAGTTTCTAGGATATGTCCAAAAAGCAAATTGGAAACCATTTATGTATCAAAACCAAGACACGTAAAATATGGCGTCCCACAGGGTAGCGTACTGGGTCCGCCACTTTTTTTAGTATACATAAACGATCTCCCGGAAGCAACCACGAACCAAATGGTTCTTTTTGCAGATGATAGTACAGCTATAATAAAATGTACTGATCCAAATAATTATAAGAATGACATCAATACTTGTTTAAATGACATCATAAATTGGCTAAATAATAATAATTTGGTTATAAACCTGACTAAAACAAAAGTCATGCATTTTTATCAGCGATGTCTAAAACCAAAGGTTGAAATTTCCTACAATGGCTGTGATATTGAAGAAGCTAATAAAGCTAAATTCTTAGGTATTATAATTGACAGCCAACTTACATGGAAGCCTCATGTTGAAGAATTATGTAAGAAACTCAGCAAATCCGCATATGCTCTATTTCAACTATCAAGGAAAGTTAACCGTCAGGCTCTTTTAGCTGCGTACCATGGACTGGTTGCGTCTGTGTTGCGGTATGGCATTGCTTTCTGGGGTCAGTCCACTGATAGGGAGCTGGTATTTAGATTGCAGAAGCGATGCATCAGGTCAATGTGCGGTCTTAAAACAACTGATAGTTGCGAGCCCTATTTTAAATAATTAAAAATTTTAACTTTACCTTCTTTGTTCATATTAGAAACGGCTTTATTTGTGAAATGCAATCCACATCTATTTAAAAAATTATCAGTGGTCAGGAAAAATCCAATACGCACGCAATACGTCAATAAATTATGTCAAGTGAAATGTAAAACCGCACTAATGCAAAAAAGTATTTTTGGTATTGCCCCACGCATATATAATAAAGTACCTAATGTTATAAAAAACTTGACTTTTTTAAAATTCAAAAGGGCGTTAAACGAAATTTTAATTATGAAAAGTTATTATTCAATTGACGATTTTCTAAATGATGATTCATTGACTGATTGATATACTTACTGTTACGCTATACACCTACTGTTATTGACTGATTTATAATTACATACCTACTGTTACTCTTATTGACATATTATTGTTATTCAAGTTGGCATGATGTTATTAATATTCCGTGTGACATTATTAATATTTTTAATTTATTACTTTGAGCATGTTGACATTTTTTAATCTTTTATTACTTTGACCATGTTGACATTTTTTATTTTTTTTTATAATATGTGCTTAATTCCTATGACATGCCACTTAATGTTAAATTTATTATTTTATTGTAAACCAATTTTATTATTTGCATGCCCATGTGACGGCAAAATGTGGAGAACTTTATCATAAATGAACATCTATGTACCTATTACCCATGTTTGCAAAGAATAAATGATTTGATTTGATTTGATTTGACTGGTAGGTAACACTTTGATGATAAAATACTGCCTTCACTGCAACAACATAAAAGCACTGTCAATTCCAAACTGTTACCAAAGACGTGTGGTTAGATCTGCAGAAATGTATGAAATAATGGTTGTTAAATTTTTGAGCCAGTCCCTTGTTTTTCACAGTTTTATTAAAAATCTCGTATAGATCGCGGCACGTAAGTTGAACCAAAATGGCGGTCGTATCTTTATAGAATAATAAAGACGACTGATGTAACTTGAACTATAACGACAAAAAATAGTGAGTTCAGCTAGATAAATTAACTGATGCACCTGTAAAAGTTTAGTACTTACCAGATACACATCACAGAGGTCGTAGAGCCAGAGGTTGTAACAGTGCGTGGTGGCGGACGGGAAGTCGTACGATGAGAAGCCAGCGTTCACTTTGTTGACGGCGAGAGAGAGCCGGGACAGCATCCAGCGGTCCATTGGGGCCAGGTCTGAAGGTAGGGTCGGTGTGTGTACCTGAGATCAAAATTATGACAAATACGATAATTTATTGTGCATTATATTTATACCTACTCCTCCGCTATACTTTTATGTTTAATTTCGTTGAGGGTCCAAGACAATAAAATTGTTTCTCTGGGATTTCGTCGAGCTTCATTCAAAGGTTAAAGGGTTTTATTATTATTTTATTTTATTATTGTCTCGGCGCTTTTCTGGTGGTCGCCACTGTTGGTTCTGGCGCACAGGAGTTACACTTGTTTGGGAACAGTGTGGCGGGCTTGTCTCATAAAAAAGTTAATTGCGCATACAATGTCCTTAGCGGTGTTTAAAAAAGCTTATGTCCTGCAGTGGACTATGTTTGTATGTTTTTAATAATAATATTTATTTTTACTGGGTAATCTTACATATAATTGTGTGTGGGGTTTCTATTTTATGTGTTTTTATTGTATGTTTTCTATATTGTATGTATTATAGCATCGTATTGGATGAATCTGTAATGATGCTATAATTAGTGGTAAATAAATAAATGTTAAGTGTAAATATGAATGTAAAATGTAGTCAAACCCTGTTATCATAAGCACTTCCAAGTGATCAACGATTGATCCAGATGCTGATTTTAAATTGTTACGGTAAGGTAGGTCGCATCGCCGGTGGTAAAACTCTGACTTTAAGCTGACCTAGCGAAGTTTCAAAGATTTAAAGGTCAGTTTATACTGATATTTTTACCATTGACGTGGAGCCTACCGTACCATAGTGATACCCGATACTGACCTCATAGACGGTGTCCATAGGGAAGTAGAGCAGCGCGAACTTGGTGGCGTTCCAGAGCTTGTTGCAGAAGAACCGGTAGCCCTGCACACGCAGGATGTCCAGGTTCAGGTCGCGGCCTTGCGTCATCGCGCACAGGGCAAATCTGGGAGAAATAAATTGTTTCAGTACCCGCCCGAGAGGTCTGGTTTCAACCAAAGACGAGCGGTGCGACCAATTACATTGGTTGAAATTCACATTTCATTTCCCGTCTCTCATGTGATCCGTCACACTGCTCGTCTACATTGCTGTGTAATCAAGGTTTTAAAATGTCATTGAGTTTGAGAAAATGACAGAGGTGACGCTCTTTAATACACAACTGTGTTATAAAATACATGTTAGTTGAAATAAGGAATGAGTATATAAGAGGAAGTCCGAAAGTGGTGCCGGTGACTGAAAAGTTGTGTAGTAATCGGTTGTCGTGGTATCCCTTCAACTGTTAGCGAAGTAGAAACAATAGATAAACAATGGCGTAACGACCGAATCGGTCGGGTCCACAGACGAAGGTTTATGGACATGTCGAGCATTCGTCGTGCGTTCATTCCTCAATGAGGAAAATGTAGTGAGGAGAATGTTGAGTATGAATGCAGATAATATAATAGCGGCTATAAGAGTAAAGGAAGAACAAAGAAGCGATGGATGGACTGTGACTGTGTCAAGATATGGCTAGAATGGAGGTGACTGCTGATATGACGAGTAATAGAGAAGTATGGAAGAAGAAGACATGCTGTGCCGACACCAAATAAACAAAAATTACGATTTTTTTTTATTACGAAATAGCAGCGACACCGAAAGTAATTAATTAAGTGACACGGACCACCAAATAAAATAACATAACAACGACAAAAAACCCACCTGAGCGCATCAGTCCCACACTCCGGTATCCCATTCGGGTAGTCCTGCTTCTGTCCCTGCTTGGCCCTCTCCACCTCCTTGGGGTCCAGGTTGGACTCCTCCAGCTGTTCGTGAAGCGTCTCCAGCGTGACCCCTCGCACCACGTCCACTGGGTCGATGACGTTGCCTAAAGACTTGGACATCTTACGACCGTGCGCATCACGGACCATTGGATGGAGGTAGATTTCTCTGTTGGAGATGAAATTAGATTTTATACGAGGCGAAAGGAGTAGGGATCGTTAGACTGTGGTGTTCTGCAGTTCCCAAATATCCCCATGGGAAAAAGGTATTACTTTACTTTTGTTGTATGTATGTAAAGTTTTAATATTATTGTGACTAATATGAGGTAACCGGCATGTCCTAGGACCAAAAAAGGATAATGCGACATCAACCTATCACTCGGCTCAATCCCTCGCGCAGAGACCTGCGTCTCTGAAGTTTATGCTTTTCAACTTTATCGAGCATTAGGTTCAATGTTGATTGGGAAAATTTGAGTTTCGGGTAGCTTCGTGTGCTTTGGAAGCATTTTTTTTTTAAATGTTTTCGCTCTGTAGGTAAATACCTACAGAGCTTTTGTAGGCCATACAAATATTTGTTCCGTTGGGGAATCGAACCCGCGTCACGCAACGAAGCACCGAATCACTCAGACACTATCACCAAATTGATAAAGTAACATTTGACTTACTTGAAAGGTAGTTTCCCAAGTAACCGCTGTCCAAAGAATACCATCCGCGCCACCCAGAAGAATAAGATGTCGTGTCCAGTTTCCAGCAGTGTTCCTGGGTAGAATGCCTGTCGAAGTTATAATAGTTAGTTATGGAAATATATAAAATAATTGAAGTATCTAGTATAATAATAAACCGGCCAAGTGCGAGTCGGACTCGCTCGGTTCTGTACCACCCGTTTCATTTTAAACTTTATTTCATTTGATTTGTTGAAGACATTTGCAGTTGTAGGTAGACATTTAAAATTTTCAAAACTGCTTCAAAAGGTACGACTATGTGACAGACCGCGGGCGTCTTACTAATATTATCCCGTTGGTACCCTTTGGTTACGAACCCTAAAACGACATTCCAATGATGAGATTAACGTATCAATAATAGAACAAAAAACTTTGACGGACTTTGGCGGTTCTCGATCATCTGACTGACCATGTGATGATCATATTTGACAATCTTTTGAAATTCACGTATTAATTAGTTTACTGGCAAAATGTTTATGTACCTACTATGATACAATTCGTATTGGTGTCGATTCTGTTGTGCACAAACTAAACTTAATTGCTATCTTTTTCTCTCTAATAAAACGAGAAAGAGACGGACGTAATTTAGAGCTGTCAAATTTAGTTAGAACTAATATTTACATAACTAATATTTTTCTAATATTTATATATTTACATGTAGGCTAAAAACACGGTGAAGCGCAAGGCATAAACTAGCTTGACATCTCTAACTCAGTTCATAGCTATAGCCGTCCTTTTCTCGCACTGCCTTTTAAATTATTTCTCCAATTAATTAATTAATTCTCCAATTGACATAATATTCAATGGGGATACCTATAGTACACCTGCGGTCGGCCCGTGTTGACGTCATGAAAAAATATGAATAAATCCTTAAATAGTTATTAAAGGAAGTATTTAGGTTCGCATTGTGGTTTTGAAAAATTACTAAATAGTTCCTAAAAAGGCATTTGTTCTGACATGTAGTCATGGAAAATCGCTATAAAAGAGGAGTTGGTTGTCATTCAAAGTAGTCTAGAAGTGAGCACGGTAGCTCGTGTTGTCGTGTTAATATGAAGTTCTTTGTAATATTGGTCGCGATTGTCGCTTTTCTCGCCGCGTTGTGTTCGGCACAACCGGTACACAGTTTAGCACCCGATCACCAAGTGTCGTCAAGTGCTAAGAGACACGAGTTAGGTTTTAGAACTATTACTGTACATGGATGTTGCGCAGAGGGATTCATTCATCTGGGAACACAATGCGTTTCTTGCGAAAAGTAAGTAGATTTACTTTCTTAAATCTGTTATATCATAAATTAAAGTAGCTCACAGCTTTTTACCCGACTGCAGCGGAGCTTAAAAGGAGGGTGGTGTCTTTGTGACGGCGTTGTTCTTCTAATTACGTAAAGCGTTAAGGGGTTAAGGAGGAAGTTAAGGAGGGTTAACCCTCCCTGGGTTTCGAGCCGAATCTCACCCACTAGGGAAAGAGGGGATCTCGACTAATATCACGTAACTTTTTTCAAATTACGAGAAAACTGGGATTCATTTAAATTAATTAATCATTTGACAGTACTGTAGTGTTAGATTGTTTTGTAAAAAGGAAATAATATTTTTATTTAGTTATATATTTTTGTTATTATAATGTTATTAGTCTGGGAATTGATTTCGGTAGGTCTACGCGTAATTAAGTGATGAATATTAGACTTACATAATATTACTACGGCTTAAGAATTAGAACACAAAAATGACACTAAGGAATTTTAGTACGGTCACCAAAACCAAATCCTCTTCTAACTGTTATTTTTTTATTCTAGGTTTAAGAAAATCACGGAAGAAGATGTTTGTCCAGTCTGTTGAGGTGGTTCTCAATATGCCACCGCACAAAGAAGTCCTGCCGTCTACTTTTACCACAAGGGACTACTTGTCTACAAGGAATCTTTTGTTAAATATTGTAGTTATAGTTTACTTTTATGCACTAATTACACAATTCTTTAAGAAATAACTGCACCTAAATGAACACTTTTGTAATATCTACTTTATAAATAAATTATTCTTATTCTTAGTTTACTGCGTCTGCGTGTATTTTATATTTTTAAATTTAAATTTCGGTATTTGTATCTATTAAAAAGATGGACTAAAATAAGCTTATACATTCAGTCAAAAAAGTATCGGGAATGGATGATTTGTTTATGGTTCCAAATTCAAATTTTTGTTTTTTTGTAGTTGTTAGATTGGCACAACTGTTTTCCATTTTGGCGCGGAGTTTGAGTTGCATCTGTTATTTATATTAAATACAGTGCTGGTTTTAGTAATATCATATATAGTGTGTATTGCGAATTTCATAATGGACAAAAATATCGAACAAAGAGTTTGTCTTAAATTTTGCATCGCCAATGGAATTTCGTGTTCGGAGTCACTGAAAATGTTACAGAAGGCTTACGGTGAATCGACTTTATCAAAAACTTGTGCTTATGAGTGGTTCAAAGCGTTCAAAAGCGGTCGAGATGTGATGGAAGATTTGCCTCGCTCTGGTAGGCCGTCAACGTCTGCAACTGAAGTTAACAAAAGTGAAGAAAATAGTGACTGAAAATCCCCATTCAACTCTGAGAGAGATAGCCGCCGAACTTTCTGTATCTCACGAGTCGATCCGTACCATTTTAACTAATCATTTGGGTATGAAACATGTTGCTGCTCGGCTAGTCCCAAAAGATCTGAATTTTCTCCAAAAACTCAATCGCATGAAAGTCGCTGAGGACATGCTAGAACGAGTCAGTTCGGACCCAACATTCATGAAACGCATTGTTACTGGTGACGAGACGTGGGTTAACGAGTTTGACATGCAAACTAGTCAACAAGCTTCGGAGTGGCGCCTTCCAACTGAACCGAAACCGAAAAAACCACGCCAAAGTCGATCAAAAGTCAAAGTCATGTTGACTGTTTTCTTTGACTACCGCGGTGTTGTGCACTCTGAATTCTTACCGGAAGGTCTAACGGTAAATAAAGAATATTATTTGAGCGTTATGCGGCGTTTAAGAGATCAAATTCGACGAAAAAGGCCAGATTTGTGGAAAGAAAATTCTTGGATTTTGCACCACGACAATGCGCCTTCGCACAAGGCTATCATTGTGAACGAATTTTTGACCAAACACTCAACAAATACCATCCAGCAACCACCATATTCACCAGATATGGCTCCTGCTGACTTTTTTCTTTTTCCTAAACTCAAATTACCACTTCGTGGCACCCGTTTTCAATCGATAGAATTCTTACCGGAAGGTCTAACGGTAAATAAAGAATATTATTTGAGCGTTATGCGGCGTTTAAGAGATCAAATTCGACGAAAAAGGCCAGATTTGTGGAAAGAAAATTCTTGGATTTTGCACCACGACAATGCGCCTTCGCACAAGGCTATCATTGTGAACGAATTTTTGACCAAACAGTCAACAAATACCATCCAGCAACCACCATATTCACCAGATATGGCTCCTGCTGACTTTTTTCTTTTTCCTAAACTCAAATTACCACTTCGTGGCACCCGTTTTCAATCGATAGAAGACATAAAGGAGAATTCGCGGCGAGAACTGAACTCAATTCCGGAAGCAGCGTTTAAATAATGTTTTGATGAATGGATTATTCGTTGGCGCAAGTGTATCGTTTCTAAAGGAGCATACTTTGAAGGTGATAAAATAAATTTGGATAAATAACAGAAATTTTGTGTATTATTGATCTTTTCCCGGTACTTTCTTGACAGAGTAGTATGTCTCTCTCTCTAGGTCTGTTCAGTTGTTTAGCCTTAAAAGTTATCAGTCAGAGTAATTTTCGCAATTATAAAATTATACACATAATACTAATAATTATTTAGGGAGGCTTAAGTGAAAGAACTATCATTATTTGTAAATGGTTAATAAAACTTGTATTCAAATCAGTACTACTTTGATTTTATCGTTGACTTACTTGTAAACCTGCTCCAAAATGTGCTCCAAAATCACAAATCCAGACTCCGTAGGTACTACTGAGAAATTTCAGATGGAAAAATCCAATATCACTCCCTCCTGATCAGAAGGTCTTGCCCGACCCGGTAATTGAACCCATAAAAATGATATCAAATAGCCTATCAAATTACTCTTCAACTGTTAGAGAAGTAGACACTATAGTTAAACAACGGTGTCCCGACCGAATCGGTCGGGTCCACAAACGAAGGTCTAGCAAATCTTCATAGTTCTATGTATTCATACCGATGCATAAATAAAATCGGAACTCTTACCAAATTTCAAGTAGATAATTCTGCTACATTCGTTAAATCACATACCTGCAAATCGTCAGTCTGATCCGGCCACCCGAATATAGAGAAAGTGAACAGTCCGGACGAGAACCAGGTGTCTAGCACATCTTCATCCCTCGATAGCTGTATGTCAGCGGCAGGGACGTTGTACCTCGCGGCCGCTTTGGCGAGCGCCTCCTCATCCGTGTGAGCGGATACCCAGAGCTCTTGGTCTTTGTTCTAGAGGAAGAAAAAGGGATTTAGTTCATGATATAGGACCCAAGTGCAATGTCATATGAGGCGTAAACAGATCCTTCACGAAGTCGTCAACCAAGCATCATGTATACAAAGTGTAAAAAGATCCTTCACGAAACTGTCAACTAAGCATTTTGTACTTCAAATGAAGTAACTGTACGCAAAAATTATTGCAGGGAAACGATTTTTTTTTTGAGTGAAGAACACGGTTTACCGTAGGACTCAATTTGACGCACTCAAAACATTGTGTTGATGGATGCATTGGATGGAACAGGGTTCACGGAGGCATTTGAAAGGATGAAAGAACTCTTCAATCTTTAATAGCGCGGTCATGAAACTTTATATACGCTTTCAATTTTGATAGATAAAGATGATTTTTAACATGACCTCGTCCTGCAGCCAGGATCATTCATAACTATTTATTTAAAAAAGTTATGAATGCTTGATGGTTAAATTTTGAAAAAATCTCAATAAAGTATAAAAATTGACATATCTTCCAAACTATAAAACTTTAGTTAGGAAAAGTAAGGTTCAGTATTTAGTAAATGACCTCCTCTAAATGCAAATTTGCTATGGCGGGTCCAGCCACAATCACCCTGTATAATATAGTCGAGTTTAATTAAGTGTTTCATGTTATTTGTGACACATAATGTTGTAGATGTGAGTTATAAAAGTATTAAAATGATTTTCGAATTAGTTATAATATCCCAATAGGCTAGTTTCCACCATCAATAAATTGCAAATCTATTTAGTCCGTCAGTTAGACTATTGGAAAATTATGGACACGTATTTATGTTTTTGTAAATCAATGAATATTGATAAAGATAAAACACATCAAAACTCGGGTGTGGGGGCTTGTGACGTCATAATGCACTAAAAATTATAGCACGGCGTGACGTATTGAGGATTTTAAAAGCGTCGTATCTTCGTCAATTTAGGTTTACGTTACAAAATTCAAAGGTCAAAAATTTGTTGATAATCTAACTGACGGACTAATTAGATTTTTTCAGGACACAAGCCTATTTTGAAATGGGTCATTAAACATTTAAAATTATTGTTTTTATTACAGTGAAGCAAGACATTTAGTGGCAAATTATTATTATTTTATAATGAGAAAAACAATTACAAATTGAACATTACTATGGAGTAAAAACTTAAAATAAAGCAGTGCTTTTACTTATATTTTAAACCAGTTAATGGTGACACATGTAGAGCTATGAAAATGTCTGAACATTTTATGGCAAAAATATTGCGGTGGTCATACTAAAACACATTTTCAAGACAAAATTAAATAAACAATCTAAAAAATCAAATAAAAAACAGTGTACACAAAACGCCATGCAAATGAACGACAAAGCCACTACATCCACGCGTATGCAGCGACATACAGCTGTACCGCTTCCGTCCGGCGCGGAATCCGTCAGGCGGCGCGCGCGGATGCGGCGCGACTTCTTGCGGCCGGACCGCGTGTGGCGCCGGCGCGGAGCTGTCTTGCGAGCGTGAGGGCCTTCCGCTTCATCGAACTCCTTGGCAGCACCAAGGAACTTGAGATGAAGGTGTTTAGTCGATTTTTTTATTTAGTAGATTTGATGATAAAAATATTTTAACTTTTCATATCCAATTTTATTTTATTTATAAACTATGTACTAAAAGCTTGAAAATAAAAACTGTGTAGTAATGAATATTCCTTAATAAAAGTCCTTTTTGATGAATGAAGCTTTTCTTTTCGCTTATTTCGTTTATTATATTAATTACAAAAGCTTATTTACTCTTTTAACTTAGTTTCTATCTAAGAAAGTCAAGAGTTCTTTCATTAGAAGAAAGTAACCTCCGACAGAAAGATTGCTACCATTTCTTTCAGATACATCTCAACAACATTCTTCTTACCTCTGGTTCAGGCAGCGTCACCCTATACGCAGGTATCCGATGCCCCCACCACAGCTGCCTGGAGATGCACCAATCACGGATGCCCTCCATCCAATGGTACCATGTCTTCTCGTGGATGTCGGGGATAATCTTCAGCTCACCGGTTTTAACTGCCTTGATCGCTTCGGCAGCCATGTTGTCGCATTTTATGTACCTGTGGTGATGAAGTGGGTCAGTTCTGGGTTTTGAAGACAGATGAGATACTGTGTGAAACAGGGTAAAAGAGGAGCGCAGCGTAAGGTGACATCAAATAAAGTTAGTCAAACATTGAAGCATAAGGAGAGCAGCGGTGGCCCAGTGGTGGCGGCCCCGACTTACGGACAGTAAGTCGTGGGTTCGAACGCAGACAGGCGCATTACTTTGTGTAATTTATTTCATCACCACTGCTCTCAAAAACGCTGAAGGATACATCGTGAGGAAACCGGCATGTCCTAGAACCAAAAATTCGAAGACATGTGACATCTACCAATCCGCACTGGGCCCGCGTGGTGGATTATAGCCCATACACAAAATACGCGCTTGACGTGGAGTTGCGGACACCAGCCCGTTATACAATATTGAAGCATCATCATCATTAGCCTACTTTAATATTCCCACCGCTGGGACGCAGGTCTCCTCTCTATGAGAGGAAATCGGCTATAATCCACCACGCGTGCCCAGTGCGGATTGGTAGATGTCACATGTCTTCGAATTTTTGGTTCTAGGACATGCCGGTTTCCTCACGATGTTTTCCTTCACCGTTTTGAGAGCAGTGGTGATGAAATAAATTACACAAAGTAATGCGCCTGCCTGGGTTCGAACCCACGACTTACTGTTCGTAAGTCGGGGCCGCCACCACTGGGCCACAACTGCTTTCCATATTGAATATTGATATTGAAGCATAAATCGAGAAATTCTCTAGCAGCTTCGTTTTATGATTAAATGTAACATAAATCTTTTGACATAAATTGACTTAGACACAATGTTTTTCAAGACACTTAAACGACGTGGAATCAACTTGAACCGATTAAAAAGAGCGTCTATCCAATAAAAGCGAATATTATAGTCCGACGCGGTATCAAGTCCTGTCGTCGTAACCGAAACGAGGCTAATTACATATTTTTCGCTGGACATTAAGCTCTGACTGATCGGCTCAATCTAATTCCGTGACGTTAAGTGTAGTCACTTTCTTAGTATTCGTTCAGGCATACATTCTTCTGGCAGTAAAATTACAATAATAGTGCCTTTATAACTTAGCAGTAAAGGCGGTTTTCGTAGATCTCGTGTTACTTCAAGACGTGGTACTCACCACTGCGGCTTGAGCATGGGTTCCACGATATCCTTGGAGCGGCTGCACAGCGGCACCACCATGGCGTGTTCCTTCGTCTCCTTGTACAGCTTGGCGTTCTCCAGCGCCTTGGGCATCGCGCGGCGCACGTCGTAGCGCTTCATACCCTGTGTACACATTATAATATCACGCATGTAGTCGCAGAGGTAGGAGTGAATAGTACACTCGTAGCGTTACATTTATACAAGCCTAGAAGCCCGGCCTCTATACATATTTTAAAATAATAGTAGATTTTACAACAAGTGAAAAAGAATTTAATTCGAGGGACTAAATTGGATCCCGAGAGCAGCGAAGGATTCTAGAGTAGAATCCTGAGAGGAACGAGGGATACAAGAACCGAGATGTGTTCTCTACTTTTTACAATTGACTGCAAGAAAATAAATAGAAGTATAGTATTTATTTTTCTCGTGGGTTAATAATAACAGCTAATCGGGGTCTATCTTCAAGGTTAAGCCACGCTTACCAAGGTCGGTCTGTGGATGGGTGTCCACTAATTCATTACATACCGAGTTTCCTCTGTGCGTCGGAAAGTATGTAAAGTCCTTGGTCAATCTCTCAAAGCAATTTTCGAAATTCAGTGTTATATTCTTGTGCAACGTTTTATTGTTCCAAATTCAGAATGTTTTTATTCACTCGGTGAGTAAAAGAGAGTTTTATTCGCTGTAATCGATGAATAAAATGCCCTTTTTCGAGTGGCGATGGTAAAAAGTCACATTATAAAACCAAAACGCTTTTTATTTGTCTGTAACCTCATAGTTCTTGTAAACTGCACATCAGATTTTGATGCAGTATTTCACCATCATTTATTAAACTTTTTCCGATATTACACGTATCAGTGAAAACTAAGACAATGCAAAATAATTTTAAATGAAGTCAGAATTTGACTGAATTTCATTCAAACAGTTTTAAGTAAGTTTTGCATATGGCCGTCTTGAGCAAGCGAGGTGATCAATGCTCGTGCCTTCACTGTATGAGAATAGGCCTTTGTCCATCAGTGGGACAGTAATAGTCTGGTATTATTATTATTATTATTTCATTTAGAACTTACAGTGAAAGCACCACAATTAGGCAGCATCTTGCCCTCGTCATCGAAAATATTGATGTACGGCAGATTATGACGTTTGGCGAGCTCGTAGTCATTCACGTCGTGCGCTGTCGATATCTTTACCGCTCCTGTACGAGAAATAATAAATTAATGATAAATACACTACGGTTTTATGGTTGACAGGGGAGAATGGAAAGAGAAAACGTGTTGCGCCGACCCCAAGTAACATGGGGCAAGATCAGGAAGGAGACGAAGACCTTGTACGAAGTTATTTATTTAACACTTCACAAAGTACAGAGGCGGACTTATAATGCCATAGGCATTTTCTACCAGTCAACCTTTGGGTGATGCAGAGACAAACGGTGGTAGGTGTATACCTAAAAAAAAACCGGCCTCATGCGAGTCGGATTCGCGCAAGAAGGGTTCCGTACGCGTAAGCTTGTAAGTACCAAAATTTACCTTATTTTTTTTTTTTTTTCTTTTATTTGTGCTATAGCCAAATGTGTGCCAAAACCTTTGGGTGATGCAGAGACAAACGGTGGTAGGTGTATATCTAAAAAATAAACCGGCCAATTGCGAGTCGTATTCGCGCACGAAGGGTTCCGTACGCGTAAGCTTGTAAGTACCAAAATTTACCTTAATTTCTTTTATTTTTGCTGTAAGCCAGATGTGTGCCAAATTTCGTGATTCTAGGTCAACGGGAACTACCATATAGGTTTTCGATCCAAAACCTATAGGGTACTTCCGGTTGACCTAGATTTGACAATTTTGGTTAAAAGCAAGGTCTTTTAACACAAGTAAAGGGAAAATTCCGAAAAATAAAAAAGTTGAAAATTGGGACATGCCCAAATTTCATAGTGATTTTGGCTTTGGGTGCACACTTAAGAAATTATGTATTTTATTGTCAATATATTAAAAAAAAAAAGAACTGGTTAAATAAAACTTCGGATTTCATAGTAAAATAGCTTGTTATCGGGTCCATGTGAGGAGTTACGGATCGGATGAAGCGGAAGCAGAATCCATATTCACGCCAGTCGTTATGGTTTGAAGAATCGAGGAGTCCATTTTAATGCCAATTCATTGGTTTTATGTAAAATCCAGAATAACAACAACAAACACGAACAACAACAAAAACGAGACAACAAACGCGAGTCGAGAGTTTACGTTCTATTATCTATGGTTTACGTGACGTTTGTAATTTGTTTGACAACCAAAGACTTTTTAAAATCAGGGGTTGCCAGTGCAATTAAATAAAAATCGATACCTAATTGATTTTGATCGATAATAATTTTAATTTGATTTCACTTGATGACACTATTCTATAACTTATAATAATGTATAAAGGCACAATCCAACTTTTCATAATATGTCAGAAACGAAGTCTGTTTATAAGTCAATTACTGTCACTTAACTAGAAAATCGTATCGAAAATCGATATAATTGGTTTCTTATTTTAAAATGGCAACACTTCCGTGCCGGTGTTTTGTTGATCCTATGGTATAATCATTTCAAAACTTATTAATTCCGTTAAAATATAGCTTACTTTTAAGATAAAGTGCCTATGTTGATAATTCATATTTATCTTTTTCGTGTGCGTTTCTTGGCCAAAAATGGGCAATTGCCTTTTGGTACTTACAAGTTTTCGAGAAAATCTAAATTTGCCCATATCTTTTTATCGTGTTGACTCGTGTTGGACCTTGATTTTTATACACCTAATTGGGACCTCAGTATCTGGTATAAATTTCAATTTGCTAGGTCCACCATTTCCTGAGAAAATCGTTGGTGACACACGGACAAGAGTGATCTTATAAGGGTTCCTTTTATTCCCTTTGAGGTACGGAACCCTAGGCCCATGAGTCATAGGCCCGACTGGATATTGATGTGACCGTCGGACTGCCAAGTCATAAATCTTAAGTTCGAACCCAAGACACGCATCTCTGATTTTTCGGATTCATGTGCGTATAGTATAATTATCACTTGCTTCGATCAAGGAAACCAGCATGCCTGAGAGATATTTCTCGACGGCATGTAAAGCCAAGACAGAGGTCCATGGGCGGTATAAAAACTCCCGACACCAGGTTAGGCACTAACAACACGATAAATTAATTGTGTCAATTATTTGTTCCAAATAATTATATTCGCTCTAGGAAACATAAATTGTTTAATGTTCCATTTAGTCGCACTGTAGCCCGATCCACTTCGCCTCCACCACGTTACCACGCTTACGAACCTCAACGCTCTCGTGGAGACCTACCCTAGATTGGACTTGTTTGCTGATGAATGGAAGACGATATTATTGGAATGTTTGTGGTTCTGCGAGAAGACCGAGTAAAAGGATTAGGTATTTAATTTGGTGTTAATGGTTTTAAATACTGTACTAAATAAATAAATAAATAAATAAATAAAGAAAAGATAGACTTGACGGACAGATGTTACTATAGAACCTTATTCTTAAACGAGTACTGTTGATATTCGTATGAAAATCCTACTCTACTCTCTCGGAAAGTTCTATTTGAATTTCGCATTTATTTGAACTTTACACTTAAATCTTGCCCTATGTTAGTTATATACTGACCGGTTCCAAAGTTAATGTCGACGTAGTCGTCGGCAATGATCGGCAGCTTCCGGCTGACGAACGGATGCACCACCTTCTTACCAACCAGGTGCTTGTACCTGCCGAACAGAATACAATGAGAAACAGCAGTGCATGGTTGGATTTCAGCTCAGCTTTCAATGAACAAATTGTTAAAATTATGAAAATATTATAATAGGCTAGTTTCCACCATCAATAAATTGCAAATCTATTTAGTCCGTCAGTTAGAGTATTGGAAAATTATGGACACGTATTTTTTGTTTTTGTAAATCAATGAATATTGACAAAAATAAAACGCATCAAAACTCGGGAGTGGGGGGCTCGTGACGTCACAACGCACTAAAAATTATACCACGGCGTGACGTATTGAGAATTTTAAAAGCGTCATATCTTCGTTAATTTTGGTTTACGTAACAAAAGAAAAAGTACCTGTCAAATATTTTTTGATAATCTAACTGGCGGATTAATTAGATTTTTTCAGTAGACAAGTCTATTATGTGAAACGAGCTTTTTTTTTTTTAAATCGTTCTGTTTACGTTACTTTTACAGCGCGCGCTCGTGTTAAGGATGTATGAACGTGAAGAAGGCGCAAGGAGTATTATAGTTTCTGCCTACCCTCCTGAGAACAAAGACGTGATTTTATGTACACTCATCAAAATGAGTTTGCGATCACATTGAAAAATCTAAATCTTTTTTGTTACATTTTTATAAAAAATTAACATAACTTGAAACTAAACAGAAAAAAAAAATAAGAAAAATAATATTGTGTGTCAATTTTAAAAATTATATCAGCTTATGCTAGTGATCACAAACTTTTTTTGATGTGTGTATGTATGTATGTGGATCTGAAGTAGAAAAATACTTTGTACTGCCTCATTGGTCTAGTGGTGACTGCTGAGCGTGAGGTCCTGGGTTCGATTCCCGGGTCGGGCAAAGTGTTATTAGGTTTTTACATTAGGAATTTCTCAGTAGCAGCCACGGAGTCTGGATTTGTGCCCGGTTGATGGCAATTGGGGGAGGCCTATGTCCAGCAGTGGACTTTTTTCGGCTGGAATATATGATGATGTTGGCGATTGGCTCTCCCCCTATTACATGGGACTTAAACATAACTGGCGAAATGTGGGTACTATTAGGTATACCTCTGCATATTCCTTCGGGAATTACAGGCGTGATGTTATTTTAAATTAAAATACCTTGTATCGTTAGGGTTGACGGCCACAGCTACGTCAGCCAGCATGGTCTCGATACGAGTGGTCGCGACCACGATCTCCTCGTTCGTGTCTTCCGTCCTGTACGCGAAGTAGACTAGCACACCGAATTCGACCTGGAACCATGTTTAATCGTTAGTACGGTCTCTGATGATGGTATCTGTGGGTTTTTAGGTGGAAGTATGAGATTAGAAGTGTTGAAATAGCTTCCTTGAGTTGTATAGTAAAATGTTCGTCCTGATTTCGTTTTTTTATATTCAATCTAAAGCTGTCAAACGCAAATTGTTAATTTCTCAGATAAACGTTAATTTAGAAGCTTGTTTAAACTAAAAGGTTATTATTTTTCGCTTTTCAGTTTCTTTTTACTCAGATTATTTTTTAGCGGGTTCATAAAATAATGATAAATGATGTTTATATAATTATGTACGTGCTTATGGGCTCAACTGTAAGGATCTTGGCTATAGTAGGACTCGGTAGGTGGCACGGTTGTCGACATACGAATACCACGCAAACGAAGAGCTAGATAACTATTAAAGCAGTAAAAAAAAACAACATACCTTATTGGTATACCCGGGTATACTCAAAAACGTCCGTCCAGTGAGCTCGACTTTGTCCACCTCAATATCAGATATGGCGCTCTTAAGCGTACAGGACCAGTTGACTAGTCTGTTGGCCCGGTAGATGTCGCCCGCGTCGTGCAGTCGGATAAAGGCTTCGTTGACGGCGCGGCACATGGACGGGTCCATCGTGAAGCGCACGCGCGACCAGTCGTAGGACGAGCCGAGCGAGCGGAGCTGTTCGTATATGCGGACGCCTTTTCTGGGGAGAGAATGGTGGGATTTGTGTTTGGTTTGTAGTGGAAATTCGACTTTAGGTTCAGATTGAGAAGGTAGAATTTCCAATAGACGGGAAAAGGGTCAATTTGGTTTTATAAAATAAAACAAAGCAAATTGTGGGCAAAGTGAAACTGGGTATTTCCATCAGGAAATTCTTAGTAGCAAACACGGAGTCTGGATTTGTGCCCGGTTATATTTCTTTGATTGTGCGATTCGAAGAACATACATTTAGCGTAATTATTTATTCATAATGACTGCATGAAAGTAATGTACAGTCGTACATTTTAACGACTTAACACAGAGTGCAGTATCCAAGGTGCTATTAAAAACACAAATAGGAAAAATACGACTCTTTTTATAAAGCAAGGTTTACTAACTGTTCCTTCCACTCCCAGACTTTCTTGATGAACTCGTCCCGTCCCAGGTCGTGCCTGGTCTTCTTCTCTTCGCGCCACAGCTTCTTTTCCACCACCACCTGCGTGGCAATGCCGGCGTGGTCGCAGCCGGGGTTCCACAGGGTGGTTTTACCATTCATCCTGTTGGTTGAAATGAGAAATTGATCAATTTAATCAGAATTTCGGGGCTGGAGTAACAATAGCCAGCAAATGTATAGTTTAAGCTGTGACCGAAACTAAAGCGAATCCCACACGCATTCAGCTCACGCCGCGCCGTGTCATTTTGTATGAAATACGCAAGAAGTATTCGCTCGGGCTTTGCCAGTGTGCAAAGAGGTTTTAATATTTTTAGCTTGAGTAATCAATTACTGGGCTTCATTTACGTCTCATTCCCAATATTTATACGACCTATTAGATAGTCTGTAATTGTGAGATTATCTGACAAAAGCGTAATAAGATAAATGAAACATGATTCTTAGGCTATAGTGTGCCTGAAGCCTTACAGTAATAAATCGAATTCTAATTACCTGTGCCACCTCGTGAGTGCGTCTTCAACAGCATTAGTGAGGGCATGACCAAGATGGAGAGTGCCCGTCACATTGGGAGGAGGGATCACCATCACAAACTTGCCTTTTGGATTCGGTTCCAGGACGGATTTCCTCTGTAAACAGAAAGAAATTAAACGGTATTAAAGCAATAAATAGGGCAGGATGGAAAGCTATGGGCAAGATCATTGACCAGCAGTGGGGCAATGTTTTTATGTATTCTGCTAGGAGAGTAAGAAGTCTTCTGAGCCAAAGCCTCCTTCTATACGCCTATTAGTATTTTAGCTGCATTGTGTTTATAGGGTATGAAGATCAGGGCCCCCATAAAAAAAGGAGATTTCTCCGACCAGACGGGTGTTGTGACTGGTGGGCTGTCTTAAGTCGCAAAGAACTTTAATATCGCCATTTAGGAATTTGATGTTAGTTCTTCATTTGTGGCATAGATCGGGCTGTAGTACTTTTTGTACTATGTTGCTGTAGTGCTTTTTGTAGTGCCACTACATGTTGTTTAAAAAGTAGACCACACAAAGCAATTCAATGACTTAGTAATTCAATAGTTTAACACTTTCAGCTCATACTTACTCTGCTGGTACCGGTGTAGAAAAGTTGTGGTAATTGGTTGTCGTGGTATGGGTATGTGATGTAGAGGAATAAGGAACATGTCATAAAAGTTTTGATTATGAATGAGGATGGGTATAAGAGTAGAGGAAGACCAAATAAACAATGGATGGACTGTGTCAAGGATGATAATTATGGCAAGAAAGGAGGTGTCTGATGAGATGACGAGTAATAGAGTAGAGGAAGACATGATGCGCCGACCACAAATAAATTGGGATAAGGGCAAAAAGGTGATGATGAAATACTCACTCCATATTCCGGTTTAAAGAAGCCCTGCTTCTCCCACCAGGCGTACCAGGCCGCCTCCACGTACTTGGGGCTGTACGCGTCGGGCATGGCGCCCGTGATGTCCTTCTTCTCGCCCGGGTCTGTCTCCGCTGTGTATACCGCGCTCTCTTTTGTTTCCTTCACCTTTTTCTGAACAAAGAAACGAGTTTTAAGAATAAGCTCGGGTGAAGATAGATTTTTATTAATTTTTGAAACAGTAAAATAGGATAGTAAAATAGGATATAGATATAAATAGGATAGATGAGTTTTTGTTATTTATTTGATTTCAGGTTAAAATGGGACTGGGCGGTTCACATTTCTAGGATGAGTCAGGATAGGTGGCATGGAATGGTCACGCAGTGGGTGCCTGAAGACGGTCGTCGTCACCGAGGCAGGCCCAAGAAACATTGGCGGACTCATTCCTGACTGATTAGCAAGAGAAGACAAAACATCGGGAGAGTTTGTAAGGAATGAGGGAGGCCTTTGCCAAACAGTGGGACAGAGTAGGATAATTTAAAGAAATGATTTCACTGAGAAGAGCAAGCTCACACATCCAGCATAGCATGATAGATAGAATTTTCAGTGATGAGTAAGCGAGACAGACAATGGTACTCAAATTCTTATGTGGAAGGGCGAATCGAACGATTTAAATCTTTTTTATTTACAATGACATGGATTCAATTTGTCATATATAATTTGAGTTCTGTTTAATACATACATTCATTTTTTTTTTTTTTTTCAATCATTCTTGTATTGATATCTGGTTTATTTAGAGGTAGGTATTTTAAAAATAATGTTTTTACAAAAACCAAGGGCGAAAAACTCAACGCGCTAAATTCAAGCTGAACTGACCACTAGAATGTGACCGCAGTTCAAGCTAAAACAAGTTTAACATCTGAACGCCCGATTTTCGGCCCACAAGCTTTTAACATCGAATTCGAGCTCATAAATATTATTATATAGATTTTAATGTATTTCTGGTCGTTGTCGTCTTACTAACGGCGAGTATTTGCACCACTCACTGTGCGACTAGCTCAGGAACTAGTTGAATTGTAAATCTGTGTTTGGATTTGTATTTTAATACGAATAAAGAGAAAGGTATGTAATAAACAATACATAATAAAACAATATTCCAACATATTTATAAATTGTTTATTTGTAGTTAAATATATAAATGTATACCTAAAAAGCTTTACTAATGTTACAAATGCGAAACTATGTAGGTTTATCTGTTTTAGACTTTCACGGTATTTCACTACACTTAAAGTACTTACGGGATAATATCAGTGAAAAACAAAAGAAAATCACGGATATTATCCCGTAAGTACTTTAAGTGTATGTATATCTGTTACTTATTCATTTTAGGGCAATGGATACGGGCGAAGCTGCGGGCAGTTAGTAATAATCATAACGTATAAAAACGATGGCATATAAAAATTTACCAAAAAATAGGCGGTACGAAATACTTAAAATATTAAATCTATTATTTTCAAATTCTAAGTCTAAGTTTTTGTAATTCTATTATTAAAAACAAAGTAGTATTTTAACTATAATATGTTTGCACATCAAAATGGAATAGGGAGGTCTTCTGTTACAAGTATATCCATACTTAAGGCGAGGTTACCCAGATAAGCGTGTTTTGTATTGTGTTTCATTTAAATTCAGAAAAAAACAAAAAACATTTTACATATTTCACACTTCGATCTAAATATTTCGGCCGTGCGATACACGATTACTTGCACTTTACTGCATCCAATTAAATCGCAAAGAAAAGTCTAAAATATGGTCTAATCAGGTTAACCTCGCCTTAAAAGAAGCCTCTACAATGTGTTTGTTAAAACCTGTTGATTACGACATAAACTTATTATTACCTATTATTCTTTCAATTTCTTTAATTCTATCTCTAACATTTCTACTCTAATTTGCTCCTGTTTCGTTTTTAATTGTTCTTGCATCAAAATTTCTCTTTTTATTGACATTTCGACATCATGCTTCTCTTCAGCTCGTAAGTTTGACTTTAATAGGAAGTCGAGTCTGCGCGTGTTGAGGGGAGATTCTCTTTCCTGTGTTATTGCAGGCCTCCAGCGATTCGTGTTGGAACTAGCCGGTAGCCCGGAAGCCGTAACCACAGCTAGTGGCGCTGCTTGGCCCCTGAAATATAATATGAAAATAAATCGATTTAAATAAAAATAGGAGACATTAAATATTTTTTTATTTTAATTGTTTTTTTATTTAGTAGATTCTTCTTTATGTCACAAAAGTGGATGCTTTGGGCTATAAATAAGAATTTACTATTGATTCTACAGGGTCAAGTTTAATAACGTAGCGAGACTCCGCAGACTTGACGGTTGCAGAGAAAGTTTGTTATTGCATTCGAGGCGGAATTAACACACGAGCCGTAGGCGAGGGTGTTATTGAGCCGAGAACTGCAATAACAAAATAATGTCCACGTGTATCAAACGACGTTTTTCAATACACTTGAAGAGATAAAATAAACGAATTAAAAAAAAATTGACATTAATTATGAGACTATGATTTTAATTTTCTTTTTTTTCCGCGCTTTGGTTTCGCCAGGTTGAAGGAGAAGCAAAGGTATGAAGCCGTTAAACAGCCCAATATGAAAAATATTTTTTATTTTTATATTTTTTAATTTAGAACACAAATAAATGTTAATTTGTATAAGTATGAAAATAAATATTAGTTTTAAATAATCATATCATGTTTATCTATGATATTCTATTTATAAACACAATTTAAATATTCAAAAAATATTTACGCCGTAAAGACGCAACAGATTTGAACTTCGTATATGTTACCTGTTGATTTTTTTCGGGAAAAATAAAGAAAATGCACGTGTATGAAATACATTGCATGTTGAACCTAATCGCAGTGCGATAAGAACCCATTTCCGAGGAAGTGTATGTGTGTGAAAAAAACATACACACATGTTTGTTTGAGTTCAAAGACCGCTTGTAGTACATAGTATAAGTTATTTGATATTTATATACTACTATTTACTACTACTTATAAACTTCACAGACATTATAGTCAATTGGGAAGCAGTATCTAAACAAAATAAAACCAATAATTAAACTGATTTAAACTACACTAGCTAATTCAATTCAATCATGCATTAGTGATCCTTAGTTCTTGTTCATTTACAATTTGGCAAACAACCATGGGATGTAAAAGTCTATATGAATGATTTACTGCTAACCTTAGCGGAGTGTTCAGTGATGGGCTTAGTGACCTAGCCAGAACCGGGTTAACCGGATCTCTCATAGTTGCATTGTACGGGGACCAGTCCTGTGCAAAAATATGACATTATAATTTTGAATCAATTGAAATGAATGAATCCCAAACGAATAATTATCATTGATTCTCCTTCAATGGGCCTTATCGCGCATGAATTCACCGCTAGAGGCGTTCGTGTAGACTAAGATCTTCCGAAATATCAGATGCCATAGAAAGTTCACGCGTTGCGTGCTTTTTATCACGTCATCATCTGCCTAGCCTTTTCCCAACTATTTTGGGGTCGGCTGTCAGTCTAACCGTATGCAGCTGAATACCAGTACTTTACATGGAGCGACTGCCTATCTGACCTCCACAACCCAGTTCATACTGGGTAGTACGATACCACTTGGTAAGACTGGTTGTCTGACTTGTTGGGCCACTTGACTACCTGTAACAACTGTCAAAGATGGACAAATGACAGCCGGGACCAACAACTTAACGTGCTTTCCGAGGCACGGGGGAAACTCGGTATGTAAGGGTGATCACCCATCCACAGACCAACCTAGGCAAGCACGGCTTAACCTAAAGATCGACCCGAGTGGCTATTTTTATTTAGCCACGAGCTCCTCCTGCTTTTTTATCACGTATTTATACTAATACTCACGATTGTGTTCTAGACTGAGCCATTCCTGATTAATGATGACTTAAAGATTTTAAGTAGCAAGTTAAGATCTTATTTGTTAGTACTTGGAGGTAGAATGATTTTTAAATGTTTCATGTTTGCTAATTTTAGGGAGAATATTGTCAATATGTATCTGAATTTACACGTTATTGGTTACACTTTAAATTTATACTTTAAAGTATAAAATAGAATTATTGACAAGACCTTACTCGACAGTGGCGCCATCTGGTGAGCTCAAAAACGATAGCCCCATTACGTTGAGTCAAGGATACTTACAGATGTTGATGTGGTTGCAACAGGTTCATCATCCACAACAGTTTCTTGCAACTGACTATCCGACTCACTTATACTGGTATCTGAAAAAAAAAACAAATTTACAAAATAAAATAATAAGAGGCTTTATGGCTGCCAGGCTCAAATGGGATTGGGTAAGTCACGTAAGCCGCATGCATAGCGACCGCTGGACCAAGGTCTCAATACAATGAGGGCCTGAGGGCGGACAGCGCCGCTGAGGCCGGCCTAGAAGGAGGTGGCGAGATGATCAAGACGCGCATCACGAAGGCTGGTCCGAAGTGGCGCAGGAGAAGAGTTCCTGGAAGGTTATGGGGGAGGCCTTTGCCCAGCTGTGGGGCACACAAGGCTATTAAGTGCACTGCAGTGCGCGTCCGAACACGGACGTGTTTCCACTGTGCACGGTACGAATTATTAGCGTGTTGCGCGGCCATAGCCGCTGCCCGAAATCACAATGAGTTCAAAAAAACTTATAGTGAATGAATTGCTGGCATTCCTAGTTCATGCCATCGATTACATGGACGAGGTGAGCATCCTGCAGATATTCCAATCCTGCAGAGGTCCAATTTCATGGACGACATCAGCAGCGGAAAGCTGTTGCTGTTCCAGTCACTTGGAAAACTAGACCAGATGGAACCGAGAAGTCTTCAGGACATCACTGATATGTTGAAGAAGACTGACCCGGACGACGTGCCAGATTTCGTGGCGAAGGAGCTAAGTAAACTGACCCCCGTCACTTTCAATCACGTCGACGTTACACGGCTGCTTAAGGACATCACTACCTTGAAAGCGGAGATGATCAAGATGCAGTCCATGAATGGAGGTTTCAGAAAAAACCAATACTGAACTACGCGCAGAAATAGCATTATTGCGCAACGTTGTTTCGGTATTTGGGTCACCTGAGGCCTCAAAGGTGAACACGTGGAGGGGCGCAAAATGCAGCTATCGGCAGTTTTGAATTGGCGAACACAAGTGCGTCACCAGCTGCCGCTGAGCATAAGCGCCGCTCGTCGCCCGCGCCACAACACCGGCTGCGGATACGTCACGCGTAGGTACGTCGACCCCTAAACGTGCCTATGCTGCTATCGTCACCAGCGGAAAATCTGATGCGTCGCAGCCTATGCGACAAACCAGAAAAGGGGAAAAACGGAAAGTGGGTGCTCAACCTGCCCTGACTGCGGTCCGTAGCTCCGTGCCAAGAACGAGCCAAGTTGATGAGGAGGGCTTCACTAAAGTAGAAAGGAAAAAGAAGCCCTGTTCTCGTAACATGTGCGGTACCGCACCAAGTGGACCCAACATTCTGCTGCGTCCTGCTGTGCCTACGACGCAGCTGTACATTTCACGTCTGAATCACTCCACTACGACTGAAGAAGTGGTGCAGTATTTGAAAGTGAAGACCAACTGGACTCTGAGGGTCGAAAGGTTGGAATCGCGCCACAGTCATTCGTGGTGCGAGTTCCAACCCACCATCTACAGACCTGCATGAAGGAGGAGTTTTGGCCGAACGGTGTCGTATATCGACGTTTCCGAGGACGGTTACGCGACACCACGCAACATAACACGACGCCGACAACGTTATGTGAATAGTTTTAGTTTCTTATGGTTTTAATTATGTATTAGTTTATTGTTGTTAAATGGTATTTTTGTGTATTTTATCTATGGGCCTTTTAGTTGCCTGATAATAAAATGATTATTATTATTATTAAAAAAAACAAATGATATTTCTTTAGAGTAGGTACATACCAGTCATAACAAACAAAACTTCTGGCTGTGTCGTCTCCAATACACTATTGCTATCTGAACCTGAAATTTTTACAATTTAGTTTACCAAGATGTCTTGAAAGTATTCTAAAATGTATAAACAAGTAAATGAAACAAATACTCACTTAAAGCATGGACCCCATCCTCATCATCGCTATTATGAAAACCAGTTACCCCATTATAAATGAGTGCCAGCACCTTTTCTACTGTCGGGTCTTCATTTATATTTGGTGGCCCTCCTCCTTTGAAAAAAGTGTTTATTCAAATTATATAATTAAAAGTATGATTTGAGAATAAAAAAACATTCTACAAAATGAAAATTCATAATACATACCTGTTCTCAATAAATGCTGGTTCCGCAATGTTTGTTTCTGTTTAGCCCGTTTCTTTAAATTTTCCCAACAGTTTTTCAGGACTATCCAGTCTCGTGGGTATATGCTGGATATCGCTTTAAATTTATGTGAAACCTTTTTCCATTCCTTATTTTTATGTATCATGCTCACGGTATCTGTTTTCTTTGATTCCAGCACTTCAAAGTGTTGCCCCACCAACTGGATTAGGGCATCCTTTTCACTGGCTGTGAAGGTCGGGTCCCTTTTCCGTTTTAAAGGCATATTACCAAACACAACGAACTTAAAAGAAAAATATGCAGAACTGTACACAACACTTATAGAAAACGAAATACGAAATTGAAGCAACTGTAAAGACAGTTTTGTAAACTATTCGCGTTTAGTAATACTGAAATATTTGTTGTTTTAAATGCAGTATGTTGCTGTCACATGCTGGAAATAAATTTTAATGACGAGATTTATTTATTTTAGAGAACGCATTCAAAGTGTAGCTGGTGAAGTTGGTTATGATGTAAGTCAAGATTAATATTTACTTACAAACTTGTTTCACACAGAACTGAATCGCGGATTGTAATAACAACTGTGAAATTCGCACTAATATAAAATAGGCCTGAATGGTATAAGCATATTTATCAGTCATTTTGACATTTCTGAAAGTTTGATACAGTCAAAGCAGTCTCATTTAACGTAATACAGATCACTGATCATTACATGTTGAAAGACAATTAGACTGATGCAACGTGACTAACAATGTTGCGGCATTACTTTCACTTGCCTGGCATCGGCAAGTGGTTTCAAGACAAATAACCTAAGAATTTCGCTAAAACAAAGCGGCAAAAATTTATTTGAATAAGAAAAAAAACAAAATAAATGGAGTGTTATAGCTAAAGGGATTGTTGCAGCTTTATCTTAAGGCTCAAAACCTACCTCTGGTTTATCTTTCTGCACAGCTGGCGTAGCACTCTTTTTATCCAACTTGGCTTTGAGTTTTTCCAGCTTTGCAGCCTTTTTCGCTTCTTTCTCTAGTTGTTTAGCAGTCTTCTCTTGAGGCTGGTCCTCTAAGGGATCATTTTGTACTTCGTTGTCAGTCATTTTTACACAAAAACTAAAGGAATTTAATTATTGAGCGAAACACACCACACATTCCGCAATGTGATGTGGATAATTTCCAGTTGGTGACTTGACAGTTCCTGTTCGTTAAGAAACGTTACTCCAAATAAATAATTATTTTTGGCGTTCGGAAATGACTAATAAGTGTAGACCCTAATAAAATCGAATCGACTAAAAACGGATAGTAAATAGTTTTTCTTTCAAAATAATTGGCATCATAGGTTGACAACACTAACGCACGCCATTTTGTTTTTCGTTTCTTGCTGTACGCGATTGAGGTGTGCTCGCGAAATTTTATTCGAATTTTACACATCAAAAATAGATTGAATACGTTTTATCTTCTTTTTGTTCGTCGGATTCATCACGTTGGATAAAATGTCGGATCGAGAGGTACTATTATTAACCGTAGTTTGTCACGTCCGACTCGCATTCCCGCCGCGTGTGTTTTATTTTGTCGGCGGATCATTCTTTATTTAATGACGATAATATCGCTTGGGTGATTTCAGAGGAGTCGCTCGAGGACTCGTAACGGGTCTCGAGAGCCGGCACCGAAGCCCGCCGTAATGTCGCGAGGCCACAGCCGAAGCCGGTCCAGGACGCCGCCCCCGCCAAAAGCATCGAGCAGAAAATATAGGAGCCCGTAAGTCTGCTGTTACTAATTTTTGGTTGTGGGAGCATGTTTGATAGTATTCTCTATTTAACGATTAGTCTGCATTTTCTGTTGTTTTACTAACAAATACTCATAACCTCGATCTCAAGGGTAACGCTCGCGTGTGTTGCGCAATGGTGTGTATCGTTAAACTCAAACATAGTTAACATGCGACTCGGGAAGTGCAAATTTTGTAGTCATTTATGCTAGAGTTGACGACCTTGCTGATATTTTCGTGACGATTCCGCATACTGCTAATCGATAGGCATCTGTTTTTTAATTTATTACTTTAGTTTATTCGTTAATCACTAAAATATCGTAGCAACAGTTATATCAATAATGTTGTATGTTTTGCGGGGAGGTGGGGCGCGCGGGGATTGATAAGAAAGTAGTAAATAGTAGCATTTAATTATTATTTACATAGCTGGAATGTTTGTCCTCAAATGCCCAGTTGCCTACCAACTCATTTCATTTGAGTTAGTAATTTCCTGATCAATTCTTTTTAGTGTCAACTTTAATTTAAACTTAATAGAAGAGAAGAAACACTAACAACATAAAATTATATTCTTCTAATAAAACGAGGTTTACAATGTTAAAACAATCTAGATAAAATTAGTTAATTGAGATATGAACAAGCAATAATTTATCAATAACTTTGTTTGGTCAAGTAACAATAAAGCTAATTTCATGACTTGTATTAGAACTTGTGAATTTATTGTAATAGAACTTGTTATCTAGGTACCTACCAACATGAATGTACCTAAACCAGTACAGGCCAATAGGTCAGCAAAACTCATAGGCTCATGGTTTAATAGGCTATCAATATAATGTTAACAATAGTATCCTGTTGTGTATCCAACCTTTGAGTGACTGCCTATCTGACTACCACAAGTCAGAAAGGCAGTTGCTCTATGTAAAATACTGGTATGCGGGGCTGCATCTGGGTAGACTAAAAGCCAACTTCTTAAGGAAAGGCTAGGCAGATGATGTGAGTACACCCCCTGGGTTGTGTAGGTCAAATAGAGAGTCCCACCATGTAAAGTAGTAGTACTCGGCTGCATCTGGTTAGATTGAAAACCGACTCCCAATAGTCCCAATACAACGTGTTTCCAGACGATATCAATAAACTTCGACCTGTCTATCTATCTATCTATCATGGGGTTTTGGTTTCCGCACTTAATCCTTAAAATGGACCATTGTGCGTGCTTCGACCTGTCATTGTACTCGAAAAATAAAAAACAGCTGGTTCATACATTTTGACGAGTTATGCAAACATTATTGTAGGGAACAGCTGATTTATTTTTCGCGAATACGGGTTTGGTCCCATAGTAAAAGTGGTTCATAATGATGAGTACAATGACCGGTCAAAGTTGTGTGTTTAATCCCTGCATCCTATAAGCATGGCTATTAACAACGCTGTTTCTAACTCAATACTATTGATTGATCACTCAAAACCCATCTAATCAATTGGCCACACTTTATTGTCCCTGTTATCGTAGATGGTGTGTCCAATTACTTAAAAAACTATAGTAACGCAGTATAAACAAGATGTTTGTTGTTCTGTGATCAATAATAGTATTGTGTGCCGGAAACTATGACAACTGTTGTTGTTTGCTAACATAATAGGGTTTTTGGTTGACCTCTACATAATGTTAGTATGTTCTAGAATAAACTTAATTCTTTATACAATAAAACTTGAAATTGTTTTCATATTGGATTTTGACATTTAAAATGAATACTGAAGTTTTATCTTTGTTTGTCTCATTTCAATGAGAGCTTGTAATTGATCAATCTAACCTGTTGATGGAAAGAATGGAGAGAAACTTTTGCCCAGCAGTGGGATGGTACTGGCTATAATATAATAGGAGATGTCTATATCAAGCAATAAGCTGAGAGCCCTATATGTCTAGTAATTGCTTGATTGATACTTTTATTAATACTTCTAAATAATTATAATCTTTCTAATATGTAATTCTAAAGGTCCATCTACACTAAAGGTATCTTTTATGGAGCATCATTTGCAATTTTTAGTAAGCAACATCTTAATCATCACTTTATCATCATAACATCTTAATTTAATCATGTTTCATAACAAAAAGTAACTTTGGTTTAGATACACCTGATAAAAATGTCAACATCCAATCCACAGTCACCAAAGAGCAGCTTCGCTTACTCCGCTTTGTGTTCTTGCATGTTAATTTGAGCGTTCCCGCTGACGCTAGGTCCGCCTCCAGGTCGCGGTCGCGGTCGGGCTCTGTGCGGCGCGGGTACCGCTCTTCGCGGTACTCGCGCTCCCGCAGCCGCTCGTACTCGCCGCGGGGCTCCTATCGACGCTCCCACAGTCACAGCCCCATGTCCTCCCGCCGCCGGCACATGGGCGACAGGGTGAGGAGTGATGTTTATGTGAATACCTTTTTTGTACTACTCCCTAGTTTTAAGTTGTCCCCGCATGCTAAAATGAAAGCTTGTACATAGTGGCCCATGTCTGGACATATATGAATGAGCTACGTTTGTTTCTATTGCTATGAGCGATAAGACCGCCATTGTACCCATACATTTAACATTGTAAAAGAGCTGTGTAAAGTTACTTCGGCTCACTGATAAAGCCTTCAAATTAAACTTCCAAGAATATGAATAAAGAATACACAAACAATGGCCATTGTGTACTGAAGCAACAAAGAAAATGTCAGTAGCAAGCACAGCTGTTTGCATCTGACGTAAAAAGCCGACAAATATACAAACAGATTGTTGGAATAAACAGCAATTGGCAAATTTTTCGTGATTAATCCTTTAATCACACAGTCCCCTAAAAAGACAATTGCATAATGTTGCCAAGAAGCAAAAATTTAGTTGTAAGCATAGTTTTAAGTATTCATTAGTTTTTTTTATTAATGCATGCTGTTTTTGAGCTATTATGAGCCATGTTTGGTTGTAAAAGAAGACTTCATTAAAACCAAATGCACCTTTATCAATATTTGAGTTATGGCCATAGCTCAATTTGTTTAATTAAATTCAATATAAAGCCAGCACAATATTAATTTTTGTATTCAATTTCAGTATCCCTTTAAATTTTCTAGTCTGTTTTAATCTTTGATCAAATGTCTTGCTCTTGAATAATATTTTCTTAAAGTCTCTGTTAACCCAGTATCAGTTCGATACTTTTGAGTAACACAGTAAATACTGGACTGTCTACTCAAAATGAAAAGCAAAAGAAAAACAAAACTCAATATCTTTTGTAGCTTTTCAAAGCATTATAAAGAGTGAGACTCGTCTCCAAGAAATAGACCCCATGTACCGTCAACAGGAGAATCCTACGCCGTCCAGATGCCTTGGCGTGTTTGGACTGAGTCTGTACACAACTGAACAGCAGATCAATCACATCTTCTCTAAATATGGGCCCGTGGATAAAGTACAAGTCGTGATTGATGCCAAGGTGAGTTTTATTGATATGTTTTTATTTCAGGAGGATTAGTTAGAAGTTTGTTATGTTATCTTCAGTGGCAGGCATCTGAATAGAATAAACGCACACTCATATGCAACGGGCGCGTACCTACTAGTCTAAAAATGAAGAATAAGGAGCTCTTATCTTTTAAGCTGTCCCTAGGAGATATCAAATCCAGGGAATCTATAATTAAATAAATCAATAAATTGTGCTTGTCCATCTTACCACTTCTCATTGGTCACGCTGTAGAGTGCGCACCTTTCATATACATATTTTTAACAGTGCGAGCATCATGTGAAACACTTCAATCAAGTACTTCGCCAATGACGACACCTTAACCGAATAATATTTTAATCAGCATACAACCTGACTCTGACCTGCAAATTGCAAAAAAAACGTAAGAAAATACAAATTTCGCAAGCTATCCTGGCGCTTCCACCAAGGAAGCACTAAGGAAGTCGGCGAAATATTCTTGGGTTTTTTGTAACGGTCACAAACAAATTTTGATAAACAAACAACTTAGTACTAACTGATCTAAAAATTGCAAAAAACTTAAAATAATTTCGGGGCTACCCTAGCGCTTTAGCCTTAAATTATTTTAATCAATACATGCCTAAAACTAAACCAAAATTACAGACCGGTCGCTCCCGAGGCTTCTGCTTCGTTTACTTCGAGAACCAGGAGGACGCCAAAGTGGCCAAGAACGAGTGCACCGGCATGGAGATTGACGGACGTCGCATTCGCGTGGACTTTTCGATCACGCAGCGAGCTCACACACCGACACCCGGCATTTATATGGGGAAACCTACGTGAGTTAACAATGAATTTATGTTAATTTCTACCCTCAAAGATAGCCTGATTCTGCATCTGATATATATACTTAGTTTTAGTGGTGCTACCTACACACGTTCGATAAATATTCGGTCGGTTAAAAGCGGCTCGGCTTTGCTGAAATGTGCTGAAGTTTTCCGTTTTGGACGAGCCGAGTGTGTAGAAATTGCTTCATTTCGGCTTTGTTGTTCAAAATGTGCCGAACAAGTGTTAAGCACCTCTTATTGTCAGCCTCCGATCAGAAAAAAATATTACGCTGCTTGCATTAATTTTATAATGAACTATATACGTTATTAATTAGTTATATTTTGACCTTTAGATCAAAACAGCATAAGCAAATAATTAAGTTCAGTATTGATTTACCACAGTACTATGACTAAGAGCAGCGGTGGCCCAGTGGTGGCGGCCCCGACTTACGAACCGAGATGAGTCGAGCCGAGCCCGAAACGAGCCGGGCCTGGCTCGAGTCGTGGGTTCGAACCCAGACAGGCGCATTACTTTGTGTAATTTATTTCATCACCACTGCACTCAAAACGGTGAAGGAAAACATCGTGAGGAAACCGGCATGTCCTAGAACCAAAAATTCGAAAACATGTGACATCTACCAATCCGCACTGGGCCCGCGTGGTGGATTATAGCTCATACGCAAAATACGCGCTTTGATGTTTGTTATACAATACAATACTACAGTACTAACTGGGTTGTGGAGGTCAGATAGGCAGTCGCTCCATTAAAATATTGGTATTCAGCTGCATCCGGTTACACTGGAAGCCAACCCCAACATAGTTGGGAAAAGGCTATGCAGATGATTGATTTACTACGGCATCATCCAAATTGGTTTATTTTGCATCCAACATAGAAATTCACACATTCTTAAGAGTGAAATGGGTGACTCCTATGTGTTGGTAGATCATACTACTATGACCGGATTTAGAGTAAATTGTCCTATAGTTTTGGCGATTTATTTAAGGCCTGGTTGTACATTACTTCATTGTATAATCTTACTCTTGACTTCAGGAAAGGTTTCCCATAAAACATAATACTAACGCATTAAACCCAAGTTTGGAATGAATTTTTAACATTCGCTATCTTTTTAACTTCGAAATTACCTTCCACTGTTTATCTCTGCATTACCCAAAGGTTGACAGGTAGAAAATTCTCATAGCAACAATTCAACCTCCGTACACATTTGCGTGCTTGAAGTGTAAAATATAATTATAAATATACGAATCTATTTAATTTACAGTGTAAGCAGAGGTGGTGACAATGGGTACGACAGGCGTGGTGGTGGCCGCGACAGAGAGTGAGTTTTGCCATTTTCTGTCTTATTTTCCCTCTTGCTAACTCAGCCAAATTGTAAAGATAAGTTAGTACAAACCTTTCACAGTCATATTATTTATCTGTAATAGTAACAACTCAATAATAACCTTATTGTTACTGTAATAAAGATCTTGGATTTTAGCAGTGAAAGAAAATTAAATATAAAATAAAGTGTAAAGGATATCAAAAGGTCAATGACTAAATCTTGTTAAGGTGTCTATGACAAACCTAAATTGAGTCTGTCCAAAATTTGGCGACTAGTTTGGCACTTTCAGTAGCGTCCATCAAGTGTCCTATTGTTTGTGGGGCAACACACATTTACACTCCAGGGCAATCTATGAATCAAGCTGAACAGGCTTTTCCTGCTTCGGCCAACCCATGTCTGGAGTTTATTTAAAAAGACTTCCAGGCCAGTCATGTTAACTTCCTGGCCAGTCATGTCAACTTCCAGGCCGATCATATCAACTTCCAGGCCAGTCATATCAACTCGCAAATGACCATGCTATGTTGACTTAAACACATTGTGAAATGTTCTATGCAAACAGCACCACTACGAAACACATAATAATTTAAAATCTTTGAAGAAGAAGCCTCAAAATTCACCCACATCCTACAGTAAAGAGAAGTATCTCAAAAGAATGATAAAAATGATTATAAAAAGATGGCATATTCCGATCGCCTAACTTACAGTCTAACATACAAAAAAATGCTATGAAAATTCGTTCGGGGGCAGTAAGTAATATGTACAAGAATAGAACAATATTGAGAAATACTTGGCTATCCTGACTTGTAATCAAGCTCAACTGACAGTAGACAGTCCTACACGACGTGGGTTAATCTTGTATTGGGCTGTAAGCTTTATTCTTTAATATTTATTCAAAATTTAACAGTAACATGTTTTAAATATCTTGTTGACTCAGCAAATTGTATTAGTTTCTGTTGCGTTATTTGCTAAGCTCTTTAAGGTGCGATTCCGAAGCGACGCAACCGGAATCTGCAGCGGCAAACTCGTCCAATACCTATGACAGACCACAATTACATGAATGGTTGCCATGTAACTCCGTGGAAGCGGTAATGTAGCCATGTACGCAAGAATTTTCATGGCCTTAAATAAAAAGCAGTTTGCGGTTGCTGTCGCTTTCAGAATTGTACCTTTAAGGTCCCATATTTGACCACACATCCTCATAATACGTTTCGGCGGGTATACACCCTCTAATAATGTTACAAGTTTCCTCAATAACATTCCAATGTTCGTTGACAGTGAGTACTACTACCGCTCGGGCGGCTACCGCGAGCGCGACTACTACCACCGCGGCTACCGACACCGCTCGCCCTCGCCGCACTACCGCCGCCGCCGCTACGAGCGCGAGCGCTCCTACTCGCCGCGTAAGTCCTATTACCACCAGGAGCGGTAGACCCACGTTGTCCGCTCCTTTAACAACCCAGATGACTGGTTTGCCAGTAATTAAGACAACTTATTCATAAACAAACTTTCAAACTAGTAACTTGGTCAAGTGATTTGTGTTAAATTCGAGTATGTCTTGTAAAAATATTTTTCGTTGTTTTCATGTCAGCTTCGAAGTTACTGTAATCCATTTATTTTTTCTTTTCAACCGTCAACTAAAAGATAACCACAGGGGTCCAGCATGCATCGCCCATAAAAATAACACAAAGTGCCCCACAATATCAATATCCTCAAGGAGGCTGATCTAGATTAACAGTGTTTATAAAAGCATGAAATTGTGTCAAACACCTGCTAATTCCTTCCATTCCTTGCTCATAAATGTCATTTTATTATTATATGTTTTTTATTTAAGAAGTAAAGTCACTTGACTAAATTACTAGTTCTCCGACAAAGGTGCCAACAAGGCTTTAGGCTTCATTTCGATATTGCTAGTTTACAAGCCAAAATAGCGCTTATTAGAACGCGTAAGGGACTGTGTTGCTGGTAAACCAATTCTTTGGATCACCATACATGCAGGGCTACTCAAACTTGGACGTTACTAGCTATTTAGGCTAGTTGAAATATAGTCATAAACTTATATCTATTTTGAGAGATGTGTGAAAATAAATAATTATTAATTTTATTTTTCGGTGGTGGGTGATAAAATCTTGAAAGCTTACAGTGTGGAAGTGTCATTGTGACATTGAATGAGTAAGTTACAAGAAAGTCTTGATATTATGTGTGACACTGGACACTTATTGGTTTGCATCTGCACAACTGCAGCAATTAGTGTGTCTAAATTCTTTCTTCTTACGTTTTTGGCTGTATAGTAAAATTAATATAGTAACTATGTAAATAGTCAATTAGGTAGATAGGAAGTAGGTAAAGTTCTGTGTTATGGGGATGATGCAGTTCAAAATAGAAGATAATATAGCTGTTTCTTTTCTGTATTGAAGGTTTTAGTAGCCCTGTTTGATTGACTTGCTAAATGTGCAGTACAGCTAATAACCCCCTCGATGTGAGAATATGTATGACCATTGAAGCTCAAGCTAAATTGTACAAAAGTAATGTATATTACACATTATGTATTATTATTATTTTTTTGACACAAAGTCATTATTCGTTCTTTTTGTTATAGTAGGTTAGCTCGAGTCAGTGTATTCAGTTTAAAATTAATTATGATTTCAATTGACTCAACAAAAATTCAATTATTTAGATTACTTTGTGTATCAGGTTAAAACCTTTGCAATTGCTATGAGAAAAAATGTACTTATTCATTTCAAAGAAACCTTTTCATATACCAAAGAATGGGCATGCCCAAGCTCTTCCATTTCAATTGGTAACTTGCTACAAAACTCCTGTATATAATGTATGTGACTGTATGAAGGTGGGGTCTGTCTTTGAATCTTTGTTTTTAGTTTAATTAGGAATAAGTTTCTAAATGTTGTCTGCTATATCTGTTTTCTATCAATTTATTCTACAAAATATCCTGCATGTTGAGGATTTACTAGTATTATCCTCGCGCGATCAGACTTGGATATGAATTTAGACGAGAGTAGCTAACTGGCCAGTTGCATCGGCTAACTTGCATAACAGCTCAAGATTTTTTGTTTAGTACATGGGTCCAGTCGCATTGCTATCGCTAGCGGATAATACTTAGTGTAAGCAAACAAAAAAATGTTGGTAATTAGTCATTGATGTAACAGAATAAATTGATAGATGTTATGTTGCCTCCTCACTCCGTAGCACCATACTGATAGTGTTGCGGTAGAACACATAGTTACTCCCCTCTTTGACTTTGCAGGTCGTTATTAGTAAGTGCGTGATGCTGAGTTCAACTTCAGACATAGCATAGCATTTTGATACGACAACAGATCCCAACTATGTGTCGACCGGCTCCTATGCATTTATATACTGTTCGGCCGGTTTAGTGTAGAGTAATGTTAACGTTTGTATACATTCTGCAACAGGCGGGCCGCAGCCAGGCGTGCGCCGGCCGCGCGGCCCCAAGAGAGAAGCTCCTTTGTGTTAATTATAATGTGATGAAAGGGTCTAGCATAAGTTAGCGTGTAACGCCCGCGCGGGCATAGTTGCCTCTAGGATGTAAAACTAGCTCTTAATAAAGTTTTAACACTAAGTCTAATATTGATTTTGTTTGTTTGAAAAGGTATTGAAACAAGAAGTAAAGGATGAAGTTCCTTGAAACTAACTGTGTTGAAGTTTTGAAAATGTTTGATTGAAAAGTCCTTTCGAAATGGCGCTCGCCGGAATCGGGACCGGCCGCCGGCCGCCGGGCGTCCGTGTTGTCGCAGCCGACGGCACCGGCTTGTCGAAGCGAAAAGAATATGATCGAGTTAGCCGCTAAGTAGGAAGCCCAAGCTTTGCGAAGACATTGAAGAGAGAAGTCGCGCGCGCATAGATCATATTCTTTATCTTCCGACTACCGTACATACATTCTAGCGTTGCGGCGACGTGACCTTGCATTTCTCGTGTTGCTAGTTACATATGTATTATTATGTATTCGGTTGTATCGAGTCTGCCCTCTCACGTTCTAGAGTAGCGTTGTGTTGTACGACTTGTTAATAAACAATAGTTTTGTAACGTCATTATGGTTCTTCTTCATTTACTTTGGTTCGTCCCACCTTCTCTATCCATTGTATCCTTTCTTTTCTCTCGACCGACGCTGCGTGGGGTCTGGGAAGAATCGAAGCTATGTACTGAATCCCACAGTACCTATAATTTGGGTTTTGTGCAGGATAAAGTGCACATCCAGGAAGATGATAATGTTTTATCATCGTAAATAATTGGGGTGGGGCAGGAAAATAAGTATTAATATAGAAACAAGCAATGTTATATTGTAATTGTGTAAATATATTAGAGCAATATTTTTTTTCCATTTGCTTGCAATGGGGTGAACTATTAATAGATAAATTACAAAATAATTTTCATCTGGAGTTTTGAGGCAAACCAATTGCCAAGCTCGCTAAAGCAAGCAGTAATATAAACTCGAATTAAGGGTCTGATGCAAGTAAAACCATAGCCTGATCCAACGTCAGCGTCGTTACAGACAGACCGACATTGAATGCTTGTATACCTTGCTTTTATCTATATTATGATTTCATTATATAAAGTATAATTTCATTAGTTATATATTTAATATTGATGGCATTTAGTTAGTTTTAATTAGCAAGACTTTGTTGCATAAAAACTGTAAATACATTGATTTTTTTTACTTTTGATGTAATAGCGAGCATACTGTAGGATTCATCTATTATGCACAAAACTATAACAATACATGTTTTATTCTAGATGTGGTAAAAATAGGAAATATAAACACACTAGGCAGTTTATTCAACAGCAGTAACCAGTTTATGTGTGCCAAGTGCGTATTTTGAAATTATATTAAAAAAAAAACTAGCAAGTAGCAAAAGCAAAATACAGTTTTTATGCAAAGTAGTATTAGAATAGAATGGGTACTATATTAGTGAAATAATATTAACAAAATTCTCACTATCAGATTTTTATTAAAATTCTTAACAATTATTTATGTATAATTATTATTATTATAAATATGTATACCACATAATTGTGTCGTGTTGGCACTCACCATGGCGACTACGCTAACCGCTAATAAACTTAAAAAATATACAAATAACATTAAAAACAATTTCATGGCAACGTATGATCGTTTGTTTAGCATTACTTTGCATTGGACGCGATTTCAATTATGGCGGAATTGTGTTACTTAAAGCTACGGGACGTGGAATGTGATCAAATATTGCAATGTTTGATTTGAAGCTGCTAACAACTTGAATAAAAGGTATCAAAACGACTTCGTTTTTTGTCAATTAGTGCACATCGACATTGAGAACAAAGGCAACATTTTATCTGTCATGGAATGTACAGATTGCGACAAGCATCTCGATCTAGTGAACTTGAAACTTGGTGCAAGCTAATAATACAGTAGCAGGTTCATGTTCGCTATTTATTTATGGTGAACGTACGAATGTAATTTGATTATTCGTATGAACCGCTTGATCAGTCACTAATAGGAATATGCACATACCGACTATACGGTTCGTTTTCGTATGCAATGCACTTAGTACTTAGCATGATTACATTATAAGTTAGATTGCCCAAGATCAATTTTAGATTTCTGGAGTTAGCTAGAAATGCTGTTATGAAAAAATACACTGATGACCAATCAAATTGGTCAACTAATTACTACTATTATTTTATTATTATTATTAATTATTACTATTATTCTCACTGTAAAAGTTAACACTGTTTAACTGCTTCAAATCAAAGATGCTTTTAAAAATCTGGAATGCATACATATAATACTGCTAAATTATGAGTACACTTTAGGTACTTGGCAAGCAACATTATAACAATATATACTTACTATAGCTAAGCTGAATATACTAGACAATTCTGCTTAGTCACAGGACTAAACTACATAATATAAAAAAGTATAGAAAATACAAGTTTCGGTTTCAACCAGCTTTTCTTTACCCGACTCTTTTTACGATGACTACCAGTCAATTATTCAGGATTAGATCATACTTTCTTCCTTGAGACTCTTTCTATTCTTCTTTATAACTTGTAAACAAGATTCGATTTATTGGAAACATTGGCTGACAGTCATCGTATAAAACCGACACATTTCAGCACTTTTCAGAGGCTTACAAAGTTGTATTAGCGAAGTTAAGACTACAAGATAATTTCTGGAAGGACTAGAATTTTTCAGCTGTCTATGAAAATAAATATTAAATTGGCAACACCGC
Organism: Xestia sexstrigata; assembly: GCA_941918905.2. Classification (NCBI taxonomy): domain Eukaryota; kingdom Metazoa; phylum Arthropoda; class Insecta; order Lepidoptera; family Noctuidae; genus Xestia; species Xestia sexstrigata. The sequence continues at coordinate 19,265,723 of OW799214.2, forward strand.
TTTCTATAGCAACACTAATCTAGAGTTGGCCGAATAACTTATTTCCTAGTGGCAAGAGTAGAATGAGCTCGAAACGATTACACTACGATGCAGTCACTACACCACTGCAAGAAATATAATAGCTTGGAAGGTATGTATTAAATATTTATATTTGTTATCGATGGACCTACATAACCCTAGTGGTTTTTAAACCCGTTACAACAAAGTTGGTATGTCCCAATCGGTATAGGACAAATAGAATTTGGTGAATGCATATCGCCTTTTCCGCGAACAGGTAGGCAGAGGTGTGATAAGAGTTCTAGTAAATGGAGGCAAATACCTTTTGTCAATATTATTTTTGAATTAGTTTTCTTACAAACTTGTATTTGTCTTCACCGATGTGATAATACCAACCAACAGTCACACTAAAAATTATAACAAAAATAATCTAGTAAATTCTAACGGCTAACAAAATGGCACTAAGTATTCTGGCACAATATCATATTATTTTGGTGCGAAACAGCACTGGAAAAGCTGCTCAATATGTGTTTGCTTATGAAAATAAGCATTCATGTATAAACAAAATAATGAATACTTCATAATACAGACATAGACACCGGTGTGACACTCAAAAAAACTTTCGAATAATTATTATTTTTACATCTAAACAACAATTCGGCAATATTTACAAGCACTCGTTTAAGTGGGTAACATTCTAATTTAACTGCGCCATACGACTTACGCCTTGTAACACTGGCAAAGTACCCTTACTGTGTACTTCATCGATTGTGTAATAATTAGGTCTCTAAGGGCTTAGAACCGCATTTTCATATTCGAGAATAATTCCGCAATTTCGGTATTTTAACTTTGAAACAAGAGAGGAGCTCGTGGTTACATGAACTGGTTGTGGAGGTCAGATAGGATGCTGTTACATGTAAATTTGGTATATGGCATGGTATTCAGCTGCATCCGGTTTGACTGGAAGCCGACCCCAACATAGTTGGGAAAAGGCTAGATGATGACCTTTTACAAGACAGTGGGAACAATATTCTGTTTTGACAAAAACTGTTTTGAACTAGGTCTGACCGTCGAACGCCAGACAGGCTCGCGCGGCGGCGGCGGAGCTGGCTCTGATATGATAATGCGGTTTTTACTCAATACATCCTTTATTTAATTAACAATGGGATCTAAAGGATATTTCCTGTAAGGCGGGGCTCCCCCATGCACACTAGCGCCACTTTAGTAAAAAAATCAGAACCCGTTAAATACACAATTAATATTAAATCTGATTGACAAAATCAATGCTTTAGAGTTCTAGATTATTGACGTCTATTTAATTCATTAAAATATACTTCACTGTAGTTACAGTTAGAAAAATTGCTAAAAAACGGCCGTTTTTTTCCATTTTGTATCTGTAACGACAGCGAGCTGTTTCAATGAGTTAAGCAGACGTAAATAATTTAGAAGACCAAAAGATTGATTTTGTCAATCAGATTTTATATTAGATGTGTATTTAACGAGTTCTGATTTTTTTACTAAAGTGGCGCTAGTGTGCATGGGGGAGCCCCTTAAATACACAAATCTAAAAACTATTGATTGTGATAAAAATCAATATCATAATATCACGAAATATGTACTTCAACATAAGGGTAAATAACATAAACTTATGTGAAATAGCAAGTATGTAAAACAGAACGATAAAATGTGACTCACGGGCTTCATATATGGATCAGTATTTGGTATAAGATACTAAGATTATTTGGTATTATGTAGGTACTAAAGGTTGCTGGGTCCCTAACTACATTGGAACTATAAGATATGTGATTATCGTGTGGAGAAATCTAAAATGGCTACAATACATTGTATCCAATACAACATTAATTTGTTGCATTAATATTATAATGCCGTTTTTACTAAAATTATACTACACTTTATTGAATGTTTAAATAAAAATGCATTGTTGGATTTTCAACACTTTTAACAATGCCTTTATATTTAGGCATTTAATGAAGTCTCTTAGTGTCAGTGAAAACGGACATTTGATGAATAAATTACAAATAGTTATCTGATTTTCAGTGTGTTATTAAGTGTATTTTAATGATTCAGTGATTAAAGTATTACTTCAGATGATTAAAAATGCTTTCTTTTCCGCTCAAATACCCACATTATGTTCTGTCAATATCTTTCAAGAAAACCTCTTGCTAAAATGAATCATTTACACAAGGATGTTTGTGTAAATGATACGCTTAAGCGAAACATTGCGACTATTTAGGGCAATCTTCAAAAAGAATTACCAGACTTTTCAGAACCTAACAAACATACATAATGCTAACCTGTTCAATCTATACAACATCTATGTATCATTCAACGGCTTAATTACAAACGATCCCATATAATAACATTAATTTTGCAATTAGATAGTAATTGCACTAACATTTTTCGACCACATACGTCAAACACTAAGAACTTTATTGGCGTATCTTGAGTAAGGCACCCTTCGCATCTAGGTTACACAAATCTTGTCTATCTACAGTTCTTCTACCTCTGACATCGATATTATTACGAGGATAAAGATTTTTACAGAAGTGTCTGGCAGCAATTGTATTAATAATCATTTCTTAATTATCAGGTAAATAAGTTCTATAGATAAAGCGTGAAACACACAGAGAGGAATAGGGTATTTTACTCTATAAGAGAAAAATTCTAAAAATATATTATTGAGATAGCTTAGGCAATATCACTGCATTTGTTTACACAAACAACTGACGTCATGACCACAGAGCAATATGGCGTCCGCTGCGTCCAGCGTTTTCGTCAAATTACGCGCGAAATTTGAAGATGCTAATTTTAAATGCATTTTTATGGCACTTTAGCATTAGAGTCTAATTGAGACACTTCAAAAATGGGTGTAATACCCTATTATACCTACCCGTCGCACTCCGACCCTACACGTGCCCGAACCGCGGCCGCTCTGTTTCACGCTTTAAAATAAATAAATTAACACAATGAACGGGAATTAAGATCGTTGTGTTTTTGACGATGAAAGAAATTCCGAGGCAAAATTACTGAAAGAGCTCCATGCAACGTCGACAAACGCCAGATGCGAAGGCAACCTCCTGTCAACTCTTTAGCATACAATTGTCCGATGTTTAAGGCTGACCCGAAGATTCGTAGTGTACCTGTGGATGGCAGTCGTCTCGGTGTGGTGTTACAAGAGCAGCGTGGCGTGGTCGCGCTGCAGGCGGCGGCGCGCGCGCAGGGGCGCGGCCGCCAGCGCGTCGGACGGGGGCGGCGGGCCCGCCGGCCGCGCGCCCTTCTCTTGGTAGTACACTTGAGCGCCGCCGCATACTGACCCTACTACTACGCTCTCGTCGCTCCTGCAACAATAAATTATGTTAAGGATTGAGCCTCGTGGGATATTTTTGTTCGATTCACGATACTGTTATACACGCCAATCCGAGCAGGCCGATTCCTGTAAAGATTGTTTCGGCTGTAAATATTGTTAAAATGATAAAAAAAACAATACCTTTGGTCTTGCACAAACTATAATATGACGACGAAGATTAAATCGTAGATTCGTCCTTCGAAAAATTGGTCACGTTTCTATTTCATTGACATTTGAATAGCATTTCTTACGGGATGAATGAGATACGCACGATCTAAGTACGGTGAGGCACATCTAAAGATTAAAATCTTTGCGTGGCTAAAATATCTACCATTGTTACCGCAAACTTAAAATCTAACCAGACAATGGTGTCGATTCTGTTGTGCACAAAATAAACTTAATTTAAGCTATTGCTATCTTTTTCTTTCTAATAAAACCAGTAAGAGACGGACGTACTTTCGAGCTGTCAAATTTAATTGGAACTAATATTCCCATACAATTAAAGGGTGCACGTAAAAACATGTCGACTAAAAACACGGTGAAGCGCAAGGCATAAACTAGTTTGACATCTCTAACTTAGTTCATAGCTATAGCCGTCATTTTTTCGCACTGCCTTTTAGTAAAAGATAGCAATAGCAATTAAGTTTAGTTTGTGCACAACAGAATCGACACCGCTAGTTCTACTGATCTGATCAAAATAAAACAGAACTCTTGCGACAAACTGTTACCTCAATATAAACTCTGACATCTCTGTATCCTCGGCGAAGTCGTTATGTATGAGGCCCATGGTGGCGATGTCGAGCGCGGCCCAGGGCCCGCCCTTGCGCACGGTCCCCCAGTCGGGGTCCAGCGTCAGGTAGCTGTAGTCCGTCGCCTCGCCCACCGCCCCGAGGGGCTCCATGCACTTCTGCTCGATCGGGCCTAGCGCGTTTAGTGACGTTTCCCACTGAAAAATGTAACCGAATGTTTGAAGGAGTTGCAGACTACTCAGCATAAGGCTTCTTTACGTGTCGATGAACTCAAATTGTTTTGGACCAGTGTTACCACCTGCACAGCTCTATCATTTGCTTCGATTAAATCTTGATGGATGCAAGTGGTTGTGCAGGATGGGCAGGACAGGAAGTGGAGCAGTTCCTGCAGAGGTGCACCACACTGGCAATCCGTTTTGGATGAATCGGGGATACCCCATTTGGCCAGATTACATCATCGATACAACAACATAAGGGGATGCGCAAACTATTACTATGTATTCGGGTGCTGTTATGGTATTTGCTTTCAAAAGCTAGAAGCTTCAAACTTGTCTAAAGGCGAGGACTACCGCTTTTGATCATGAATATGATCCCAGAACATAACACTGGTCATCTTCCACCATTTTGGTCAGTTTGGCCACGAAGACCCACTATGTTTCGACCAAGTTATAACCATCACAAATCAAGAGCATTTATAACTTCTATCCACATTGACTTAAGGTTTAATTTACAATTTCTAACAATATCACTTACCAAACTATTAATAGTATCAACATTATTGGCGGCTTCGGTGTCGATAAGCGCCAACAGTGCCATATTGTGCAGTCCGCTCACAAACAGCGCACACTTGACGGCGTGCTTGCTGTACTCCGGGAGTAGCTCCAGGTCGCTGTCCGAGTCGTCGTCGCTTTCTGAGTCTAGGCGCTGGGTTTTTGGCCTGGAAAAAAGATTAAAATGGTTTATTGGACTGTAGACCAAGTCCAAAGTTTCACTTGCTTTGGGACAAGATTACGTAGAATTTTGTGCGAAAGCAAATAAACTTTTGTACAAAAAATATGTTGTTTTTACCCACTAAAACTTTTCCGTGGCAATAGTTAATCTTTTTGCGACTGGAATATTGCTAGTTAAAATTGTTTTAAAATTATCCTTTTGGACTTATTTGCTGTTGAGTAAATAATTATGTCAAAAATGTTAGCATACTGTTGGTCAGTCTTAACGGCTACAAAAACACGAAAAATTCATGTCAGCGACTTTATGGAGAACTAGCATAAGCTAGTGGCTTAGCCTGCGTGAAGTTTGATAATTGTCCCACGGGATCATACTACTGGGATAGAAAATATCGTATGTGTTAATCCAGGTTATAAACTATCTGTGTGCAAAATTTCATCTAATTCTGTTCAGTCGTTTTTGCGTGAAAGAGTGACAAACAAACATCCATCCACCCTCACAAACTTTCGCTTTTATAATATCGTAAGATAGACTTCTATAGTAAGACTAGTAGGTATAAGTACATACCTATCAGTAAACGTGATCTGCCTCTCCGCAGCGGGCGTAAGGAACTCCCGGAGCTCCAGCGGCGTCATCACCCGACTGCTGTACCCGCTGGACTTGTCAGAGAACGCCAAGTGACTCAGCTTCTCCATTAGAGGGGTTAGTTGCACACCAGTCAACTTCTTCTTGAAACTTGTCGCTTCAGATTCTGAACCTGTGGTTAGATAGAACACGCTTTATTATGTACCGAATATTGTGACACAAGGTCATATACTTGTACAAGTTTGAATCAAATTAATTAGCAAAACTGTTCATAGCCGTGATGAGTCTGTCTTATGACGGTTAGATAAGACAAAAATCCGTTGACTGATAAATTACCTGTAGTTTTTAAAATTATGATTTTTTAATTGATTTATTTAATTAAATCGATACTCGGTTCGTATGTGAAATTTTCGCTCGTTAATTTAAAGGGTGTGATGACTGTCTTACCTATTTGAGAATCCGTACTCTCATTCAAAGACTTCAAAGGTAAAGACAAAGATTTCCTTCTCGACTGATCGGTCGGCAACGTCTTCGTCGAATCTTTCGCTTTAATTTTTTTCGGCGTTCTTTGAGGAGACCTGTTCAATTCCGAATCAAAATCTTCAAATTTGTCTTGTTCACACAACTTCATATTGAAAGTAAACATATTGTCGTTGGAATCATTTTTCATTTTAGAATAGTGTTGTTCTAGGTACTGGTTGAAAAGGGACTCTGATATGGCAACCCCATCGTTTCTAAAGACGGGGAATAAAGGATCATTGATGGTCATAGTGCTAGGATGCTTAGGAGTTTGTTCGGGGGACGGAGTATCATCATTCAGGGAGATTTTCGACTTTTTCAACTTGAATTTAGAAGTCGCACGATTCGATAACTTTTTAATGGTTTCTTGTAGATCTGTGACGCTAGCCAGTTTCCTAATTGGCTCAGGTTTATTAATATAATGGTCAGCAATACAGTTGATGTCTAAAACCATTTTGTTGTCCCGTTTCTCGTTTTCCATGTTGATTTTGTTGCAATTTTCTATGTTTTTTAGGACGTCTGGTTCTAAGTCTGATTTATCGTTATCCTGCTGGGCCTCCGGGATTTGGCAGATTGAGAGCATATTGCCGTGAAGTCTTTTGTACTCGACCATGGGTGTTGAACAGACACTTGTTTGACCAGTGAAGACCTTGTCATTCTCTTGTGCTTCTTCGTCTAGGGACTGCTGTGTTTTAAAACTGAGTGATAGCTTCGTTGGCCTCTGTCTAGGTTTATTCGTGAATGGTACAACGTCTGGCATGGAGGGTGGTTTTCTCTCCCTCTCTTCGTCAGGGTTCCGTTCCTCTCTGCTTGGGGGAGATATCATGGAATGGTCCTCTTCGGGGACGGCGGTGAAGAGTAGGGATTTGTCTCTTTTCATGCCAGTTTGTGGGAACTCGCGTTGTTTCTCGCGTTCGGCTTCTTGGTTCTGTAAAGAGATTTATTCGTTAATTGTAAACTGTAAAATCTTCCTGCAAGTTCGACTTGATATTAGGGTATTTGTGCATTCAATTCAACTTATTACACGCGTAGTCATAAAAACAGTAACGAACGAGTGTACCGTTCCGTTATCAATGAAAAGTCATAAAAATTTTGTAACATTGATAAGAGAATGTGGCTGAGTACGACCATTACTTCCATAACGCCCATAAGATAAAATATAATTATGCTGTTTCCGTTCCATTCCACACAAAAATAAAGATTTAAATCGTGTGTCACCGTGCTAAGTTCACACTGAAAAGAGTAATTTTATATATGCCGCTTGGCCGCTTGGAACAACAACGACTTTCAGTATGAACGAGATACTAGTATTCAAATAAAAACGAAACACAAACGACGGATTTTTCACGCTTTTTTCCATGTGGGTAGGCAGAAACTACAGAGAGCCACCTGCTACAATCCTTACATACTTGGTTGGCCAGATTTAACTATTAAAATCTTTCCCGCACACCAGTTAAACATTAAGTATCTGGGCGACCGAACTCTACTCGGGTGAAAATAAAGAAAATGTCTTTTCCCAGGTATGATACTTATCTACATCGATTTTTCACCCCCGTAAACCCCGTTCATTGGAATCGTTAGAGCCGTTAATTACGAGAATGTGATTACCTATATACAAATACTAGCAGACGCCACACGGTTTCATCCTCGTAGGTCCCGTTCCCGTGGAAGTACGGGCATAAAATATAGCCTATGTTACTCGCTCATAATGTAGCTATCCATTGCTGAAAGAATTTTTCAAATCGGTCCAGTAGTTTTTAAATTTATTTGTTACATACAAAAATACAATCTTTCCTCTCTAAAATATGAGTAAAGATATAGATTGGTATAGATTGCTCATTTAATAGATGGTGAAAAATACTTTTTTGAACGAACTAAAATAACTGACCTTTTTAAACCTCGCGATCATCTCTTCCCCATTCTGCTGGAACTCCTGTATCTTATCCACCTGCCTCTTGAGTTTATCGTACAGCTTCTTCCCCACGTAGACCACCAGGAGCTGGGCACCGAGAGGCAAGGGTGTCTCCGTGTCCAGGGTCTCGGCAGGGGACTTTATCCTGTAGGGGTCTACAACGGTTAGGTAGGAGGTCAGACCTGGTGGTAACTGTGTGGAGATTATTCTGAAAAGATGGAAAACAAAGTTGAAGTTGAATGGCTGTAGGTACAGGGCTTGAACAAGTTTTAAGTTTTTATTAATTTCGTTTAGTTAGAGAGCCGATGAATCTAAACCTAGTCTGATAAGACTCCCAGGTGATATATGTATAATTAGTTTCGTTATTAATGGGGGAACACGAAATGGCGATGCAGCACCGACAGGTTTTTTGCATTGCAGCATCGCTATTTCGTGTTCCCCCATTAATTTCGAAGCTAATTATATATACAGGGTGTCCGGCAACGAATGGATAACCTTGAAATGGCCCACAGCAGAACCCATGGTCATTCAGAAAAAATATATTAAAATATTGGTCACTCATGTACCTACGCATACACTTTTTTTTACCCAAGATGTTTATGATAGATGATTTAAACTTTGTTTAAAAATTAATGTATACTAATTTTCCAAAATAAATTAACTTGTTTACAGGTACTACTTATATGATAGTTTTTTTTCTAAATGGCTATTATATATAATAATTCTAATATTCTACTATAAGCCATTTCAAGCCATTAATTACCGCACACCCTGTATATATCATCTGGGAGTCTTATCAGACTAGGTTTAGTGTCGTCGGCTCTTTACCTAGTTTGACTCTTTCACAATTGAGAGGATCATGCCATGATCACTACTAAGTTGGTTCAAAAGGGATCTGCGTATGCGCAAACGCTGATCCCAGACACATTCTCAATCAATAAATAGGGTTCAGAAATATCGTGCTAGTCGACATTTATAAACCTTACTTAGCACTGGCTCTGACTTTCTTCACATGTTCCTGTCTCTATATGACAATGGAGGTTGACACTTGTGTGACAGTGACAGGAATAGCGTTTAACCTAAGGACTTGCTCAGCAGGCGCGTGCATTGCAAGTAGATAATGCCTTGTGCCTACCTCGTAAGATCCAATTATACTGTCTTTAACTATCAAAGTCAAAGTCAAAATTATTGATTTGCAGTAAATGTGTTACAAAAGATGGTAAAATAATATGTAGTGCAATGACACATTTCGCCATAAAATTGGCATGCAAACATTAAAGAATTAGATACTAATTTTAAATCATAATGAATGTGAAACAAACATTAAATTAGGTAATTATGCGTGTTTCAAAGTTACTTAATACAAAACAAAATTTTGCTGTTAAACACTAAAACCAAACAAAGAAATCACTAGTGCCTACCTGCAATGCACGCGGCTGGTGCTCAGAAACGTTTATAGATCTTGGCCTAAGATTTTTTTCAGTCAGAACGAAACCATTAATAAGTCGCACATTATAACTTACTTGTTATTGTATAAGATGACGCCGCCTAGCACGCCTTTGCTTTTCCTACAATGTTCTAGTATTTGCATCGACTCCATGTACACCGATGTCGCACTCTGGAAGAGACAAACCAATGAGATAAGATGGTGTTTATGTACATTCGGAGGCAATACGTGTTCATATATGTCGATTTTGCGATACTGTGGTGTGCTTGAACACATCCTGTGTTTAGTGTTAAGACTTGTAGGAGCCCGAACTGCGGGAGTGTTCGAATGAGATACCGTGGCCCCGGAACACAAAGGGCGATGAAGGAACATGGATGGGTTTTAGTCAGTAAAAGTCTGACACTCCCTCCTGCTAGGCCCAGAGCGGGAGAAGTCATTTGATGATTTCACATCCGAAAAAAAAAAATACGGTGCCCAAAAAAGAAAGTTTTGTCAAATGAAGAACCTCCTACTTGGAGTTGGTTAAAAACAAATTACCCATCATATTCCCACTTCTGAAAATGAGTTGGAAGATGATCCATGACATTATTGTTTCGTGAGGAAACCAGCATGGAGAGTTATTTCTTGAAGGCACGTAAAGCCAAGCCAGATGCCCTTGGGCGGCATAACAACTCGAGACAACAGGTTAGGCACTAACCACAGATAAAGAAAGAAAGAAGATATTATTTTTGCAATATTTTTTTTTTACAGTCGAATTGCGGGCTAAAAATATTTATTACTGAAACTCATATGTTATGATAGGCACTTACAGTATGTAATTTTTTGTATCAATCAGCGACATTTTAATCTTCATAACTACGCTCCATTTCCCGCTACCACATTAGATATAGGGACAGGACAGTGGCACTTACTTACTCAGTAAGTGTTCCACTTCATAATATTTGCACGACGCGCGACGCTTGATAAGCGCCGAGTAAATACACTCCAAGCAGTAACTGTACCTTGCTATCGTTATCAAGGATGTAGGTTTTGATTGGCGAGACGATTTTGTTTGTTGAATGGAGGGGAAGTTGAATGATAGCGTGACTATTGACGGAGGTGAATGGGGCAGAAAAACGTTATTGTGATGACCCCATAAAATTCGGTTTATTTACGATAAGCATTAGAATCTAGCTCGTGACTAAATAATAACAGCCGCGCTGAGTTGGTCCGTGGATGGGTGACCACCCATTACATACCGAGTTTCCTCCGTAGCTCAGAAAACACGTTAAGCCGTTGGTTCCGGCTGTCAATCGTAAATCTTTGACAGTAGTTACAGGTAGTCAGTGGCCCGAAAGTCTGACAACCAGTCTTACCAAGGGGTCTCTTCGCTATCTCTTTCAAGCCGGCTTCTCTGGTGTTAAAAATGCTTTAAGCTATAAAAACCCGTACCTTCGGCAAAGTCAACATAGGCACTCTCTGAAAGATATGGCACCCGTACTGCAGCACCGGCAGATACGTCTCGAACACCTGGTACAGCTTCTCCGAGAGACGTCGCTGGTCATCCATCTGACCGGCCAGGACTTGCAGGTCGCCGTGGTACACCTTGATCATGGAGGTGAGGAGGTTCGCGCGATTCTTTAGCACCCAATCTGGTATGTTCCGGTCGCTGCCTATAGCCTAGAGAGGGTAAACAAATTATGTCAGCGCAGGAGAATTGGAAATAAGAATACTAATTCGAAGCATCCTATTAAAGGTCAACATCGCTTCAACTCGAGTAGTTCTAGATTCTTTGTTAAGCCCATTCTGCATCGCACACTTACTTACTTGCGTCGGACCGGGATCAGGTAATAAGGGTTCGTCCTTGAATCATACGAGGTTCAAAAAGGGGGGGAGGGGTTCAGTTCACGTGTATTATTTCGTGTGACATAAAAACGAAATGTGTGACGTATAGAATATTATTTATTTAAACTTCATGTACAAGGGTGGTACATAGGCGGACTTAATGCCACAAGGCATTCTCTACCAGTCAACCTTTGGGTCAAATAGGATAGCATTGTGATAGAGTACTTATAACAAAAATATATAAGAAAAATACCATAATAACCATACCAACCATAACCAACCAAACCATAACAACCAACCGTAACCAAACCATAACCAACCAACCAACCGTAACCATATTTTTGAATACCATTCAATATCTTCATCATATTAGATTGAATTTAATTGTGTGCCCCTGAACACGTAAAAACCTGAGGAAGCGTACCTATTTGTGTCATACTCGTAACATCCTAAAACTATCTGATCAAACCTACACGTGATGCTGGGATAGGGGAAAAGAGGGTAGCCTTAACCCTCACGTCGTATCACCAAGGGGAGGGAGGTGTAAAAAAGTGGTCTAAAAAACGTCACATGATTAAAGGATGGTCCCTAAACGACGAACCGATGAGCCCAGTCGATGCTGATTCCGTGAAGTATTTATAAGCATACGTTGATCCTTAAAGCATTTGTAGCAGTTAAGTTGTCGATGAGTGCACCTTTCCTGCTGTCTTATCTGTGATGAGGGGCTACAGACAGTTTAGTTGAACGTTATTTACAGAGCTGCCCGTATTTACATTGGTTATTCCGTGCTCATTCCACTTACCAGTATATATCTTCCATATTCCCTGATGATGAACTTGCCACTCTGCAGCGTGATGGCGACTGGTTGGGAGAACAGAGTTTTGATGCAGTGTGCTGCGCCTACGACCTGTAGAATATATTGTCTTTAGAATTAGTCGACCAAGACCCTCAACAGACTTTATTATCACAAGCATTTGCCCGCAGCTTTACCCGCGTGGTTGTCTGTACGTTTCCCACGGAAAGGTACTAAGGTACCTATACCCGTATTGAAGTATCCTATATCTTGAGAAACGCTCAAAAACTGGAATTGCTGATGTGGACAATAACATTACTGGGTTTAAGTGGGATTGGGTCGGGATTCAGGTCATGTCTGTAGAATGTATTTGGACCAATGGGCCAGAGTCGTCACGTAGTACCCACTATGTGACGACTCTGTCCCATCGGTCGCCAGAAGACCTGCGTCGTCACCGAGGGAGGCCTAGAAAACGCTGGCGACTAAGAGGCGTTTGTGAGAGATTGGCCGAAGAACACCGCACGGAGACCGAGAGATATTATTATTATTTTATTTCAGAGAAATCTCCATATAAGTTACATTATAAATCTCAAAACATAAACATAAAAACATAGAATGTTAGTGTGTTAGTAACACAAAAATTTACCGCCGCGTCCGCGTCCGCGCTTCAGCAAACATACCAGACGCGCTGCAGCGCCACGGCAGCCCCAACAGCATCCTAAAAGCGTAACTATGTTGCTTGTAGAATTATTTGCCAAAAAATCAGAATGATCTCATGTATTTTAGTATGGTTTTTACTCGTTAAAATAAATTTTTAGAGATTTGTTCGTGATTTTTTTTATCGAGTAGAATTAGTTGTATTATGTTTTCAAAACACTATCATACTAGCATAATTATATCCTGAAGAATATCCATATATTTTTCTGGTTTCGTTTTTTTTCTGTTATTGCAGTGAATCATATGATTTTGTTGCATTATAAAACTCGCGTTTGGCTCCTGTAGTTCCTTTAAATATGCAGAACATGATCTATCTGTGTACCGTAAAAGCGTGCCGCGTGTATGAATAATTTCTACAAATGATGTTGAAAATGCGAGTCGCACGGGACCGGTCAATGTGGCGACACTTGGGGGAGGCAACAACGTCCAACAGTGGACGTCATTCGGCTACAGGTTACAGGTTTTTGTGTATGTCTGATTTATGTCTTACGATAAGTAATAAAGTATCTAGTTTCCTAAGATACGGAGCAAACACTACGTGTTAAAAAATACAGAATCGTCAACGAGTTTTCTTTTTCTAAAAAAGATAAAACAAAGCATTGACGCGGTCTCTGATCTATAAATAAGCTTGGTCATCTGACCTTACGCTTGCTATATTTGAGGATGCGATCGATAATTCGGCATTTAAATAGATTAGCAAGCTAACATAACAATTTTATACACGTGTATTTATTTCCGTGATTTAGAAAATGTTATTCATAGGTTAAAAATGTTATTCTTTGGAAGTTTTATTGTTCCAAAGAGAAAGAAGTTCCGAAACAGACATCATCACACTTAATCAAATTACAATCGCTGCTGCTAATTAAATTTCGGTCTAACTGTAACTAGACTACTCAAGTCAGTCTACATGTCAGACAGTTAAGACCAGTTTCGGAACTGCTCGCTCGCATAACTGATGCGTTCTGAACAGGTTGTACATTCTACAGGTAGATTAGTTAAAAGACACTTTCTAATCAGTTGACACTGCTAACTGGCTGTAGTTAATATGTATTATTAAGTGATGTATTCAGGTCTTGGGTAGCGGGTTTAAGAGTTGTGGACGTGACATTGAAGAGCTTAATTGTTAAAGAATTTAATTAGGTACTAGATGACTAGAATGTTAAGACAGGTGTATAACATGCATAATCAGCCTATAATGAATGTTCCCACTGCTGGGACACAGGCCTCCTCTCTATGAGAGGGAATGAGCTTTAAGCCACCACGCGGCTCCAGTACGGGTTGGTAGGTGTCGCATGCCTTCGAATTTTTGGTTCTAGGACATGCCGGTTTCCTCATGTTTTCCGTCACCGTTTTGAGAGCAGTGGTGATGAAATAAATTACACAAAGTAAAGCCGTGCTTTACTTTGTGTACCCCGACCGAGCAGTAAAAGTTCGAACCCACGATTTACTGCTCGGTCGGGGTCGTCACGACTGGGCCACAGCTGCTCTCAAACTGTCTCAATACAGGTGATTAGTCGCTTAAATCTGGTCAAGTGTGTGCGGGGCCGTACCTTGCTTACTGAGGCGGAGCGAGGTTGCGGAGCGGAGAAACGGAGAAATATTAACCAATAGGATTGCATACTGGAGCGGAGCTGAGATTTTATGCGATCCTATTGGTTAATATTTCTCCGTTTTTCCGCTCGGCAAATATTCTTATCAACGAATTCGTGAGATGAATGAAAAACTACTTAATATGCGAAGTTTTTGCTATTCGCGAATATTCGCCTAGAACAAACTTCCGCGAATTTATAAATTCTTACATTTTAAACTCCCTTGTGAATTCTCCGGCATACGATATAAGCTAGCAAATTGGGAAGGTAAGCCATATACGGGGCGTATTGTCATGGATTAAGAATGAATATTGCTAGGCAGGGCTAAGCCTACTACGACGCGCCGGCCTTGAGGGATTAACTGAAGAGGATAGGCAACTAGGTCGGTTGTTTGAGGAGATAGTATTGATCTCCTTCTTTGCGTGTCGATAGACTCAAATAATACCCGACCAGTATATTGCCACCTGCACAGTTTTGTCGTTGGCTTCGTTCAAATCCTGGAAGGTGCAGGTGGCTGTGCAGGTTGGGCAAGAAAGGAGGTGGGGCATATCACGACTCAAACTCAGTAGTATTGATAAAATGCTTTTATTTCTAATCCGATTACAATGGCTTTTATATCGTTGGTCTAGTGGACGCAAGCTCGTGCTCGCAACCGCTGAGCACGAGGTCCTAGGTTCGATTCCCAGGTCGGACAATTGTTATTGGGCTTTTCCATCAAGAATTTCTCCGTAACAGCCACAGAGTCTGGATTTGAGCCCGGTTGATGGCAATAGGCTCGCCCCCTATTACATGGGACTTAAACAAAACTGGCAAAATGTGGGTACTATAAAGTACACTTCTGCCTAACCCTTTGGGGATTACAGGCGTGATGTTATATTATTTAAATCAGGCTGAGAATTCGCAATCCAATAGTGTGATTTTACTCAGTTATTCATGTAGGTGTTGTTTAGCACACTGTCACAGGTTAAAAATAGTAATCTTTAAATTTATGTATTTTACGATGATACCGCATTGGGAATTTCCTGCAGTGGTTGCGACAATTAATAATTTTTTTATTGGTTTTGGTGTCTAGACAATCAACTGAATTGCATTAAGACTGAAATGGATACTGATTTAACAATTTAAAAGATAAAATTATAAAGTCAAGGATGGAATTAATCTTTTATTTCTAATCTATGCTTTAAAATGGCACATAGCTGCACCTATTTAGCTTTCTGGGTGATTACTAACTACCACCAACCTTTTAGAGGCATTATTAATTTGAAAAATCATTAAGAAGTCCCGATAACATCCAGTTTCAGGAACAAAAATCTACATAGAAATTACACACCTCATCTAGTGCGATTGGTTGGGTGGATGAATAGCTTTTTTTGGTAATATCATTCATTTTGAAGGAGCTCAGTTGAGTTTCTTTAAATTTGGGTTTAATAATTTAAGTGTACAAACACACAAAACCCTCAGCAAAATTCAAAATTGATTTTCTCCTACTGTTTTGATTAACGTTTAGCTTTCTCTTTCATGAACCATACTATTGCTAAATAAGTCTTATCTCAAAGTAGAAACTGTTATTTCACAAGGCTTTTTTGCTTTTGAATTTTTGAAGTGTTTGCATTTCTTTGCTGTGACTGTACTCAATCTGCCTTTCTATCTTATTTTGACATGGTGTTGATTTTCGTTTCAGAAACCAGGAGTACATAGCTTACATAATATAAATACATAAGCATAGAGTACAAACCTGTCCTGCAAGCGCATGCCTCTGTGTGTCAGACACCCATCCAGGATGGAAGTACAGCACCGCATTGATTGGGTCATCTTCTTCAGAGGTACAACACTGCGTGTCGTACACAAACACTATCATCATCTCCCTTTAAACAAAAAACAACAATATTTAACACTTGAACATAGACAGTAAGAAAATAGAGACAGAATTGAGATATTGTACTTTGAGTTGGTGTTTGCACCTCCATGTCCAAGGCACATTTTTGAGCTTAGAAAGTAATAAAACTGAGATAGAATTTAAATGTTTGTAACTTAGAAGACAGAATTTGGATGTCAATGTGTTGTTACCAGAAATTAAAAGTACTGGAGACACAATGGTAATTTTATAATCTACATGATTGAAGTATACAAGTGGCTATTGTCTCATTTACATTTCACATTTTATTGCTGATAAAAGTATCTAAATTATTTTTGTACTATTATTGGAATGGCCTGGAATATTTTGCCAATAAATCAGTAGCTTTGAATATTAAAGGCTATGTACAATGGTAATTGCTATGGCATAATTTTTAAAGAAAGCATAGGTAGCTAAATGAATTATTCTGTAGTACTAGTGTTGTCAAATGATTTTTTCTATGAGCAGGTAAGTAATATGTTGATTAAAAATTATTTCAAACATAATATATTTATACATTTAAAACTGAATTCTGCTTGACCCTAAACATCGTTGCGACATCTCATGAGCTAAGCAGACGAGAAAACTTCGCCTATTCCTATAAACATAGACATACACAGAATTTCCTATTATATTATTGAAGACTAAACACATCCGTAATCGGAGATTTCATCAGCCGTGTGCCCGTGTCTAATCAACCGCAACATAGCGTAGGCGACACTTTTGTATTGAGTTACTATCCAATAATCCCACATATATTCCAAACAGAATAATTTTTTTAACTCACTTTGCCATTTTGCTGGTTTTTCTCGTCCCACTTCACAGACACAAAGCGTATTTTACACCATTTCAGTAATATAGAATCGGAATATTATTATAAAATCTAAATTGGTTTAAAATGTTTCGTTTATTTTCATAATTTTATTTTACATTGATGAACAGCCGTCCGCAGCGCACTCTTCGATAGCTCGTTTGACACTTGTATTTTAATGTTGCCATTTACCATACCACACAAGGAGTTATTTTTAAAGTTTTTTTTAATTATTTCAATACACACTGATATAATGAGTGGTCTTAATTAAAAATCCAAAAAAGCAGAAAAATCTAACTGGGCATCATTTTATTTTAAAACACTGTTTAGTCTCGCATTATTTCAGATTGCAACACTTGGAGTCAATTTTAGTTTACTTGATTAACATGAGATGGCGCTGACTACATTAATTAAAGTTTTACTTGAATGCAAGTAACGATTTTAGATAGTAGGTAGGTACAGTCAGCATCAAAAGTTGATGAGCACATTTAGATTTTCAAAATCGCTGTACACCGTATTATACCTAAATCGCTCAACATGACAAGCGCCAGAAATGAATGATTATCATAAAAGGGCATAAGTAGGTGTCCATCACTTTTCAAAAGTCGCTAAACAAAGTTATAGTAAAAAAAGCATAACATTCTTTGTCTCTAAAGTCTCTGAACAAATTTTTGACAAAAATAGCATAGCATCGTTTATCTCTAAAGTCCTTGAACAAAATGAAACGTTTTTTGAGTTTAATATGTGTGTGTATTTTTTTTCGGTAGGTATATATGTTTGGTATATAAATTAAGTAGACACATGCACATGTAAATCACCGCCCTTTTATTTATTATCAACAAAATTAAATTAAATGGTTCGATAAATAAATACCTACAGTTAATAATTATTATTTGTTTTAATTAAAAATCAAGAAATTTAAACTTTCATAATCAAATCAATGTTTTATAAACAAAAACAAAGTTATTTTTTTATCAATTACAATTATGATTAGGCTTAAACTACTTAGAATTAAAACCTAGTGTGTCCCCCATTGGCAACGATGACATTTTGGAGGCGTTCTCGCATGGAGTTTATCATATTTGGACAAGTATCTCGTCCCCTAAAATATTCCCAGATTTCTATGGCGTGATTTAGTAGATTTTCCCTTGTTCGAGGAGTGCTTTCATCCCAAGTCTGGACCATAAGCCCCCATAAGTTTTCAATGAGGTAAAGGTCCGGGCGGGCTCTTTGGTGGGAATGGAATTAAATAGAAATCTTCTTTTTACATTCAAGGGTAAACAGTTTTTCAAATACCCACAACTGTTTCCCAAAGAATTGAATTAAAAAATTTGTGTGAATTTTGAAAATGAGTCTTATATGTGTGTACATATAAGACTCAATTTTATAGTACGATTGAATTAGAACCTAATCTGTATAGATTAGGTTCTAATTCAATCGTACTATAAAATTCATAAAATAAGTCGACGGTATGAATTTGAACATAATCTGCGTGATTTTGAAAATGAGTTTTATTGCTTTACGAATTAGGTTACAATTCAATCGTAATATAGAAAGCTTAGATAACGTCGACGGAATAAATTTGAAAAATAGGCTTAAAGATGTGCTTACCGCTTGAACCACTTCTAATATTTCTCATTGATACTATGAAAAAAAAAACAAAATTATTTTGGAAAGTTAAATTCGAAATTTACATCCATTTAAAATTTTTTTATATGATTTAGTTTGGATAGGACAAGATTAGATTTATAACTCTGAAGATAGTAACGGCCACTTTTTTAGTTTGCAGTTCAGCTACTTTTGGTGATAAACGTTTACACGCTACGTATCCGAAACAAAGTAATGTTCAGTAACTTTTGTTATCTAGGATGTTAAGTTATTTTTGGACGTTGCCGTGATTACACTAGATAACCAAAACAAGCATTTTATATTGTTCAGTGACTTTTGTAAAACTGAATGCTAAAATGTTTTCGGAAATTATAACGATCAGCAATTTTTGACAAAATGGTGTTCAGTGACCTTTGACGAGAAGTGTTCAGTTAATTTTAAACTTGAATGATGTTCATTCAATACTGGCGCCATATCTTGTTGAGCGATTTATGGGTGATATAGTGTACAGTGATTTTGAAAATCTGAATGTGGTCATCGACTTTTGATGCTGACTGTACTTAAATATCGTTAGTGACCTTACTTACTTACATAGATGACTTAATTCGGACCCTAAGAACTCACAACATCCAATCTCCTCAAGCTGACGTACATTTTTGTAGAGTGGAAATTCTCATGAATTTTTTCCCCGTTCTCCACCCTTTGTAGAGCCAGGACGGGTAAACACCGCGATCTTGTGTTGTAGTCGCGATATTGTGTTTAAGTCAGTAAAAGTCTAACACTCTCTTCCGCTCCGCCCAGAGCGACAGGGGGTCATTTGATGATTTCCCATCCGATATCCGTATGTTAATTAAAATATTGTTCACGTACTGTACTGTAAGTATGTTACAGAATTATACGAGTAATTATCAAAATCATCAATACAACCCTCCAAGTTCATAAAGGTCTAGCAGGGCCTTGAAGGGTTGTATTGATGATTTTGATGATTATAATTCTGTAACTACATACGTCGCTACAGTCGTGAACAATATATTTTAATCAACATACAACCTAGCACTGGCCAGCAAATTAACGTATTTTTTAACACCCTTGCTCGTAAAGCTGATGTAATTCCACCGGTTTTAAATATGTAAAGCGGGTCATAAAAAACGCGTGTGTTACCAAAGCAAATAGTTAAGTTATAGTCCATACAAATTCCATAACAGTATTATTTGCCATTTCAAATATGGAACTGATCGCCGCCGCACGACTCCAGCTAGTGAGCAGCGTGCAGCGCGCTGTTGCTATTCAAATTTCGAACTAATCGCCGCGCGGCCAGTCAGTAGGCAGCGCTAGCGCGCTGTTAAAATGGCGGGAAAGCAACAGTGTGCATTCACAGATTGAGTTTATTTAAGATAAAAATAAAACAGTTTATTCGGTAATTTAAAAACTTGGCTGCATGCTCTAGCGTCTTTGCCAACATTTTCACGCAGCCACGGCAGAAAATAATCCTCGCGCCATTTTTCTCAAATTTTCTTTTCTTTGTACTTGTATTGTGAATATCTTTTTCTGTTTCCTCGCAAATGTGTTAAAAAACGTCGTACGATATACGTGCGTATTGGTTATAACATGCTCGGCTCAATTACGCCCTCGCCTTCGGCTCGGGCTGAAATTCCGCCTCGCATGTTATAACCATCTTAACGCAATAATATCGTAATGTACTATAAAAAATCGTAAGAAAATTTGAATTTCGCGGGTTACTCTGACGCTTTCACGAATGCACATAACACAGAACAATATTGGAATCAAAGATGAAAGAAAAAAAACAAAATGTTGAAAGTTTTTAGGATGACTGACTGCAAAGTTGCATCAACACCATCTGAGTGGACCTGTCTCTCGTGGTAACGAGATGTATGACCGTGAGGGAAGCAAAAGAAGTGCCCTACACCTAAGGAACGATCTTAGCAGGTGAAGTACTCTAGCCTACCCAATAACGCGAAAAACCCGTGAGTTAATGAGAATGTTATCATTTGATAACACGCACGTTTTTACTCAAATACAAATATTGTGATTGATTTCTCCCAAACAATGCATATAAAGATTTTTAAAAATCAATCAGCGATTTCATAACGTGTTGTTGAGTTCACTGACTTGTTCAGAATTTCATCTGATGAGCAGTCTCGTCACGGACGTCGAGACAAACATGGCGATGTCGCAGAGAAGGTAAGTGCAGAAGACACACCGGGTCAATGAGTCTGATGTTTCCAGTACCTACAGTGGTTTAATCGCATCGCACATGCTTCTTTATATTTCGTGTGGTTAGTGCCTAACCTGGTGTCAGAGTTTATAAGTCACCCATGGGCCTCACACTTGGCTGTACATGCCATCGAGAAGTCTCTCCACATAAATATTACACACTGATTACCAAGCTTCTCTATTCGTGTTGGAGATTTTAGATCATTAAATTGAGTCCAGGCTATTAGGTATTATTATATTTCTATGGCCCAGTTTTTCTAGAAAGCTTTTTTGCTCCGTAAGTGGCGAATGATCAAGTGGCGAATCACATCTGCCCTTATAGAAGTCACTACATCGCGCGCCGCGACCATAACCGCTCCGGCGAGAGTGTCATGAAGAAGAAGAAGCAAGTCAATAGGCTTGTCGACTGAAAAAATCTAATTAGTACGTCAGTTAGATTATCAAAAAATATTTGACCCGTATTTTTTCGTTTGTTACGCAAACCAAAAAAGACGAAGATGCTTTTAAAATTCTCAATACGTCATGCTGTGGTATAATTTTTAGTGCTTTCTGATGAAGTCACGAACCGTTTTGATGCGTTTTATCTTTGTCAATATTCATTGATTTACAAAAACAAAAAATACCTACGTGTCCATTATTTTCCAATTTATTAGGTACTATTGGTTTATCTGACGGATTAAAATAGATTTGCAATTTATTGATGGTGTAAACTAGCCTATTGTGAGTTGTGACCAGGAATACCACCATCATCTGCCTACCCTTTTCTCGGTCTTCCTGTCTGCATCATAACATCAAGCCTGTAATCCCCGAGGGCTAGGCAGAGGTGAACATAATAGTACACCCAGTTGTGTTAAGGTTGCCAGTCTATTGCCATCAACCGGGCACACGTCTAGACTGCTACTAATACATTCCTATCAATAAACCCAATAACAATTTTATTTGCCCGACCCGGGAATCGAACCCAGGACCTCTTGCTCAGCAGTAATTATAGTCATCCATTTTTACACACATAGTTACAGCTTACCAAAAACCCAGCTTGAACCTTGCGAAGAGGGGAATTTTTATGGCTCCACAATCATGATCCCAAGATGGAAAGATAAACGCAGGTTGTAGATTAGTTATTCCTCCAAAGCCAGCTCAGGGTCTCCAAACGAAGTGAGAGACTATAGTTCCAAGTTCCGAATAGCCCATTGTTAAGAGATGACCTTCTGCTCGGTCTGATACTGCGGCAATTCTCTTTGTTGTGCGCCTACGCCGTGTGCGGAATACGACGCCCAAGGAAAGTTTATTTGTCAATGAAATTACAAAAAAAGCCGGCCAAGTGCGAGTTGAACTCGCGTGGAGAGGGTTCCGTACAATGCCAAAGTCAAATATTTTCCGTAAGTGAACGTATTATATTGAGTTTATTTTCAACTAGCGGACGTCAGGCGGTTTCACCCGCGTAGTTCCCGTTCCCGTGGGAGTACGGGCATAAAATATAGCCTATGTTACTCAGGGTGAATGTGCTTTATAATGGTGAAAGAATTTTTGAGAATTTTTTCCTCTTTATAATATTACCTATATAGTGTAGATTTATAGAATTCTTATAGGTTTTCCTGAAATCTACAAGCAATGAAAAAAAATTGACGCTCTGTAGTTTCGGAGATCAGGGGGGGGGCGGAATGGTTAATTTTCGTCTTCTTTCATGAATAAAATCAAAACTATTTATTTTACAATAATAACAAACGTTTTTTAATTTCCTAATTTGTCCCTCGAAAATGACCCTTATTTAAAAAAAAAAATATTTACATTGCACATCTGTGTTTGGGTCATAGGTCATCATCCTACTAAATTTTACCTGATTTGGTCTGGACCAAATCAGGTAAAATTACGAATCTACTGGTAGATTCGGAGCAAATTGTCTGTGACAGACGGACGGACAGACAGACAGACGCACGGACAGACAAACAGACGCACGAGTGATCCTATAAGGGTTCCGTTTTTCTTTTTTTTTTGTACGGAATCCTAAAAAGTATCCGGAGAAATTGCTGGTTACTTACTTGTGTTTTAAATGTTTTGAAATAAAACGTTGTGCCTAATGTGAAATTAACAGACTTGTTTCACTTTGCTTCGATTGGTTTCAAACAAGTTTTAAACCTTTCCTTACTATCTTCCACACTGGGGCCTTATCATACTAGTGGATTGCGAGCGTCATCAACAAAGAGTACAGTATATTTAGATGAGGTCTTCAAAGCGGAGCGGGCGCGCAACGAATACGTTACGGACGTCCAACGGCCACGCAACATTCGAAAAAAAATTGAGTGCACTTTCAGGCTGCTATTCGCGGTGAACTCGTTGCGCATGGGCAGCGAAGTCTTCTTCACCAAAGGTTTGTTAGAAATCTGACTAGGTAAGGACTAATCCGCCACCTGAAGATGATGCTGTCAGAGACAGACGAAGAGTTCAACGAATTACGATTAATCGATTCGAAAATCTCCTTGGTAAATGTGTTCCAAGAAAGAACTTACCCTGGTAGGTATATGTTTACATAATAGTCAATTTAATGACTTGAGTTTACATGTTGTGGAAAACAGACAAGAATTTTAACGAAGTAAGAAAAGAAAGAAAATCTAAGAATCTAACCTTTACAGTTAAGTTCTAACTTCAAGCACTATACTTTTACTACAATTAATCATTTTGACTTGTTTATCGATACTGGTGTCAGCATTACAATCACCACGCTCTTGAAGACTTGAAGCAATAAAAAAGTACCAAAAGTTGTCTCCGAAAGTTGGGACCGATAAAAAACATTAGTAAAGAATCATGACTTCCTAGCTAACAAAGACTTCCGCAGGCTCACAGGAAACCCAATTGAAGCTCGAGCTACGTACTCCTTTTAAAAATACATGTCTGTCACTATAAAGTGCCCTTCTCCGTCACACAAGCCTTCAACATGTGTCCTAGATCACGCCTGACCGGTTCAACGAAAAGACTGGAATGCAGTCGGTAGCAAGCTAGACCGGCGCGCCTTACGAAAAAACTTGTCAAAGATATTATTAAAAAAATATTTTTAAACTGCGATATTTCTTGAGATCATTCTCAGACTACTGGTTGGATGGAAACAGGTAATTATTGCTTTTTTCTTCTTTTTATTGATTCGATAGTTTCCTTTTAGAATAGACAGACCGCATGTCGGTGGAAACTGGAAAAACTTTGGTTGGAGCACTTTGGATGGAGTTGCAATAGAATTTGTGGAGAGTTTTGATGTGTGATTATGGTTTAGATATGGCCGCAAAATTAAAAAAAAAATATGCCCGAGAAAGTTTGATTATTTCTCTCGGGAGTGTTCTTAATGATAGCCCACTTATGCTGATTTTGTTACCACTGTGGTGCGGCCTTCTGTTCCTGTTATAAATAGTTGCAAATAAAGATACAGTGGTGTCGATTCTGTTGTGCACAAACTAAACTTAATTTAGGCTATTGCTGTCTTTTACTGTAAGGCAGTGCGAGAAAAGGATATAAGCTATAGCTATGAACTAAGTTAGCGATGTCAAACTAGTTTATGAATTGCGTTTCACCGTATTTTTAGTCGACATGTTTTTACGTGCACCCTTCATTTGTATGGAAATATTAGTTCCAATTAAATTTGACAGCTCTAAATTACGTCCATCTCTTTCTCGTTTTATTAGAGAGAAAAAGATAGCAATAGCCTAAATTAAGTTTAGTTTGTGTACAACAGAATCGACACCAGTATTCGCACTCTTATTTTATCTTTTTTCTACTAAAGAGCCGATAGTTTAATCTTCTACAGGGTAATATTTGTTGGTATCTTTCGGAAGCAAATAACTATTCTTAACTAACTATGTTGAGGTCGGCTTCCAGTCTAACCGGATGCAACTTTAACTAACATTAATTTCATCGATGAATCCAAAAATACACTATTGTAATTTTCTACATGTCGTAATTAAACACCGGGAAAAGAAAAGCGATACGCTTTAATGAATCCATTATTCGACTTTTTAATGCAACTAATTCAATAATTTTGTGTATTTATTAGGTGTCTTTTTCATGATATATTTATTACCTACTATTATTATTTTTTATTGAAGACTTGACATACCTTATTCACGGTTAAAACATAAATCACTTTAATTGATTGGTGCCTATCGTTTTTTTTTTGTTAATGGAATGAATATATTCACGACATGCCTACCGACGGAAATGCATTTGCCAATCCAGTGACTCGGTTGCTACCTTGGCTACTCCAGAAAAAAAACTGATGGATAAAATGCATGATAAAAGCAATCTTATATCCTGCATTTTATCCATCTAACTACGGCATAGTGTTTACGCCCGATGCTGGAACAATTTCCAGTTTAGTATTTGCTTTACCGTCTCGATCAAGAGCCGTGACATATCAGACAAAACTAATAAAGGAAAATATCGAATAAGGTTTTAATTGAGCTCTTTCTTTTAATTTTGTACTTTTTTTTTCAACACAGAACGTATAATTTTGTCGAATTTTCAATGCTCGTCTTTTGATGGGTGCAATCAAAGTTTTTATTTATAACGGTAATATCAGTGCTAAAGGTCAGTTTTGGATTGTAGCTAAGAGTTCACTAAGTCATTCGATCTAGCCTGAAGGTTAGGTGAACCGGATCATACTTATTGATATAAGGTCGAGAACTTGTTACAATCAGTAGGTACCTACATAAGTGACAAATGCGTTCGTTCTGAGTTTATATAGTCTTTATTTATAGGAGGAAATTAGAGCATAGAAGATTGTGGGATTGGTTAATGATGGTCATAGTTAAAACAAATTATTGAATGGCGCTTTTTGGTTGAGCAATGCTTGAGATTTACTTGATGCTTTTTTTATTTCAATTCAGATCAAGGTATGGGTATTCGATTGGTTGCTTCAATTATATAAAGGAAGTTTGAACCGTTATTAATATTTAACTACCCTCAATTTTGGCAAACAGAAAATAAGCGCCAAAAACCTATTTTTTTTAGGCGCACTGACAGGTGTCCTAAAACAGATAAATTCGCGGAAATCAAATTTGACACGGGTTACATCGGCGTGTTACGTAAATCTTTATGCTTAATTACGAGTCGCATACGCCATAAGGTCGTAGAAAGTGAATCGACTCGTGTGAACCGTCAAAAAAATAGGCGGCCATGTTGGCAGTCTGTGGCGCGCAGTCCGCGCGAGTGAACGCTTCCCGCCAAAACTTGAATTTCGAACGCGACTTTTCATAACTTTTCAAATCGCGTGTTCACGGCCAGTGTCAATATAATTTTTTTTATTAATGTGCTTTGGATCTAGTTCGCATGTGATGTTGTGAATAATGTGAATAACAGTAGTGTTTAAAAAGTACAATCAATAGATTCTTTGTGTACTTACGTTTTTTAAGGATGGGGAACTTTGACAGGACGAGTTGGTTTTATGCGATATTTAAAATGGTAAGTTCTATTTTCAAATTAAAAGTAAACACATAATGGTCTATAAAAAATAAAAACCATAGAAAAAAAACTTTTCTTTTTAAATTTTATGCAAGAAAGCCAGTAAATGAGTGTGATACAGCCTAATTAATGTGCGTTAGTCGAGTTTCGTAACAGCTTATGCCTTTATTTCCATAACTCATATACGTAATCGTCAAAATTGGTCACTTTTACGAAAGGCGAGGAATTTATCTGAGTCCGGCTAGGTTGGGTAACAAACTGGTTAATAATATAATCGGTATACCATCGTAGTATTCAGTAAAATCGACTGGAATTTCATTTGATTTGTTTTGCGATTTCTCTGTTTGGCTATGCGCGGTTAGGAAATAAATCGGTAATTAAATCTTAGACCTTTTCTTTACGACTGTTGAAACAATTTATTGTTCAATTTGCTAAGGGTTACGTAAGCTTGGTCAGTCATATCAACATAAACTGAGAATTTTCCTAGCAAAAATTAGAAAATCGACGAAAGGATATTTCCATTTGGCAGTTAGATAGTTTGCCTTAAACACTATTAATAAACTTCTAGAGGTACCTGATTCTGTCTCGATTATGACCTTAGCAGAAACACGTTCACTACAAATATAATTAATAAAAAAATTCAGACGACAAACATACCAACATGGATTCGGTTTGACTATATTTTATTGTTGTCAGACGAAATGACTTCGAATACTGAGATTATCATGTAGGGTACCACCTCGAGTTTTGGCAATGTCCTTATGATTCTGAAATAACCTATTTTATCTTATTTAGGGTTCCACTTTTAGGTCCTTTGTTGGTGGCACAGATAGTCATGAATTTCACACTCAAGCTTCTCGCCAGTAAAATACTTCCTCTGAAATAATTTCCTGAATATATTACGCAAAATAAAAATTAGAAAAAGCTAATGTCTACATAAACTCAATTAAAATGCATCTTAATTAGCTATCAGCACATGTAAGTGCTTACATTACGTAAATATGTTATAAGTAGTCGTTAAACTAATAAGAGAGTGACTAATGGATCTCGGTAATGATCAGGTTTGAAAACTTTCTTGCTGAACTGGGAAGTCTTCGATAAAAATAATAATTGTGGTGCTATAATCTGGAAAATCATGAAGCAATTGGAGAACCTTGATTTAAGGTAGTTGTTTTTATAGACTTTCATAGAAGTGCTTATTCAAAGCTTTTTATCATATTTATCTATAGTTTTAAGAACCTAACCGATGGATGGATTGTGTGAGGAATGATATGAATGAAAAAGGTGTAAATGATTGTTTGACGGGGTAGAATGGAAGAAACAAACGTGTTGCGCCGACCACAAGTAACATGGGATAAGGGCAGGAAGATGGTTTAAGAACCTAACCTGGGTTTTCCATCAGGAATTTCTCAGTAGCAGCCACGGAGTCTGAATTTGTGCCCGGTTGATGGCAATAAGCTCGCCCCTATTACATGGGATTTAAAGATAACTGGCGAAATGTGACTGTACTGTAAGGTACACCTCTGCCTTACCCTTCGGGAATAACAGACGTGATTTTATGTTATGTTTTAAGAACCTTTGCAATGTAATCTCATCGCCAATCCATCAAACCTTGAAATGAAACGATACGTTACCTAATAAGTACGTAGGTATTCATTTTTGATGTTTGATCACTGACATGACTGCATGAGATTTTGAACGTTATTAATTACGCCTTTTGAACCAGACTAAGACCCGACCAACAGTTCGGATAGTACAGCCTGGTGTTCCTGAACACATCAAAAATAACTTTTGACTTTATAAAACTTGGTTTCCAATAGGAATTTCGCCATAATTGCAACAGCAACTCTGCTGACCCAACAAGGATAAAGCTACATTAAAATTCAGTCATTCGTCTACAAAGTGACTAACTTATAATACCAGTGCGTGCGCTCGGAATGTTAACCAGAACAGACAGGTTTTAACATATTTTACGTAATGCTCACTCATTTGGACTCGAGATACGATTGCAAACCGATTATCATTTTAATTCCAAACCGATTTATCTTCAATCTCTATGCCGAAACGTTTACGGATTGAGGAGAAAAGCATTAGATGTTACTTTCGATGAAGACTTATTTCAGGACCGTATCTACTTTACCTACTGCTTTGGTGGAATAGCGAGAGCTTAAACATTTATCTGGCATGCATCGTAAACGTCACACCAACTTGTTTTTGAAATCAGTTTGAGTCATCAGTTTGAAGTCTGACAACCAGTCTTCCCAAGATTTATCGTATTACCCAGTACCAACTGGGATGTGGAGGTCATGAGATAGGCAGTTGCTTCATGTTATTCAGCTGTATCCGGTTAGACTGGAAGCCGACCCCAACATAGTTGGGAAAAGGCTAGGCAGATTTGATGATCATTTATAATCAGTTTAAAAGTGCTGATGTTTTGTAAGATTCTTAGGTAGGAAAATTAGGGTCTTCAGAAAGGTCAGGTTCTTTACTCGACTTAACGACGTACTTATGTCGGATTGATGTCGTCTCCAAAATAATACAGAATAAATTAATAGTACCTACTGGTACCTACTAAAGCATACAGTACATACTGTGAATATTAATTCTGTTATTTTAAGATAACTTATGTACATTCGCGAATTGTCAAGGATATAAATGAGTCGGGTTTTACTTTTAATAATATTAATGTATTCAATTGACGTCTTTATATGCTGATTTTATTCGCTTAATTTTAAGGTGCTGGTACGTTTTTAATCGAATTATTTCTTAAATTTTATTTGGTAACAAGGTGATCTGATGAGCGTTGTCCTATTCAAAAGATCCCATAGAAGAAAAGAACGTTCAAATCCCAGATTATTTTTAATTTACTGGGCATGTTTTCCTAAGAACTTCACTCATTCCAGTCGCTCCAAATTGGTGCGACATCAACAAACTGCATTTAAAAAAGAATTGGTAAGGGTAATAATTCAATCAGTTTTGTCCAATTCAATAAAGTCAATCGTTAGCAGCAACAGCCAAAACTTAAAAGCGTAGTAAAACAGCCAAAAGGTCACAAGTTTAAATTCTATGACCTATTGTGGCATAACATGGAGGCATAGCAACAGATCTTGTAGTTTGAAAGTCAGGACTAAAGGTTAGTATTCAATAAGTATTTATCTTTTCAATAAGACATTCTTGTTAAGATATGTAGGTCAGCAATTAATGTAACAGAAGTTATGCTATAACTGAGAGATTTCTTGCTTTGTAGCTAATATCTTTAATTAATATTACAGTAATTTTGTCTATAATTTAGGCAGTGGGTTGACCCAGAGATGGCCTTCTGTCGATTATTTCACTAATGGCTATGTTTTAATATGTTAGAGCAGTGAATATAATGTGGTATGGCAAGTATTGTGGAACTGGGGGTTAATTTAAACCACTGTCGTCGGTGTATAAGGCAATATTTCGTTGCTAAATAAGTAGATACATGTATCAAAATAGTCTGTCTGTTTTTTATTATATGACCACTTGAGTTTGACTGTCTCTTTGGTCTAGAGTCGCCATCGCGATTGCTGATCATGAGGTCCTGGGTTCAATTCTCAGATCAGGCACGTGTTACTGAATTTCTCAGTAGCAGCCACGGAGTCTGAATGATTGCCGGGTTGATGGCAATAAACTTTTAACATAACTGGGAAAATGTGGGTTTATTATTAGGTACATCTGTATATTATGTTTGAATAGAATAGAATAAAATTCATTTGTATAAAAATATGGTATAGAAGATGGTACAAAAACAGAGCATATATGTTTTTGCTCATTAAAAGCGAATCCTATATCGAAATAGTCTGCCAGTCTTGACTATGTAGTAACTAGATAGAATCTCTGTTCAATATTATAGAATCACGAACACCTGCCTAATTGATAAATACCACGACGATAAGACCTGGTTCTTCTAATTGTGGCGAAGGTCAAACGACATGCTATCAAGTGATCAACACGGATTAGGGAACTTGTTTAGCGCGTACTAATGAGGGCACTACCTGTTTTAAAGCTTAATGGCTAAAATGGCCGAATTTACTTAATTATGGAGTAGTAGGTATATGGGTTGAGCGTGACATGTTTTGTAGAAATAATAGGCATAACCAAATTAAAATATTGCTAAAATTATCATTTTTTTTTCAAGCCTTTGATTATTTTTAGTTTTAAAGATTAATTTTTCGTGTGTAATTTTTGTCATTATGGAGTATTATATGGGTGAACCGTGACTAGGCTTCAACAATTTAAAATGTTGCAAAAATCAATTAAAACGTTTTTTCTAAAATACCCATAGAATCCAGGAAGTATTTGATCAACAACGTTAAATGTACTTTTTTGCATGAGATACTCCTAGATTTAAGGATTTTTGTATTACTATTTTTTAATGTTGGATCAAGAGAAACTAGAATTTGTATATAAAACGGTTTTCTTGGGAATCACGTTCGATTCAAGGCCACAATTGGGTCCTCATTTAACATCTTTTGCAGGACGGCTGTGCTCAGCAGCATATGCTGTTAGAAAAATCCGTCAATTGACTGATGTTGATACCGCGAGGCTAGTCTATTTTAGTTATTTTCATAGTATTATGTCATACGGTATTTTACCATGGGGACGGGCTGCAGACATCGAGTCTATATTTATTTTGCAGAAAAGAGTCATCAGAGCCATATATGAATTACGCAGACGCGACTCTCTAAGGGCCCGCCTCCACGAGCGAGAGAATCGCGGGGATGATATTTTCGTATAGAAATACGTTGAATCGCCGCGATTATCTCGCTCGTGGAGGCGGCCCCTTACAGAGTTATTTAAGGAAATTAATATCATGACAGTACCTTGTCAATACATCTATGAAAACATTGAACATTCTCAGAAGATCATTGGCCAGATCCATGATGGATCTAGTGAGAATAACACGATGAAAACATCATGTATGTTAGGATAAAATTTGCATAGGTTCAGTAAAAGAGGTGACAGACACCACTATAATACTAGAAATTGGGACTAACTAGTTCGCCAGGTTTCAGGCTTGCTAAAGTAGATTCATCTTTCATGGGGTACTGTTTAAAATGTCACATTCTATAACTGAATGCGACGAAATTTAAATCTTGTATAAAACGCACATTATGTAGGCAAGCATAATTAAAGTTGGAGGATTACATTAATGATAAAAATGCTTTGCTCAATTGCTGGTCCTGCTCCACAACCATAGGGGCAAACTAATTGATTCCCATGTTAAGTTATTGTGTAAGCTGCAGAAGATTGTAAAAATATCCTTGCATTGTATAGATTCCATCTCTTAGTATTATATAATTGCATAGCTCATTTGAGTGAGTACTATGTACTGTAAAGCCACCATTTACATTTAGTTATCTTTCTTTGATTTGAATATGCCTTGGCGGCTGAGAGAATGTCATGATCACTCAAATGTCTATGGTGGCGTGTGTATCGGGTCATTTAGTTCCCTTCAATATGGTCGAGTTGAATGGCGCCGACACATGCATCATGTTTGTGAACGGGCGCTGTGTCATCTCTTAGCTGCCACGGGTAATTTTAATTACTTTATTATTTTTAAATTACTGATTTAAGCTTTTACTCTGGACGCTCTTAATGTGCACGTCTTTCTACATCGTTCTCACATATATGTATAATCTCAACATGGATGATGTAACCATGATTTTGTAACAATATTTTGATTGAAAGGAGTGTCCATGGAGTTTCTTGCCATTCTTCTCTATAGAGATCTACGCATTGGAATGTGCAACTACACTACTTTCTCAAGTTATTGTGCCTTGTGACTGTGTCTGTAGCTTAGCTTTCGTTGTTTTTTTGACATTCAAAAGTGCCATAATGGTCTAATTGAAATAAACGCTTTGAGTTTGAGTTTAAATGTAATTTACTCGTAGTTATCTTTTTTTCGTAAAATAGCCGTTGGATCCAGGAAGTGATTAACATAGGTACCTATAACGTGAATTATGTGTTTATACATATTTTTAGTCAATCTTGATTTGTACCTGGACTGTTTAAAGATTTTTTATTTTTTATTTTAGTAACTAGTCTGTCGATCCTGTTAACTTAAAAGCAATTACATAGCTTAACACATAAACAATGCTTGTGTTGCCTAATGGGTAATTGGTAGATGGACAAATATTGGATATTACGTCTATCGCCCGGGCAAAAATCTAGACTCCGGGCTACCATTGAAGCTCTCCCTTTCCATTAACTCTATGTAAATTTAAATCACAATTGGCTATACATAACGACCTATATAAGAATGACTTCAACACTCATACATTTTATATTTACTTGCAAACATAAACCTAAAATTGCGCTCGGTCCGCACACGAGTACTGGCGACCGACGCGTCCTTGGCTGAGCGGCCTGCGCGGGCGCACATTCCCCGTCGCGCCGCTACTCCGGCTCTTCTCACAGATAGAACTTGTAGTAAAGATGAGGTGTTTGTACAATATTATTGACTTGCTGACAAGAGAATACGTATTCTGTGGAATGGCTAGTGGATTAAGAGAACTATTAATAAAGTAAATCTACTGACCTATTTAATTAAGACCGTTGCCGTTGCCGTGTGGTATCTGGCAGAGTTTGCCGTGTGGTATCCGGCAGAGTAGAATAGAAGCAACCCATTACACTCACGGGTGTCGTATAAGACTAATGTCTGAGGCAGAACACCTTGCGCCTCCGTAGACCAGAGAATGGGCAACAGCGTTTTCTGTTAGTCTTTCATCACTGCGATCTCCAATCCGCCTGCCAAGCGTGGAGATTACAGCAAATTCCTCCCATCATGGGAGAGGCTTATGTCCAGCAGTAGATGTTATGGGCTGTTGTTGTTGTTGTTGTTAATTAAGACTAGTCATAGAGGTTGGAGTAGATATTACTACTAAGACTACTAAACAAACTAAATGACACAAGAAGGCCCTCTTATCTTTTTTATATCGGAAGTTACTTACGCCGTGCCTCAGACATAAAGCATGATTGTTTAAAAAATGATGTACTGCTCAATTAAAACTCAAAGACAAACATATCCATTATAAAAGTGATAACAAATTCACAATTCTGCTACTGTGCCCTTAAAACCAAACATAAAACTTAACTTATCCATAATTTTCCAACATAACCGATTACTCAAGGTCACTACAGTAATAAAACACCATAGAGTATCGACTTCTTCAATAAAAACTTTCGCTTTTTACGATTTGGTCGAGTGAGAGTTTTCAACTTTTCACAGCAGCTAAATACACCCATTTATACTCTAGCCCGTATCGCTTTGCCGTACAAAAGAGTTCAACGCGCTCACCTAAAAGGTGCTATTCAAATTATTTTTTATTTGTATCTCTTATTTAGTGCTTTTTGTACTCTTTGTTACGTGGTAAGATGTGTTATATAATATGAAGTAAGGCGGGTATTGCTGTAGATGGGTTTGTTGGTGGTTATGACTCAATCGTGGAGACAAAATCGTGGTTGTATTCAGTTTCGAGCCAAATACTTTGAACTTTTGAAGTAGCATCAACTAAAATATTGCAAAAAATGAAATGTCAAAACGAATCTCATATCTTGTTTTCCTCTCGAAGCTTGTTAGATTCGTCATTTACCCTTTTCAACCTTGATACTAATTTAATACCACCACAATCAACCATAAACGATGTAATTTCATGGTACCCAAATTAAATACATCACTAGGTCAATCAAATTCGTTAGACACAAATACAGTAAAAAAAGGTTGAACATAAAAACTGGTACAGACATAACGTGCACGACTTGTTTCATAACGATGTTTTTTACTCTGTGGTTTAATAAACTTATTGATCGTGTTTTATTGAAGAACTTAAATTAGGATAGCGTTACACTTGTCAATCTTGTTTGACGGATTGTTGGTTCGTGATCCACATAATATATTCAGCAGACGCCCTGGGTTGTGTATAATTAATAATAAATTATGATTAGAAGTTCTGTTAATTAGTAGGTCTAAAAATGCACTGAATGAACATAAAAGTAGCTCGTGTTTCAAGCAAGTTTTTGGTTAGCTAACGTTAAAAATATATACTATTTCTTCATGTACGCTAAACTAAACCAAACTTACACACCAACCACGAACCAACCGCTTAATTAGCACTGTGTTAAACATTCACCTAAATAAAGCATGACGAAAATGTTTATTCTCTAATTTATTTTTTCATCATTTTCTGAAAGAGTTCATAATTTCAAGCCCAGCATTACCAAATGTACTGTGAGAAGATGCACAAGTTATTGGCCAAATTCACAAAATAAACTAACTGTATTCTGAAGGTGGTGTGTCGATCTGATCATGTTCGCAGGGTAAACATGGCCAGAAATTGCACAGAACAGAGAGTTTTGAAAGGAGAAAGGCAGTGGGACACAATGTAGCCGAGCAAAAAGTAAAATAAAAAAGTCCCACTTCTGGACAAAAGTTTCCCTCTACCTTCTTCACACAATCTTTCGCTACCAGTATTTTCGACAAGAATAACCAAAAAGGCAGTTCATACTTGCATCTTCTTCTTGACCTGCCTCAAGGTCCCCTGGTATTATACTTATATTGTCACTTACGGGATATATTCCGTGATTGTTAATAGTTTTAACCTCCCGATATTTCGACGCACAATCACGGAAGATATCCCATAAGTGGCAATATAAGTTTAGTTTTAAACCATGAAAGCTTAAAACAGTGTCCCCTATTATTATTTAATAATAATTATTAATAACAAAGGATAGTAACATGATCAGCCTCCATCTTACTAAACTGCAGTGTCGATAGAACAGGTCTTACATTACAGTAGAGGGGTACACATTACACAGCGCGGCAGCGTGCAGCGGTTGGCCTCAAGGGTGCGCCTGCGCCACTATGTCAACGGGTACTTATTTATTAGTATACTACAGATAAGATATAGCTCTAGGTGGTGCTGATTGGTTGATATTATCAGTGATAAATTGATAATACTGGTGTTGGTGTACTTGATACTACGTACACCTCTGCCTAATCCTTTGAAGAAAGCAGCTTGATAATAGTTAGTAAGCTATTAATACTACTAGCTATTGTAGCTTGGCTCAGTGTTAAGAAGAGGGCCTGATCTGACTAGAGGGTTTTACCATAGCTAGAAATCGGCGCAGAGAAAAAAAAAAAACAATCATCATTTTAGAAACCATACAATTTATCAAGACAATAGACGTATTTTTGTCATGACGTTTGACATAATTCACATCACATAATAGTAGATTTTACAAGTGCACAAAACGAACCATCGGCTCGGGCTGCTAAAAGTCTCGGATTAAATGGTTTTGTGGACGAGTTATAAACTCTGCTTTTCACTTCCATTGCGAGGAAATAAAACAGTAGTATATCATAACATTTCTTTAATTAAAATTCAAAGTAAAAATAGTACAGTTTTGAATACTGAAGGAAATTGTTTTTCCCGGCATATCGTCGCTTTATTTTTTTTTAATCTTACGACATTGATATTAGGCTTGGGCTGCATATCTATACAGCCTACTATTAAATTAATTTTGTAATCATAATTTTCTTAAATTAATTAAATAACCTACCGTACTTGAATTTAAATTGTAATATCTTTTATGTCTTAAAAAACACATAAGGCAAATATATTAAAGTAAATATTATAAAATAACAAATCCTATCTTTGAACTTCTTATTGTGTTTGGCTGTATGGCTCATTATATAGATACATTTATGAGTAGATACGTGCACTTGTGCACTTGTGTAGCCTATATCCTGCACAAATAAGCACTTTCAGAGCATGAGAAGTGAAAAAGTTATTTTTTAAATTCACTTACTTATTTATTTTAGTTTTTCAGAGATAATATCTCTGCTGAAAATTAAAGAGTGTCACACACACCGTATAAATCATAAAATTAAAAAGGATATTATACATTTTAATTTTATGATTTATACGGTGTAGGGATATCGTGGCACTATCTTTTACCATGGATATAGTAATGAGAACATAAAAGTATGATGTCGAACAATATAAGTAAACGAAACCTGTTAGAAAAATTAACTATTTATTGAAACGATTGTAAGAACTAAAATAACACATTTTACAATATAATAAAAGATTCCATTTGACATGAGTACGCTAAAGTTCAAGCGTCAACTTGCGTCACTTAAAGATCCGCTTACCAAACATTTAGATGCTGATTCAGAACTCTTTATACAAGACTGAAAACTATATACATATTCATAAATATCTACTTTTAGGTATGGGTATTTAACAGATTCCGATGCATTTTATACCTTGACTATGAGTCAACCTTGTATCCTGTCAACTGTAGAATGTCAAATAAATACCGAGAATTGTGTAAGATTTAAAAACGATGTGTAGTATGCGAATAGAGGGGATGCTTATTTCGTATTGACAGCCTCGACAGCTGCTATGCTATTTAAAGTTGAGTCGTGTCAAAAACATTCAATTTTCTTTCATTCAATTCTGTTGTGCACAAACTAAACTTAATTTAGGCTATTGCTATCTTTTTCTCTTTAATAAAACGAGAAAGAGACGGACGTAATTTAGAACTGTCAAATTTAGTTGGAACTAATATTTCCATACAAATGAAGGGTGCACGTAAAAACATGTCGACTAAAAACACGGTGGAGCGCAAGGCATAAACTAGTTTGACATCTCTAACTTGGTTCATAGCTATAGCCGTCCTTTTCTCGCACTGCCTTTTAGTAAAAGATAGCAATAGCGTAAATTAGTTCAATAATAATCAGTTTGTGCACAACAGAATCGACACCATTATAAATACGTCTAAACATAATTTAGAAACAAAATTCTCTTTTGGCTGTCGGTCTGGCTGTGTTGTTCTTTTAAAATACGCAAGAGATTTTGATCCGGTTTTCGCCATCATTTAGATAATTTATTATATAATGCGTATAAATATAACATTAATCCTACGGACACATTTATAATTAAACTTAAGTACATTGAATAAAGAAATCTCCATGTTTTGTTAAGATGTAAAAGACGTGCGAAGCAAAGCATTGAAATATTTTTCAGGATGAATTTCCTTAATTTAAATATGAACATTATGGTTTTATGTTGTATGAGCCAAGATTTGTTATTTATTAATTTGATATTTTATCATAAAAATACTAGTAATAAATAAAACTGTTTATTTTAAAGCAATTTTAAGAAGCTAACTTCTCTGTAATCAATGAATTTTACAAAAGAATAAAAAAAGCAATACTGAAGAATATTATTACCTCTCTACCTATCGAAGTATTAATACAAACGGACACTAAAAAATAAAAGACCAAAATATCAAAACAAAATACATAAAGACCTGCCTTTTAAAACTTGTTTAGCCCATATAAGCCTCATATAGGAACACTGGTATTAACGTCAGAGGCGTCTTCCTTGAGTCAGCTTTATATGGACTGGTTTTGGTGGTATATCAAAGTGGTTTTAAAATACGATTGTTTTTAGGGTTCCGTACCCAAAGGGTAAAAACAGGACCCTATTACTAAGACTTCACTGTCTGTCTGTCACCAGGCTGTATCTCATGAACCGTGATAGCTAGATAGTTGAAATTTTCACAGATGATGTCTTTTGGTTGCCGCTGTAACAACAAATAAAAACAGAATAAAATAAATATTTAAGGGGGGCTCCCATACAACAAACGTGATTTTTTTGCTGTTTTAGGTCGATATTATTAACGGCAAAATATTTAGTTGTTTATTCACTTACAAAATAAATAATTAAAATAAAATAAATATTTATTTGCCGTTTTGTCTAATGTTGAACCCTTATAGTGAACCCTGCGTGCGCGAGTCCGACTCGCACTTGGCCGGTTTTTTATGTATTTGTCAAGTTTTTGGTTCGTGTCTTGTGGTCACAACCGTAACTGCTGAACATGGAGTTCTGGGTTAGATTCGGTTTCAGGAATTTGATGGCAATAGGCTTGCCCCCTATGTGGGTGTAATATCAGGTAACTCTGCTTAACCCTGGGGATAACAGACGTGATGTGATGTATATGTATGTGGTTCAGCTAAGTGACATACATTCAGTTTTTTTTTTAAGTTAAGTTAAACGCTAGACTATTATAGGACATTTTGATAATTTGATTAATACTTCTGTTTAACAAAGTGTATTGACACAGTAAGTTCTAGGTAGACTGGCAGGCACTGCTGATATTGGACTGATAAAAATTATGAAAAAAAAAATTATGTAAGTAATCATTTTATAGTGAAACGGATTTTGAGTTTTAGCAGCAAAAATAAAAGACATCCCAAAAATGACACCACTTGAGTTCTTCATGCTATCTATATAATTAAAAACAATCCATAAAGATTGATTAGAAAACCATCTGACGTTAAGGACCACTAATTGCACTAATTCATTTAACTATGGTTACGCAACCATTAACTACGGGTGCTGGTTGTCTGTAGCAACCGCGAGCAATTGCAAGCAACCGTGAGAACTGCCAGCGAAATCTCTAGCCAAGGAAATGGAAGAATTTTATCAGTTTTATTATGATGGGGAGGAAATGTTGCTGATTTCCTTTACAGACATATCAGTGATGGTTAGTTTTCCGTTTTGTGGCCGTAAATATAATCGTAAGTCTTGATCTTGAACTTCTAGCTGGGTTTTAATAACCACATCTGCAGAAGTACAGAAAGTGCAGAAGTAGTAAAATGCAACAATAATTATTATTGTTGCATTTTTCTACATCCGTAAAAAAAAGAGTATTATAACCTTTTTTTTCGGATGGGAAATCATCAAATGACTCCTCCCGCTCTGGGCGGAGCAGGAGGGAGTGTCAGACTTTTACTGACTAAAACCCATTCATGTTCCTTCATCGCTCTTTGTGTTCCGGGGCCACGATATCTCTTTCGAACAGTCCCGCAGCCCCGGCAACAATAATACACTGATCTACTATCGGGTAACTTGATAATTTGACTAAATACTACCAACACGCACTGGGCCCGCGTGGAGGATTATAGCCTATTCCCTCTCATAGAGAGGAGGCCTGTGTCCCAGCAGTGGGAACATTATAGGCTGATTATGATTATTACTATATTGTACACACATACATGTCATAAACTCACGCCTTTTACCATGAGGGTAGGCAGAAACCACAGAACGCTACCTGCTCCGATCCTTAAATACTCCGTTTGCCTCGTCCACGTTCGTACTACGCACCTGACCTGACCTATATCTACTTATAGGTACTGATATCTTATACTGTTCTATATCTACTTAATAATAACAGCTACAATTAATAAAAATAAATAAATAAATATCGCTGGACATTACAAACAGCGCCATCTAGTGCCACACTAAGCAACGAGGCTTGTGTAAATTCATACTTATATTATACATATAAACATCCATGACTCAGAAACAAATGTCCATGCTCATCACACAAACATTTGCTCCTACCGGGATTTGAACCCAACCAGCCGGGATTGAATTCAACCAACCATCTTCACCCACTCGGTAGGAGGCTACCCGATTCTAACTCGTACTCATACCGCAATCGACATTACGTTACTTGCGTTGTACTAGTAATTAGTGTTAGCTAATAAACCCAAACACTCGGCTTTCTATCAATATTTCCTCGAGGGATATCGTAATTATTTGTTTTGTCGGCAGCAAAGACGAACGAGGCCGGAATACTCGACGCAAATTGTCGATTATGCCGTTTATGTAATACGTATCAGGATGTTTTGTATTAGTTCATCGCTTTGAAGAAACAATTTGGAAGGATGTGAGATAAGTATGACCTTAAATAACTGTAGCTTCATGCACACATAACATCATAACATAAAAAAAACCAAACACAACAACATAACAAAAACAACAACAAAAAAAAAACAACATAATAAAATGATTATTTTTATTACTATAACATAATATCACGCCTGTAATCCTTGAAGGGTTTAGCAGACTACCATTAGGACATCCACATTACTCCAGTTATGTTCAATAAACATTTAATAGAGAGCGAGCCTATTACCATCAACAAATAAAAAATTCCATCAATGCCATCAAGTAATAAATTAATAATAATAATAAAATAAAAATAATAACAATAATTAAGTCACAGAAGGAAAAATAAAAAAATTAAAAAATAAAATTAATTAGTAGTTTTTCATCATCGTTGTATTTTAATATCTCTTGACTTTGTGTATTTTGTTTGTATGTATGTATATATGTATTTATTGTTTTATTTTATTAATTCTAAATATATATATATATTTTTTTTTTTTCATGAAAATTTTCTGTACCTTCACCTACTGTTTTGTCTTTGCATCACCCTAAGGTAGACTGGTAGAAAATGCCCAAGGCATTAAGTCCGCCTTTGTACATTATGTGCATAAAGTTTTAATAAATAAATAAATAAATAAATAATTGAACAATGGGGGCTTATAAAATTGTCTAGAGCAGTGTTTCCCAAACATTCTTCTGCTATGGCCCGGTTCAGACTCCGTGGCTGCAACTGAGAAAAATCCCAATAACACTTTGCTCGACCTGGGAATAAATCCTAGAACCTCATGTCAGCAGTCGCGCTTCCGACCAAAACAGCCACGAAGCAGTCTTCATGCACACCTGCCTCTTACTGTTATGTCGTCAATAAAACAATTAAAGAAGTCTGCGAAAGGATTTTTGTAATTAGAATCAGGTTTTTTAGCGTGAAAACGAGCAGAACCATGACCACTTTTCTAATCAAGCTATCATGCAAGCATCGGACTTTCGCTTACGATCACCTTTGACCTGCAAGTCTTACTGTGCAAGTATGTTTACAAGCTTGATTTGTACCCTTACAGAATGTTTCGAGTTTCACTGTCATTTTGACCTTAATCCGACATAACATAACATCACGCCTGAAATTCCCGCAGGGTAAGGCAGGCGTATTTATGTATAATGCACTCACGTTTTGTCAGTTTTATTTGAGTTCCCAGGGCGGATGTTCTGATGGTCTGTCCATACATTTTTAGTTGGGATTATACTCTAAACAAAGATTCTCTTTGCTTGAACTGATGCTCGCGATTGACCTTTTTATGAAATAACTTAGATTATTTACTGAGAATAACAATCAATGCAAAATTTTACACTTCTGTGTGACTTGACAAGTAAACCATACGCCATGATGGCGTTTGGTTACACAAGACTAGTGTCACCAATTGGGCACAAAATAATTAAACATGGTTCGCCAATTTAGTTGCAGTCTTAAAACAAAACAAGTGGTAGACTAGAACCCTTTTAGTTCATACACAGAAGGAATAATTGAACAATGAGGGCTTGTAAAATTGTCTAGAGCAGTGTTTTCCAAACATTCTTCTGCCATGGCCCGGTAACTTTCACACTGTCGCCCCTTTCGTGACCCACTCAATATATCAGTGAGTTATAAGTCGAGCTACACGATAACTGACAAATGCTTGTACTGACTGGACAGGTCCACTCAAATCTGTGTGGTTCTTTCTTCAAAAGACCATCTCAGACACTAATCTGCATAGTCCCCATGTGAATTGAGCAAAATTATGTCTGGACTTCAAAAGAGACTATGACCTCTGAGTTTGTTTCGGCTGTTTCTTCTCAGAGTAGTGAGGTACGAAACACCGGCCCTTTCTAGTTTAAAAAAAATGACGTGTAAAAGTGTTTGTAAAAACCTACTTGCAAAATAAACATCATTTATCATTTATCAATAGATTTTAACAACCTCCCTCCCTCCCCCGCTGGTTAAATTAAATCTATTAAAAATGTTTAACTAATATTTCGGTATCGCCTATTTAGTGCGAAATATGGAGCTGCTTCTTATTTTTTCCAATGAATCCAAGTTTTATCCTGAGATCTGCTCCACTTCAAGTCGATTTTTATATAAGGTAAACTAGTATTGAGACCCCAGCTTCACATTTTTTGTAAGTTGCGACAAAAGGCATTTACAAAAAATTTATTGCTTGATGAGCTAATTTTGTGTATTCTTCACGACAAGATAACCAAAAATCTATCAATGGTCTTGTGTTGAATATATTCCCAATTATTGTTAAAACAAGGCGGGAATGTTGCAACCCGATATTTTATTTAGATGGTACCGGGTCGCGATCCGGCAAATGGGAAACGCTGGTCTAGAGGGTAAAGTTTTCATTAGGAAGTGAAAAAGGGTGATTTATTGTTGGTTCACCTCTCACTTTTGATTGGAAATAGTGTTATATTTAATATTCAAATAAAAACGATTGTTAATAGAAACTAGGTACGTTGTAAGTCGGAAAGAGTTTATGAATGAATGTCGGCTTACGTTGATTGCAAATGTGTGGTGTGCTAACAATGGCGTGTTTTTACTTTAATGATTGACAATCGATTGAGTAATTGTAATCGCTCACAAAATAATGTTTTAAGATAGAGATAGATACGTGCCATGTTTATGTATTTGCCAGAATATAACTAGTAATAGGTAGACAGATTTGTCTGCACTTATAATTTATTTACCATACATCCGCATTGTCCAGTCATCCCGCGATCATGGCGCTGTAACAGAGTCGTCCGTATTTCAGATCTATCTGTTTCTCTCACTCGCACTCATCTGCAGACCTGCGCGAGAGAGACGGATAGATCCGAAATACGGACGAAGCGTTAGAGGCCTCAGCTCAGTGTCGAATATCGGGAGCTCAAAATAATAAATATAAATAAAATAAAATATCCCGTAAGTGACAGTATAACTTTAGTTTTAAACCGTGAAAGCTAAAAACAGTGTTTGATGATGCATACGAATCGGTGGTTTTACACTGGCAGCTCTTGAACGCGGTTAAGAAGAACTGATCCCGTTCAGTTGACCTACTTATTTATGCTAAGTATATCTGACATGAGTCGCAGGAAACGATTATAGACCAAAAATAAACTTTTCATTTTTTCTAACGATTATTGATTTTATTTCCGCTTGTTATCCTTGTTATATAATAACATCAATCTAAACTGTAGTTTCCAGCTATTATTGAAAATTATTACGATTACATTCCTAGTGAACGATTGGCGTAGTAATAACAAGCAATTAAGCAAGCAAAGCGGAATAAAGGAGCGTATTATTTAAAGCTATCGAACCCAGGATCTCATGCGAAGCTGTCGCACTTGCGAACACTAGACCAGTGTTTAATTTTTATCCTTTTTCATGACACGACCCCATAGTTTGAAAAAATATTTGACCGTCCTTTTTTTTTTTTCTTCGCTTTTTTTTGTTTATTTTATTAAATTACAAATAGTAAAGCCATAAGTACAATTTTTTTTATGCATTTGCATAATTAGGATTCGGATAAATATATGTAGTTTTTTTTTATTTTTTTTTATTTGGGCTTCGATTTAATTCACAATGTAGCACAAACGGATCCACGATGGGAGAAATTAGTTAATGACAAACAAGCGAAAAACCTCAATAAGATGGATGAGTACTAATAGGTTTTTATGTTGTTAATTTGTATGACCATACACATTTTTATATCCTTTAGTTAACATTTTCTTATTAAATCAATCTTTCTAGGCTTTATTTTATTGAGGTTGTTTTCGCGACCTCTTGCGACCTTCCTATAGAGGCTTCGACCCACAGGACCCACA
This sequence comes from Xestia sexstrigata, assembly GCA_941918905.2. NCBI lineage: Eukaryota > Metazoa > Arthropoda > Insecta > Lepidoptera > Noctuidae > Xestia > Xestia sexstrigata. Next base: position 19,309,766 of record OW799214.2, read on the forward strand.
GGTTGAAAAACACTGCACTAGACCAATGAGGCAGTCGCCTCTTAAATTCATGTGCTTCTTATTGGGTGCTCCTTAAAGTGTGTCAGTTGACACCAGCATTATTTATAATGTTAACACAAAAGGGCCTCACGCGCACAGGCCTCCCCCCCTCGCCCTATCTCACAGGAGGGCGTTTCTCTTCCATTGTGAAAAAACAATGAATGGGTAACAAGCTAACAACTAAAAACTAAAAGTAAAAATACTACACGGGTCAGTGGTTCCTAACAAAAAACTAAGAAAAAGGTCATTCTCACGAAAAACAAACATAGAATAGGCATAAAATAGTTTTATGCGATAATTATCTTAAGCTGTACACTGCTGGTTGTATACAAGGTTGTTTTTGGCGTGTACAATAGAAAAACGTATTAGATATCTAAGTGATGATGTTATCTTGCATCTTGAAGAAGGCAATCAAAACAATAGCGACCTTACATACCATGTGATTGTATTTGTGAGATATTGTGATGGACTCTGAAGGTTCTACTTCTGTGTTTGTGAAGGAGGAGTAGTCTTGGTTGGCATGTCACCTTTGTGATAAGGAGATTGTTTTTGTTGTATAATGTTGGATTTTTACTTATTATAGCTTCAAAAAAAAAATATATTTCTTTATTTTCTCATCATTTTACATATTTTTAACATTTTTAAATATTTCTATATAAAACACTATAAAAAACATTTAAAAATATAAAAAAAACAGTAGCCCACCAGCGATGGGAACAGGGTCCGAGCTGCCGGTGGTCAGGGCTCTTGAGAGAGGAACCTCCTAACAATACGTGCCGTGTCCAGAAGTACTGCGCACTGAATCAATCTTTATTTATTATTATTATAATGTTTTTTAAATTTGATTTAAAAGCAGCGGTGGCCCAGTGGTGGCGGCCCTGACATACGAACAGTAAGTCATGGGTTTGAACCCAGGCAGGCACATTACTTTGTGTAATTTATATCATCACCACTGCTCTCAAAACGGTGAAGGAAAACATCGTGAGGAAACCGGCATGTCCTAGAACCAAAAATTCGAATACACGTGACATCTACCAAGCCGCACTGGGCCCGCGTGGTGAATTATGGCCCATTCCCTCTCATTGAGAGGAGGCCGTGTCCCAGCAGTGGGAACATTATAGGCAGATGACGATTCAAACTGCAAATATATAGCTTACGTACAATGTCACCAAATTAAAGCCAAGTAATTGCTTGTAGTATACTAAAAAGTCATTTATTAAGATATTTATTATTTTAAAATAACTGCAAATAATTTAAACTTTTTAAACTTTTCGATCACCAAACGCAGCCTTCGTTTACTTACTTAGGAAAATTATATTTAGTTTTTCCATGAGGAATGACTCTCAGCGGCAATGTTGTTTGTGCCAGTTTGAGGGAACAAGACTGCCCCTTCTTAAAATCATTTATATTTTTATGCTCAAATTTTCATAATATGTATCTATGTAACCGGAAATGTATGAAATCTATAAACTGTACACAATTCCTAGGAAATGTATACAATTATTGCCTACTTAGGAAATGTGTAAAATAATGTTTCAAAGATTCTTTAATCCTGCGAAATGTGTGCATTTTCTAGGAATTTTAAATAATTCCGAAATGATACTAGGAAATTTATAAAAAATAATGATCTCTGTGAATTAAATAAATAAAACACGTTTGAGAACTGAAATCACAATTTTTATTAAGATGGTTTGCACTATAACTGTTTCGAAATTTGAATTTGATTCGACCCCGCTATACCCTTCTAACCTATAAGCTGTCGGGCTGCCACAATTCGGTAAAAAAAAATATTTAAGTGTGAACCATTATTTTAAAGTGCATAATATATATTCCCCGAACATCAAGAATGTAACACATGAAAAAAAAAAAGCGTTTTTTCGTGGTGACATCGTATTAATACATAAAATGTTACTTCTGCCAAACATACACATTGACATTTCCGATCGCTCTTTAGGAAATGTATAGATATCCTAGGCAAAATGCATTATATCATACATTTCCTATCTATTTTAGGAATTGGATACATTTCCTAGGAATTAAATACAATGACGGATTTCGTACATTTCCGGTGACATCTATACAGACTAAAGATATAGAAGAATAAATTTGATTTATTTCATTTCATGCCCAATACAGTCACAATTAGAAACTGTTGTACTAACCTCGGGGTGTATTCTCATAGCACTATACATTCTACGCAGATGTGCGAGAAAGTGCAGCGTGATTCGACTACCGATCGATTACTTATTCTTTCACTTTTCGCCGGCATTTTTGCGAAACAGTTGCAATGTCGAGCGATTTCTAGAATAGGTTCCTTATCGATGAATCGACATGAAGAATGAAAGTTGATTTGCGAGTTTAGAATTTAAATATGGTGTGCGTGTTTGTTTGTCTAAATTGAAAACACAAAAACAGAAAAAAAGGGAAAATGTCGATTTCGACTTAGGTCTGGCTTATTCATCTAGATCGCCTACTCTACTGTTGTCTCTGAGGTCCTGAGTTCGATTCCCAGATCAGTTTTATTGGTTTTTTTCATCAGGAATTACGTAATAAGCCTGAATTCTGGCTGAAGTCTTTGCCTATTTCGATAATTCTTTCAGCAGTAGAAAAGATTACGATTTGCTGACTAACGCGAAATGAAATCGACTTTCTCAAAGCGGCAAATCCGATCAAACATTCTGTTTGTAAAACCATTTACCCCTCACAGCCTAGGATTATAGCGTGAGCTTACCACTTACCAGGCGTTACCAAATTCATTACAGCCACTTCACCCATTCAAACATTGCACGATCAGCGTAATATTTGACAATCTCACACACACGCGATTTTAGCCTTTATTTTTACGTGTTAAATGTTATATTCCCATGTTGTTTAGTATTTGTACACTGTCCCACATATTTTGTGGGTTAAAATTGCGTGACAATTGGAAATATCTTCGCTTGTATGTAAATGTGTGCGTATCGTAAGTCGAGATATTTTGCATTGAGAAAAAGTTTACGCGTCTTCATTATTGATTTGAAAATACGATGCGTGATATTGTGATTACGATGACATGATTTTGTAACAAGATTTGAGTAAATTTGCCAAGCGTGGAGATTACGGCAAATTCCTCCCATCATGGGAGAGGCTTATGTCCAGCAGTGGACGTTATGGGCTGTTGTAGTAGTAATTTGTTATTGGTGCTCATTATATCCTCTCATGACAGACAACAAGACTGCACCTGACTGACTAGCATTAATAAATATTTATGTTTTAAATAAATATTTATGTACTTTTTAAATATTGATTTGACGCTTGATATTGTAGAAATAAGCTCAAAATATCTCAATGTAACACCGATAACCTGGTGAAGGTTGTGGGAATCCGCTGGATGCGAGTCGCACGGGACCGGTCAATGTGGCGACACCTGGGGGAGGACTATGTCCAGCAGTGGACGTCTTGCGGCTGAAATGATGATGATGGTGATGCTTAACTTATTTATATGAAGCCTCCAAAGTTGAGTTCCCATATAAATCAAACAATCTACCATTTGGTACACATGCAGCCATAAATCTGCCTCTAAAATATATACGTATAATCTAGGTTACAATCCGATCACCTAGTTAACCAAACTGCCTCTCTAACTTGGAATTTACTACATTCATAGTTATTATCCGTTGTGGTAAGATGTTGAAATGTATGTACTATTACGATCAGACCAACAGGCGGCGTTATCGAATCTATCGGAATCGAATTGAGATTCGGAATATAATCTTCATTGCTCAAAAGTCATTACTAATAGCAAAGCATATTTTATTTGGAATGTTTATAATTGTGTCATTTTGATGTCTGTAACCTTAGGTACAGGAGAAATTCCTATTTCACATCGATGTCTCAAATGAGAGATATTTGCTGTAATATCTTTAAACTGTGCAACTGTTAATTATTCATTGAATGTGCATAGATTGTTCTTGCAATGCTTGCGTGCCTATGGACGCCTGTATGAATGGTTTAAGAAACAATTTATGACTATCAAAACAGCACTGTCTTATCGTTCTACCACAATAATTCGGTAATAATCGGATATAATAATTATTATATTAAACTAAACTAGCTGTTGCCCGCGACTTCGTTCGCGTGGATATTTTAATGTGATTTGTGTGTTTTGAAAAAAATATAGCATGTGTCCGGTCCCAGGATTTAATTTATCTCCTTTCCAAATTACGATCCGATCAGCAGATTAGTCGCGAAAAGATCACAAACAAACATGGATGTGATCTGAAATAAATTCTTAGTAACTTCCCCTGAGGTCTTCTAGCAATACTTCTGTGTAGCGTTCTATGTTTTTACACGAAGTTATACGGAGACGAGTTACTTTCGCATTTATATTATTAGCACAGGTATTAGTATGATCAATACCTAAAAAAAAAATTCCCTATAAAGCTAGTGAGGAAGAAGTAGACGCACAATAAACTCTAGCTTAAATCTTAAGGGGCTCCCCGAATTTTCCGCGAGCACACTAGCGCCACTTTAGTAAAAAAAACAGAACTCGTTAAATACACAATTAATATAAAATCTGATTGACAAAATCAATGCTTTAGAGTTCTAGATTATTGACAATTTTCTAATTGTAACTACAGTTACAGTTAGAAAAATTGCTAAAAACGGCCGTTTTTTTCCTATTTTGTATCTGTAACGACAGCGAGCTGTTTCAATGAGTTAAGCAGAAGTAAATAATTTAGAAGACCACAAGATTGATTTTGTCAATCAGATTTTATGTTAATTGTGTATTAACGAGTTCTGATTTTTTTACTAAAGTGGCGCTAGTGTGCACGCCGAAAATTCGGGAAGCCCCTTAAGTAGGTACTAACTAGCTATGGCTTATAAACAAAGTTGTTACGATGAGTAGTTCAGAACTAACGAAGCAGGAAAGTGGTTTCATAACTGCGTTTTACGCACTATCACTTTCATAATGACTTCATCCAATGTTAAATTTTACTGAGCAATAGAAAAGCAATAGTCATAATATAATTTCGAATTAAAAAGTGACAGTGACAATATTATCGTAAAAGTGGGTAAGTGGAGATACTTTATATACTTATTTCATAATACTATATACTATATACTACATATATACTACTCAGAAAAGTTAATCAAGAAAATTCGTTAGCTGCTAACAGAATCTAGAAACAACCAAAATCAATATAGGGAACTGCCAATCAATCGTTTTCAAACGGCGTTATTCAGATGGCATAAAGACAAATCATTTTATTCTGTGAATGAGTATGTTAACCTTAAAGATACACATTTTCCTAGAATAAATTGACAAATCATTGACATTATTAATATTATAACATACCAATTTATTACCTTAAGTTATTTTATTATTGTATTCTATAATTTTGCATGCTGGTTTTAGCGAATTATTTGAGCAACTGTGAAAAACTTGACCAACTTTAATGTACTACAATTATAGCAAATAAAACCTTTCATTTCTAACCTCTGTCGAAATAACTCATAAATTGCTGTATCGGTTTCTCTTACACCCATATTTGTACTAAAAAAAGCACAATTTATTATTATATCTAGCGTGACCAAAGGTTACATTCTTATTTATATATTCCAGTTCATTTCCTTCGAGTACTGCTGGAATATTAGACAAATATTAATTGGCTACATGGCCTAGAACGATCGGTTAATAGAAATAATAAATTGAGTTATTGTAATTTTTTGTACTGGGTGATATCTTGTGCCGGATGCATGAAAGTTGTTGTTTCACAGTTACAGTCGCAGTTTTTCATTCCTGGCTTTATCGATATTTATGATCGGTTAATAAGGCTGGTTAATGCTGTCAAAACTTATGTGACATGTCTTAAAAAAAAAAAACCGTAAATACAAACATTAGCTTTGGTTTTTGATCCCCTAAACCGGAAAGGGGTAAAGCATTGTAACTACCTACTCATTATTATACTTAAATTCAATTACGGGACCAACACTGACAGGGTGAACAATACAGCTATTATTATTTATATACATTTCGTTGATCTAAATGAACACAAAAACATACGGAGCCGCTGTTTATTTTTTCCCAGCTTTCTTAGACCCAAATTACCTATACCACAGTCTATAATATAGAACACGTAACATTCCTCTCGAGGACATCAGCCATGACAGTTACATAAGAAAAATAAAAATAACAAAATGTAAAGAAACAGAGGAAGTGAGCGCGCCGTAATGATCGTCCATTTTCTACAATAATCAGCTCATTCGTGAGATATGAGCGAACACTTTCACACGGACAGAGTGTTAGCGCTGCGCTGTGTACGTTACTTATTTATTATAATGATTAGTCGATGTTAGCAGTTTGTGCTGTCATTTTACTGTTTCGATGTAAGTGAAACTTGTAAATAACTTAGAAGTTGATCCTTCAATACAAAATATTTTTTTAAAACGACTTTTCATCAGATACAGTTTCCCAAGTACATGTCAAAGCTACAGTCCTAGACACAAGACATAATAACTTTAGAAAGTACTGTAGTTGCCTATTCCCTAGCGTAGATCTCTATGGAGAAGAAAGGACACTCTTAGGACACTCTTCTTTATGTTAAACTAAGTTATATACGGGGTGTAAACTTAAGAACCCACCACACCATACTGTATATCAAACTAAGTAACCCTGCGCAAAAAATATTGCTAGGAAAGGACTTTTGTGTGCTGATAATCAGCCTAAATTGCAAGAATGGCTTTAAATATTGGTTTTATAATACTTAGCTCATATCTTGCCGTGGTAAAAATATTAGGCAGTCACACATGCAGGTACAACATAGTTTATAATGACTTAAGAATCATTATATATTATAAATAAAAAATAAAAAAAACATTTAATTCAGATAACATGATCCATATAGTGAAATTAAAAATTAGTATTAAAAATGAAATAAATTATCACAAAAACAATGAAATTAAAAAATAAATTACATCAATTATTAAAATCAATTAAATAATCAGTTAATAAAATAATCAGAATCAAAACAAGATAAATTTAAAATCCATTCCAAATTAAAAAAAGATAAATAAAACATTCAAATTTAAAATACAATAAAATGAAAATTAAAACCTTCAAAATACAATAAGATAAAATTAAAGCATTCAAATTACCCGCTTAATAAAAGACACCCATATCGGAGAAGAGATCCTATCTTATAAGCTATGATCTGTGTTTCTGGTTAATCGCGACTATGGTGTCGATTCTGTTGTGCACAAACTAAACTTAATTTAGGCTATTGCTAACTTTTACTAAAAGGTAGTGCGAGAAAAGGACGGCTATAGCTATGAACTAAGTTAGAAATGTCAAACTAGTTTGTGCCTTGCGCTTCACCGTGTTTTTAGTCGACACGTTTTTGCGTGCACCCTTCATTTGTATGGAAATATTAGTTCCAACTAAATTTGACAGCTCTAAATTACGTCCGTCTCTTTCTCGTTTTATTAGAGAGAAAAATAAAACAATAGCCTAAATTAAGTTTAGTTTGTGCACATTAGAATCGACACCTATGTTTACCAAAAATGGAATGTGATATCCATTGCTCAACGCAAAAGGCCTTCGGATGCGTCAGTGCATTTAGGTAGCATGAGTGTAAGATCCTTTGAAACATTGAAACAATGTTTGCTACTACCCAGATGGGCTATTTTATTTTAGTTATTTTTCCTCCCTCGATAAACTTATATTTTTAGTAAAATTAAGTTCTCATAGAAATATATCGTCACAGGATACATAAAAATACACATCTCTTTAACTGATGATGTAAAATGCAACAAAATCATCCATCACACCTCTATATCGACATAAAATCCGAGACATTTAGAGTTAGGAACATGAACTGCATGCTTCAAATCGCTAGAGTGGCATATTACGCGCACAGACCAGACTATTAAAAATATCTGTTGGTTTAATGTCAAAGTCGTGCTGTGCTCTCACCCCTGATATTTGAGTTGCATGTCGAAGTTATAAGTCTGTGGGCTTAGGTTTTGGACTTGTAGTAAGTACTATTGAACTGATGTTATTGTAGTTTGTAGTTTTCCACATAAGTTTAGCTGGTCATAGACGCTTTTTTGTCGACGAGGTGAACCAACTTACGTTAATTTTACAATAAGCTAACAGCGATATTGTTTATGTGAGTTTTCGCAGTATCTTTATTCCGATCCCTTACCCTTACCGGTTGTTAGATTTTCGTTGAGTTATCCTACGTAAATAGTACAGAAAAATTATATAATAATTTAAAAATACTCTTACAACGACGTACCAAATCTTTAAAACTATTCTTGTTTGTCAAAAAATACTCCTGTACTTTGTAATCATGACCTTTAAATACCTAAATAATAAATAATAGTAGTAATAGGCTAAATAATTAATAATGACCACAAAAAATCAACTTTTAAGTTAAAAAAAAAACAATCGCCTAAATTAAATAGCAACTCGACTAATTTTGTACATGTGACATTCTAATGTTAAACGCGGAAATATTCAAATTAAGACCGACAAGGGACTTATAAATAGCACTTCATCTTCAAAGAAAGGAAAAGCGACCTTACGATTGAATTTTAAAATACAGAATGAAATGTCAAGACGGTATGTTAATAGGCATGTGACCTTTTGCAAGGTCGAACGAGTGCTTAAAATGCCAACTTTGACATTATTAAAACCAGTCGACGGATTGCAAAATGAAGATGAGCACAAACAGGAATTCGGTTTTTTATGTTTATGTGTGTAAAAAATAATAATTGATAATTTATTAAAATGAATAAAGTGTGAGATGGTTTATTTTAATAATGTAGGCAAATATTGACTTTTAGTGTAGTAATAAAACATAGGTAGGTATTCAATATGTTTAATGGTAAAGAATTTTACCATAAATAATTGAGAAAAAAATATTTAAAATTAAGTTACCTGTGTTTAAAGTTCAAGGTAGTCGACATTTTCTTTACTAATTAAGTATTATCCTTATTTATTAGTCCTAATGTTTTTAGTCATTAGAATATCCAATTATTATTCAGAACGTCGAAATTGCGAAATTTTCTTTTTTAAAATTCGGTATCGAAACCAGATTTCATAGATAATTTGTTTTCTTATAAAAATACATGAAACTGTCAACGTATTGTGGCAGATTAAAAACATCTATGTATTTATCCAACATGCGAATAGGTAACAATATAATCGAAATTTATTCCGTCATACGATTACAAGTACATATCAAAAGTTGTACAAACATTAATCGATTTAGTGAAAGTCTGCTGTAGAATCGTCTAGATACCCCAAATTAAATAGAATCGAATCGTTTATGTGTGAAAACAAATTGAATGACAATCGTTTTGTTACCCTTTAACACACAAGCATCTCTATTAAATTGAATGTTGGTATTGTTTTATTGTCGACATGGGAATGTGTTCTTGCAAATAACTAACTGGCTATAAATAACTAACTGGCTATAAATAACTAACTGGCTATAAATAATCGAAAACAAAACCCTTCTAAAGTGTTTGGTTTTGGTCTAAACGTCATCGCGTCACCTGTCGTAGTAAGTGGTCTAACTAGTAACTGGGTAACTAAGGTGGTAGCCGGTCCATATAAAATAGTGGAATTCAGCTGCATCCGATTACAATGTACATAATTATATTCCAATTACCCCAGATACATAGTTAAAAAAAGAAAAGAAAGAAATAGTATTTATTTGTCGCAGGGACATGACGTGTATACAAAATGGCAAAAAAATAAAATCAAAATTATTTATAGTTCGGAAATGGCTTGGCAGATGATGGTTTTAGCGTTTTTTGTCAGTCCGACAATCGGTTATGAAACTGTTTTAAACCATGACTAGTTATCTAAATAAATAGACACGACATTATTCAATATTAGTATTAGATATCAAACATTGTACATCTTATGTAAGGCTACTTAGTTAGCCATTTTTGTGATGTCTAAGCCTTTAAAAATACGCCCAAGGCCATACCAGAGTGTTCATTGTTGCGTTCAAAAGAAAGTTTCTCATGTAAGTTATATAAGTTTTGCTTCGTAATACCTATTGACTGTAGATTAAATGGTGAGACTCTATTTGCTAATATTTTTAGGATGTTCATAATTTTATACAGGGTGTAAGCGGACACTTCACGAAGTCGTCAACCAAGCATTCTGTAGGTACATCAAATTAAGTAACTCTACGCAAAAATTATTGCTGGGAAACGACTTTTTGTTGAGGTGAAAAATCACGTTTTAAAGTAAAACTCATTGTAACGCACTCAAAACATTGTGCGAAGGGTATGGAGTAAACGTGTTATGGAGGTATTTAAAGTAAAGTTGTGACCTTGAAAATTAGTATTTGAAAAAAAAACTTGTGAAAAAGTTGAAACTTTGACCACCAATATAATAATTATCAGGTTTCCAGCTATGACCCAGAACAAAACAATGATCGCAAGGAAGAGGAGAGCAAGTGCTTTTCGGCTTCGTTAGGGGTCTATTTACACCGTTTATAGGTCTGGTTTGGCACCTCCACCTGTTTCTTACATAGGTACCCCGTACGGGATAAAAAAATAACAAGAAGTATGTCTACCTACCCCATATTTTTTATCAGCTATTGTATTGTATTGTATTGTATAGCGGGCTGGTGTCCGCAACTCCACGTCAAAGCGCTTTTTTATCAGCTATTGCGTTGTTTAACGGACTAATTTCGATTCCTTGATAATAGTATTAACAGTCTGAAGAAAATGAATAAATTTGTCTGTAAATTCACAGACAGGTTGACGGAGGCGAATGGAAAAAAAAACGTATTGCGCCGACCCCAAGTAACTTGGGATAAGGGCAAAAAGATTATGATAATGAAACATAAATATGTTTTTCAGGCTGTAGGGTGGACTTGCTTCCGGGGCTGCGGGATTGTTCGAAAAAGATACCGCGGCCCCGGAACATAAAGGGCGATGAAGGAACACGGATGGGTTTTAGTCAGTAAAGTCACGGATGGGTTAAAGTCTGTTGTGCACAAACTAAACTTAATTTAGGCTATTGCTATCTTTTACTAAAAGGCAGCGCGAGAAAAGGACGGCTATAGCTATGAACTAAGTTAGAGATGTCAAACTAGCTTATGCCTTGCGCTTCACCGTGTTTTTAGTCGACATGTTTTTCTTGCACCCTTCATTTGTATGGAAATATTAGTTAGAACTAAATTAGACAGCTCTAAATTACGTCCGCCTCTTTCTCGTTTTATTAGAGAGAAAATGATAGCAATAGCCTAAATTAAGTTTAGTTTGTGCAGCACAACAGAATTGACACCAATAAATACCTTCCGCTCCGCCCAGAGTGGGAGGGGTCATTTGATCCGAAAAAAAAAAGGCTGGATTTGCTTTGCAGAAATGATCAATACTGTCGATAACGCTTCCAACGATCACCCTGGCTTACGCAGCGTAAGAGAAAAAAAATGCCGTGAGCATAAGAAAGTGACTTACGCAAAAGTGAATAAAATCTGATTTTTTTTGTCGTAATAATGAATGAACTTACTCTGAAAGTGTAACGCTTATCGTTTTCTGAGTAAATTCATTCATTATTTTATGGTTCAGGTTCATAAGCTTGTCCCAAACAAAAATTGTTCGATCAAAATGAATCAAAGTAATAAAGCGAATCTTAACTTATTAATCTTATTACATCAGCCATCAAAAATACGACAAAAAAAAACAAAGATTTTATTCACCTTTGCGTAAATCACTTTCTTTTGCTCGCGGCAACTTTTTTCTTTCTTTGTTAACTTTATTAGATTTAATGGCTACAAAATGGTTGGTAGCTATCCGGCTGCGGTCTACTCGCTCCAATAAGCTCTTAATTAAGAATAGTGATAGGCTCTGCTGGTTTCATTGGGATATCTTGATTTAAGACGAAATTCATCTTTATTCAAAGGATGTCACATATATCTATGCATTATGTACTTACACTTTGCGACTGTTTATAGGTAATTTCAAGTCAAAGTTTATATATTCTGGTTTATCTTCATAAATGGAGTGGGCAGTCGAGAAAGGATGCACAAGTGGCGTAGGTACTCTTTTGAGGGTGTGAGTATAACTGTCCCTCTCTTTTAATTTTTGTGTTCCATTCCATTTTTCCATTTTTCTTGAATGAATGACTGCTGATTAGCAAAGAGGTTATGATGTTCGTAGTCTCATCTACAATTCGTTGGTCACTTACAGAATATTCTTCTCGTATAAAAAACTTGTAGATTTTCTTAATTCTAAACATCACTTGAATTAAGTATTTCCGTTAACCTGGGTAGAACAAGAGGTGAATCAATTTCCCCAGCTTCCATCTTACTTATAAAAAGATCTCAATATTCACCAAAATCCAACACGGCGCTAGCAAGCAACGTGTGAAAGCGGCGCGCGCGCAGCAGCCGAGCCGGTGCGCGCTGATTGCGAAACTCCTGCGCACCGCGTTTCGAACTCACGCCTTGTGAAACACATCCAAGGAATCTGTAAGTTATTAATTATATTGGACGCTAAAAATGCAAATTATATCAATCTGTCGGCTATCGAGAAGTGAGAGGGATCGGAGTATAGATAAACTACCTACTTATATTCCGATTCCTCTCAGGCTCTAACTCCAACCATGTTATATTAATAATTTATCTACCGACCTAATTATTTGTTGAAAGTATTATGGTAATACTGTAATGAGTAAACTATTATATAAAAGAGGGGTTTTTCCTCTTAGGGACAGTAGAAAATAAAGAGCGTAAAAAGACTCATAGCAAAGCCGAAAGGCACTTGTTCACCCCGTCATTGCGATCTTTTTTTTTTTGTTCTACACCATACCTGGGAACCTTCTAGTTACGGAGATATTGGGGGTAAAAGTTCCAAATTTTTTACAAGTTTTTAGCTTAACTTAAAACTATACATGTCAGTGGTTCAGACTTCATGTTAATGTCAGTGAACCAGGGAACTTCTTCACAACTAAAAATTATTATATCCACACAGATATATTTACACACAGGTGTCATTATCAACAGCACGATATCAATCAGTAACACAGGTAGCCACAGCATCCGCCCCACACCGGTAGATCAAGTCGGACCAGTACCACTTACTTGTCAGGGCGTTACACCCGCGGTACATTTTTATAAGTATAGAAATGTGGATATCCCTTCGAGGCTCTTCCGCATCCGTTGTGAGCCTAGTGGTTAGTATTATGGGTGAATGCTGACTGGTTTTATGCAGAATGGTTTTTTTGTCGTGTTTCCGGGTATTGGTTTTTGACGTATTCGCGGTGAACTGAGGGTGCATGTCAGAAATGCGATTAACGGCCATTTTCGATAACTTACTAACAAGTATCAGATCTAAGGTTTCCATCTCTGTCTGTTTAACATTTATCTTACAGTCCCGATAGACACAAAACCTCACACAAAAACTTTTTAAAATATTTTTCTATGAATCAAGTGACAGTTAGGTGACGCGGATAGAATATTTAAGCTAACTTTGTTTATAGAAACACCGATAGCTACGAGACGTAGGCATATCTGACAGTTATACGTAAGTAGTGTTATAGAAAACGGCCTTTAGACAATTTGACTATACTTATCGAGCTTTATATCTCAGTACTTATAATTGATGGCGGGATGGGAGTTGCAATGTACCATCGTAGCTCATAGCCCACAGAAACGACTCCGCTCCCACCGCAAAAAGAACATAATTCAAATATGAGCTGTATTTATTGCTCTTTAGATATACTTTACATTGGCAACATAATTTAGCAGACAGCACGCTGTCAGCGAGCTTACCACCGTCAGACTACTCGGTTGCCAATGTAAGGTATATCTAAAGAGCAATACATAAAGCCCATATTTGAATTATATTTTTTTGCCGGGTGGAAGCGGAGTCGTTTATGTGGGCTAAGACCTTAGGCATATGAGCCCAAACGGAAAAGTACCGGGTAGGTGACCTTCACACGTAAGGGCGTGGCTTAGCAGCATCTAAAAATAGACAAAAGAAGTTCTCGTTTACATACGAATTCACGGAACAGTAACGGTAGTGTCGCCCGAAAGGGCCACGGTCAGCCGATTTTCTTTCCAATGGTATTGAGGTTGAGACAGCAACTTGTGTGAATAGGCTCAATAAATAAGGAATAGAATAAAGAAGCACAGCCATTCTTATGATCATGGCACGCTATACCGGCACCGCACCGAACGCGGCACCGCTTCAATTGCCATTCAAATTAGAGCATTAATTCGTATGTGCTCTAATTTGAATGGTAAGTAAATTGCTGGGTTGGAGCGGTGCCGGTGCGGTGCCCGTAGGTATAGTGTGCCATGACCTATAGTCTCCGCGATTTATATTAATCATCATCAACATCATTTCAACCTGGAATCGACCCGAATGGCGTAGCGGTGGTGAGGCTGCCTTACGTTCTTAGGGTCCCGGGTTCGAGTCCCGGTTGAATCACATGTTTGAATGATGAGCATGGACATTTTTTTCCGAGTCATGGATGTTTATATGTATAATAAGTATGTATTTACAAACAAAAAGTATCTATGTAGTATATCAACTATCTGGTGTCCACGACACAAACCTCGTTGGTTAGTGTGGCACTAGATGGCGCTGTGTGTAATGTCCAGCGATATTTATTTATTTTATATTTATAAGCTAGCAGATTCTACAAACCAACTAAAAAATGACGGCTAATTTCCGGAAAATCTAACTACGACATGTTATCTACTCTCAGCATCGTTACACTACCGCTAAAAAAGAAAGTACAGCCACTTATATTGCTCATCATAGTTTTAATTACGACATCAATCACTTGTGTTACTGGTGTCTTAAGTAATTAAATACTTTATATTATCATTAGCCGAGGTGTACAACCACATTTCGCCGGTTATTTTTAAGTCTTATGTAATAGTGGGCGAGTCTATTGCCATCAACCGAGCACAAAATTAGGCTGCCTGACTGCTACTGAGAAAATCCTGATGGAAAAACCCAATAAATCTTTGTTCGACCTGGGAATCGAACCCATGCTCAAAATCAAAAGTAATTTATTGTAATGGGGTAGATGACACACCAATCTATTGAGATACTTTTTAAGAGCTGTCAAAACGCGGTTCTCTCATAGACTTTGTATGGCAATAGCAAACTGTGACGTCACTGTTTAGTCGACTCAATGACTCAACTTTCAATTGATTTCACTCAATTGATTTCTAAGCAACTAAAAATCGTATTTGGCAATTAATTGAAAATAAATCGGGTTTTCAGGCCCAATTTGAATTCAAATGTTAGGTAGCGACCTGCCTGATCTAGGTTTATTTAAACCTGTGTTTCAGACCATCACTTTACAATGCATAATTTAATTAGGATAGTAAAAGTTTTAAAATAAAATAAATCTACTAACAACTATAACAAAAATCAAATTGGTAAAAAAACATTAAAAGTAAATATTTAAAAAATAGAAACGAGGGGATAACATTTTAATCAAACTAGGACTTCTAGAAGTTTTTCTGTGTCCGTGTAATTAAGTCTCGCGAAATAATCCGATATTACAAAACTACATCTACACTATAAAGGGTGTAAAACACCTCTTAACGAAGCCGAAAGGTACTTGTTCTCCCCGTCATTGCGATAATTTTTTTGTTCTACACTATACCTGGGAACCTTTTAGTTACGGAGATATTGGGGGTCAAAGTTCCAACTTTTTGTCAAGTTTTTTTTTTAATACAAGTTTTTAATGTAAGATTTTTACTTTAAACACCTCCACGACCCCCGTACTATTCAATCCATCCATCAGCACTATGTTTTGAGTGCGTTACATTGAGTTCTACCAAAAAACATGATTTTTCACCCCAAAAAAAAAAGTTGTTTCCCAGCAAAAATTTTTGCGTAAAGTTACTTAGTTTGATGTACAGAATGCTTGGTTGACGGCTTCGTGATGAGGTCTTTTACACCCTGTATAATAATATTATAAAGAGTAAAGATTTGTATTTTTGTGTGTATGTTTGTAATGAATAAACTCAAAAACTACTGCGCCGATTTAAAAAATTATTTCCTCCTTTTACTATTTTAATTTTTTATCACCATTAGAAAGCTACATTCACCCTGAATAACATAGGCTATATTTTTTATCCCCGTACTCCCACGGGAACGGGAACTAAGCGGGTGAAACCGCGTGACGTCCGCTAGTTTTCTATGACTAAAGTTTAGTTTCTTGTTGAGTCTAATAAACAGAAAAGGTCCTAAAAACACATAGAATCGACTAGCAAAAGCATGTCTAGTTTGAGGCTTTGTGCAAACTAGGTAGGCCAATAATTAGTAGCTTGCTATTTGTCAAGATTACCTAAAGATCTCGAGACAAAGGGTCCTTTTAAAAGGTTCGACGGCTTGTTTAACTTGCCAACAAGAGGTGAGTCATAGATGGGTTCCTCAGGGTTGCCAATAAGAACGGAATTCAATGAAATTACGGTTGAACATGGTGTTGCCAAGTATTGCTACATGCTTAAGTATAGGTAAACATATTAAGTTAAACACATACGGTCTTTTCGCGTGGACAACTTAGGGATCATCAGGCGAACCGGTCCGGACAGATTGCCGACCGTCTGTGGACACCGTTCACTGACAAATAGGGGGTCTCCATAGCTTGAATCGCCGCCATAGCGGTGTACCCATTAGTAAACCCACATTTCGCCAGTTAGGTATGTTAAAGTCCCATGTCCATACACCGGTCATCAACCGAGCACAAATCCAAATTCCGTGGCTGCTACTGAGAAATTTCTGATGGAAAAACCCAATAACACTGCCCGACTTGGGAATCGAACCCCTGGGTTCCTTACCTCACGCTCAGCAGTCGTGCTTGCGATCACTAGACCATTCAAGCAGTATTAAGTGTGTTTTAGTGTTGTATTTTACAAGATATATCTTGCAAAATACAAACATATAGAACACTTTGTATATATCCGTGCTAACCCTACAAGTCGTGCAGCATTTCATCAAAGATTTCAAACACAGAAACTCATTGATGGATTTCGCAGTCAATGATCTGTGAAGAGTTGCGTCTGCGCAGTGACAAAGAAAGAAATTCGTTACAATTTGTTGTACTTGTAAACAATTTTTTTTACTCAACGCTTTTGATATTGATACTTTTTGCGTTTAGAGAACAATAGATACCGTTTTGAAACTTTGTCTTGAGAATTGTCATCTTACTTTGGTTAAGTTGCTATTGACTAAACTGATTTGTTTAGCCGGTACCTCTTTGTTTTAATTTTGTACTGCGTTCTCATTAAAATTTTCTACTCCTACTGCTGCAATCCAACGGCAACTTTATGTTTACAACTGTAAAGATGATAGTAATATATTGACAGACTTGACAGTTGACAGTGACAGCAAACAAATAGCAATAAAATTATAAACTTCTATTAAGAACTTTATCTGTTTTTTTTCTTTGTAGGTTATGACAGTTAAGTAACAGGTAACTAAATTATATTGAAAGCATTACATTTAGTCATCAACAGTTATGATAAAAAGTCGGTCGTGTGTGCCAATCCTTGTTGGTACAGGAAAGTCAAAAAAAAAGTCGGTGCAGTAGAGTTATAGCAATGATATTCTAATAAACAGATATGTTATACACCTACAAAACCACCGAAAAAAGTGTTCCGCGGGGCAGAACCAGCTCACATACACGCAGTGACACAGAATAAAGGCAAAACGAGCCAATTGGCCCGTTTTCGAGTCTTCACGATTGCGCGCTCACAACATGTCTGTTTATTAAAATATCATTGAGTTATAGGTATTTTACTTTTTAAGTATCCCACATAAATATTAAAATAAAAACTTGCAAGTGTGACAAAGTTCAAACTGTAGTAAACATGTGATTCCAATATTCAAATACTTGGATTTTACCTCGATTTCAGATTTCGTTTCCCATTAATTGGTTTTCAAAGTAGAGGATTGAGATTGTGTGATGACTTTTCGTCTCCCAAGGAGCTAACGTCAACCAATTGCACTCCAGAAAACCAATAACATTGTTTACCGAAATATTTCCTCAGAGTAAGTAAAATAAATCAAGGTTCGGGGAACATTTTACTCAGTGAGATCAAATACTTTGCATTCCATAAAAAATATTGGTATTGACCTGCATGCGGTTAGACTGGAAGCTGACTCCAGCATAGTTGGGAAAGGACTATTACAGGAACAACGTATCTGTTTAGTTGTACTTTGGTTAAGTCTTGCAAAATTATGTTCCCAATTTCTCAATTTTTCCTGGCAAACAACACTATTACCTAACAAAGTGTATAATTATCCACCTGAAGCTTCAAAAATGAGGCAAGACATGACCTAAGGGTCGACTTGCGCCAACAATTACCACGGCTATGCTAAACTGAGTGAAATCTACCGTTAAACTGATTGACACGAGCTCTGCGCGTCTGCGCTTGCGTCGTCGGTCGAACGTTGCGTTTCATTGGTAGAAAATAGCATGGGAAATTGTTTAGACTTGCTTTTCTATGCGTTTTTCGGGAATAAGCGGGTATTTCGAAAAGAGATAAGAGTTAGATGCCACCTTCAATCTTTTCAAAGTTATCGTGCCTTGCGAATGGGACTGGTAGCTTTATCTTTTAGTTTTTGCCAATTTAAAAGTGCCTGTAACTTCAACAAACAAATTAATTAAAGCCAACAAAGTTGAATACAGCATATCGAGTAACAATACGATCGTCAAGATTCGAGCAAATTAGAAAACACGTGAAACGTGCTAAAATAATGTTTATTGCAACCTCATTAGTACTTTTGAATTATCATCCTGTTCTGGGATCACCCAGAACACCTAATATTTGTATTATAAAACGGCCTACTCTATTTGGTATTCGGTGATTTTCTTCAAAGCAAAGCTATTTATGTTGATAAAAAGCCTTCAGCTTTCTGTTGTCTTTAAAAATATTATCTTGATTATGTTGTATTGTGCATCAACAATGGGATGTAATTACGTAGATGCAATATTGTTGCACCAAGGTTAACAATCATGTTATTGATAACAGTTTTGATTCACATGTTTGTTTATTTGTTACCCTTCTTCATGAACTCATTATGCGATGAACAAAGTGATGGGCACACAATTGAACAATGTTATTCAAGGGACAATAGGATGCACCGAAAAATCTACATTAGAAAATTGTTGATGGAACTTGCTGACAAAAGTGTCACCTATTATATGTCATGTATCAAGCGTGCCTACTACAACTGTGTGCGATGAATGGATATATCTTTCAGTCACAAAATCATTTAGCCACTCATGTAAACATGACTAGCTAAATGGCTATGACTTAAAAGTCCCACGTGGGCGAAACTATAGCCATCAATTTAGGAATCGAACCCAAGAGCTCATGCTCAAGGGTAACGCTTGACTGCTAGATCAACGAGGTTCTTTAGAGGGCGAGAGAATTGAGAAATAGGTATTTGTAAAATGTATTGCTGTCGCGCAGTGCCCAAATCAAGGCGCTCAGAGGGCGAAATAAACAACAGCAGAATACCAATTAAAAGTACACAAAAACAACATTTCGTAGTCCCCCGATAACTTCTCCAAAACTTGACCGACATAACTACTTTTTTCATTAAAAATTAAAGAAAGGTTTTGGCCGTATTCCTATGTTTTTTGAAAACTTGGTCGTCATGGCAACGCCTTTGTTGACGTTTGACAATTAAACGTCTTAATGGTTATCATAAATTTTAAAATCCTCCCCTAGAGTTTAGCATGGAAACACCCTCAATTTATCAGTTATATTTTTTTTATTTCGAAAAGTAAGTCTTATCGACGAACTTCAAAAAAAAAAATTGAAGAGTAAACAATTTGCTTTAAAAAAATATTTGCGACACTAAAAATGTTTACCGTTTCGGAGATATAATTTTTTTTTTCTAAAAGTTTTGGACATTACAACCCCCTCCCCAAGTTAGGGGTTGCATCAAAAAAGTATAAATTTAAAATTTGTCCGTATTCTTACTCGGAATGATAAGAATGTTAACGGGTTCAAAAATTTTCCAAAGGAAAAAAGTTATGGCCAAAAAACTGATTTTAGAAAAACCGCCCCCTCCCAATTGGATGAATTCCACCCATTCACGAACTTAACCTAAGTTTTGACCCTCTCGATTTTTGGGCCAAGTTTGAAAGCAATAGGTGCATAATTGCGACCCGTAGAGTGTGGCTAAATTTTGCTTGGCGCCCAATTATATAACGTTCAAAAATTTTAACCGGCGGTTGATTTGGGCTCTAGGGGTCATAACTATGGTGAAATTTTCGGAAAACTTGACTTTAGGTGCAAGACCAATAGGTCGATTTTTCTGACGAAATCTACCTAAAAAAAAACATGTTGACATGCTAATAGTAGTCATAGATTTTTTGGAAAAGAAAATAGTGCTCTACCGGCATTATCCAGGGAGGAAACAGGGACTACGTTTGTATGGAAAAACGGCCCTTGTGTTTCCTCTTAAGAAATTGAACGATATTGTGACAAATAAAGTCCAGCGTTGACCCGGGAAGGGACGGCAGAGAATTTTATCTCAACCCAACGTAAACCCATATACGTAGCTATAATAGTAGACGAAATATCAGGCCCGAAGGCACCTAATAAACCGATTCCTGCGGGCTTCCCTTCGGAAACAAGGCACTCTACTGTACTGTGTACTGTGAGTAAAGATTCAGATTCCAATTCCAATGTTTACATATCGACCCCAAGGTAGGTATCAAAAGAGATTTCGCTTCGGGCCATTGAACATTGGAATCTGAGTCTAGCCAAGTATGAATTTACGTTGGATAAAGATAAAATGCGCTGCCGTCCCGTCCCGTCCTCGATGTGCGCTGGCCATAATAGTCTGCCTAGGTAATACTAAATCTGAGGAAGGTATTCTAGTGTTAGTATGGGGTCAATACCTTCTATTGTTCAATGTGAAGTGAGACAATGGTAAGTACTAAGCGTAATGTACGAATGGCGTGTTCTTATGCCGTTGATTTACAAACAAACGGGCTGAAGCTGTGTTACCACAACTTTTACAATATCGGAGTGCGACACATCAAGGTATAGGTACTTAGCCAACCTGACCTTGCTTTGTATGAGTTTCCAGTACAATGAGAGATCAGCTTAATTTGGTTTTGCATAGCTTGTTTGGTCGTCGTGCACTTAAGTACGGTTCGCATGATGTTTTTTTTTTTTTGCAGAGAATATTAGTTCGCGTAATCCGAAAATATAAAACTTTGTAGGCTTGAGGTTCTTGACCCAACAATTCGACTGAAATACTTTTTGATTTATTAAAAAGATTCTCTTCAAAAAATATTTCGACTATCGATGGGAAGATTTCATTGCTAAACATCATATAAAAATGGCTATCTGTTATTCTAACTCCATTCTACAAGTTATAAATCTAAACGGCTAATCAAAAATCGAGGTCGCTGTTGACAGATGGATTATTATGTCACTTTTGTTATCTAAGCTATTATCACTTTTATTAAATTCTTGTTAAGTGTCATAATTGCGTGAAATTATAGTTGTTAAATTATGTATCAAATTGCGTTAGGTGTCTGTTATTTTTTTCATAATTCCTTTGACGAATTTCAAACAAAATGTTGTGAAATGAATGATAGGATTATCTTGTTTTTATTACTATTTAATTTATTTTAAATGTCATATACTTTGTTAGAAATAACAAATAAATGTTGCTCGAGGTCGATCTTCATGGTTAAGCTGCGCTTGCATAGGTTATTCCGTGGATGGGTGACCATCCACTACATAACGAGTTTCCTTCGTGCCTCGGAAACGACATTAAGCCTTTGATCCCGGCTGTTATTTGTAGATCTTTGACAGTCGTTACAATTAGTCAGGGGCCCGAATGTCAGTACTAACTGGGTTGTGGAGGTCAGATAGGCAGTCGCTCCATGTAAAATACTGGTATTCTTGTGTAATATTTTATGTTTGCTTACTTGCCAACATACCAGGCATAGGTACTAAACTTTCGATGTAAAAGGAATGTTTATTTATTCATTTATTAAAACTTTATGCACAATTAAAAACTGTAAAAAGGCGGACTTATTGCCTTGGGCTTTTTTTACCAGTCTACCTCAGGGTGATGCAGAGACAATACACAGTAGGTGAAATAACAGAAAAAAAGTCTAGAAAATATTTATAACTAAAACATATAAGAATAAATACATGTATACATATAACAAAATATATTAAGCTAAGAGAGATGAACAAGAAAAACCATAACAACTTAGTTTTGAGACGAATCTGCCAACTTCTTGTGAATATGTTCTCGAGCTTTAACTTTGAAAGAGAAACGACTAGTCAACGTCCTGAGACAAAGAAAGAAGATTTTTTATATTCAGATCGGCGAGAAGGACAGCGTAGAAGACAGTTATTGGAGGTTTTTGCTGTGCGCAGAGCATACATATTGAAAATGAGAAGCGAGATAAGAAGGGAAGTGGGTTTGTGAAGAAGAGAAAACAGGGTTGTCAAAGCCCTCAATGCTCTATGCTGCCGGATGGGTAACCACCTTAACAACGAACGATGTCCAGAAACATGATCATACATGCGGAGATTGAAGACGAATCGAATGCAGTTATTAAGAAGTCGGTCAAGTTTATTGAGGAGTTCTGCATTCAGGTCATACCACCACACATCACCATAGTCAATCATGGGGAAGATTAGGGACTGTACGTAAGCATTGCCTTAATGTGTGATGGGAGAATATTTTTCAGCCGATAGAGCGACTACAACGTTCCGGTGACTTTCTTGCTCAGAATCGCAACGTGCTGATGCCAGTCAAGGCAAGTGTCCACATGCAAACCCAGATCCTTGACGTCAGAGCTAAACGGAATTACTGTGCTGTCAAAGGAATGTTAAGTGAACTGGACCACAAACTGGCCATTGATATTAATAACTTATTGAAGTCTCAAGTTTACTTCCTGTTCTGAGAGATATTTATTTTTGTTTGTTTTCCTTGAGAATGTGTTGCGATTTAATGATGTAGCCATTGCAATGTGGACATGCCTCTTTCGCTTCTGTTTATCATCCATGGTATTACTAGATTTTCAGTTTTTGTTTACAAGCCAAGTTTCCGCATTTCTGTTGAACGTAAAATAATTGCAATGCCTTTGTGAGTGAATCTTTTGGAATAATCAATCATGCCAGTATGACTTTATTTACCTAAATTATTTTTGTAATTTTGAAAATGTTTTTTCCAAACCAATAGATCGGTATCACTAATGATAGATTAGCCAACTTCAACTATTTATGTAAATGTCTCAACATTGAATTACTTATAAAACTTTCTATTTTCTACACTTGGCAGTGGAGGGCTAATTACGAAACCTAGGTATTGCTGCCACATTAATTAGCCAATAACTTCAAGTATCGAGGTAACCCTGCACGCGCTGCACTGAGAATACCAATGATTCATTTCTTTGAAACTCGGTAGTAAGCTTTTGTAGGACAAGATATGGGAAGAAGCGGGATTATAACTTCCACATAGGTGTCGATTCTGTTGTGCACAAACTAAACTTAATTTAGGCTTTTGCTATCTTTTACTAAAAGGCTGTGCGAGAAAAGGACGGCTATAGCAATGAACTAAGTTAGAGGCGTTAGAGCTGTCAAACTAGTTTATGCCTTGCGCTTCACCGTGTTTTTAGTCGACATGTCTTTACGTGTACTCTTATTTTGTATGGAAAAATTAGTTCAATTAAATGACAGCTCTAAATTACGTCCGTCTCTTTCTCGTTTTATTAAAGAGAAAAAGATAGCAATAGCCTAAATTAAGTTTAGTTTGTTCACAACAGAATAAACACCATTGTGGAAGTTAGATAAGAAGTGTGAATGTAGTGTTTTTTCTTTTTCACGTGAGTTACCTTGCTCCGGCCTTGTTGGTCTAGAGGTCGCAAGCGCGACTGCAGAACATGAGGTCCTGGGTTCGATTCCCGGGTCGGGCAAAGTGTTATTTGGTTTATTCATCAGAAATTTCCACAAATTCAGCTATATTATTAAACTTCAACTATATTCAGCTATAATGCTAAGTAGCAGCCACGGAATCTGAATTTGTGCCCAATAGGCTCACCCCTTATTATATGGGACTTAAACATAACTTGTGAAATGTGGGTGTACTATAATTAGGTACACCTTTGCCTAACCCTTCTGGGATTGGATGTTATGTGAGTATAGGCATCCAGGCTAGGTTCTTACTAAGTACGTTTAAAAAAGGAAATAAAACCTACCGCTAAATAGAGAGTCGACCCGGTATGTAGGCTAATATAATCAAGGAATGAGGACTTCGTCGTAATCAAGACAGATATAGGCATCAGACCTTTTTAAGACGCTCAAGGAATCATGTAACATAATTTCCGTGAAAGTACTTATTTAAAAGAAAAACAAGATTTTCTTTTCTCGTCTGCATAAATTGCAAAGATTTACGAGTATGTTGTTTTTTGCTGAGTTATCATAGAATCTTTCAAAATTTTTACTCCATTTAATATTAAGTATTGTCAAGCAAAAGCTTGTAACAATGGATTAATAAAATTTATTCAGTTACATTCTATGATCATTATAGGCAAAGTGAATAAATCTTTATTCTTGTTACACAAAAACGTCACTCTCGTGTCACTTACGCCACACATTTTGCAATTCGACCTGCATAGTGATGTCCCTAAACATGAAGACAAGACAGCATTGCACAGTTCTTATTATATCTATGTGTAAGCGCCGCATCACTATTCAGACATAGCCGTCTTTATTCACCACTTTTTAAGGGCCACATTAGCACCTTTCAGCCTATAAGAAAAGCTGTTGCAATGTTTTGCCACTTAGCCTTATTTAGTTCTTAAGTTGACTAATTACTAAAGGTAGTGTTGGCTTTTTATGGGTTAATTTCAACGCTTTGAAATTAGAATGTGGAAGTAGCAAAAAGGTTTTGCGTGTTTAAGTTCCGTATTTATGATATTTGTTTTTTTTTAACTGAATGCAGGCGTATGTTGTTTGTACTTTTCTGGTTTGTCCCTGGTATTATCTGCAAATTTTGTTTTAAAAGGAATTTTACAATGAGTAACTTAAAAGTTAAAAGTTACCATGGAAAATGTATTTAGGTTAAAATAATTCACTTAAGATTTTCTATCTACGAAATATAGCTATAGTAGATTTGTGTAATTTGAGATATTCTAATGGATTCTCACCTGTCAAATAGTCGATTATTTTTTAATAAATCAGGGCTGACACCAAACAAGTATCATTCGTAAATTAGGGTCATTACATAATTCTAATATTTGCCTTGAATTTAATCATGACAAAATCAAGTTTTTTTTATGACCAAACACCTGTATTGGACAACGCATACCATGTTAACGAAATTACGTAGTAGAAAGCGATATTACAAAGTGATGTAATAGGGCGCGGCCAGATGAGTCGACCGCGCCCGAATGGGCTTTCCATTTTCAAAATCGAAGGACTTGATTGGCAGTTACGAATGTATGATTTGGTTTTGTTTCTTTTGTTTTGTTAATGAAGCGTTGTACATGTAAATTGGTAGTTATTGTAAATATTCTTGCTTTGCGGTAATCATTTTTGAAATTGTGTATGGAAACTTATGTCTTGTTTTTTTTTTTATTTTTTAGGTACGTCCCAGTTTCATTACACATTGATGGGATCCAGTTAACCCCTGAGGCCTTTTCATACGAAGAATACAGCGATCAAAAGCAATCAGGGAAGTTGACTGACTGATTACTATTTGAGTGGTTTGGTACGAGCTCCATATAAGAAAATTCTAAGCATCCTTGTGTCTGATTTTGTCCATATTTATTGCAGTAGGCTCTTGTTCTGTTAAGGACCTAAACGATATTAGTAAAAGCCTGTAGGTACATACAAAGTTAATTCATAGAGTTAATTCTTATAAATCGTTAAATAAACGCCAAGTAAACGACTTCCTTTCATCAGCAGATAATAATAAAACAAATAATTGCCACATGCGGCCACTGATTGACATACGTTTGAAATGGAATTTCCTACAGTCACTGAATGAAATCATTTAAAATGGCTGCCGATCTAGATTTGCTTTTAATTGACTAATGTAACCAGATTGTCGTATGTCGCGATTTGAAATATCAATTTAAATTCTTGTATTTTTAGGTTATTAGATGTTGAATACTGAAACCAAATAGGTACCATCAAACCGAATCCCATCAAATACGAAAAACAGATAAATCTTCCGTCTTATTCAAACTTTTATACCCTATTTAACCCCATCAGGAAAATAATTTTCAGAAATCCTTCCACTGCCCGTTTCGTCCCTTAAACACTTTAATATTTTTTAAGCAAATGTGTTGACACAGACACAGGGATGCCTAACATTTTCGCACGGCATGCGATAATTTACATGTAATGATTAAGCTTCCAAAGTATTACATCAACGACAGTACTTAGTAAAAGCGTGAAGGCTGACTAGATCATTGACCGATAACCATTACATCATAAAACGCATTAAAAAAAACAGATTATAAAACATTATTAATCGATTCATTTGCTAATCGATTACAATCGGTAACTATTCTAATTAAATATTTAGTCGATTTTAATTGTAATTTCCTTGTACTTTTTATTAATTTCTTTATTTTGTGTAGCCTAAAGCTGATTTTCAATCGTAGTACTTATTATTTAAAACGAATGAAGTCTGCGTGCGAAAATTCCATTGAGCAATAGCCATTTTGTAACTGGCTGTTTGTATTGTATTGTCTGTGGGCTGGCGTGTATACGCTGTTCTAATTTTGAAATAATAATAATTGTTCGAATTATGCTTTTATATTTATGTCGTGGACAAAGTGGCGGATAATGATACGAAAATTAAAGTTTCTTTTGAAATCTGATTATGAATTTCGGAATATTTAGTTTTAAATATTTTTAGCCTCGAACAGGAGCAATATTAGTAATTGCATATCACAATAGTATAGACAGGTTGAAGAATGCATGATTCATAGCCATGCTCCGGTTTTACCAATAGAATATTTACCTTATTACACATTGACCACCTCTTATTAGCTTTACTACACTAAAGACACAATATATAGGTATAAAACGACAAGGTCTATTTGTCGATGTGAAGGTAATTATTTAAACCCACCTAAAGTATATTTTTTTTAGGAATTGGTGAAATCGACACAGTAATTTCGAAGTCGACTATATCTATTTTGTAAGTTGTTTTTGTTTCAGAACGCCTTTAATATTTAATAATTAATTATATTATATCAGCTACTGCTTTGCTACTTTAAGGCCTCCCTCCTCAGTCCAGTTCTCGCGTTTGATGACAGTTGAGGTCTAATCAATAAAACTCCACCTCACGAACAGATTATGTCGCCATTTTGAAAATGGCGAGAACCAATCAGATGTCAATTTTGCCCAGCGATCATCCACCGTTCGTTGTACCTACATGCCCCTAATAAACATAAAAGTTATTTTTATCTAAATATGGCATCTATTTCGTTTCTCTCCCGTCTTTTCCCCATCGTATCAGTGTAATCTCGACACCTACCTTCATAACACGATAGTTAAACTCATTTGTCAATGTTCAGCCTTATTTATTATCTATTTGCTTGCCTTCAACCCCTCGTGAAAGCTATGATTAATACATGCTTACAAAGTTTTACTGTGGGCTTTGAACGGAGATTAAAACAATAAACTGTTTTGTAAGATTTGGTCCGAAAAAGAGAAAAAAAGTAATATATTTCCGTTTTTTGATCATTTGACGTTTTGTGGGCCCCAGGTATTAATTTAAAATAAAATAAAAAGTTATTAATTTCATTGATGTCATTAAATTATTTAGAATCTAGAAAGAAACTGGTTATTTATATAAAATGAAACCAAAATAGTACCTAATAGATTTTAGGAAATACTAATAATCAAATAGTAAGATTCTATATTGGAAATAATTAATTGATTTATTTATGTGTCTGCTATATTCCTATGCAATGTTATCTAATAAAAATTCAAATAAAACCGTTACAAACAAGAATCAATTCTATATTTAAATAACATTGACAGCGAATAAACAATGCACCATTCGCTTTTTTTAGCAGCAAGGACACACTTGTTATTCAACCTCAAATTCGGAAACGATTGTGCATCGAGAAGATAAATCGACTAAATACATGTTTAGTTTGTTAAAATAGTCTTATTTAACATGTAGATAGTCTAATTTGACCCTGACCAGTGTCCAAATGGCTACGTGATGTAATTGACCTTGATTGCTGGTGAATTGGACGTTGACAAATTGTAGCTTCTGTTTCGATGTTTTAGTCAGCTTAAGTAACGATTAGCCGTGTGGTATCCGGCAGAGTAGAGTAGAACCAACCCATTACAGTCACGGGTGTCGTATAAGGCGACTAATGTCTGAGGCAGAACACCTTGCGCCTCCGTAGACTAGAGAATGGGCAGCAGCGTTTTCTGTTAGTCTTTCATCACTGCGATCTCCAATCCGCCTGCCAAGCGTGGAGATTACGGCAAATTCCTCCTATCATGGGAGAGGCTTATCTCCAGCAGTGGACGTTATGGGCTGTTCTAGTAGTAGTAAGTAACGATTAGCTCATATTTTTTAATCAAGAAACATCATCACCCGCCTGTCCTTACTCCAATTTATTTAGGGTTATATCAGTGATCATTCCTACTGTTTTTTAGTCATGAGTAGGCACACTATTGGGATAACAATTCTATGTTATTCGAGTAAGCCTGCGTAACTTGGGCATGCAGAATCGACTTTCGGTCCCATAATAATACCGGTTTCTTCCGGGTTTTAATAAGGTACCAAAACCGGGTTTCGCATGCCCTAGACGTCACCGAACATGACACTGTTTGACCTATCCAGCCAGTATGTAACTCCATGAATGTCTGTCTTTTATGGCTGCATGGTCTCAATTTCCGTATTTGAAATAAAGTAGGTAGGTACCTACGTGCAGTATCACGCATGCATGAGACAGGACCTCCCAGTGGGGCAAAGCAGCTATGAATGGGACGACTGCTACGGGCCATAGTATTTATTTATGGAAATGCAAATTTGTACTCTGTGGAGCTGGCTATGAATATGGAATAGCAGTCCTTTCTAATTTTAGAATTGTGAGGCTTAATACAGTTGGTTACGCTTTTTTAATCTTCTCAAACGATAGTTAAGCAGGTATTTGAAAGTCTTTTATGTCTAAAAAAGACAATCAAATTTCCTCATTTTCTACTACTACACAGAACTATCATCATTTTCCTACCCTTATTCCAATTCATTTGTGGTCGGCGCAGGACGTCTTCTTCTTCCATACTTCTCTATTTTTTTTTTGGGCCAACCCGCTACACTATTCCCAAACCACTTAACTCCTGAAAGCCAGAATCAACAGTGGCGACCACCAGAAAAGCGCCGAGACAATAAAGCTCGACGAAATCCCAGAGAATGAATTTAACTGTCTTGGATTCCGCAATGAAATTAATCAGAAAAGTATTGTGGAGGAGTAGGAAAAAACCGTAATTTCCACTTCCCTCCATAACAGCAGGAGACAGAACGAAACAAGGCCAATAGGCACGTTATAGGGACGTTTACAAATGGGATAGGCCCAGTTGCCTAGCACCACGGATAAATATTAACATTAATGGGTCCTATGTTGTGAGCTGTTATATTTAATTCCAATAATAGGTACGGCAAAAACGCTTGAAATTTGTTTTAGTTTCCACAAGGTCTGTATAGTAAATAACTCCGGATGTAACCTGTACACTATCCAACATAATATTGCGTTCATTCTGCCAAAGACTGCACTCCCATAAAATTAGATGTGCTGATTGTTCATATTCGCAGTCAGATGTGGAACATTGACAAAAAGGCGATTCAACTTCTCTATTACTGCAAATACACAGAACTACTCGTCAAAAAAAACAATAGATAGATCAAATCCGATTCATTTGTCACATAAGTATTTGGCCACTTGCCAACATAACATAGACATTAGACAATGTCCAAACACCTACAATTTGCTGACTCCGAGTCAACCACACAGACAAGCTCGTATGTAATGAAAGTGAGAGCGAACCGGAACCGGCTGGCATCCACCTGCCAGTTGCGCCTGCGCAGGTGACGTCACCACAACAACTATTACTAGATAGTACTGTTAGCGAAAGAGTTTGGTGCGCAGCCAAGTAACAGAGATAAGATTAAGATTGAGAGGGTTTTTTATATTATTAGTACGGATTAACCATTATCTTGAAGTCCACCACAGCTGAAGGAATATGGTAGATGAGAACTACAACAGAACGAGCGTCCCCAGAGATAAGCTTTTGGGCATGATCGTACCCTCTTGCTTTGAAGGCTGACGGGTATACTGATTCAGTTTGGACAGTTAGTGTATTGCCTCACTTATTTATTCACTCGCCTGCCATTCTTGCTCTAAATTCGTAGTTTTTCTTATGTCCGTGTCAGGATAATTAATTATCAAAATAAAATTATCAACACCATATTAACGATCTCAACCACTTATCAACGTATACTGTAGCTACCAAACTAGCTTAGCTGACTGTACTATGAGCTACCGACAGCCGCTCTCGACTATTTTTAGAAGATAATTGTGTACAATTCAATTATTTGCGCATTTACTTGTTGTTTCTGTATTGATCTAGATAGTATTGCAGCGTGACTTAAGATTTTAGGAAAAGATTTAGTAATTCAATGGTTACTTCTTATATTCTCTGCTTATTTTGTACAACTGTGATAATTTAAGAAAGTATTCTTGTAACCTTCATAATCTTTCACTTGTGATTATAACTAATTCAGGCTGGTTTCATAAGCATCTAGATCTTTGTTGATATTCTTATCTTGAACGTTTTTGAAAAATACTACAAAATGATTGATTTTCTATGTTTTGGGTCAACCGCAGAAACATTATATTACGAAGAAATATTGCCATTGGATGTAAGGACCCGGGGGTTTCGCGAGTCTCTTCCAGGTCTTCTCTGCGATCTTCTGTAGGGCGCCCACCCATCTAGCTGTTGGTCTGCCAAAGCCCCTTCCAGCAACCCTCGGCAATCATATCTTTAGGGTTCTCTCCACTTGCTACCAGCCATCACCAAGTCTACTCAAGTGTTGAGGGTTTAGTTTTCGTAAAATCTGGGCATTGCCCATCAAACGTTTCAAACGAAGTTCCTCTATTTGAATTTTAGGACGTCTTTTGATCACAGTTCCATCTCAGTAACTCTGCATTTTTTCTAACACCAATGGTTTCTTTACCACAAACCACACCTTCAATAAAAAAAAAACACAAACATCCGGAACTCGCGAGTGCTATTCTAAGAACCACAGAGTATAAATTAAAATTAAAAGTGCCACAGCGTATCAATGACATAATGCGATAAAAATGTAACAGGAGCCGCGGGGCAAGGCCATCGACGCGATACCTTACGTGCTAAGTTATATAATGTTATATGAAGTGACCTACGTCTTATTTGAACCTTGTTAGATATTAATAAGTTCTTATTGGGGATGTTGCTTGAAGAGTTAATTTATAGCTAGGGTATCAAGAACTGGGTGTGAAGTTTTTCATTACTCCATAGAAAAGGGATGATTCTCCGACCGGGTGTTATCTGGTGGGCTACATACTGCCCGAGTACCAAGTACCAACCAAAACAAATATAAACCATGTATCGTTTTTTATTACAAAAAATGTTGAAGATCACGATAGATGACGATTCCACACTTGAATAGGCTTATTTTTAGTTTTCAAAGTTAAGAAGTTTAATAAATGTAGGTGGGTCAATGACCGCTATTCTCACCTTAACTGGCACCAACTATAATGACTGGCTGTTTTCATAGCATCCGAGATACGACAAACATAACCAGTTCACACAATAATTTGTGTTTTTTTATGTTATCCACCCGACAACTATGAAAGCTATTACCCAACCGAATTACAAATTCTTAGAATCAAAATATCCTCAAGGCGGATATTATACAAAGATGTTAGATGACCCATCATGCTGTCACTCAAATAACCGCAAATAACAAACTGCAAGTCTTTAAAAAGTTTCTATACCCAGTCTACCACTTACCAAGTGTCGTCAATAGGTCACAAACATTTCGCAAAAGCGAGTTAACATCGAGTTGCAACCTCAACACGTTATAGTGTCAAGAGGATGTCGTAAGGGATGCCTTTGCCTTCGAATTTGAATTTTAATTGTTCTATGGTGAAAGAAATTGTGTGTGGTGTGAATGTGGAGTTTCTATAGTATTTAGCGTAATGGGCTTGGGTTTTTGAATTAGGAATTTGAGTTTGGTATTCTATGGGAGTTTGATTTTGGCCCATTGCCGCCGCGTTCTACAGGTCTTGACCGCTTGTAACCTTCGCTATGCTTAGGTAATCTAACCACTGCGATCTGTATATTTGTATGTCTCACTAGCTACAGTTTGGGAGGTCGTTAATTTGTTGCTGGTTGCAGCATAACTCTGCTTTATCATGGATCTCGAAATCGAATGAAGCAAAATCATTATGTTTCCGAGAATTTAACAGTTGGAACAAGACAGGTCATCCTCATCTTGCTTATAACCCAATTTATTGTGGGTCGATGCAACATGGAAACCTTTTTTGTACACTAAATAGGCTTTCGTTTTCCGCGACTCGCCTGATGCGAAGCGAATCTTTAGCAATAATCATTAACGAATGTTGAGTTTCAAATAATTCTAAACAATTCTTGTATTTTTGTCAATTTCGGGCCTTAGGTTGAAGCGTAAACTACTGAAACAAAAAATGCTTCTGCACAATTAATCAGCTAGCAAAAGGCTAAAAAAGCCTACGATTGGTAACAAAATACACAGTCACAGTCATCATAAGACTAATGATTTAACTCAACTAACAGATCTGCGGAATTCTCGTCGTTGCGTGACGACTGTCGCAGTAACTGGAGCGGCTCTGGCGCAACGCCTCACTTGCGCGTGCGCATATCACAAGCACAACCGATGCTAACGCCATTAGTGTACTATTGAGATATCAGTCTTAATGACATTACTGTTAGAATATTTGTAACTATACGATATGCAGGGGCCATGTCATCCCATAACATGTCATTAAAACATCGATATTACTGAATAAGTTAGTCAATATTATATAGTAATGTAAAACTTGAAGACAGGATAGAGAGGTTTGGAAGGAGAAAGGGGAGGTCTTTGCCCAGCAGTGGGACACATGAGAGGCTAAGAAAAAAAATTTGTAAATCTTGTGGAGACGTAAATGTACTGAACGATAGTGAACCGGATGAACATCTATGGAAATTTTAAAGATCATAAATGCAGTCTTTAAAAGCCAGTTTAATTTTGATCAAAATAATATACATATACTCGTATTGTAGAACTGTGCAATAGCTTGCAGTTGAACATTGCTGAGCTGTACACATGACATAACCATAAAAAAAGCGAAATCTCGAATATTTTTTCTGTCTACGGTTTAAAGTTAAATACAAAATTCATATGATTTTTTCATTGATAAATTATGTGGTACATGTATTACGAAATTGATCTAAATATTTTACGTCGGAAAACGTTTTCAATACGTTTCTACCTATATATACGTAAGTCTTGCTCAACCGGTCCGCAAGTTGAACGAATAAATTCAACTTAATTTGGACAAGTTCTTGACTACTTTTTGGATATAATAAGTGTCCAATTATGTTTCGTACTAAAGCGGCCTCCTTACAACAACACTTGAATGGTAGTGACAACAGCATTTTGAAGATGATTGCTGCCAAGCGGACTGCCCCTTCCAGAGACACTGGGTGGGGACAGGCTCTTTTAAATAGCCGAAAAGGTAAAAAACAATGTCACATTTGGACAAAACATCTAATTCATCATCATCATCATTTCAGCCGAAAGACGTCCACTGCTGGACATAGGCCTCCCCCAAGTGTTGCCACATTGACCGCTCCCGTGCGACTCGTATCCAACGGATTAGGTAGACCGGAGACCTGGCGAAGGTTGCGCCTTCACCAGGTCATCAGTCCACCTTGGGTGGCCCCATCGGCCATCCGTTCTGCGAGCAATGTGCCCTGCCCACTGCCAATGCCACTGCTGAGTTTGGCAATTCTTCGGGCTACGTCGGTAACCTTGATCAAATCTAAAATTTTCCAAATAAATCAATGCAATCTTCTCAATCTTTAATCATCTAATTACCTACAAAAATATTAACCTATGTAATCTTATAAGATAATAACTCTATGCTAAACAGACCGAAAATCAAATTAAACTTGCTGAAAATTAAGGAAGAAGAGCATCATTCGAGCAAAATGATGCCTTCGTAACTGAAATCACATAATTTTCAGTTTCGAGAACACAATGGGACCGTACAATATCACAATTAGCATAACAGTAGATTGTTTTGAACAAAAAGTAAACCAGTAATGATTTAAATAAACGGAACTAAAAAAATGTCCTGATGGAGATTTAGAATTTTAGATGTTATAAAGTCTCTCACTCCAATAAAAAAACATTCCTTACTCTACTAGTCTACTAGATATAAATGGCCACTAATAACATTCCAAACAAATGCTATATTTACTTATTAAGTAATTCATAATAGGTATTGGAACTTGGAAGCCATTTGGAAGCTATTTCAAACTAACGTAGTGGCATTTATTTAAGCCATACCTTAAGGCCATAAACTTCAACAACTTCAACGTGTGCTGGCGGGAAAACACAGAACTAAAACGAATGTACCAAGTTTGACATAACGATGCAAATTTTCTTGACATGCAACGACACCTTGAATTGGTCATACTATACTTGGAATAAAGGCTACCATCTTTTTTTCAATATAATTTCCATAGACGATTACACGAATTTTTACGAACAGTCCCATCCTGAAAATGTTATTCAAATGCCAAATATCCATGCAACACTAGTAAAGGTATTTTCTATGGTGTACTTATAGCTTATCTAGGATATGTGTGATTCATGTGTTTTATTTAATAATAATTTCTTCATTGGCATAAAAACAGGTTACAGAAAAATTTGAGACCCTGGCTCCAGAGCTAGGTTAGAGTACCTGTATTTCAGGAGCCAGTGACTTCTTCCATTTGAGTTACAATTGGGCAAGTTTTATGCAGCAAAAGGTGGCAAAATTAAATTACTTAAAATTAAGTTCAATAGTTATCATTTTACATTTAGGTTATTTATTACTTATGCACTAAAAATAGAAAGAGAATAAATACAGGATTAAAAATTTAGATTAATTATTGAATTAAAAACAATAATTTAAAAAATAATGATTGTAGTAAAAATAAAAGTTCATTAAAATAATAAATTGCAATTCAGCTAAGATGAAACAAAATAGTATTAGAAATAAGGGTGCAGATATTATGTCAATGTGCACGTGGGCCTGGGTGTGAGTGGGAGTGTGTATGTGTATGTGTGTGAATACCATTTAATTGTGTTCTTAATTATTTATGTTGATTGCAGTGATTTTTCAGTAGAGTTGTAGTCCTGCGAATTGTAGTCATGTGTGACTCATCGATAATATTATAATGAAAATACTAGAAGCTTATAATATTTAAAGCTCTCTGAACCACACCTTTTGCACAAGTCATCTATACTAAAATACTAATATTATAAATAGGTAAAATTTGTTTGTAAGTTTGTGTGTAGGAGATAATAATCTCCGGAACTAATAATCTAATTTGAAAAAATCTTTCGCTGACAGAAAGCTACATTATTCGTGGATGCTATAGGCTATAAATCATATTTATATGATGCATCTTAGCCGAGCTATCACAAACAGGCGAAGTGCTAGTCACTGAGAAACTTGCTAGTGGACATTGGAAATAGCTGCCAAATATGAATCATCGAATGTAAAAAACTATAAAATCTAAAAAGTTATAGCTAGATTTATATTTAATGGCAATGGGAAATCATAAAATGTTGGGTTTTTTATGGCATATTATGAGACAGGATGTTTTAAAGGCTAAACATTCCGATATTAATGTCGTAATACTTCTATAAAAGGCCGATTTAATAAGATTTTAGATAAAGGATGACTTTAGATTCTACATCCAATGATGCAATGGTTAGTGAACGTTAGATGGTGGCTCTACGGAGAATGTTGCTATACTCCGTTCCCCAAATATACCTATTAGTATTACCTAAGTTTCGTGTTGGTATTCAGGGCCTGGGGTCTTATAGTATTTTGTAGATACTGGAAGCCTCGTATCCTCGAATTTCCATTAAAACTTCCCAACATTCCCTATTTAAGAGCGTGCATCCAAAAAGTTGGCAACGCATAGCTGTCAAATATTTACCTATTTTAATTAATTTGGCAATATAACTTTTTGGAAATTAGAAATATGGCTAACTAGTGAACTAGAATATTAATAGTGAATTGCAATCAAAACACTGAATTTGATGTTGTAACCGTTTTAGGTGTAGAAAAGGCATTTGGAAAGTTTCCAAATACTTTTTTTACATCTAAAACTGATTATTCAGTGTTACGATATTAATTATTGCATTTCATAATCAATATTTTAGTTCTCTAGTTAGCCATATTTCTTATTTCCATATAGTAATATTGCCAAATAAAAAAATAAAATAAAAAAAAACAACGAAAAATGTGACAAAGTTTACGACGTTGCCCACTTTCTGTATAAACCTCTTAGCACCTTTCCATAATGATTACTTTCGTTATTTGTGTAAGTTACATAAGTTACACGGGGTGGAAGGGTCATCCGACGCTAAAACTGTTACCTCGTATTCAGTACCTACATCATTCTGAACCCCAACCTACATAGAAATTTTTCTTCGGTGGCCTTCCACCTTGTGTGTATTGTATAAGAAACTCTTTTGAGAATAAGGCCCGGTTTCCACCAAAGCGGAGACAAGCGGAGCGGAGATGTGCGGAAACCCACTATACATATGTAGTTGAAATCTACATCAGGTCTATCCTGTGATTGGTTGAAGCTTGCAATTCTCCTCTCCGCTCCGCTCGTCTCCGCTTTGGTGGAAACCGGGCCTGATGCTTCTAAACTCAGCTTAGGCTACTAGGTACGTTGTTGGTCAGAGAATTAAGGTTTTTATTAAGTAAAGTAGACATTATAATGTATGTAATTGGTCTGTCACAGTAATGCATTCATACGGTATGTTTAAATTAATGAAGGAAGTCCGTTTTCCGCGATGAAAAGACCTAACTAAGTGGTAGGTTTAGTTATCTGAAAGAAATCTCCTTTATTATAAAGCTGTTGTTGAATGGAGAACAAAAGGCGGAACCTAAGACTGCTATTAAATAATTATGGACCTAATGACTAAAAAAAAGCTAAAGCCTAAAGATACAAGACTTCTAACAGGCTATATTTGGACTTGTATGAAAGAGTTCCATTTTCAACTTGTCAGAGCTGATATAATATAAATCTACGGATATCAAAACACTCTACCGGTGCCGGTCTCGTTCTGAAAATAGGCTTACAGGCCCGTTTTCTAAAACTTACTTATGTATGACTGTCAGTTAATATGGCACGTCTCGCAGCTATCGATGTTTCTATTAACAAAGTTAGCTTTAAATATCCTATTCGCGTCACCTACCTATCACTTGAGTCATAGCAAAAATCAAAGAAAGATTTTCTTTGATTTTCGTTTTGTCTGTAAGCAAAATGTCAAACAGACAGAGAGCTACCTACCGAAACCGGACAGTAAGTTATGGAAAATGGCCGTTAACCGACAAGTAATAAACATGGATAGGGAACATAAGTACTGAAATCTTGGCTGTTAGAGAAAATTAGAGCAAAAATAATTCATCTGGCAAAGTAACATTATGCATTAGTGCTATCTATATTGAAAAAGTCAAAAACGTATCGGAATGACACGAGCTACCGAATTGTATGTCAATTCTGCTCAAATTCGTCGTAGAATTATACGAAACCCTTTGAAAACGATTACCACTTGTCTAGGCTATGAAGACACAATGAGAACGACTAATAAAGATTGGTTTCCGAATTCACCTTACTTGTAAGAAAACGTCAGACGCTACACATAAAATCTGCAAACCAAATCCATCTTATACACAGCTCACGTAGAACAGGACATATGGTCACAGTCTCGCAGAGTACTAGCCGTGCCTAATGGCAGTTTCACTACATTTCACTATGGCAACATGGCAGCTTGTACTTCCTAGTGCTGGGGAAAGTGGATGCTCGTTACAGATCATATTTACCTGCTCTTGGGACTGGTGGTACGTGGGAATGGTTCGTTTATGTTCAAACTTGAAGGCGTAATGAGAGTGTAAGCAGAATTGGAGAGCTGTGGAAATGATTAGAGAAAACCCTTTTTTTTTTGTAAAACATGCATTTGTCAGATTCCTTTCGTGTTAGTTATCCCAGCTTATCTATCGTATTGTCTGCCTAGTTTTCCTTCAACATAGGTCGCTAATCTAACTGGATGCAGCTGAATACCAATATTTTACACGGAGCGACCGCCTATTTGATTCATACAACCTAAGTATTGAGTAATTCATTATTTCTAAGAAAGACTGGTTGTCAGACTATCGGTCACAACAATTTACGTCAACTCAATTTAATCATCAAAACCACGTGTACTTAATCCAGTACATAGATCAATGCCCTTTGCCAAAAGTGCCCGTTACTCATCCAGTAGTCACAACAAATGACGTAATTACGCATCTTCTCCGACAAGAATAAGAGCGTAACGATCTTATCTTTGGCACGCAAAGAGCAGCTAGCTCTTTATCTTTATTATAGAGTAGTCCATAACTTCCATGAGTGCGCCATAAAGTGACACGGCATGAGTAGACTCGAATAACATGTTCTTATAACACGACGTACAAAAGTGTTTTACAAATATTTGTTGTGTCAACTCATGAAGATTCCTTCCCAACTTTGGCTTTCAATGAGCACAAGTTTATGTAACCGTTATATTCATTTTCATAAATTTTTGATAATTTTAAACCGAGCGGTACAAAGGTCAACACAAGGCACGCCTAGCCATGCACCCAAACCCCCTAGTGACTGAACTGTTAAACTCGACAGCGGTGGTAAAAAGGCTGAAGAGGAACCACCTTCTTTAAGTGGGAGGCGCAGCACAGGCTGCTCCACCACAACGCCATGCAAACTGCAACAAATTCGCTTATGGTCTGACGACCGATTGCAAATAATAATATAAAAAAAAAAAAATTTGCTCTTGCACCTTCCTTTTAACCGTCAGAGCACCCCTGTCAGATTAAAACTAAACTTTAAAAGTAATATTAATAATCTTCTTGTGCCATAACTTAACAACAGCCAAACAAATATTTTGTACAGTATACCGTAATTCCACTACAGTACCTTACCTACAACAATAGGCGAGACGACAAAAAAAACGAATTACACACATCAAAAGTATCTAGGGATCAACATATATTTTTGCAATAACTTTTCTCCTGATTGATATTAATTAAAATTTTCTTTAAGGATTCATCAAATAAAGTGTTTTCGTTTGTCACAGTAACGATAAACCAAGTCACCTTTGCATTAATAAAGAAATTTGCCATTTTCCTAATAAAGGGATTTTTGACATTTGAACCACTAACATTAAAGTTCGAAAAAAAGACTGAAATAACAGTTTTCTTTAAAATTTTATTGGGTAACTTAAACAATTAATAATCCGTGTTTCTACCGCGAACACTAACAACACAAGAACATCGGTTTGGCATACTCAAAATGAGTTCATCCAAATCACGCTGTGGAATGGCCGCCCATGTTCGTTGCAACAACAAAAAAAGGTCTTCTTGCGACTGGATACCCTCCATATTCGGCAGAGCTCTTCTCTGTAGCATATCCCATGCATGCTCAATCGGGTTCAAGTCTGGCGACTGAGCAGGCCAGGGCAGGACATTGATGTTAGCTGCGGCGAGAGTCTGTCTTACAACTCTTGCGGTGTGCGGTCGTGCATTATCATGCATTAACTGAAATAAGGGACCGATTTGCACTTGTAGAGGAACGATGACGTCTGATACAATCGTCTCAGCATAAATTTGAGCGTTGAGGTTGCCTCTGATCCAAATCAACTCAGTTCTTCCGCCGATCCAACTACCCGCCCATACCATGATGGTTCCACCACTATAAGGATGGACTTCCTGGCAGGATTTTAATCGCTGTTGGCGTCCAGGGGTTCTCCAGTGTCGTATACGTCTTGTATCCGGTCTCATACCAAAACGAGACTCATCAGAAAAGCACACGAAACGCCATTGTTCTTCTGCCCAATTTCTGTGTTCAAGAGCCCATTGATATCGAATCCTACGATTGTGCATTGCTATAGGTGGTACCCGTAGCGGTCTTCGGGAATGAAGGTTCACTTCATGCAAGCGGTTTCTGACTGTTTGGTCGCTAATTAAGTTCCCTGAAGAGTGATGAAGCCTCACGGCTAACATCATGGCGGTTATTGTTGGAGCTCTTCGAGTTAAGATTTGAATGTATCGGTCTTGTCTCCGTGTGGTGCAGCGATACCGTCCTCCATGGCGCTCAGCCACGGTACCAGTGCTTCGGTAACGTGTCCAAAGTCGACTGATAACACTCTGACTTGTATTCAGAGCTAAAGCTACAGTACGTTGCCGGGAACCAGCTTCTATCATTCCCACGGCTCTGAGCATTTCTTCCCTGCTTAAATGACGTCGCCGCTCCATAATAACGTTGGTTTTAATCAGTAGTAGGGAAACAGTAGCACTAATAATGTCTTCAATGCGTTGTATGTTTTTATAGGGAAAATATTGACAGCTTATTTTCATCTTTTACTCGAATTTGATTGAGAGTTCCTGATTCAAATTATGAAATGCACCAAAAAGGATCCATATAAATTTATAAAATCATAAATTTATTACAAAGCCACATCTCAATCTCAAGAAATCCGCATAAAAATGCTTGATCCCTAGACATTTTTGATGTGTGTATATGTCACGGTCATCGTTCTAGATACTATTTATATATTAATATATTACATTATAATTATTATTATTTTTTTTTTTTTTTAGATTGTCAGAATATATTTGACCCGTGTTTTTTCTTTGTTACGTAAATCAAAATTGACAAAGATATGACGATTTTAAAATTCTCAATACGTCACGCCTAGGTATACAATTTTTAGCTAGTTCTGACGTCACGAGCCCCCACTCCCGAGTTTTGGTGCGTTTTATCTTTGTCAATATTCATTGATTTACAAAAACAAAAAATACGTGTCTATTAATTTCCAATACTCTAACTGACGGACTAAATAGATTCGCATTTTTTTGATACTGTCGTCATGCCTATTGCTCCTACTGTGAATAGTATCTAGAACGATGACCGTGACATATTAATGGCAGGAATTCATCGGTAGAGCCGTGAGCCGCTCTCCTAACAAATGGCTCGAATAGCTTACGAGAATCTTGTTAATTAGGAATCTGTGAACAAATTTCAAACTGTATCGTTTGACTCTTAAACGTGATAGTATTGTATCCATTGGAACCATGACTGACTACCTAATTCTCTTACAGTTTTCTTTTAGTCGTGTTGACACAAAAAAGGATAAGTAAAGCGATTTAACACCTCTAAAGAGTCTAGTCAAACTTGAACAAGGAAATGCAGAAATAAGTGAAACTCCCATTAATAAGAAACGCATGGCGCTGTCCGGAACCTGTACAGCATACAATAATAGAACCGGACGCAGAAAGTGGCTCCACAGTAGACACTGGTGTAGATAGAGATTAACAGTGGTAGTGGTAGGTACAGGTGTAAGAACACATATGTTTTGGAATTCTTTAAACAAAAGACTAGCATTTGCTCGCGGCTTCGCTCCCGTTATGTACGGAAATAAACCCACCAGAATCTTTTAAATGTAACCTATAACATTCTGGCTAAGATAATGTAGCTTCCCGTTAGTGAAAGAATTTTCTGAATCGGATCACTAGTTCCGAAGATTACTCTACATTACATACAAATTCACAAACAAATCCTCCTATATAATATTATTATAGATAAATAATGTGATGCACTTTTCATTTTTGAGAGATTAAGAGGGATTTGTAAGATAAAGATAAGATAAAGATACAGATACTTTATTTGTTAAAAACATGCGTTTACACACAAATCGAGCATGCAAGATCTTAGTAAATTAAGGTAGGTCCATCATGTTTTACCTAGTGAGGTGTACAAATTAGTTTTTTTTTAACAAATATGCGGATTACATTTTTGGATTTATTTTTACATTAGATTTTAGCCATTGTTTCTCTGGTATACTCATAATAACTAACTAATTTCTTTGAATAACATAATACAAATAAATAAATAAATACACATTGTCCAATTTTCATGAAGACACACATAGGAGAGAAGTAAGACAGAGATAGGGCGCCATCTTTACATACATTATACAAAATTTATTGTAAAACTGATTGCAACCCAAACGAAATAAGGCTGTACTTCGGTGAAGATCAATCTTAAATACACAAATCAAAATAAAGTTGATATTAACCAATCAGAAAGTACCTAAACATGCACATACACATTCTACTATCTTCGAACTTGTTTTTTTTTGCAAAACTGTAGGAAATCTGTAAAATATCATAAAGAGCCGTTATTTCTAACGTCAAATTCTGCTCAGCCGAAAAGATCTTGACGACAGATTGTACACGTAATCGTTACACAAAAAAGTATTATAGTACCTATGATAAACTATCAAATCGAGAGAGATATTTTAAACGTCTCATCGTCTCAAATCTATAACATCGCTCCTGTCATCCCCGAAGGGGTGGGTAGAGGTATATCTATCCATCCTGTTACTGAGAAATTTTTGATGGAAAAACCCAACAACTTAACACGATCCGGGCATCAAGCCTAGGCCTCACGGTCGGAAATAGAGCAGTTATTTATAATTATTTCTTATCACGAAATATGTACCTTTTTGAAAAAAAAAAAACAAATTTATTCGATGCAGGATATTAATTACATCGAATAATATAAATTAGTTTATTTTTTTGTTTCCAATCATCTTTGCTGGCAGCGTTCTTTTTGTTTCTGCCCACCCCACATAGGAAAAAAAGTTTATACATCTATGAATGTATATCCAATTGTACATATGTTTTCAATCATAAAATAATTACACATGTGTCAAACAGCATCAACGGATAAAAAAAAGAAACAAATGATTGTGTTGAAAACAAAAAGTATAAACCAGTCGTGCGTATTGAAAGTGAAAACCACCTCTCTCAGCCCCCAGCGTCCCAGCCCTTGGAACGCACTGAACCACCAAGCCCACTTCCCGGCATTGAGACCCACTCAATCGCCGCTCTACCAGCCCATCCCACCTCTGATGGCAACGGCAGTCACGCCTCCCCCTCCCCCCAGACCAATTATAAAAGCAACGGCGCCCTCAGCGCCCCGACCCCCCCTTCAACACACTGCCCCGGCGCCCTCAGCGCCCCGTCCTCCAGCGCCCTCAGCGCCCCGTCCTCCAGCGCCCTCAGCGCCCCGCCCTCCAGCGCCCTCAGCGCCTCGTCACCCAGCCAAGGTGCACCATGCACCGTTCACTTTCTCGGCCCCCCCCCCTTTCCCTACGAACAACGCTCCGGTGCTAGACCCCTTTGACCCCTTCAGGGTTATCACTAGCACCTTCGCTATTTTCCACTCCCCAAGAGGGCACCAAATGGCGAGAGACATAATCGCCTGCAACGGCGACTTCTTCGCCTTGCTACAGGTCTATAATGCGTACCCGGACGTAACGCAAGCTCTTCAAAACCTCCCCCATAACAGGAATCCATAGAGCTCCTCCCAATCTGTAGGTTAAAACCGAAATCCCTAAAAATAGGGACCTTCAACGCCGAAGGCCTAAATGGCCAACGTGATGAGATCGCCACATTCCTCCGCGACCATCAACTAGACATCCTTTTAGTCCAAGAGACCTTTTACAAACCCCACCTGAGAGATCCGAAAATTGCCAACTACAGGTTAGTTCGCAACGACAGGACTCGCTGTCACAATGGAGGTACTCTCATATATTATAAATCCAGTTTGTACTGCATCCCCTTAGACCCCCCTTCCCTTACCAATCTTGAGGTCTCTATCTGTCGTCTGGGCATGACAGGCCATCAACCCATCACGATTGTCTCGGCGTACCTTCCGCCGCCCAACACCAACACCGCTTCCGCGGCGATTAACGCCTCCATTAAAGAAGACCTCACAGTCCTCCTCAATCTAAGTGACTCCGTCCTTCTGGCGGGGGATCTTAATGCAAAGCACCCCGCGTGGAATAGTCGCTTGTCCAATTCTAGAGGGAATGTCCTCTTCAACCTCTGTTCCCTCCTCAATTTTGATGTCATCGCTCCGATGCATCCTACCCACTTTCCAAACAACCCCAATCACACCCCCGATGTGCTAGATGTCGCGCTTCTGAAGAATGTTAATTTGCGATTGCATTCTATAGAAACGATCGATGAACTCAATTCGGATCACAGACCTGTGATTATGGAGTTTGCCCCCAGACATGGTCCATCTGACCCCTCTCAACCCCCCCTCACCAAAGCGATCACGGACTGGGGGAAAGTAAGCGAATTGCTGAAATCCACCGAGTCCCCTCACTTAGATCAAATCCCTGACAACATCGAAACTGTAGCCGACACGGAGGCCGCGATCGGCTTGTTCAC
Organism: Xestia sexstrigata; assembly: GCA_941918905.2. Lineage (NCBI taxonomy): Eukaryota > Metazoa > Arthropoda > Insecta > Lepidoptera > Noctuidae > Xestia > Xestia sexstrigata. Next base: position 19,354,455 of record OW799214.2, read on the forward strand.
TGGTCACGTACAGTCAGTCCTGAACGAGTGTTCAAGGGAGGTTCCGGCGGAGGATCACCTCCGCTGGAAACTCCCGGATGGCGTACGTGAGCTGGTGACCGAGAAGAACGCGGCTGTCCGTGCTTACAGAGCTTTCCCCTGTGTCAATAACAAAGTTTTTATGCGTCGCTTACAACGCAAAGTAAGTAGATGCGTCAAAAAACTGCGTGACGATCAGTGGGACAAGATGCTCGATGACCTGGAACCGACCCATCAGGCCTTCTGGGACCTGCAAAGGAAACTGCGCTCCTCTGAGGTCACTCCCATGCCCCCTCTCATTAAATCCGATCAAAGCGTTGCCTTCGACGACGACGACAAAGCCGAATGTCTGGCCGACAGTTTGGAATCTCAATGCTCCCCCAGCACCCAGCCAGTAGACCAAGCTCACCTTGCTAAGGTGGATGCTGAAGTCGAACACCGGGCCTCCCTACCCCCCTTCGAAGACCCTGATGATCCCCTACCCCCAGTCACTCCAGACGAGGTGGAGGACATCATAAAAGGTCTTAAACCTAGAAAAGCCCCTGGCTCTGACAAAATCACCAATAAGGTGTTTAAACTTTTCTCCCCTGCCCTCATAGTATTATTAACCGCCATCTTCAATGGCGCCATGGCCAATAATATCTTCCCACAATCGTGGAAACAGGCTACCGTTATTGGTATTCCAAAACCGGGCAAGCCTAAATCCTCCCCGAGTAGTTACCGCCCCATTAGTCTCCTCAATGTCATAGGCAAAATCTACGAGAGGCTCATTTATAAGCGTCTCAAGGACTACGCCGAAGCAAAGAGTTTAATTCCAAAAGAGCAGTTTGGGTTTAGACCCCAACACTCCTGTGTCCAACAAGTGCACCGCATTGTAGAACACATCAGCGAACGCTTTCAGCGAGGCATGATAACAGGTGCCTTGTTCTTCGATGTTGCGAAAGCATTCGACAAGGTCTGGCACAACGGGCTGATATACAAGTTGTATCGGCTCGGTGTGCCAGATCGTCTCGTTCTCATCCTCCGAGACTTCCTGTCGAATCGCACCTTTCAATACCGCATCGAGGGTGCGCTCTCCGCCCCTCACCCGATTCGCGCCGGTGTCCCTCAGGGCTCGGTGCTATCCCCATTAATATTCACGCTGTTCACTAGCGACATCCCAAAGAGTAATACAACTCAGTTAGCCCTCTTTGCTGACGACACGGCCATTTACTACTCTGGAAGGAGTCTCTCAAAAATATCTAGCACCCTCCAAACCTCCGCAAACGCCTTAGGCGATTGGTTCCGGAGATGGAGAATAGAAGTCAATCCGGACAAGAGCCAGGCGGTACTCTTCACCAGACCCTACCACCCTATCCCCATGAACCCCAGCCCGATCACCATGTTTGACAAGCCGATCCCTTGGGAGACGCAAGCCAAATACTTGGGGGTCATCTTAGACCAACGCCTAAACTTTCGAGAACACATAAAGACGGCACGCTCGCGTGCCGCCTTCGCTCTCAGCAGGCTCCACTATGTGCTGAATGCACGCAGCAAATTGTCACTCAAGTGCAAATTGCGTATCTACACCGCGTGCATTCGGCCCATCATGACATACGCGTGCCCCGTGTTCGCGCACTCAAAACCCTACCTAATCCACAGGATGCAGACCCTCCAAAACCGTTTTCTCCGAAGGGCCACGGGCTCACCGTGGTACCTTAGGAACGAGCAACTTCATGTAGATCTCAAAATCCCAACCATTCAACAGTTCATGAAACGTCTCTCTAAGAGTTTCTTTGATAAGGCCGAGAAGCACACCAACCCCTTGATTCGTTCAGCCGCCCACTATGCCCCATCTAAAATCTCTAAGATTCGCCGTCCTAGGCATACACTACTCATCCCCGATGACCCCACAACCCTCATTCAAGAAAGCTGTAGGGAAAGTAGCACTCTACGCAAACACAAATACAAACCGCGAATCCGTAACCGACCACGCCGCCGTGACGTACCGCGAACGCGACCCCCCTGTAACATCACCGACCGACCCTTGCTCGACGAGCCAGCCCGCGCCGCTGAGCATGTAGCTTTAAATTCCCCAAATAATAATCCGACCCAGCCACCCTTGCTGCCCTCCCTCAATGACGCACTAAGCCGAGGCCCGAACCCCACAGGGGGTGCCCTTAGTGTCGCTCATTTAATGAAAATCCATAGTTTATAAGCCCTGGCTGGGGGCCTTAAAGTAATTTTTGGCCACCACAGGATAGTCCGGTTAAGCAGTTTGACAACCTTAACGTGTTGTGTCTGCGAGTGGTCCCACCTAAAAAAAAAAAAAGAAAGTGAAATGGCTGCTTTCGTCCAAAGAATGCTGCCTCGCACAGGAATCGATCCCGCGGCCGTTGCGTAACCAACGTGTGTTGGATTCTTGCGTTAGGGTTCGGTGGACTTAGATGAAGTTGACGTCAAAGGTTTTGTCAGCCTAGAACATTAGAAACAAAGGTCTCTCCCACAAAAATTGTATCAGAGTTTATTGAAGAACCCCGCAAAATTCAATTTTTCTTACGTTTTTTGCAATTTGCTGGCTAGTGTCGGGCTGTACGCGGAACAAAATATGATTCGCTGCCGTAATACGTATATATATGTACATATTTACAGAATTATAATCATTTATATCGTCAAAAAGTTAAATGAGAATGGCAATGGGATTAAATGAACTTAGATGGTTGTATTGATGATTTTAATAATTATAACTCAGAAAAACCATATTTGTTATAAATTTCGCGGGCTACCTTGGCACTTCCACCTTAAACGGAGTATCTTACAAAAGTTATCAAAGTCGCAATAAGCCCTCGTGATGGATCGCGGCCCATTCCTTCTCACTTAGAGGAGGCTTACTGAGGAGGGATACTGCTGTATTTTATTTAAAGCATAAAATTTGTTGCAGGAACAAGTGGGAAGGTGTACTAGAATTGGGCAATTTTTAAATATAGGTTCTTGAGTATGTAGTTGTACTGCACGGAACCCGGTTTGTGCCAGTATTAGGTACGCCTATATCTTAGCTTGTTACTTAGTCTAGTCGGGTTTTTCTCATCAGTGCAGACTATTCCATTAAACACGGCAATTCCTCATTTAAATTTACATACACTTTTGATCACTCGTGTCACAACCTGAAAGGAGTTTATGTATTACATAAACCTCGTTGGTGTTGTAGTTGCAATCGCGACTGTTGTCTGTCTTGGGTTCGATTCCCAGGTCGGGCAAATTGTTATTGGGTATTTTCCATCAGGGATTTCTCAGTAGCAGCTACGGAGTCTGGATTTGTGCACGGTTGATGGCAATAGGCTCGTTCCCTATTACACGCGACTGAAACATTACTGGCGAATGGGTGTACCATAGATACAGCTCTGCCAAACTCTTTGGGGATTACAGGTGTGATGTTATGTAACAGTGTCAAACTAAACAGACACATTGTTCGCTTACAAATTGTTGCCATAGCTTAATTTGAAATGTTCGTAACGGACATTACAAATTATACTGGCAACCCTTTTGGACTAAAATTCGGCCTATTCATGCCACCGTGCTGTGTTGCCAAAGTTAAAATGAGAAAAATATCATAATACTCGCAATGTTCCCACGGAACAATAGTTTGTGCCAACAATAATATGATAAAATTTTACTTTCACAGGTAAATAACGTGTATCTAGGGGAAGTTCGCTTTGACAGTATAATAGTGGGGTATTGCTCGCTTTTTAGTTATTTTTAGCTTTAATGAAAGTAAGTTAACTACTTGTAAAATTATTGTGCGAAGTTTTTAACTGGGTGTTACAATGGATGGTTTGCTATCATTGTATCTTGCTACAATGTTTTGGTACAGCTATCAGCCCTTATCTAGTAAGTTTACATACAACATACGCAAAAATTTAAAAAGTTACAAATATTTTGGTTCCAAAATGCAAATGTAACTTTTTTTTCATGTTAATATACTATTCCAACTACCGAAGCGCCTTTCTGTAGCCTATAAACAAAGAATCCTGTTACGGAATTTTCGACCTTCAACACGGAGAATTGCATCATTCAGGTCATCAAGATTAAGGTTAAGAATCATCCTCATAACTAGGCGGTAAGGCGGTTACCCCGTCACTACAATTACACAATTAATATGACCTTTATAAATAAGAACGCATAAAAAAAGAATGACTCTGAAGACTTTAGGATGTGAGTGAATGCTATTAGTAGAAGATTACCTAAGAATAACCTATCACGAACTAACATAGCATCAGGTCCAATCATTGTTGACATCAGCAGACAACCAACATGTCAGTGAATCCATATTTTTCCGTTATGGTTACAGTGTTGTGCTTATCGTGCTTTCCGAGAAACGAGGGCATCACACCACCAACCTTATGACTACAGGCTGCCACTAACTATTTCCTGATGGAAAATCCTAACATCACTTTGCCTGACACCTGACATCGAAAATAAACTGCTGCTAAATGCTTAGCAGTCTCACTTGTGACCACGAGACCGATGTAGGCATAACATAGTTTGCAAACAAACTTTTGTTCCAGCGGGACGTAATTACTAATTACCCGTAGTCAATTGATTTTCCAACCCAGTAACTTGATCAGTTAGCTATACTGGGAAAAAGCAAAATTACAAAATTTAAAAAATAACAAATTTTAAAATTACAAAATTACTAGTCACTAGTGGTAAACGATATCACAAATTCAAGTAAATTAACACCAACACATTAAACACTGCAGTATATTATCGATAAAGGCGTGTCCCCGTGCATCCCTGCTTGCCTCAGAGCCACAATAATCAATGAGATGTGGCCACTGCAGGCCATTACAGGCCAGTACTCAATGTGGGGCAACTTCCCGTGTAACAGATGAGGCAACTGTATACAGCTCGGTAATGCGACTGGCTAGCTCTGGGATACTTGGATCTTAGTAATGGTTGTGTGTAATTGGAAATAATTATTTAGGATGTGTGAGCTGTATCGTACGTAGAGTTTGAATTTCATCTCGATGTATGTTATGGTAAGAATTTTTGATTGGATTTGAATGTGGAAATATCATGAATAAGATAGAATGAGTGGGAGAAGTTCCTAGTGTGGGGTAACGTTTATTTAAAAATAGAAAGACAGCGACTCTTTTAAGTATCATTTGTTTTCCTCTTTTTTATTTTTCTCGTTACCAATAAACAACCCATACGAATCCACTGACGTTGAATTGATCCGTTATAGTACGCAAAACAAGTTATTTGGTTTACATTTTACAATGTAATTTGTGGGTTAAACTGTAAACCAAATAGCTTGTTCGACCGTACATAAATCCAATCCGATCCTAGAACATTTACCTCAGCCACAGCCTGAGCCGACTCTTTCGATACGTACTCACTCACATTCCTACACTATCTCCAATAATATAATCTGCCATTTACGGCACATATACTAACACACCAGTTAACAACATTACAGCACGCCAATCATTCGACTCCACACTTCCTTGTTCTTCTATGCAAAGCGCTTTTTAAACGCTTGCGAACGTTATGCAAGCGAGCATAGAACAGCAATAACAATAGAGTATGCAATTTATTATGTAAACTCTGGCTTCTATATAAGTTAGGTAAAACTTGTTGATTGTTTATAGGATTTTCAGGTTTCACTGTTTTTGGGTTCTTGTTCAGTATTATTATTACTAGAATTCAGTTTAGGCTTTAAAATGTTAAGAGTAACACGATTAGAAAACTATAATAAAAACCGATCAAAAAGGCAATCAGAGGCCCTTTTTGATCGGTTTTATACCGAACTGGTGATGATGATGATAATGATGATACCATTTGGTCGATTTCGGCCACAGCGACTGCATTCAATGGCTTGAGTAGGGCAGGTTATGTGCTCTCAAGTGGCATATCTAACTTTGGCCGAAAAACTTCCGAAATGGTGGAAAGTATTTAGTACTTTCCACCATTTCGGAAGTTTTTACGTTTTAGTAGTTTCCACTATTAACTTGTTAACTATTTATAACAATTGACAAATATAGATAATTGACTAGACAAGTGTTATGTATAGTTTACAAAACATTTCGTATTTTTGCAACGATTTTCAATACAAACACACTGGTCTCACTAAGTTTTTTACCGTAGGCCTTCAGAACTGCGTTCTTCACCTAATTCCTACAGTTCAGAAAGAGCTCTCTTACTCATAGTTCAATCACTAACGCGGCTAATTATTCCAAATTAGTAATTAAAAACAGCAACAAAACTTCACTCTGTATAAAACCCACGAACAAAGATATGTTGATATGCTTCTAACAATGCTATCATATCACAATCATGTTACCCCACAGTCTTATCAGAGAATGTTCAACCAGTATGTAAACAGTAATTACATTATCTAACTCAAGTTAACTTAGTGATGCCCGGCGCGGCGTTGCGCCACAGTAGCGGTTACCCAACGGTGACGGCTTGAGCACGACCTCAGCCGACGCCACCTGCGTCTGAGACACACGCGTGAGTCACTTGTTTTATTCGCGTAATTACCGACTCAACGAGGTGACATGTGGCATCATAGAAGCTATACAGCTAATTGTAGTCCACTGCTCGGTATTGGCCTCTCCCACGCTGCGTCTCAACACCCTGTTTTTCATTTTTTTTTGTCATGCCTCAAACAAATATAGCTGACGTGGGCTCAAAAGGCTGCCTAACTTAAATGGGACTGGGTAGGACATGTCTGTGGGCCGTTACAGGCCTTACGATCAGGATTATTGCCCTGAACAAGTGAAACAGACCACTAAGGAGGTGACGGGACGAACTGGTAGTCTTCCTTGAGCATGGAGTAAGGAAGTACACAGAATCGTGATCGTTGGAAGGAGTGGAGGGAGGCATTGACCCAGCAGTGGGAAAATATGGGCTACCTATATAAATATGCGTTCGTTTAGGGCAAATTAATATATTTTATGTTCTGAACCATCCACATCCAGACCCAGACACAGCTTTTTAAAGTCACCGGACCATCTAGCATTGTCTGAACAATTTCTGGAATTGGTTTTTCGCGTGTAGTTTGTGGCCAGGCTGTAACTGTCGAGTAACCGCTAACTATACGTGTAGTTAATCGGTTAACTATGGTTAACATTGGAATTTTGAGTTATTGAGTTCATGTTGCTGTAATGAATAATGGATGGAAATATTTTTTGTTTGTAATATGACTGCCTTGTGTGCTTGAAGGACTAAGCACGTTAAGCAGTTGGTCCCGGCTGTCATTTGTGATCTTTGACAGTCGTTACAGGTAGTCAGTGGCCCAAAAAGTCTGGCTACCAGTCTTACCAAGGGGTATCGTATTACCCAATACTCTGTGTTGTGGAGGTCAGATAGGCAGTCGCTCCATGTAAAATACTGTTATCCAGCTGCATCCGGACTGGAAGCCGGCCCCAATAAAACTTGGGAAAAGGCTAGGCAGATGATATGTGCTTGAAGGGCTATATTTCAAGATGTTTTTGAGTCACTGACTTATCAACTTATAATGTGAAATATTTGGGGTCACAATTTAACATTATCATCGCCTTTATGTTGTCATAAGGGCGTTTTCAGTGGAGCATGTGTTAGAACTAATTTGCGGTTGACTACAATATATATATATATTTTTTTGATTAACTTTGTTGCGAGATCCAAGATAGTTAAGTTTGTCTGGGACCTCGTCGAGGTTCATTTTCTCGTCGCTTTTCTAGTGGATGCCATTGTTGATTCTAGCTTTCAGGAGTTGCAGTGATTTAGGAATAGTGTGGCGGGCTGGTACATTTCTTGCTGCAAGTCCAATAAAGAATCGTTTCACTATATTTTCACTATACTATATACTATATACTATATTTTCGCTGGACATGAACACACAGCGCTATCTAGTGCCACAGTAAGCAACGAGGCTTGTGTCGTGGACACCAGATAGTTGATATACTACATAGATACTTTTTGTTTGTTAATACATACTTATTATACATATAAACATCCATGACTCGGAAACAAATGTCCATGCTCATCACACAAACACTTGCTCCAACCGGGACTCGAACCCGGGACCCTAAGAACGTAAGGCAGCCTCACCACCGCTACGCCATTCGGGTCGTATTCTTTATTCAAGCGGTAAAAGTTTCACGGCACACACTGAATGTACTGTATGGCAGTATTGTGGTTCAATGATCAAAGTTATATCATAATTTTACAGGCTTCTAACGTAATATATTACATGTTGTTATCTATATATCTTTAAGATGGTTTTCCTTATGATAAAAACTTAATTAAATACATCCCATAAAATTATCTATAGTATAGATCATGAGAATAATCTTATATTAAGCAGATAGGCTAGGTATAGATAGATGATATAACCTTTGTATGATCAATAGAGAAAAAATATTATAGTCGATCAAAAAACACATATTTTGTCTTTTATCAGTAACTCTGGCAATTCTGATAGTAATATATATCGAAAGACAGGTTGTGAGGGACATCCACGCGCATTCTAAATATAATTACTTACAGTACAGTCTTTAACATGCAACAAGTTTGTAAACAAGTATAACCACGGATTAACAATGCAACCTTAAAAACAAAACATAAATTCAGTAACAGTTTGCTCAAGTTGATCAAACCACATAATCGCCAAAGAGTAAGGACAAAGGCGTAATTCTACATACCAACTATTCCAACATGGCCAATCCACTCACACAGGAAAACACACAGACGCCCCATATTCCCAACCAATAAAAACAATTGAATATTCATAGCTCGTTACGGTACTGTTATCTAACGGTTGCGCCTGGTTGGTCAGCAACCTCACCAACCTTCAGTGGCTGATAACGGTTACATCAACCTATATAACTTAATTGCAGTGTTTGCATGGTGAATGGTAAGGAGCTCGTGTGTGGTTAATGGTTTCTTTTTGGGTAACGATCGGCGAGGATGGAATATGTAATTAAGGGCCACCTTAGGTGTCTGAAAACTGTATTTTTTAAGGTATTCTTGAAGCAACGAAGGGACGTGGTGCAACTATTGAGGCTTTGTCACATTGCAAGTAGGACTTTGCTTTGTGTGCTTCTTTAGGCAGTGTTTAGCTACTAAACAATTTACTGTCACCCTACCCTTACACTACCCTCCCCTCGTCCTGTAAAATTTGGGCGTTCCAAAGGGAAACGATTCCTCAAATTACACATTAATAAAAGCTCCTTAACTTGGTCCGTGTTCTGTGCGCTAACCAATAGCTAACCTTTACCAAATTTATCTTTTTTTTCGTGTAGTTAGTGCATAACATAACCTGGTGTCCGTGTTTTATGCCATCTATCATCATTTATGTTATATCCCATGGGCGTCTGACTTGGTTTTCAAGCCATCCAAAAACATCCCTTATGCAATTGTTTGGTTTCATCATAATGTTTTCCTTCACCGAAGCAAGTGATAATTATGCAATACGCACATGACATAAATCCGAAAATCAGAGGTGCGTAGAAAAAGAAAAGAAAGAACAAATCGATGCATTCTTTCTCGATTTCATAAAACTGTACGATTGCATGTTAACAAGCGTCAATTAAGTAATTAAATTAAATAATAATAGTGATTACATTGTCAGCTAAAGTTAAGTATCATACGAAATATCTACCAGTATTCAGCACATTTCAGAATGGTTATATAACGAAATAGTTTCGCACTTATGACAAAACTGCAACAATTTCTTTGTTACAATTAGGCGCAGTTTCAATTGACCCCATTTTAAGTGCATTGTATTTACACTATGTGACACTACTGACCTTTATGAACTGGTTTCCCGGTATTTCAGTCATCATTATGACAAGCTTTTGAAACAGTCTTCTCATTTTTGGACTCTATTTATTTATTCAATTTTTTTTTTCTCTATAATTTTTTTTTTTTGACAACCTGAATGGCGCAGCGGTAGTGAGGCTGCCTTACGTTCTTAGGGTCCCGGGTTCGAATCCCGGTTGGAGTAAATGTTTGTGTGATGAGCATGGATATTTGTTTCTGAGTCATGTATGTTTATATGTATAATATAAGTATGAATTTACACAAGCCTCGTTGCTTACTGTGGCACTAGATGGCGCTGTGTGTTAATGTCCAGCGGTTTTTTTTTATTATATTCAAGCACATAAGATTTGTTTTGATGTAATTTAATATATAAGGTGGTTTTAAGATGTACCGACTCAACTTTCTTAGAGATAGGGGAAGTCATATCAAAGTTGTCACAAAACTTGTGTCAACATGGGAATTAAAGATGATCGTACGCTAAGCACATCAGTTTAAATTAAATGTCTTAAAAAAATTCAATAAACCGGTCTTAATAAATAAACAAATCCAAAAATACTGGCTAAGAGCGAGTCGGACTCGCACACCGAGGGTTCCGCACAAACTTTATGGAATGAAAGGTAAATTGCGGTTTACGATTTATGACGTATTAAAAAAAACTACTTGCTAGATCTCGTTCAAACTAATTTTCGGTGGAAGTTTACATGGTAATGTACATCACATATTTTTTTTTAGTTTTATCATTCTCTTATTTTAGAAGTTACAGGGGGGACATACATTTTACCACTTTGGAAGTGTCTCTCGCGCAATCTATTCAGTTTAGAAAAAAATATATTTAAAACCCTCAATATCATTTTTGAAGACCTATCTATAGATAAGATACCCCGTACACGTATGGGGTTGATGAAAAAAATTTTTTGAGTTTCAGTTCTAAGTATGGGAAACCCCCAAAATTTATTGTTTCTTTTTTCTATTTTTGTTGAAAATCTTAATGCGGTTCACAGAATACTATACTTACCAAGTTTCAACAGCATAGTTCTTTTAAAGTGGCTGTGACATACGGACGGACAGACAGACAGACATGATGAATCCATAAGGGTTCTGTTTTTTGCCATTTGGCTACGGAACCCTAAAAACGTCATCGTTATCTTCCTGCCCTTGTCTCATGTTACTTGGGGTCGGCGCAACACGTTTTTTTCTCCCATTCTCAAAAGGGAAAAAGGGACTCCCTTTTCCTTGATATCATTCCTCACACAATCATCACACATTCATTTTTTCTTGTCTTTGGTCTAACAAGTAAGTATCTAATCTAATTTGTATGAACAGAATGCGGCTTTTTTTTGCCTTTTCCATAGTAACGCATTTAATGTTAGGAATGGGAACTAATGTGTAACTAATGGCGCTAGCATAATTGGTACCCAAACATCGTCATTGGTTAAAAAATGTGGTAATGTCATTTTATATTTCAAAATAGCTTGACCTCATGGGTCAGATTGAGACCAACTATGGTGGCGCCATCTAAGATTTACTTTGCCTAGCCACCCCGTTAACAAACTTTTGGACATACAGGGTGTAAAAGACCTCATCACGAAGCCGTCAACCAAGCATTCACATCAAACTAAGTAACTTTACGCAAAAATTATTGCTGGGAAACAATTTTCTTTTTTGGGGTGAAAATTCATTTTTTGTTGTAGAACTCAATGTAATGCACTCAAAACATTGTGCTGATGGATGGATTGAATAGTACGGGCTACGGGGGTCGTGGAGGTGTTTTAAGTAAAAATCTTACATTAAAAACTTGTATTAAAAAAAAAACTTGTCAAAAAGTTGGAACTTTGACCCCCAATATCTCCGTAACTAGAAGGTTCCCAGGTATGGTGTAAACCAAAAAAATAATCGCAATGACGGGGAGAACAAGTGCTTTTCGGCTTCGTTAAGAGGTGTTTTACACCTTTTATATCCTTCACAACTAGTAAGAAGTTACTCGTAGTGAATTTAAATATGGCGGAAAGGAATATTTTAAATTAATTAATGAAGATACGAGTAACTGGTTGAAGAGACTCTTTACTATGAAGTTCACCTTGAATATAATATGGCAAGCTTTTTCATTTAATTTTGTCATATTTTCGGCTTGTAAGATATTTATGGATAAAGAGTGGAGGGAGGCGTTTGCCAAAGAGTAGGGCAGAGAGGACTAGGAAAAAAAAACACCAATACAAGAAAACACTTCGACGAGATCCTTAGTTTGGGCAGAGGTACCGGGTTTTTCCATTAGAAATAGCTCAGTAGACTTCGGAGTCTGGATTTGTGTTGATGGCAATAGGCTCGCCCCTTTATCTTGATCACAACTGGTAAAATGTATGTGATCTCATAGGTACACCTCTATATTCTCTGCCTTACCTTTCAGCATACAGACGTGATGTTATGCTATGTGTATATTGCGACAAAGAAAAAAAAATTTTTCATCGCCCACAAAACATCACCTTCACTTTTCAACCGCAGCCGCAGCACTAATAACTCTTCATGCAAAAGACATCAACGCGCGACCGCCGCATGCGCATCTTTTTAGTTCACTTCAAAAGTAACATTGTATCGCAAACAATGCACAATGAAGGTTTTCTTGCTTCTTTTCTTGCTTTATTGTATTGCAAGGAAGTATGTATTGTATTGTATGTTGTGGTCGAGTTCATGCGCACAGTTTAAGTTTTTAAATTATTGCCTATACGCTATGTGTCTGGTTTTTGTGGCCTTTCGTTGGTAAATGATTGACTAAGATCGCGTTGTGTTAGTGTTGTCATTGATTTTACTTTCTGATTGAAATTGAGTATTCTTGTGATCTCAAGCATTAAAGGAGGTATCCTGGTTATCCGTATATTTCGTGTAGAATGTCTGTACAAATGTGTGTGTATCCATTTATGTTGGGTATAGGCCCTCCTCGCAGACAAACGACGGTTTTAATTTTATTTCATAACATTTGTTTCCGATTGTACCTAAGTTCATTTATTTGTTCTAATGTTTTGTTTTTATTTTCTTTACAGGAAGTCACAACATGGCTCTCACTACTGTTAGCAGTTATAGCGTTAGGATCAACAGGTAAATACTATTTTTAGTTAAATTAATGTTCGTTTTTATACTACTTCTTAAGACATAAACCACTGAACAGGTTTTAACAAAATTAAGCATTAATATTGTCGTCGAACCGGCCACTGGCATAAGCGAGCAAGATATTTAGAAACAATAATTTTATATTAGATTTTTCAAACAGAACTGATTGTATTTTACAATGTCATACATCCTTTTAAAACTTCCTAAGCTCTGAGAAACAAGAATCAACCTTCAACTCCTAAAATAACTTTACGACAAGCAAGATAAGGTTTATAGTCCAACGGCAGATGTTTCTAATAAAACTGATAGTATTTTACAATGTCATACAATCGTGGTTGGCTGGAAGTGAATCCTGAACAATGGGTCATTAGTCCCACGTACTCCCGCGCACTGTGCACTGCGCCGCCGCCGCCGCCGCCGGCGCGGCGCGCGGCGCAGAGAGTGACGACCTAAAACTTACTTGATTCATAACTTATGAGTACATGAATCTTGTATGCATAGTGTTTTTTAATACGGAAGAATATAATATAGAAATCCTGTTGCTTTAACAATCTTTCGCTTAAAATATTTACCGTTGCAGGTAAATTGACTGTCGCTGGTAGAAGTTTTATCCCAAGATCACAAAGCAGAAGAAAACCTTTTGATACCCGTCAAAATTCCATTAATTCTATCCATACCTAGGATAACTTCAGATATCTCTAGAATTAACTCCAAAAAAGATTACGCTATTTCATGATTATTCGCTAGTGGTCGTAAGCGCTACTGCTGAGCATTAGGTTCTGGGTTCGATTCCCCGGTCGGGCAAAGTGTTATTGAATTTTTCCATCAGAAATTTCTCAGTAGCAGCCACGGTGACTGGATTTGTGGTACATATGGCAGACTTAATGACGGGGCCATTTCCCATCAGTTAACTTTTGGGTTAAATAGGACAACATTGGATTGGAAAGTGTTATTGTGTTTTTCATCAGGAAATTCTCAGTAACAGCCACGGAGCCTGGATTCGTGTCTGATTGATGGCAATAGGCGCCCCCTATTACATGGGACTTAAACATAACTAGCGAAATGTATGGGTGTACTATTAAGTACACCTCTGCCAAACCCTTCGAGGATTACTAGCGTGGTATTATCATGTATGCGACTGTCCTTTTAAACTTATTATTGTTTATTGATTTGTTTTTTTTTTTTTAACCGGTCCGTTCGGACGTAGACATTTTTTATCTACGTCTAAATGGACCGCGGTCCATTCATTTTGGTCCTTTCAGACTAAACACTCATGTAAATATTTACATGAAATTCCGTATAAGTCATTTGAACCACAACTCGTCTTTTTAAATTTCCTGGGCTTGGATAATAAAACAAGGCGCACCCAGACAGCTGTTTTATGTTGTATCTGAATTTATCTTCCCGTGCATAAATTCCTGGTACTTGCAGTTGTAATTTCTTTGTGTCTGGCTACTGACCTTTTAAACCCAATTCTTCGTTTTTATCTCTTTACCTGAAAGACATAAAAACCGGCAAAATGCGTGCCGTTGCTTGGCGAAGGGTTCCGTTTATTTTTTTTTCTTATTTTCTAATAGAGAAAAGTATGGATAAGAAAAAATGCCAAATAAATTGGAATTAGAGAAATAATCTAATTAAAATGACAGTGTCACATTTGGTCAAACGGACAGGCGGATATGACAAAATTTGTAAAGGTTACATTTTTGTCATTGTCTGCGGAACCATAAAAAGTTATAGCTACTCCTCCCATAATCTTCCGCAAGTCTCAGCCAATGAGTGATGACCTTTTAATACATGTTTACAGACATACCAACATGTTTTCGTACAAAGCCTACAGGTTTTATGACATTGGTTCTGAGTTATTGAGATAAAAGTGTAAACTCTTCTTCACTGATTTATCGTCTGAAAGCTATTGTTATGGCCATATTTATGGTTACCATCTGTTAAACGAAAAAGGTTTAAGTCCATCTTTTAATGGCAGGTTTTATTTCCTGATGTTACCACTAGTTTTTAATATTTTCTGATTTAGTACTGTCAATTGACAGTCGTTACAGGTAGTTAGTGGCCCGAGAGTCTGACGACCAGTCTAACCAAGGAGTGTCGTATTACCACGTATTAATTACCCAGCACTAACTTGGTTGTGGAGGTCAGATAGGCAGTCGTTCCATGTGAAATACTGGTATTTAGCTGCATCCAGTTAGACTGAAAGCCGACCCCGACATATTTGGGAAAAGACTAAGCAGATGATAATGAAGATTTTGGTACAATTTTTTTTACGTATTAGCCCGTATTACTCTACAGCATACTGCTGGACAAAAACCTCGCTTTTCTATATTACCATCGACAATATCACAATTTTTATACACATTTTCATAAACATGCAAAATAAGAAGTATGTGCGGTCGACCAAGCTATTTGGTTTACATTTTAACATTCAAATTACATTGTAAAATGTAACACAAATAGCTTGGTCGACCGTACTATTTAAAGACATGTGTAGCCAAGTCATATGACAATAGATTTACCACTGCGTAGTGCAAACAGCAGCCAGATGTATATAATTATATAGATACCTAGGTAGGTGCATACATACATAATCTTGGAGACTTTACTCATTGTACAAGAATTCGCATTGTGATGTGAGTCACAAGATGAATCGGTTTTGAACTTAGGTATCTGTGTGCTTTTAAATAAAGCATCCAGTTGCAAGGTCTAGTAAACTGCCTAGACAAGTTTTATTCAGGTAATTTGATAGCTCGGTAATTTGTCCCACGTGATCGTACTGCCGGAATAAAAGTATACTATTTGTTAATTTAGGTTATAAACAGTTGTCCGTGCCAAATTTCATCCAAATCTGCTCAATAGTTTTTGCGTGAAAGATTAACAAATATTCAGACATCCATCCATCCTTACAAACTTTCGTATTTATAATATTATGTGGGAAGTAGGATTATCTACCTTTTTGAAATGTTACTGTTAGGGAACTTAAGGTTCTTAGGACATCTAACATTAAAAGGGTATTGATCTCATACGAGTTCAGTATCCTTTTAAGGTAAAATGTCATTGTGATTGTTGTGAAAATCTTTGAGAACTCTGCATACATTATGATTCACTGGAAACAGCGTTGAATACTTTTATTCGTTCCTAATACTAAGAATTAGAAGCTGAAGTGAGCTGTTTATTTATTTCGTTTCTTTTTTTAAATGACATCTTTTTTTCAGTCTGATACACAGAGAGCTTCAAAATCATAGTTGCCCTGTAAATTATTTAAGATACTGAAATTACTAAAAGTGACATAAGGAAATTTTACATAATAACCAGGCATCTAATAAAGAATACATTACCAAGATCACCTCTAAAGCTCTTAGACAATCCTGCCCTATTGACCACAGCAACCAGTTTATCCTCAAGCCAAGATGTCAAGCACTTGTCACTTGACTAAAGAGCGTGTAAACACGCAATAGCTCGCTGTCGACTCGGTCAACTGTGACGATGCGTTTAGTCGCGCCGACATACTTCATCTTAGTGTCGTCATTTGGAGCTAGGGGTCAATAGGTTTCATTTGATGTATCCAAGTAAATAAAACAAAATACAGTCTACTTTTGTTTCGGTTCGATTTGGCGGCGCCGGCGGGTCAATCGGAGCATAATTATGAAATAGGCTTGTGGTTTTCAGGTGGTACCTAGGTAGGTGTATTTTGTTGCCCCACAATAGGAACTTCTCCTGTCTCGTGGGTGCGTTTACAAATATTTAACCTTTTGAACGCCAGAGCATAAGAGCGCGTGCGTGCGCTCCACGCCAAGCCACAATTTTACCTACCATCTTGTCACATATTTGTTGGCGTTTGGCGTCCTGTACGCCAAACGCCAACAAATATGTGACAACAAATATGCGACAAATACGTGACAATGGCGTTCAAAAGAACTCACAAACAGCCAGAACAACAACCTGTAGGCCATACAAAAATTTGTTCCGTGCGGGAATCGAACCCACGTCTTAATCTATGAACACACTACATTTTGTCTCACGACAATCGACATTCGAAATGCCAATAATCCAACATGTCGACATCTTTTTATTAAATAACAATTCTAGCACATCATTATTGCCACACATCCATCAAATGTTACTTTTAACAATTCTTGCAACAAACAAATAATTGTAAATTAATTATATTGTTGATTGACAAACGATGTATTGTAGCTGTGTATGATAGTTTTTATTAATAGCTTATGTTACGTACATATAGATGATTAGCGTTTATATGATTGTTAGATACAGTGGCAGATGTATTGAGGTTAAATATTAGGTAAGTAGTTACCAACAGAGTCAATGACAGATATCAATATTAATTTGGATTTAATTAATATTGATAATTTGGGCCTAGTTTCCAAAAATAATCAAATATTTAAGTAGTTTAATTTAAATTAATTTGGCCGCACGAAGTCTGAATTTGGGCAGGTTGATGGCAATAGGCTTCGGGTCGTGTTCGTAGTTAAGTTAAAGTAATAACATTAAAAACTCGTTTTTTTTTAACTTGTTAAATTGTTGGAATTTTAACTTCCAATATCTCCTAACAAGAAGGTTCCTAGGTATATTCCAGAATAAAAAAATATTGCAATGACGAGGAGAATAAGTGCTTTTCGGCTTCGTGGGGTGCGGGTTTCTTTTACACCCATTATTTGGGTATTACAATAAAAAATAATCACTTTGCGAGATCATGAATCCTTCTTCTGTAAGTAGGTAATCGATTCGCGGAAACCCAAAAGTAAATGAGTAAACTTTTTGCGGTTCTTCAAATCAACACACAAACTCTGTGGTTAAGGAAAAAGGATCCGGGTAAAGCTTCAACATGAAGGGATAATTTTAATATTGCTAAAGAAATAAAAAAAATGTGGTTTTTAAACTAAACTTACGTTAAAATTACATTTTTATTGAAGTACAAAATATTATCAACCTATCTCATTACACAAAACAATAGTATTATATTAGTAGTTAATAGTATTAAATAAAACAACAGTTTTAACTTAATAAAATTAAATCCCAACCCTATTGCAGGTGTCACGGACGAACTGCACAAAATTAAGTATTATTTTCTTCATGATTTTCCGCTGCGTTAGTCATACTGATTAGCGAGCAGCGCCGGGCAGCGAACTAGTGCCATAGACAAACTGTACCAAAGTTGCACTTTCAGTTATTCAATAAGTCTAGAAAATCAGCCGTGCGGAAAGTTTATTTGCCAACTAAACTATTGTATTGTTTTATTTCTAGAAACATTTCTAAGCATAAATAAAATAAAAGTTTGCAGATTATATTTATTTATGGTTGATGAAACACTGTGGAGTTTTATTTTATTTTGTTTATGGTTTCGAATCGGTTATTTTGGTTCATTAACTGAATAGTTTCGGATAAGAAGTTCGTAAATTCCCAATATTTCGTATTCTAAACAAATATTTAATAATGTCAAATGGAATTTAATTAAAGACAATGGGAAAGTTTGAATGGAAAGGCTTGAATTAAAAAGAGGTTATATACATTTTATTGCACTTACTTTTTTTTTCATCTAGGTACGCACATTATTTATTAACCCCACCACAAACACGGTGCTTACAACAGCCTCCAAATTCTGTGATCTGAATTTAATAAAAGATCACTGAAAATATCCAGTAAGTCCCAATATAAGAAAACTAGATCAGAATATTGCATGTAAGTATTAAATAGATAGTAAATGCATGCACTATTATGCGAAACCTACCATTTGTAACGACATAACGTTAGTTATTACCAAGTTATTACACGCCTGATAACTCACGTCATCACTTGACGCTCTGCATTCCATGTCCGGGAAAATTTGAAAAAATAATTCTTATACTTACATATTTTTGCTGTAAATATTGTTGTAATAGGTAGTCCTTTATCTATGAATCCATGGTAGATATTGTTGAGTGTTCGACGTATGAAATAATTAACGTAACATTATAGCGAAACTGGCAAGCGAGCTGGAAGAATGTGTGTTAGATTAAAAGATTTGTACTCACTGTCTTGTTTACACGTCCTCCTAATATACGTAACCGTCACTAATAATGACCCTTCTGCATTCTTGTTTCAGCATCAGCAAGCGAGCCCCGCGTGGTGTGCTACTACACGAACTGGTCGGTGTACCGGCCCGGCACCGCGAAGTTCAACCCCCAGAACATTAACCCTTACCTCTGCACGCATCTTGTTTATGCCTTCGGAGGATTCACCAAGGAAAACACGTTCAAACCTTTCGATAAATATCAGGATATTGAGAAAGGTTAGTACATTGCTCTTTGGCTTAGAAGACTTCAATTGTTTTTTTCTATGAAGAGAAATTCATTCTTATTTTATAATATTTGAATAGTTTGTTAGTCTTGTTGAGTTAGTTTTTGATATTACTCAAGTTATCTAGACTTACAAATCTAATTGGCGCCCAACGCAGGCCCATGCTGGGCGCCAATAAGATGATTCGTCCAAAAATAATGATTATTATTATTCCTATATTGGTGATAATGTGACGGAAATCCATTTAGTCCTAGTTGGGCGTCAATTTCATTTCGTTCTTTATTCCAGGTGGTTACGCCAAATTCACTGGATTGAAGACATACAACAAGAACTTGAAGACGTTGCTGGCCATCGGCGGATGGAACGAGGGCTCCTCCAGGTTCTCTCCCATGGTCGGCTCCAGGGAGAGAAGGAAGGAGTTCGTCAGGAACGCCATCAAGGTAAATTAAACTTATACTTACTTATACTAATAATAAACCCTAATTTTATTCTATAACAGTTATTACAAGCCTAAATTTAACCGGTCCTAAATTTGGCTAAAAGTTTGGCACCTTTAGTAACGTCTATCGGGGATTGTAACGAGCAAATAACAGGACATGTAGGACTCGATATTAAGTGCCCCGTTAGCTGTGGAATACATACGTGTTACATTTACACACAGTCCTAATAATGCTTCATATTATGGAAAGCTCGCGGTCAAAGGTAATGTTAGTTGCTTAAGACAAACCTATACCTGAAGCTCTTCTCTATCTTCTGAGTATCGGCCAAAAAAAATTAAACGGCACTAAGATTAAAATAACATAACATCACGCCTGTAATACCCGATGGGTTGGACAGAGGTGTACCTAATAGTATACCCACATTCCGCCAGTTATGTTTAAGTCCGATGTAATAGGTGCCGAGTCTACTGCCATCAAACCAAGCAGTAATCCAGCCACTGTAGTTGCTACTGAAAATTTCCTGGTCGGCAAACCCAATAACACTTTGCCCGACCCGGAAATCGAACCCAGGACCTCTCAGCAGCTATAGGCCGCTGGACCAACGAGGCAGTCATTAATTTAACTTTACAAAAGCCGTGAAATCTATAAAATTTATGAAGATTGTATATCAAATGTTTACTTAAACGACCATAAAATATGTCATTATTATATAAATGATTATTCTTTAGTTTAAAAGATCTTCATCAAACCGTCAGACATAATTCAAAACACAAATCACATTACCTTTTAAAGTCGGTTGCCATTATAATTTTCTCTTCATCGCTGAAGTCTTCATACATCAGATCGGACATATTGCACATCGAAAGCTTCTCTGGCCACTGCATTTGCTAGTCTATAACTTTCTCCATAGGCCTGTAATTACATTGCACCTTTCTGCGTGAAATTAGATTAGAAAATGTTTACAATGTATTTCGAATTATACGGTAGACATGACTGAGAATGTTTGCACTACTAAAAGCTACACACATCAAAAGTATCTAGGGATCAACATATATTTTTGCAATAACTTTTCTCCTGATTGATATTAATTAAAATTTTCTTTAAGGATTCATCAAATAAAGTGTTTTCGTTTGTCACAGTAACGATAAACCAAGTCACCTTTGCATTAATAAAGAAATTTGCCATTTTCCTAATAAAGGGATTTTTGACATTTGAACCACTAACATTAAAGTTCGAAAAAAAGACTGAAATAACAGTTTTCTTTAAAATTTTATTGGGTAACTTAAACAATTAATAATCCGTGTTTCTACCGCGAACACTAACAACACAAGAACATCGGTTTGGCATACTCAAAATGAGTTCATCCAAATCACGCTGTGGAATGGCCGCCCATGTTCGTTGCAACAACAAAAAAAGGTCTTCTTGCGACTGGATACCCTCCATATTCGGCAGAGCTCTTCTCTGTAGCATATCCCATGCATGCTCAATCGGGTTCAAGTCTGGCGACTGAGCAGGCCAGGGCAGGACATTGATGTTAGCTGCGGCGAGAGTCTGTCTTACAACTCTTGCGGTGTGCGGTCGTGCATTATCATGCATTAACTGAAATAAGGGACCGATTTGCACTTGTAGAGGAACGATGACGTCTGATACAATCGTCTCAGCATAAATTTGAGCGTTGAGGTTGCCTCTGATCCAAATCAACTCAGTTCTTCCGCCGATCCAAATACCCGCCCATACCATGATGGTTCCACCACTATAAGGATGGACTTCCTGGCAGGATTTTAATCGCTGTTGGCGTCCAGGGGTTCTCCAGTGTCGTATACGTCTTGTATCCGGTCTCATACCAAAACGAGACTCATCAGAAAAGCACACGAAACGCCATTGTTCTTCTGCCCAATTTCTGTGTTCAAGAGCCCATTGATATCGAATCCTACGATTGTGCATTGCTATAGGTGGTACCCGTAGCGGTCTTCGGGAATGAAGGTTCACTTCATGCAAGCGGTTTCTGACTGTTTGGTCGCTAATTAAGTTCCCTGAAGAGTGATGAAGCCTCACGGCTAACATCATGGCGGTTATTGTTGGAGCTCTTCGAGTTAAGATTTGAATGTATCGGTCTTGTCTCCGTGTGGTGCAGCGATACCGTCCTCCATGGCGCTCAGCCACGGTACCAGTGCTTCGGTAACGTGTCCAAAGTCGACTGATAACACTCTGACTTGTATTCAGAGCTAAAGCTACAGTACGTTGCCGGGAACCAGCTTCTATCATTCCCACGGCTCTGAGCATTTCTTCCCTGCTTAAATGACGTCGCCGCTCCATAATAACGTTGGTTTTAATCAGTAGTAGGGAAACAGTAGCACTAATAATGTCTTCAATGCGTTGTATGTTTTTATAGGGAAAATATTGACAGCTTATTTTCATCTTTTACTCGAATTTGATTGAGAGTTCCTGATTCAAATTATGAAATGCACCAAAAAGGATCCATATAAATTTATAAAATCATAAATTTATTACAAAGCCACATCTCAATCTCAAGAAATCCGCATAAAAATGCTTGATCCCTAGACATTTTTGATGTGTGTATTTCTGCCTTTCTCACAGTCGCATTTTGTTAATTTTACGAGGTTTTCTAACGTAAATATGAATAATGATCTTAATTCAAAGTGTCATTACTACAGTTCTTTCAATAATTTAAAAATAATTTACTTACTGATCTGACGAAACTTGCAAATTTACTCTTTATTGTAGTTACAATAAGGCTGTTGTTCAGTTGCTGCTACTGGACAAGGCTGTCAAATAACAGTGATCTTTATTTATATTAGGATAAGGTTGTTTTTGAGCTGCTGCAGTCACTCGTAAATTAATGTAAGCACGGTACCTATGTGACTTTTTATCCGCCATATTGTTTCTTTTAAGCAAATAGTACTTTATACAATGAAAGTATGAGTCTGTCTGTCGTAAAAGTAACTCTCGAAAATACATCGTAACCTTGACTTGTGAACTACATTTTGCATATTGCAGTTCATGAATACGTTTGATTGCAACAATGTCCTTTCACTTTCTTTTCACCGAATTTGTTTGGACAAAAAGATATCGTAATGATAATTTAATTTGTATTTTGAAACGATTTAGGGATCTTATGGGATTTCGACTGGGAGTTTAACAAAAACTCAAAAGCAGGAGAAGAAAGTTACTAGCAATAGCAGCCATGGAGTCTGGATTTGTGCCTGATTTATGGCAATAGGCTTGTCCCCTATAACATGGGACTTAAACATAACTAGCGAAATTTGGGTGTAATTTGGGTTTTGGATTATGTTCACCTCTGCCTAATCCTTCGAGGATTACAGGCGTGATGTTATGTTATGTTATGTGATATTTCTTTTGTTCACATATTAAATAATAACAGCCGCTCGAGTCGATCTTTAGGTTAAGCCGTGCTTGCCTAGGTTGGTCTGTGGATGGGTGACCACCCATTACATACCGAGTTTCCTCCGTGCCTCGGAAAGCACGTTAAGCTGTTGGTCCCGGCTGTCATTTGTGATCTTTGACAGTCGTTACAGGTAGTCAGTGGCCCAAAAAGTCTGACAACCAGTCTTACCAAGAGGTATCGTATTACCCAGTACTAACTGGGTTGTGGAGGTCAGATAGGCAGTTGCTCTATGTAAAATACTGGTATTCAGCTGCATCCGGTTAGACTGGAAGCCGACCCCAATAAAAATTTGGGAAATGGCTAGGCAGATGATGATTTTATTTATGAAATCTGTAACACTAAACATACAAGTCGCATTATTGATTCAGGTTCAGGTTTCAGTAAACCTGTCCAGACAGTGACGCATATATATGTCAATAATTTTCAATCTTAACAAAACCATCTCCTTCCCCAGTTCCTCAGACAGAACCGCTTCGACGGCTTAGACCTGGATTGGGAGTACCCAGCCTTCCGTGACGGAGGGAAACCCAAGGATAGGGAGAACTACGCCAAGTTGGTGAAGGAGCTCCGGGAGCAGTTCGACAGAGAATCCGAGAAGACTGGAAAACCTAGGTTGCTGCTGACCATGGCTGTGCCAGCCGGCATTGAGTATATACAAAAGGGATTTGATGTGAAGACGCTAAACCAGTGAGTTTTTTTTTTGCTTATTTTCATCATTTCAGAATTTGGAACTGCTGGATATAGGCCTTCCCTTTCTTCTGGCATTTTTCTCGGCTCCATGATTCTCTAATCCAATTGATTTCCGTGATTTTTATAGTATCGCCAGACTATTTAATTTTTGATTCATTTACTCATGTTGACACAAAACATCAAATACAGTAAAATACTTAAAGATAGGAAAGCGGTAAGGTAATAGGTACATGGAGTGAGGAAGGAAAATCTTCACGACAAAGACGGTTTTGACCTTCTCTAATTAGCAGCGAATTTTTAGTCCACAAAATTAGAAACAATAAAGAAGGATATTCAAAATTGTCAAAGAAAGAAATAAGCTCAAGGTTTACTTAAACTAATATTCTACTCACAAATTCAAATTGAAAAGTTGAGTAACGACCTCAGACTAAAGTCAAAAATAATGCAAAAATATTAATATTATTGACTCCTATTTTGTGTCTGACATTCAATTTAATAGATCTCTACTTGTTTAAAAAACAAAACACTCCTTTATATCATTGCTAAACAGGGTCCAAAAGCAAGCAACATGACATTGTGCAAATTACCAAACACTACACAGTGCAAATACTTAATTGTCACATGCAAATACGTTGCTCCATACACACATTACATACATACATTCATACACCAGTCATACACATCAAGACACTTGCTTAATTTACTAGTTCAATGTCGTGTTGGTTAATAATATATCGGCGGTGGTGAAAGTGATAAGCGAACGAGCATTGTGATGAGCTTATTTATTGTGGGAACGATTTGAAAATAATATGGTCCTTGAAATACCAAGGAAGTGTGAATGAAGAATGGTACTTTGATTTCTTCATAGAACGTTCAAATGATTTTTTCCTGATATTAATATTGATGTTGAGGTTAGGTGTACCAATATATATATACTATCTAAACTAAAATTATAAAGAGGAAAGATTTGATTTTTGGTTTGTTTGTGTATTTGTTACGATTTAACTCTAAAACTACTCGACCGATTTCAAAAATTATTTCAGCAATGGATAGTTACATTATCAGCGAGTAACATAGGCTATATTTATCAAAATCGCTGCCCGCTTCAAACTCAGTCCAACCCACCATCCATGCCTCCAGCAAGAATGTCACACGATCGAAATCGGAATTTTAATGATTGTAAATGTGAAGCCTAAACCGACGCGGGCGCAGACTTTTAACCAACGTTAAACACGTTACTACTGAGCTTACACCTCGTCAGTATGGCCGTTCACATTTTATTATCGAATACCAAGAATCAAGTCGAAAACTTACAAGGATTCTGTTTAATACAATTTAAGTTGATTTCTATGAACTTATTAAATGAAGCCTTCAATATTTTATTTGGTAATATCCATATTGATTATTGAGTGAGTCATAATATAAGTCAACAACAACTCATCAGCTTTAAAGTTGTTTAGTGGAACCTGCATTATTGGAAATTATTGCGATTCTGTTATGCCCACACTAGGACTTTGTCTGCCTGCATTTATAACCTTCAATGTCATACCCCATGAAGAATCTCATATGATCAAGGTTGTATTTCGCTGATCACTTCCGTCCCCAGCTTTAATAAAACTTTTTCTTAGCAAGCTGCTCCAATTCCCTTTCAATTTAAAACACCATTCAATTAGTCACCACAACGAATCCCACACCAACATTCTCATCACATGCTTCGTTCAGAGTTCCAATGTTAGCAAGTACTAGTACTAGAGGTTTCGCAAGTACCAGCTGATTTTAATGAAGCATACAATGCATCGGGGCTCAGAATACACAATGGGAATTGCTATAGTGACCATGGTGGAAGGGTTATGCAAGTGGAAGGCCTTGGGAGTTCGTGCGATGTGTAAACGAAGCTTCTTTGGAGTAATTTTGCACTTGTTCAAATGTAGAAATCAAAAATCTACTTGATGTTAATCAGTTACGGCCATCATGCTCTTTACCAAAAGTTGCATGCTCCAGTGTTTGCTAGTTTGTTATCGCTTAGCTGTTTAATTATTTTGATGATGGGAGCAAGAGATGTTTTATGACAGAGAAGATAATTTTTAGCTAATATACACTTTTAGGTACTCGATATAGGAGATTTATCTTCCTGCTCTAGCCCCATGTTACTTGGGGTCGGCGCAACACGTCTCTTTCTTCCATTCGCCCGTATCAATCATCACGCTATCATTTACTCCTTATTCCTTCATATCATTCCTCACACAATCGAACCATCTTTTCTTTGGTTTTCGTCAGGTAAAGGACACTATCTGCTTTTAAGTTTTTACTGCTCATACCTACTAAATTTCTTCATTGCGTTTATCTTACTATTCTTAATACTAGTATACACAAATCAGACCACAAACCCTTATTCAAGAACAACAGCCCTTCGACCTCTAACGAACCCTATAATATCAAGACCTGAATATGCTACAATCGCAGGAAAACCTTTACAACTCTTAGTCATTATAAAGACTTTAATCAACTTCAATTATGTAAGTATTCTGTATGTTTCTTAAAATTACACTGTCACCTTTGAAGCACCTAAGATTGCTGCATCCCACTTGCCATGAAATCTTGGCAGCCCTACAAAGTTCTAAACAATGAGATGTGTTAATTCTCCTGCACCGTCCTTCAACGCTCTGGTTCCTTCGTTTAGCTTTGTCTTTGGATATTTACGCAAAGTCTTTGAAAACAATGGCTTAGTTTACGATTTCAGTTTTACGATAAATTACGTAGCGAGTGATGAAAATCAGCGCTAAGTAGATAGATATTAGTGCAGGCTTTGTCGGTGTCTGGACTTTCGTGATTACTATTAAGGTACTAGTGTCTGCTCTATAGTTACTGCAAGGACAATAACTTGCGTACAAGCTCTTTAAAACAAGCCTCGTTGCTTAGTGTGGCACTAGATGACGGGGTGTGTAATGTCTATCGATATTTATTTATTAAACTATGTGTTTTCAAATGTCGAACTAATTCAAAACATGCATTTCAAGACCACTTCAGCTCACTTTTAGGCAGCTAATCCCTTGACCTAACATGAAATCACAAGAAGCAGTAGTTACCTAAGTAGAATTCAGAATAACTTGTAGACTTTCGTTCAAAGCGGATTAGTATTTTTGTTCGAATATTATCATTGACTGCCTCGTTGGTCTATAGTAGTCGCAAGCACGACTGCTGAGCGTGAGGTCCTGGGTTCGATTCGTAGTCGGGCAAAGAGTTATTGGGTTTTTCCATTAGGAATTTCTCAGTCTGATGATGTCGGTTGATGGTAATAAGCATAACTGGCTAAATGAGGGTATACTATTAGGTACACCTCTGCCTAATCCTTTGGGGATAACAGGCGTTATGTTATGTTTATTATCATTATCGAAACCCTGTAAAATTGTGTGTCAAGTGCAGTCGTTACTGAACATCCTGCCAATAACCTACGCCCAGCATATTAAAACATCAATAAAAAGTAATGACACATACGCACCTAACATCGTTGTTCGCTTACAAACACACACAGTTATTTAATAACACACCAAACAAAGCACCGTCTTTGAGCCCACATAAATTAATCTCCAATTTGTTTCATACAGGAAATACGTAATCATCTGCTGATGTAAGGTCATACGTCGGTAGAAACATTTGAACATTTGAAGTACAGTAACCACCACAAAAAATGGATAGTTATACAGGGATTAAAGAATACAGAAGCACAAACGTGGAATTCGAAACCGGAAACGTGGTATTAACCTAAGTGTCTGAATGATTTGAAATATATTTATTTGCAATACTGGTGCAAGTCTCTACGTCCAAGATGCGTTTCTCGCAAGCATCGTTTTTGTAAACGATTTTTTTCATTTTTATTTTAGCGATCGAAAGTTAACGATAATGTCGTTATCGATGTCGAGACTGCCGGCCCTGTACCTAAATAGTACGCCTACATTTCGATCTTATTGCCAAAAACATACATAAACATAAGGATTAAATAAGAACAATAATGTAATTATTTACCTGCTGAAGAAGTGCGTAGGCGAACAGGTTAAACAAAGTATGGAATCCGATTGAGTCGGAAAGGTCAAGGTAGATTGGTTTCGGACCATATTTAATGATCGCCAGTTCCCATGCCGATCTTGAGATGATAATCATGGTGTGGCAGGTGCTTATGTTGATTGAGATACATAAGTAGCTTCTAGTATAGTTCCGCATTCGAAAATACTGGACTTAAGAATGAATTTAGATTGGTATATGTTTAGATTAAGTACATTTTTTACTGGAAAAATATGGTGTCAGTTCGTATGTGTTTCTTTCTTTTAAATAAAAACGTTCCCCCACACTAGGAATTTCTCCTGTATCGCGGGTGCGTTTACAAACATTTAAACTCACATCCACAAACAGCCAGACTCGGAATAGGCTTTACAAGTCTTTGTTCCGTGCGGGAACCCAACCCGCGACACAAAGCGAATCAGACAATAGCTCAGCCTGCTCTGCGCCAACCGTGCCGTCAGAAGAATTAGAATTAGTGAGTTAGAATAATGAAGATAAAACATCTTCTCAACGTTCGAAGTATACTTACTTTATTACAAAATAAATCATATCTTTACCTTAAACTAACGGTAGCCTAGGCAAATATTTGTTTCGCACGCGATGGACTCTGCCACCTTTCACATTGTTCATCTATTGTGCGTGAACTGTTTTAGTTCATGCACCATTGATCGTGATCCATAAGTCACCAACTGTCAGTTACTGCATGAAATACGTGATAATAATAAGCAGCGCGACTCGGACGGATACGCCCAAGGCTACTTTAAGCTTTAGCTTTAACTTTTATGTATTCTGTGGCTTAAGACCCTGCTTTGCTATTCGTGCATTTTTACGATTTCGTATTATTCGAAATGTTTCTACTTGTCTTCAACACAAATTACAGTTTAATTAATTAATTAATCCGTTTCATTTTATATTAGAACTTACTGGTCTAAATATTGTCTTAAGCTCTAAAATGACTATTTATTAATGCTAATATCAACCCACATGATTTCCTAGTATATCTAGTTCTAAATGTAACCAATCTGTTACAGATACTTGGACTGGATGAACCTGCTGTCGTACGACTACCACTCGGCGTTCGAGCCAGCAGTGAACCACCACGCGCCCCTCTATCCTCTGGAGGAACCCAACGAGTACAGCGTGGATAACGAGCTTAATATTGTAAGTAAAGAAAGAACAAACAAATATGTATTCAACCGATTAAAAGATAAGCAACATGAAAATAAAAACGCAAAGAATAAGAAGGAATGCACAGCTTCAGAGAATCAAAGGCTTTAGACAAGACAAAAGGTTTAGCCCTCAGGCCAAAGACGGATGATGACTATGGCAAAATATTTCTATTTGAGAGAGTGATTAGAGAAAAACGTTGGCTTTTGTATAAAGCGTAAGGAATGCAATAAATAAATGAATGATTGAATGACGTTCCATTTTGCGATAATTTCTATGAGCGTTAATAGCTGCTCTTTTCGATCGTTCCGTAGGCAAGCAAAAGATATTGGTGTATCGGTTCGGTCAATTTCATATCATTAATATAATTATCCAAGCTTTGTGACTGGCAATGCTGTCATACGTAGCTCAGACAGTCACAGCCATTCTTTGACTGGTCGACTCTCAGAAACCGGTCGAACCTTCAATCAATCAGCTCAGCCTATTGTAGACGACTGCTAGACGTAGGCATTTCAAAATGTCTTCACGATTTGACCTTAAAAAACCGGTACCCATACAATGTGGTACCAAGGTCAACGGCATTCGGCATTGCAATGTGTAAGCACTGCTACTAGTCAAAGACTTGTATCTGAGAGCCTGATAAAGAAATGCCCTGTCAAAAATGTGCCGTTGAGTACGTTTAGATGTTTTTGTTGCATCTTTCACTAAAATTACAAAAAGTCAGTCCATCAGTATTAACTTGAAATAATAAATAATAATAATAATAAATAAATTTTTATTTTCTCCCACAAAGTAAAGTTACAATATAGAGGTGTTACAATTAAATATTGGAGGTACAAAGGTTTGTGGGAGTCAGGAGTTCAAACTAGGATGATACCCTGTGCTATGGACTCCTGGCCCCCCTCGCCGAGATTTGATGAATAAATGAGATGATAATTCAAGAACTGATTATTGGAGAAGCTCTCAGATAGTGACTGTCAGAAAAAAGGGGCAGATGTGAAATGTGGTGCCATCGTCCCCATACATCCGGCGTTAATGGGAGAGGGTGGCACACATTTAGTTTCATCCACCCCTGAGAGGTTACTACTTTGGACTCAGATACTGTGATGCGCTCAATAACCACCCCGTCGTGTGACTACCTGATTAAGTTAACAAAGTATTTGATACATTCCCAATAGTTTAAAGACCTCTTTTCACGCTACTTTTTTCACCAGAACCTATATTCGTCTTTTATTCCAGGATTACACGATCAAGTTCTACATCGAGGCCGGCGCTGACCCATCCAAGCTTGTGCTGGGTATACCGACATACGGACGCTCTTACACTCTATTCAACCCTGATGCTGTGGAGATTGGCTCGCCCGCTGACGGTCCCGGGGAACAGGGAGATGCTACCAGAGAGAAGGGATACTTGGCTTATTATGAGGTAAGCACACAGTACTTTATTCATCTTAAATAGTTCGTTTATGGCAGATAAAGCTTGTAGAGCCATCAACTTGGCTGACCATGGCACCGTCGTCATCAATTTTTTCTGCGACTAAACAAGTTCCAATATTGATTAACGGGACCGATAAATTCAAGACAAACAACACGTCAACCACTTGTCATGGAACAACATGAATAGATTTATGGTCTCGTTATGATATACGATTCGTCACTACAATTCTATGTTGCAATGTCAATCAGAATTACACTTTAGGCCAAAATGGCGGCATTATAGAAAAAACCGAAATTGACTGTTAACAATCCTAAAGCAAAAACTTTTAATTCCAAAAATTCTTTCAGATCTGCGAATCCCTAAAACCAAAAACGAAGAAGCGCCGACAGGCATCCGAAGAAGATTCTGAAGAATATTCCGAAGAGGAAGAAGATGAGGAGTGGACGGTGATGCACCCCAACTCCGAGGCGATGGGTCCCGTCGCCTTCAAGGGCAACCAGTGGGTCGGATACGATGACGTGGATATTGTGAGGAAGAAGGCGGAATATGTCGCTGAGAATGGTCTTGGAGGTCAGTAGACTTTATTGGACTATAATTCCTTAACGTACTTTTGAAAAACAGTAGAAGTCAGTAGTACAGAGTTAGAAGCTAACACCACAATGAGCAACAAACGAGATTAATAAACAAATTGTTTTGCAGTTTGGCATTAGACATGTTTTTGTGTTTTCAAATTTTGAAGTTTAAAAAAAACTCAACCAGCATACCAAAATTGTAGATTTTAGTTTAGTTTAGTTTAGTTAGCCTATAATGTTGCACTGCTGTGCTAAAACAAAATATATTTTCTATTCCAGGTATTATGTTCTGGTCTATCGACAACGATGACTTCCGCGGCTCGTGTCATGGCAAGCCCTACCCACTCATTGAAGCTGCCAAGGAATCCTACTTTGCTAAGCTTGGGTGAGTACAAAATAATGCTTCCTTTTAAATTGTAACCGCCTTGCTTAACTTTTAAACAACAATTTTCTTGTTTAAACTCGTAGCAAATTCTCTTCTTCTCAGATCAGTCACGTTATCTTATTCAACTTGTAACTGATTTTCACTCTTCTGGAGGCCTTAAAACGAAGATGTCCGACATGATTGACATAGCGTTTCGGCAGTTCGTGTTTCTTCAATACATTTAGACTTATCCGTTTTCTTTACGGCCACTGATGTCACTTTGTTTAAGACCTTCTGGATGATCTTTGTAACTTCAGGTAAAAACAGTAATGTTTCCTTAGGCATGTAAATAATAAAGGTCCCTTCCCCAACAGATCTACCGACGTTAAGGTGAAGGTACAGACCAGCACCAGGAGGAAGACCAGACCGAGGAGCTCCACCACTACCACCACCACGCCTAAGCCAGCTTCCAAGTGAGTTGATATGCTAACCCGTATACACCTGGTTCTGGTCAGCTAATCATGATAGCTAACTATGCGATTACAAAAAGTAATAAGATTAAGCAAAACAGAACCTTTATAATTTCATACAGTCACAGCGTATCTTTATGAAAATACTAAGGATGGTAACCTTGTAGCGCTTATAAGTGGCAAGAGATTTTTAGCTGGAAACTGTTGCCCTGATACAGTATGACAGGGTCGCGGGAGGATGCGCAGGTTCGCGAGAAATGGTAGGAGTGGACGGAAGCCTTTGCCCAGGAGTGGGATATATGCAGCAGGCTGGAAAAAATTGTACATTGTACAAGGCGCTAAAATGACCCATTATATATGAGGTAGTTTTTCTTTTCGGTAGGAACCGAGTTATGATGGGATTTTAGCGCCGTGTGTTCCACTGTACTTTTCACTTTGAGTGTGAGAAGAAATTGACTATCAATTTAGTCAGACGGACAGACAGACAGACGGACAGACAGATGGACAGACAGACTGACAGACAGATGGACAGACAGACGGACAGACAGACGGATAGAAAGACAGATGCACAGCGGAGTCTTAGTAATAGGGTCCCGTTTTTACCCTTTGGAGTTTGTCATTGTCACATGAAGGAAATTAAAACTAATTACTTTTACTCCCTACAGACTAAAAGGGTCGCTTTAGTCCCGCTTCGTAGAAACTATATTGGCGTACTTTTAGAGCATGAGAAGTGAAATAGTAGATTGAACATAAAGTGCATAAAACGCACCATTTATAGAGTGTAAAATGAGTTTTCGTACCACTTGCTCAAAAAAGTGACATTCTATGCCACAAAAAGCGAACATAACAATAGCCATTTTTAATCTGTTAAAAACAGGGAAAGAAAATTGTACTGAATGTCATTCATCCTCTAAGGGGAGAATGTGATTTAAATTTGGAATACTTACCGAAATTTATACTGAACTACATCTGTGTTTACTTACACCATTGAGTTTGTATATAAAGCATTATACATCTTTTTGAAAAAGGAATACGCATTTATTATGCATTTATGATTATTACATGCAGTTATGATTATTAAAAAAAAATACGAAAACCGACGAGGCCGTATGAGCTTGATGCCTTTGCTTTTCCGACAAAAAAATATTAGTCTAGGAATTTGCCGCGTTTTTGTTTTCTTCAAATACATAAACGTTAAGTGTATTTTTATAAATAAGTTAATGTTCTATAATGCTTATCTCATATTATTATTGTGTTAATTTTTTCGCAAATGGTACGATAAGTAGAGTATTTTCCTCGGTGATAAAGCTGTCTTAGTCTTGGGTGAACTTTAATCCCTCGCTACACTCAGGACTCGTCTGATCCCTCGCTTCGCTCGTGATTTAAGTTTTTAACACCCTCGCTACGCTCGGGAGTAAACCTCGAGTCCTTCGTTACGCTCGCGATTTAAATCGTCACCCGCGACAGAAGACACTGCTTTATCCCCTTGGTGGTTAATAATCTACTATTTATGGACGAGTTAGTACACTCTACTTTTCACTTCGATAACGAGGAAATGAAACAGCAACATGGAAAATAATTAATGGACGAAATAAAAAATATAAGTTTATTTCATGAAGTTTTATTGTGTACCTACTTTGGCTGATGGTTTCCTTGCCTTGTTCATAGAATACTAACGAAACGAATTCAAATAAAGAGGTTATTCAATGAAGTTGAAGTTGTTCGTGTGGCTGTTGGACCTATTGCCTAGATTTAATTGTGTTTTCTAACTGTATTTAATATTTTAACAGGAGCAACCGACGCAAATCCAGCACCAGCGTCACCAGCACTACTCCAGCCTGGAACATTATCACTCCGGAACCACCGACCACCCCCGATCCCGGATCAGGTACTGTGTCGGTTCTTTTTTATCTTTTCATAGTTAGGGTATAACTATCAGAGATAGTTATATTATTGTCCATCCCATTGAGCTTGAATCAGAAAATATAGTACGAGTAGTTAGTTTAATTTCTGGTTTCAAAGACACTGTCATTTCGAATGATTGTAGTTTCATTCTTTTGCCCTGTGAATTAGTAACCCTATTTTTGGGATTCCGTACCCTAAAGGTAACCAACGAGACAGTACTACTTAGCCTCCGCTGTCCTTTAGTCCGTCTGTCTGTCAGCGGGCTGTATCTCAAGCAATCGGTAGACAGTTGAAATTTTCACAGAATGTGTATTTCTGTTGCCGCTACAACAACAAATAATAAAGCATAACAAAAAATAAATTAAAAATTAAGGAGGGTTCCAATACTACGATGGTACGGAACCCTTCATGATTCCGCGATTCCGACTCGCACTTGGCCGGTTTTAAATGATCATTGTGAAATGTAATATCGATAGTAAAGATTATCATGTTTCTGATGTTATTGTTTTTGTTCCAGACTTCAAGTGTGTCGACGAAGGCTTCTACCCTCACCCCCGCGACTGCAAGAAGTACTTCTGGTGTCTCGACTCCGGACCTTCCAACCTGGGAATTGTGGCTCATCAGTTCACTTGTCCTTCTGGTAAGACCACCTATAGTTTCTAATTCGGCTATTTATCATCAAATTGGTGGTATAGTCTTTTAAACATTTATACTGTATCTAATTAAACCAGATTCCTACAAACCACGATCTATTTTTCATGGCTTATTAAAAAACGTTTGCTACTCAATAAATTGACACTTTTTATATTACCTTTCTTTTTAAAAATCCCTCAAATAATGTCCATGCTAGTCGCAATGTCCCTTATATCGTGTACCAATCTTGCCATATTTTTGGTACTTAAATCACTTGACTGTTGATATATCATTATCAATCCTTTACTCACCGCTCACACAAAATTTACGCAAATATAATCGGACTTTCCTCTTCCCCACCAGGTCTATTCTTCAACAAGGCAGCCGACTCGTGCGACTTCTCCCGCAACGTGCAGTGCAAGATCAAGGACCCCCCCACCAAGGCCCCCACCACTCGCGCCCCCAGCACGAAGGCCGTCACCACCAGCAACAGCACCACCACCACCACCACTAGGAAGCCCATCAGACTGAGCACCAAGAGCTCTTCGCTGTTCAGGACTACTTCGTCTACTACTCCTGAGCCTGAGGTAAGCGGTTGATGTCAAATCGACATTGGTCAAAGGCTCTTTTGATCTTAATCGAGTGTTTGCAAACGCGATTGCTGAGACTTGGGTTGGATTCCCAGGTCGGGCAAAGTGTTATTGGGATTTTCTAACAGAAATTTCTCAGTAGCAGCTACGGAGTCTGGATTTGTGCCCGGTTGATGTTAATAGGCTCGCCCACGGTTACATGGGAGTTGAACATAACAAGTGAAATGTGGGTGTTTAGGACAGATTAGGTGTTTATTATGACGTTATGTTATCTCACTCAATAGTATAGCAAGTAAACGATTGTTTTCTAAATGATTTAGGAAGAAGAATACGAAGATGAATCTCGTGAGGAGCCAACCGATGAAGATGCAGAGGATCCCAGAGTGATCAAGGAACTGATTGATCTGATCAAGAAAGTCGGTGAGTAATGCTACACTTTTAAATCTACGCGTTTCAAACACACCCGTCGTCACACTAACCGTTCTCTGTCAAAACAACACGAATTGTAAACTAAAATCCTTTTTTATATGGCACTGTAGCTTTAGTACCCAGGATGTTGGTAAAATTATTCTTCCAATACATTTTAGACAGTTCGTCAGTACTTGCTAACAAGAAATATAGCAGAAATACAATTTAATCATTTGTATTACAGGCGGTATCGAACAGTTGGAGAAGCAGCTCCATTACGGCGAGAACCAACAAGCTAGCACAGACGGCGGCATCACCACCACACCATCGCCCTACAAGAAGAAGCTTTACCAGAAAGTGTTGGAGAGGACACGCGGGCAGAACAGGTACAATATTAATTAATTAAACAATGGGGCTATCGCGTGTGAATTCGCCGCTAGAGGCGCTTGTGTAGACTAAGGTCTTCCAAAATGTCAAATGCCATACAGTGTTCGCGCGTTGCGTGCTTTTTTATCAGGTATTTATACTAATACCTACTCAGGATTGTGTTCTAGATTGAGTCGTTCCTGATTAATTATGACTTGAAGATTTTGAGTAGCAACACAATCTTATTTGTTTATACTTGGAGGTAGAATGATTTTTAAATGTTTCATGATTGCTAATTTTTGGAAGAGTATTGTAAATAATGTATCTAAAGCTTACACTATGTTGTTATACATAATAAAATAAACTTTTTTAAGAAGTTATTGGTACTTTATTAAATAGAATTATTGACAGGACCTTACTCGACAGTGCGCCATCTGGTGAGCTCAAAAACGATAGCCCCCATTGGTTATAGAAATAAGTTTAAAAAGTAACCGACTGCTGTAGGCTAATGATGACGATGAAGTGTAGAAGAAAGTATTTAAAACGTTTTTGTCGAATATGAAGAACTCCCATGATAGTAAAATAATGACTTCAACAGATACACTGGACCTAACAGCATCCTCGAAAGTTCTGGACAGAACAGTCGGCGAGGACCACAGAATGCTGGAATAGAACCATCAAGTGATAAGGACAAGCTGATAAGGAAGGACAGACCACAGTAAGTTATCTCTCGAAAATAAGTAGATTATAATGCATTATGAGCCAATTTCTATTTTATAACCTGGAAATTGACAATTGAAAGATTAAGTAGATTATTAGAGCTGCAATGTTATTAATAGTGATGTTTATAAATTATAATTGAATGATTCTGGACTACCTATTCTCATTATCCTCATTTCACGTAATAATTTTTTTAATGTGTACGCTAGTCCATGGTGAGATCAAAACACATTTTTAAGGCCACTTCTGTAAAAAGTATCAATGCAAATAAAATTATTCTTATTGTAAGATACCGACCAACCAACTACATATTATATTAGTCTATACTCATTACTTATAATATCATCCAGGTACACAACGATCAACCGTCAACGTGGCTCCAAACCGACTGAAGCAACTCCGGAAAGCGAAGAAGATGAAGACGAATCCGAAGAGGAAGAAGTACAACAGATCCTCAGAGCTAAGTCTGTAGAAACAGAGTCCAGGGTCGGAACAACTACCAAGCCACTGCAGTATGTAAATATTCGCAGAGCGAGACCTACTTCTTCGGATACTGCTGATGATACTGCTTCAAGGTGAGTTTATGTAGTTATAGATACCGCTAGTGTCGAGAGTTATTTTAATACAGGATGTGAGGGACCAAGTAAATAGCCGATATATTTAGACCAAGTAAATGACTGCCTTGTTGGTCTATTGGTCGCAATCGTTACTACTGAGCGTGAAGTCCTGTCCTGGGTTCGATTCACGGGTCCGGCAAATTACGGAGCCTGGATTTGCGCCTGGTTGATGGCAATAGGCTCGCCCCCATCACATGGGACTTAACTGGCGAAAGAAATGTGAGTGTGCTATTAGGTACTAACCTAACCCTTCGAGGATTACAGGCGTGATATTATGTTATGTTATCTAAATAACCGTAAAAATGTGGTAAGCCCCCTACTGGTTCAGCTTAGTAGAAATGTCTTCATTCTTCATCTCAAAAAACATAATGCACAATAGTTGCAGTGGGCTAATACTATATGTTTTACAGGAACGCTCTGTTCGAACGCTCGGAGCCTTTCGTTTCGGTGTCGGACACACCAAACTCGCTGGACATCCTGAGCGCACGACGAGAATATCAGCCAGAATACGTTACAATCAGAAGACAGCGACCTACCACTGTGGAGACCACCACAGTGCAGTAAGTATTATTTTACAAGAAAAAATAAATGCGCGTTCCAAAATTGAAAATCAATTTCTTGTAATTGAAATATCCTTTTTTTTTCCCAGATACCAAAATTCTGAAGAAGAAGTAGAACTCCAAGAAACAGCATTAGAAAGAGAAATATCAACACAACCCCAGTATACTTCTATCGTACGGTCTCGCTCTACCTCCCGTCCCGTTGAAGAGCCTAGCTCTGAAGCCCCCGTACTTAGAGTACGTTCCACTACGGTCGCCACTGAAGAAACCAGTAGTCCTGACCCTACTACTGTCCTTTCAGTCCAAATATCCTCCTTACTTAACTCCCAGAGCTCGGACGAAATCGAAACTCTCGAGACTGAATCGCCAGCTCCGACTACTGTAGTCGAAACGACGACCCCAACCACAACTACAACTACGACCACTACGACGACTCCAGCACCTCCAAGTATCCCCTCTCGACGAACTCTGATCAGACGACGAGGCTCTACTACCCCATCTCCCAGTACAGCAGCCCCATCAAGCACAACCCAGGTGAGTCCCAGGAATTATGCTTTTGTGAGCCGTCGGCGACCTTTGTCAAGGCCGAACGAAATATCTTCGGATTCAGACGATTCGGCTGAAGTCTCTCGTAAAATTAGATCTACTACTCCGGATAGTCGCGAAGTCGATGAAGCGATACCTAGGGTAACCGGCCCGGTCGGTAGGAGGTTTAGAAGTAGGTTCCAAGTATCACAAACGGCTCGAAGTGACGACTCTATT
This sequence comes from Xestia sexstrigata, assembly GCA_941918905.2. Taxonomy (NCBI): domain Eukaryota; kingdom Metazoa; phylum Arthropoda; class Insecta; order Lepidoptera; family Noctuidae; genus Xestia; species Xestia sexstrigata. Next base: position 19,392,851 of record OW799214.2, read on the forward strand.
CCCGCCGCTGCTTCTCCTGTGTCGAGGGGATCGTTCAAACCCCAAGTTTTAAACCCAGATGATGTAATTTCTTTTACTCCGATTGACGTGGAACCACAATTCGTTCCAAGACAAGTTTCTAGCATCAGTACAAGAGCTGACAGACGTTTCCGTAGGCCCCTTGCTAGCACTGCCCCTGACGCGATACCTGATAGTGAAGGTTCTGCTGCTACCGTAGAGACTAGTCGACCAAACCTTCTTCCGCGTGGTCGAAGCCGCTTTACAGTAGGTACTACAACGGAGCCAACTGCTCAACCAGCTTCTGTTTCTTTTGCTCAGAGAAGACCAACATTTGCAAGATTCACTCCACGACCTTTTACACGGCCGTCAGCTTCAACTGCTTCACCTGACATAGAGGACGATGAAAATACTGAAGCGCCTGCAGAAACTACAACACCTCAACGAATTGCACTTCGTCTGCCTTTTGGTAGGTCTAGACCAACATCCACCGTCTCACCAAGAATCTTAGCTAGAAAGTTACCATTCCCGTCTCGTCAATCAACTACACAGCAAACCTTGTCCAATGATGATGACGATGACGATGAACCAGAAGGTAGAGTTGATGATATTTTACTTTCGGAAAGTGCCAGAGAAGAGAAAGAGCACGAAGACGACGAAGAAAGCGAAGTAACTGAAGAAGCACCTAAACGTACAGTTGTTATTAAGAAATTCAGAACTCCTTCAGCCGATAGTGTTAATGTTCCCACTGAAACTGTTCCTATTGATGATTCTGGTAAAAAGAGGTTCAGAGTGATCAGACGTAGGCCAACCTCTACAACTGCACCTCCAGAAGCAGTTGTTATTACTGAAGCACCTACCGCACCCGGCCTTCAGAGGATTCGCAAAATCATTCGTAAGAAAATAAAGCCTGCTGAAGATGATGCCGAACTTACAGCCAAGTCTGTTGGCTCTCTGAACACTTTCAGAAACACTACTATTGAAGCATTAAACTACGGAGAAAAGACTCGTCCCACTACCACTACTACTGAAACTGTAACAGAGCCAATAATTGAGGAAGTAACTGAATTTTACAAAGAAAAGAAAATAAAGGTGGAATTACAGAGTGAAAACGTTGAGACTAAGGAAGAGGTGACAGAAAAAGTTATAGAAAAGGAAGAAGAAAAACCTGTAGAGCAAACACTCGAACAAACAACGGTAGCTGCTAACACTGAATCTAACGCAAATGATCAAACGGAAGATCTTCAAAATACGGAAAACACTCAAGAAACGGTTACAGAAGCTAAATCTGCTGTTACTGAAGCAAGTGCTGACAGTGATTCTAAAACAACAGGAGAAAATAAGGAAGGTTCCGATAAGTCTGAAGGCGAAGTTAAAGTTAATACAAACTCAAAACCTGAAATGGAAGAAAAAGCCGAGGTGACAGTTATAACTGAAGGAAAGTCTGTAGACATTTCAGAAAATAAAAACACCACTGAAACTGAATCAACTGTTACTGATGACTCTCAAACAGAAACTACAACTGTCAGCACTACTGTATCGACCACATCAACAAGCAGAACTAGGTTACCTTACAGGCCACGTAAGAAGTTATACACACCGTCCACGGAATCTTCAGTACCATCGACTACTAGAGTGTTTAGCCGGAAATACAATCCTGGTGTTTACACAAGTCCTGCGACTGCAGACAGACCACTGTTCAGACCATCTGGAAGTACTAGGAGACCATTCTCTTCTAAACTATTTACTAGAAAGCCTTTTACTCCCAGAACCACTCAAAGATTCGAAGATGAAGAATATAATGACGAGGAACTTCTTGAGGAAGATCCAGAATCAGATAATCCGTTCGTTTTTGTACCACCAAACCAACTTTTCACAAGAAAACCTGACTCGGAAGAAGAAGGCGAAGAAGCTGCTAATTCTGAGGAACTGTTAGATGAAGAAGAAGAGGGGCATTATGATGAGGAGGCAGTTGACGAGGATGAAACACCGACGAAGTTTTCTCTTACAACAAGGCGACCTGGTTTTAGACCCCGCGTAGTAAACTCAAACACATTTAGAACTTCTACTTCTACCACAGAACTTCCAAAAAGATTCCCAAGTTCTCAAAACAGAACTGGAATAATTACTAGATTTAACAACAAACCAGCTGTTGATGGTAAAAAACGAGTTCAAAACGTCCCACCAGGTTACAATTCCACTGTGGCTGCCCCTAGACCTAAAGGTACAGGATCAATTGTTATTAGAAATGGAACTCAAGCAGCTGAAAAAGAATCAAATGATATAACGACTACGACCACTGCAGGTACTGAAGGTGAAACTACTTCATCATTTGATGATGATTATCTCACAGTAACTTCTACAACTGACGGTTTAGAGCCCATGACATCTGAGGATGCATCTACAACAAATACTGATGAAATGGAAACAGCAACATATCAAATGGAAGTAGACAACAGTACTGATGATTACTTAGAGAGTACAGAAGGCACCACAAACTATCCTACAACACAAGATAGTACTACAATTTCACAAACTGAACCTGAAATCAAAACAACAATCGTACAAAATACTGCTGTGTACACGGCACCTAATACAGAAACAACAACTGAACCAGTACCTACAACTATCCCCACAATTTCTACAACTGAGCAATCTCCGCCACCACCCCCAATCATAAAGACACAATTCGACAAGTTATTCTCCATCACAAGAGTAGTTGAAGTAAACTCAAAATTAGATAAACACCACATAAATAAAAATAATGAAACCACTCACATTGAAGAAGGCAAAATCATGGTTGAAAAGAAACCAGTCATTGATAAAATTGGTGAAGTCAGTAGATTTAGTCTTATCAAAATAGTCGAAGATGACATTCCAATTTATTTGACTAAATACGGTCACATATATCCAGTTGAGCATCCACCTGAAAATATTATACGTATTGACGAGGCAAGAAATGCGAGAGCTTTAGTTGAAACTTACCCTGACGCGCCCAGAGAAAATCTGGTTGCATCGGAGAGTGTTAACGAAGCCTACAGGCATATCAAGCAAGTATCTGATTCTAAGGACGATGAAAACAAAGATCATGTGGAACATCTACCCAACGACGACTTCTTATCTTACGTAAATGAAGAAAACAAAACTGATGAAGAACATGACGGACCACTGTTCGCTTCCTGGCAATTCGTTCCCGCAGCATACGAAAATGAAAAGGTAAGAGCAGCCAAAAGTTTTGAAATAGTAACACCACGTTCAATGCTGACTAACCCATCCACTTTACCTTTAGAAGGATTGTTCAAAACTGAGAACCCATTAATGGCGCGTAAAGTAAATTATGATATAAATCAACCTTTTGTCGTGTATTCTGCATCAGTACCTAACCAAGAAGACGAAGCTAGCATTGTAAAAATAACCCCCTTGAAACCTGAGTTAGGTCGTAGCATTCTTACTTTTGTTAAAGGCCAAGAACTTAACGGAGGTTCTGCTGTTGAAGTGGCTGCAGTGAAAAATCCGATAATAAGTATCTCAGTGTTACCGCAAACTGAAAGTTCAACTGTTTCTCCATCTTCTACGATACCCACCACTATGTCCTCGACTACACCCACAGCGACCACAACAACGGAAAGTCCGTCAAGTTCAAGTCCGATTATAGACATGCTGTCTACAACACAAGCTACCACAGAAGCCCAAACAACTACTTCAACAGAAGCACCTTCAACTACAGAAACTGTACCTGAAGAAACGACCACAGCGAAAATATCACCTGTAGACGCCAAACGAGCCAAATTCGGATTCCCCAGAAGACCAATCATAAAATCCTCGAACTTTACTAGACCAAGCGTAGCTCCCAGAACAGTTAAGAAAATAAACGCGACCGTGGCAGCTAATTTAAACCAGAAAGCAAACAAAACCACTTTTAGTCCGTCTAAATCACGTTTCAGTGCAACCAGAGGTCAAAACGTCCCAGTAGATCTTAAAAAGAAAACCAACTCCCCCAAAGTAGTTATTAAGACCTTCACTACAGCTAAAACGTTCACGACAGAAAGTCCAAAGACGACAACAGAAAGAAAAATCTATTTCAAACCAATCAGACCCAATTTTAGACCAGCCTTCTACCCAAGAAAAACAACAACACCTCCCGTCACCGGAGACACTTAAAAGTTCGGCTTAAGCTAGTTCTTACTAGATTTATGCGGCTCCCACTGGTAGGATCCGGTTTCTCTGGCCATAATAACATGAACGACTGATATTATTTGTATAATTGGTTTATAAAAATGCAAAGACGTTTCGTCCGAATCCGAAAATATGACCGTTATAAAAAAATGCAAAGTTTTTAAAATTGTCATTCGTTGATCTTTCAAGGCGTAATATTTTAACATGATAATTTTTAAAATACTCTTTTATACTGATGGGATAACTTGTATATATAGGTACACAATATCATTATAGTCATATTTCTTAGAGATTTTAATAGCTTTAATAATATTCTAGGTTTTAATGAAAGTTTTATTGTACCAAATAATTGTATTTATTAGTTCGTTTTGGTAGAAGAGACTTTCACTTTACAAAATGTCATAGGTTATGATTAGATTACACTTATTTAAAGGTTTTATTATTATATTAATAATTATTAATCGTTACCATTAAATGTACATATGGATGGTTAGGATTGGGATGTTTTTATTTTGTAATAATGTGAATGAAATATTGTAATATTCAAAGAAAAAGGTTTGTAATAAAGTATTAGAATTTATTTCTTATGTTATTTTAGTTGTAACACTATTGCCGGACATATTTTGTGCTCGCACCCCTTTTATCAACAGAGTGGTCACAATATCTTTATAATTTAAAACTTAACGTAAATTTGCACAAATTTTTATATCGTGTTTGTGCTCAACCAAGACCTGGGATTCACAGGTAAGTGCTTATTTCTATATTATTTTTAGTAAAAGTTAGGTACAAAGTTGGCATCTATATTAGGTACATACTTGGAAAACACATCGCTCTGGTCGACAATGGACAGATATTGACGGAAGTTGATAACTTATTTTTAATGACATAATAATTTGGACGATTTATCATAGTGCATAGAATTTCAAAAATACTGCGTCTGCAAACTATAGTAGATAATATTCTCAAAACATTATACCAACCTTTCAGTCTAAGTATATGTAACTAGGTACTCTGGTTTAATTGAGTGACTACCGCGCTTTTTGTAACAAATCTATTTTCATTAATTAGAAAAATTTGTTCCTAGTAACCGCTAATACTTCTCTCAAATCTTTTTACCTACCTATTACGGTAATCGATGTTTTTATCGTCACCTCTTAAAGCTGCATTGTGCTATTTCTTATCGTGTTCAGAACAATAGTTGTCTATTATTGAAAGACAATTGACTCTCATAGTCAAAAGGTGTTCTCAGTGGCTTGTCAAAATACATACATTGTGGTGTGGACATTTCATTAGAAATTGTGCATCGACGGTACAAAAAACACGGAAAAAATCTTATGATTAATCAATCAAGATCTTTATTTTAAATATTTAGATACGTACACAATAAAAACATAGTAAATTGCTAAAACAATCTTGGCCAATCACCTTACAAAGAACTGGATGTCTAAATTAAAACTATTACTAAAACTAAACTGCATATTTATCAGTGCATAAACGAAGTGATTTATAATCCTTTTTAAGTGCATAACACATTGCAATTTTCAACATTAAAAACGTATATATTCTCATTTGTTGTTAGGCAACAGTAACATATGTGCCTAATCTATCACATGTCTGCAACGGAATGTAAGACTACAAGGATCTTTTGGCGGGTGCCAAAAATCTGGACTACCGCCGCCATCTTGTATTTTCAATACAGTTTACAAGTGTTTACCTAAACGCCGTTTCTTCAATGTCATACAAAGGCCAAAAGGTATTTTTATCACCGTGCAAAGACTTTGAATTCATTCACAAGTACCTACTCATTGTTACCTATCTGACTCATTCATAACTAACAGTCGATAGAATGCTTTGCCATTCCAATCCGCAGATATATAATACATTATTTCTCAATGATTCTGAAATTAAACCTGTAGGTTTGACGCGTGCGAAGACTTACTGAGTTTTTGATGGTCTGATAAAGACTCTGATTGGTTTATCTACTGTCAAATCTGATGTTGTGAATGTTTGACAGAACTTACAACAGTCAATCATCTGTCAGTACATTTGACAGCCGTGAGCAGATTTAATTGATAATGACTTTCAGAATGGTAGTCATTATATTATGTAGAAAATGTATTGAAACTAAGTAGGTACTCATCATCATCAGCCTATTAATGTTCCCACTGCTGAGACACAGGCCTCCCTCTCTATGAGAGGGAATGGGCTATAATCCACCACACGGGCCCGGTGCGGATTGGTAGATGTCACCATGTCTTCGAATTTTTTGGTTCTAGGACATGCCGGTTTCTTCACGATGTTTTCCTTCACCGTTTTGAGAGCAGTGGTGATGAAATAAATTACACAAAGTAATGCGCCTGTCTGGGTTCAAACCCACGACTTACTGTTCGTAAGTCGGGGCCGCCACCATTTTTTTCTAAACTGTAAAAGTTCTATCAGTTTTATTAGTTTTTATGTACAAAACTAAACTCTTTTTTCGAGTCCTTTTTGTTTCGAAAGTATATCTTGTGTACTTAAAAAGTTATTGCAGTTTTAAAAGTGTGATACTTATTGCAGGCCAGTGTAGATGCTAAGACTAAAATTTGAAAGTAAACAACTTTGCATAGTACATCTATAATACAACTGCCTTCAGGCATAAAACAGAATTCTCGCAGAGCGGCAGTAGGACAAACCATTATTTCGTAGTTATCGATCTAACTATAATATAAAACAGTTTCATGACTGCCTAGTCGATTGACTGACTCGAAGACAACGATCAGCCTAATGCACTAGAAATAAATGTTGTGGAAGGTAATTATGATTCCTTAGGACTTGTCAGAGTAGTTCTCATCCTGTCATGTATTCAAAGGTTGTCTTGAAAGATCGCTTTTATTGTCATACCTGTAATTTGTACGGTGTAGATTCGGTATATCCAAGTACACTGAAAGTGCTTGTTTGAGGCTCAGCCTTTAGGGTTCAAAATTGAGTTTAACGGATATTTGAATTTTGCGGTTAAAGCTCGGCTTAATTAATATTTTCTCATGGTCACAGGTGACCTAATTACCCTAAAAAATATAATCTAATAGCAGTGACCCGCATTGCATTAGAATTTTAATCACACATGAGACTGTCTGCATGTACCTAGTGCCCTTCACTTTTATGCTCAAACTAACAGCCGCTAAATGTAGGTAACCTAAGGTTAGGTAAGCTAGGTTTATATCGATAGTAGGTTCCAGTTAATCATACTACGTTGACTGATATCTACTAAGTAGTTACGATACGGATTTAGTTAGGATTGCAGGAGTAATTGCAACAATGATAAATACGGCGAAATTGCAATTAGACAGCTTTTAAAAGTACCTAGTACAAGAAGTAGAGAAAAATCGTCTTTCATGGTTTTTCAACTGACATGTTCCTTTCAATTCGTCACAGCAGTATTTTCAGTATTCTATTAAGTACAAACATGGCTGATCCACTGGCTACTCTTGAACATCAATACTTTGTACTCTTACTACAGTATTGTCATTATGAAAAAAATACTGTTAGTATATCCACTTCAAAACTTGAGATATAATACCAGCTTCTATCTTGTCATCAGCAGCTGCAGGGTTCAAACCCTAGGCCACATAATGTACTTACAGTAATAAATAACGAAAAGTCGTGACTCCTGCGCATCTTACGATACTGGATCCTCGTGATTCTCGTCTACAAACCTGTTTACATACTTGTGTTTGTCTATTCATTCATCGTACTAACATGGTCGGTGATTTCAACATTCTGTTGGTGCCTGCCGTAGGGAGCTTAGCAACTATGTAGAATGTATGGGATCAAACAAAAGCTTTCGTTATTCGGAAAATTAACAGTTTCATGCAGTATCAATCAATATTGATTGAAACTGCATGAAACTGTTAATTTTCCGAATAACGATAATGTATAACGATATTGATTCATTTTAAGGTGTTAGCTCTGGGATATCACCAGGTTCAGTGTGAGCATGGAATAGGAGGACGAATGAATCTTAAACAGTGGTTGAGCTGCGATGATTTACAGTAGTCTATTTTGGAGATTCAATTCTTCATTTTAGGCTAAAACAGTTTGTAGTACCTATATGTAAAGTTTATAGTATTTTGTTTACATAGACGATGTTTTGTTTGTCTTATCTTAACAAGCCACATTTCACTGATTTCACATTTTAATGCCATATGCAAAATTTTAGGCGATCTTTGTTGTTGATCTGGCTTTTTCCAGTAGCTTCAACATATGCTGTTCCTAGATTTGCTGGAGTAATACCTCCAGATGCCGATGCATGATGTACACTTACAAAACCCAATTCTGGGTTAAGCTCGCCATTGCGCATACGCTATATACTGCAATTTTGTGTATATTTCTTTTAATTTTGTGTGCAATAAAGAATAAAAACTTTTAGTGGGTTCAAAGTTCGCCCTATTTCCTTTTCAAAATAACTCAGTAGTAATCTACGTAGTCTCGAGTTCTCTAATACTAGCTAATAAATTACAACTGTTGTATCATCCACGACCCACTTGTGGGCCGGTTTAGCAGACGCTGCTATGAATATCAATTAGATTGTTTAGAATTAAGCTATTTTCCTTATGTAGTAGGCAGAGGTGTTTTGTCTTTGTTGAATAGAATCGGCATTGTATTTTCCTGCTATTTTGAAAGATAGCATCACACTAGGCACTTACACGGTAACATCGATGACCTTTTGTGGTAAGTCCTATCCAGAACCTACGTAAAAAGCAAAACGGCCCACCAAATTCCCGATTGGGTGCAGTTGCTTTTTTGTAATAGTAGGTATTAGTAAGCAGAAATTGTCAATTACATTGCTCTTCATAGAAATATGACCTAGGTACTCAAGTTTAGCTGCTGCATTAAACTTTAACCTATATGGCTTGGAAAAAGTTGGAAGTCCTTTTACAGTAAAAAGTGTATCGTGTTTAACTCTTTCAAAAACTTCTTTGTCAATATTATGTAAAACTGGTTCTATTATACCTGCTGCATTTAATTTTATCTTCGTATAAAGTGAAAGTTCTGATCACAATTATCTTGTTTTTATTACGTTTGGAGTAAAGGTAATACCTTCAATCACGACTTTCAAAATCGAATTGCATCTTTGTCTGTAAACATTCCTATTTTACTTTAAAATTGACTTTCTTACGGTAGATGGTATAGTTAGGCACTCAAGAAGGGTAAGGGTAACTAACGGGTTTAAGGTCAATCAAGGAAACACGCAAATTGACTTGATTTATTTTACAATGTCTATCATCATTGTCTTCTTAAATCTACCCTGACACTCTTCAAAATTCTTCATTAAAGTCTCCATGTTCTTCTTCGTTATTGTTCTGCAGTTCAGCCTTCGCCGGCATTTTTCAAACTTCTTCACCAAGGTCCCCATGGTGTTCTGTGTAATTGTTCTTCATATCACCAGATGAATCTGGCTACCACAGTCATGCTTCAACCTCCTTCCATGTTGATCTGAAACCATGAAAAAGAAATACGTTAGTATGACAATAATTGGCAATAGTTTCATCTCCTTTTTTAGGGGACTTATGACTATCATTGGTTACATAATTATAACATGAACCACCTTCAGAAAACTCAGACGGGCAGTAACTTCTTTCAAATTGTTTCGTATTTCTACAATGACTTTCAAGACGATTAACATGAGAATTTAGGTAACATACATATTTAATTTTGGACTTTTCCAGAACTGTTTTCCCTGATGGTAGGTACAATGGGTGTAAAATTATCCTTAACGAAGCCAAAAGGCACTTGTGTTCCCCTTCATTGCAATTTTTGTTTGTTTTAACTATACGAAGGTCAAAGTTCCAACATTTTCAGAAGCTTTTTTTAAATACAAGTTTTTAAAGTTATAACTTTACGTATAATAACCTCAACGGCCTCAATAATATTTTGCGTTGAGTTACTTAATTTAATATACAGAATGCTTGGTTTAGCTGTCAGGCTTCGTTTACACTTTTTATAATATTCAATCACTGTAGTAGATACCTATATCGTGATTTATTATGTCTAGACTACATAAATACATAGTGTGTATATAACGATTGGTTCCCACG